>CAWUFW010010772.1:0-667649 GCA_963921515.1 Calotriton arnoldi | reverse complement strand
TGATTGCTCGTGCCAAGCTACCAAGGGGGTGAGCAGGGGTTATTTTAGGAGTGTAACTCCCTTACCCTGACTAGGAAGAAGGGTCCCTACTTGGACAAAGGTGCAAGCCCTTGCCAACTAGAGATCCCATTTCTAACACAGATGTTTCAGGAATCGGAGCAAGATGTTTCTCAGATGCAAGCCTTATATTCAGCCTTTCTTTTCTTGCTGGCCACTTTTCCGCTCTGGCATCTGCTCTCCTCTCTTCCTCTTGATCTGATCCTTCTGCAATAGACCGCTCACCTTGATCTGGTGTAAAGTTCACATCTGCAATATCATCTATTTCAGGATCTGGGCTCAATTCAGGAGCACTCAGCTCTCGTCTCTCGTGCTCACTTGGCTGTTCCGTTTCATCCGAAACTCTTACAGCTGGGCCTGTGCCTTCATCGTTGTCTGTGGCAGGTCCACACACGCTTCTCGGAACCAGGGGACTCTCTTCCTCCGCAGGCGCTTGAACTCGGCGAGTGTGGGAAGCGTGTATCCAGTTCGACAATCCTCCACACTTCACAGCGGTACTTGTGACCAATATCACCTGATATGGTCCTCGCCAGCGAGCATCAAGACAACTCTTCCTCACGTGCTTGCGAACTAGTACCCAATCACCTGGATTAAGATCATGCAGCAGGTCTCTCAAGGTCGATGCACTCGCAGCCTCGATCTGGTGGGATACAGAAGTAACCACATGAGCCAGTCCCTTACAATAATCCAACACTAAATCATCAGTGATGTTTATCAATGCTGTAGCTGGCACCATAGGCAAACGCATAGCTCTTCCGATCAAAATTTTGTGGGAGAAAGCCCTGTTCTCCTATCAGGGGTGCTACGCAGACTCATGAGCACCAGAGGCAGCGCATCTGGCCATTTCAATGAAGTTGACGAACACACCTTTGCCACTCTTGACTTGATGGTGTCATTAACCTGCTCTACAAGACCTGAAGCCTCCGGCCTGTAGCTACAATGCAGTCTCTGATCAATGTTCAAAGCAGAGCACAACAATTTCATGATTTCACTGTGGAAATGAGTTCCTCTATCTGTCTCCACTGATGTCGGAAATCCATATCTTGGGATCAATTCTCTTAACAACAACTTGGCTACTGTGAGACTGTCACATCGTCTAGTTTGATATGCTTCCACCCAATGCGAAAAGATACACACCACCACCACCAAAACGTATCTCAACCTATTGCACCTCGGCATCTCAATAAAGTCTAATTGTATCCTATTGAAGGGACCTCCAGATCTTCCAATGTGACTCAGTGCAACCACAGTTCTCTTTCCAACATTCATTTGTTGACAAGTAACACACCGGTGACATACCGCTTCAGCCCACACGTGGAAGCGTGGATTAAACCACGTCTGCCTAAACACTCGCACCATAGCATCTCTTCCCAGATGAACTGCTCCGTGGATTTGCCTTGCCATTGGGCTCAGTAGACAATTGGGTAATACTGCTCTCTCATCTGTGGACACCCAAATGCCATCGTCTCTTTTTGTGCAACCTGCTCTGACCCATGAAGCAGCTTCCTCTTCTGGGACTTCATCCTGCAACCGCTTCACCTCATCCCAAGTATCGGCTATAGCTAACATCATGCTGAGCTCGGTCTCTTCTGTGCTCTCGCCTATATATTCTCCACTGAAAATACAAGCATGTTCAGCGCAAAATCGTGCTACTTCATCTGCATAATTGTTACCCTTAGTGACAAAGTCTTCTCCTTTTCCATGAGCTGCACATTTAACGACTGCTATCTCTTTGGGCTTCTGCAAAGCTTCCAATAGTTGGCGCACATACTCGCCGTTACGTATAGGTGACCCTGAGGACGTTAGAAACCCCCTCTGTGACCATAACTGCCCAAAGTCATGAACTACACCAAATCTTTATTGACTGTCAGTATACACAGTCACTCGAATATCAGCTGCAATGATACAGGCACGTGTCAAAGCGACAATTTCGGCCACCTGAGCAGAGAATACTCTATTTAAACAGGCAGCTTCCACTACTCCCATGATGGTGCACACAGCAAACGCTGCTCTCAAATACCCTTCATTGTCTCTTAAACATGAACCATCAACAAAAAGGATCAAATCAGATTGGGGCAAAGGTTCATCGACAATGTCAGGTCTGGGTTTGGTAGATAGGTTAGTAACATCTAGGCAGTCATGCTCTTCACAATCCTCATCTCCTTCCTCTTCCGGAACAGGTAACAATGTAGCAGGGTTCAGGGTGGTACAACGTCTCAGGGTAACATTTTCAGCGGCCAAGATAACCTGCTCATACTTGGTAAGTCTGTTGTTGGTCAGATACTGTGTTTTCGTTCTTGTCATCAACAATTCTACAGAATGGGGCACATAAACAATGAGCGGATAACCCATCACTATGCTTTCACATCTTTCAATGCTGACACCGGTTGCAGCAACGGATTTCAGACATCCGGGCAACGCAGAAGCTACAGGATCTAATGTAGCTGAGAAGTAAGCTACTGGTCTACGGGCACCCCCATGTGTCTGTACAAGGACTGCTAACGCACATCCTTCCTTTTCACAGCAAAAGAGCGAAAACGCTTTGTTATAATCCGGTATTCCGAGAGCTGGAGCACGACAGATACTTTCCTTCAGCTCACGGAAGGCTTTCAAGCACTCGTCATCCCATGGTACCGGATCACTAACATCCTTTCGAGTCAGTTTCAACAGAGGCTTTGCTTGCAAGGAAAAATTTGGGATCCACTGGCGACAATAGCCGACCATTCCCAAAAACATGCGGACTTCTTTTTGTGTTTTCGGAGTTCCCATTTGCAGAATCGTCTCTATGCGATCTGGTGACACCCTTCGTTTTCCTTTCTCAATCCGGTGACCTAGGTACTGAACTTCAGACAAACAATACTGCAATTTGTTTGGAGACACTTTGTGTCCATTCTCTGCCAAATGATTCAGCAACGCCACAGTGTCAATCCTGCAAGCATCCTCAGTCTCTGAGGCGACCAAAAGGTCGTCTATATATTGCACTAAGACTGAGTTTTGGGGCATCACCAGTCCTTCAAGATTCTTTTTCAGACTTTGACTAAAAATGGAGGGGCTTTCTGTATACCCCTGAGGAATTCTTTCCCATGTTAACACACGATCGTCCATCCTAAACGCAAATAAAAACGGACTTTCTTCATGCAATGGTATGGAGAAGAATGCATGACACAAATCTATCACTGTAAACCATTCTGCTTTGCATGGTATCTGGAATAGAATAATAGCTGGATTCGGTACCACAGGACAACATGGGATCACAATTTCATTAACCCGACGCAGATCCTGCACTATTCTGTACTTGCCACTTGGCTTCTGCAGTCCCATGATAGGTGAGTTGCAGGGACTTCCTCTTATCTACTTAAGAATACCTTGGGCAATCATAGTCTCAATCACAGGTCTTATGCCGGCCACAGTTTCTGGAGTCAATTTATATTGAGGCGTTCATGGGAATTCAGCATTGGGTTTGACCTGTATCTTAACTGGCTCAACCCCTCTCATCAGACCGACATCCTCGCCCGTAAAATCCCACACTTTTGGATCAACTGAGTCTCTCAAGTCATGTGGCAATTCTGCTATTGTGAGCACCACAAACATTTCTGCACACAGACTCATGTTAGCCATTTTAAAATCAGCATTGTCATCATGTGTTTGCAATTCTACACCTTTCGAAGTGCACGATATAGTACAATTGAGCTTGCACAGAAGGTCTCGTCCCAAAAGACAGACCGGACTTGAATTGCACACTACAAATTGGTGTTTATCCCGAAATGGTCCTATTCTCACGGGTAATTCGTTTGTTAATGGATTGGTCATTTTCTGATTACTAACCCCCACTACTTGAATCGATTGTCCCGAAAGAGTTAAATTTGGGACTACTTCAGTTCTCACCGTGGAGCGAGCAGCTCCAGTGTCTAATAAGAAGGTAACAGGATATCCATTCACATCTGCATCTACAAATGTCCCACTCTGATCTACTTCTAGGATCGCATCTAAGGTGCATTCCTCGTGCACCCCCCTCTGACACTCTTGTAAATCTTGATTTTGATCAAATCTATCTTGTATTTCAAAATAAGGCATCTGATGGTATAACTGATTATGCATGGGTATCCTAGGAGGTTGAGGTACTTGCACTTGCGGCTCATATCCTCCTCCATACATAGACCTGGGTCTTGTCACAGTATTGACAGTCTCGGACAGCTGTCCCTCTCCTTCCATCTGTATCTGATTTTCTGGATTAAATCTCACTCGCGCTTCCAATGCCCGATTTTGTGACAATAGTGGCAGGCAGTGACCTTTTTCTGTTGGGCCACCCATTCACTTGCACCTGGATCCATTCCTCTTCCTCTACCCTGACCAGGTTGGGTCACCATCTGTTGTCCCATTCCTCTTCCACCTCCTCTACCTCTACCTATCGCTCCTCCAATCCCTTGCGTCATATCAGCGTTTCTCAACTGCACCAACATCAACTTGTCCTTCAATTTCTTCTGTGTCGACGCCACTTGATCACTGCAATATTTAGCATAACGCAGAATCTCGTCCACCGACTGATTCTGCCAACATATCAAGTGATGCTGTATCATCAAACTAATATCAGATTTCAGTCCCAACACAAACTTCGTGACAAATTGTCCCATATCTTTCTGTTCAATTGTATCCAATCCACTATGCTGCTTAAAAGCTAACAACAATCTTTCGTAATAATCATGTACTGATTCCTTAGAGTCTTGAGTGGTGCGATCAATCTTCAACCAATCAACAATCTGAGGAGCTACCTTCGATTGCAACCATGTAATCACTTGCTCGTATTTTCTCATTACATCAGGTGAAGGACCATGAGTCAATGAATCTCTAGGTGGCTCTGCAGTAGGCCACTCAATGGCAATCTTACATGCCGCCCACAAATCCGCCGGCACTACTATATCAAACAAGGTGTTTAAATCAATCCACAATACTTTCGAAATCTTTACAAACCGATCTATTTGCTTGTACCACTCAGCAGGTTTTCCCTCAGCCGAGGAAAATCATTCGTAAATACTGCTAAATCACCCCTGCTCCATGGCACATGTACATACCCTCCATTCTGTACCTCCCTGAGGGGAAATTTCCTGCAGCTCCCGTCCCTCCACCCGAAGGCGGAGTATTTCCTATTCCAGTCTTGAAGCTTTTCTTTTTGGCCCATCTTTCTTTCCATCTGTCTAATTCTTTCCATGTCCGCATCCCTATCACTAGTTCTCTAATTTGTGCTTTTAATCCAATCGTTCGCTTCTCTTCCAAATCCTTATCTGTGTAATTTAATCTGCAAGAACCCTGTATCATCTTGGTCTTTGACAAATCAACCTCATACCTTTGTGCCAAAAGAAACAATGCATCATAAGCTCGTTTGGCTTTTCTTGTCATGTCCTTTGCTACGAACAGTAGTTCGCTCGAGTCATACGTCTCAATTCTGTTCAGAGGTAGATTACCTTCAATCACCTCGTCTAGTTCTGCCTTTAATCGTACCACATCTAGCATTGGCGCTTTTATTGCACTTTTTAACACTTTCTGAATTTCCTCATTTCTTGTATCTTCCCTGTCACAGCTTTGGGTTCTCTTAGGAACTGCACCCTCTTCTATCTTTGAAGCTGGGCGTCTATCTCTTTCCCAGCTTCGACTTCTCCAATGGTCACCTGCACAAATAACCTGTGGCCCAAACAGTACTCTAGGCGCTTCTTGTCTCTTGCTTGCCTCTTCCCTCAGCATCATTGACTCTCTCACTGGTTGAACCCACATTCGAAGGTCAGACCTAGAATTCGCTAGAGCTCCTGTCCATCCTCGTTCTAACCCACTATCCATTCTTGATGGATCAGCTGTAGCTGGCAGTGGAGTACTAGATTCCACTGGCATCCAACTTAAACCAGTCCCACTCATTGCAAGGCTCCCTCCAGACATTGTCTCTTCCCCTTCACTTATTTGCTGTTGACTGTCATCGGTTCTTTCTCTAGGATTATATATCGGAACCACCGGCCTTATTGTGACTGGTACCAACAAAGCATCTGGTAACTGCATGTTTCCTGCAGGTGGTACTGGCTCAGGGTTTGGATACCTCATTCCTCCAGACCCTCCCGGAATGTGTACCATTGTAATCTTGCCTCTTACTCCTGCCGATTGTTCCTCTGAACCCAGTTGTCCCACTCCTAAAAGCTCTTCTGATGGTGCAACCTCTCTGTCGCTGATCTAGAGTCGCATGGTGGAGGACGTTCCGCTAGCAATCTATCGAGGAAGCTGTCATCTGTATCACTGTCCTCCTCTGTCGTCTTTTTCCCTTCAGCCCCCTCTTCTAACATTCGAAATGGGTACAAGCGTTCTCCCTCTATGATGTCTACTCTCCATCTTTTCAACTGGGCATCCCATCTAGCATCCTGATATGCCTTCATTGCTTTCCTCATTCTTCCTTGTGAAGCCTCTCTCCTTTTTGCTAGAGCAGCTCTCATCCATGCATCTAATGCCTCAAATTGTGTGGGTCTAGGGGGAGGTTTGAGTGCATTCATCACCCCCCTCAGCTGGGTCAGCACTTCCATACGAAAAGACCCATAACGAGGGAAAGCCAATTCACCCTCTTTCTCTGTCATTATGTGCCAATTCTGAAGCCACACTATAGTATGAAGTCCTACATTCGTTGCCATGTAATGTGCCGGTGTGTCTTCTGGCGGAGCTTCTTCTCCTACCCGAGTCACTACCCCTGTGTCGCCTTTACATAAATCTCGCAATACCCTAAAGCATCTCATTGTAAAATCAATCAATTGCAAGCCCAAAATACGCTGTTCCACTGCAAACGAACTTCCACCAATCCCAGCACGGCGTTACACCAACCAACCTATCACAGCGCGGCGCACCCTGACGTCACTTCTCACTCCTTGCAGCGGCTCACCCGCCTTTACAATCTCACCGCAAACTTGCTTACACACATTTGTACCACAAGTAACTATATATCCAAAAGTTATTAAACCAAGTAACTGTTCCTACACAATTACAATAACTTACAGTCACATAAAACAAGTAAATGTCTGTCCCTAAAGATCGATAGAACACTCTCACAAGAACATTCAGCTGTTGTGACCCCCCGACCTGCGTTGGTCACTCATTCGCCATAGTCCACCCCCAGTACCTGAGGCTTTCTACCGCGACCTATTCCTCATTCACACAAAGTTCCCTAACACAAGTGGATCGTCGATAGCGCTTCACAACACCCACATTTGATCAGACAATTACAATACAAAACTATCCCGGGATCTTGGACTTCTCTTAAGTCCGCTCACCAAAACTTCCTGCTCCGCACGTGTCCGGACCAGTAAACCAAAAACCACATTCACTCAACATACATCCCAACTCCGCAAGACATCACCCACTTACTCATCACCGCAATTTAACACCACAATTCCTTTCATACTCACGCCACCACTGTTTCCGCTGCACCATCAACGTACGCCGGTCTCCGCCGTCTTCCACTCCACTTCAGGGCTCTTCGACCTTCAACCCTACCCCTGATTACTCCCCTCACCTTAGAGATAAACCACCTTAGAGGTAAACCATCCTCTGCTACCATTTGATTACGCTAAATTGCACACCTAATGTTCCCTACTAAGTATAGCGTAAGGATCGATCTTTTATTTACCTACTAAAAGTGGTTGAGGGGAGGAAACAACACAGACAGATATCAGCAAAGTCGTCATGCCTGAAAAGACCACCAACTCCAAATTGCAGTTTGATTATTTATTATAAGGCCAAAAACAATTGGATGTAAATATATCTCAATAGCAAAGTATAGAGGTACAGAAAAATTAACACAGAGCCAAGTCTACGAACATAAGTAATTCGGCCCAAAAGACAGATGATTACAAACTCCAAAATCACAACGCAACACAGAATAGATGCGATATTCAGTTCTCGGCTCATTGAAATAAATCAAAATCTTTCCCTACACTGCTCTACATGAGGGCCCTTCCTGTCTCTCTTCTATCATTCCCCAACGGTGTCAGCAGGTGTTGACTTCCTAAGAAGTACTCACGTCAAATGGGTCGTTTTAGCTTATGGCTATGGAGCTTGCTCTAAGATGCTCCTTCTCCTCCGGAAGCTAGCAGAAGTCTGGACTCGCTGTCCCTTCGCATCATACAAAAGATGGGATTCAACCCACAATACGTCATTCTTCTTAAAACTTTCCATTGCACCTCTATGCAGTAGCCTTTTTTTTTTTTATAACACAAATTTAATTAGTGATATCTTCTTTCCAGTGGCCTTGACTTTCAGACAGACCAGATATGCAAGGCATCCTCCCTTCTCGCTTCACAGCCATCTTCAAAGACATTCCGGGTCTCTCCTTAACTCTGAAAATAACGATGTGTATTCTTTCACCTGCAGTAGGATGGGAACATTCTAATTTCGAACACAACAACATTTAATTATTTATTTCTCAAGAGCAAGGAGAATCGAAACTTATGACTTTGGGCCTATTATTCAGGCAACTTAAACTAACCACAATTACGGTATATAGAAATAATATTGTCCTGCACATGATGCATGAAGGAATCGTAATACATACAAAGTTCTACTTAAATGCGGTCACTAGTTTTCAACATCAAATGATTCAAATAAATGTTTCTTATTAGTCGTAAAACACTGCAAACAATACGAATACATGAGAGTGCGTTTAAACCATGAGTATAGTGCACTCACACAAAATAGAGTGCTATCAGCGCTCTATCAGGAGTCACCCTCCTCTCCTAAGCAACTCCTGTATGGCACAGTCGAGAGCACACTTCCGATTTGAAACCCCTGGTCGTGTAACACACTTATGATACCATAAAACATCGACTTCTTGTATGAACAAGACAGAGCCGCATGTCCTAAAGGCGACTTCACTGCTCCACACCCATGGTGACAAAATATTTTCTCAAGGCTCCTGCTTGCACTGAGGAGCATAAATGTTTTAACAGATTTAAACACACACTCCTGATGGGGGGGACTTTTTCCTGTGGGTTGACCACTATCCGAGGTTGCTAGTGGAAAGCTGTCATATCTCCTCGTCCTTCTTCCCGTCCCATTCCTCACATATGAACAGCTCGTCTGCTCAACAGAAAGCTATTACCTAGCAGAGGTCAAACACTTCCTCTAATATGGCGCTGCCTACACGACATGCAGAAAGGGTGCAGTGCGTCACCATGACAGCCTGTTCTTTTCTTTCTATGGCTGCAGTCTTGTTTGCCTAGAGAGGACGGGTAAGTTATTTTAATTTTTTTTACTTTGTTCCTTCGTGACTTGCTTTAGCAGTCTTGCTCCTTCCTGTGACCTGTCCGCCCTGCTCAGCAGGCATTGGTCTTCACTGTGGGTGGTGGTGCTGAGCATCCTTGTGCCCGTTTTAGGCCCCTGCTGTTCAGGCTCTTTCTTACTACGGCGACCGCCCAACTGGGCTGCTTTTGTGCTTACGTGTGCTTCCTGCATTCCAGTGCCTCCCGCGAGAGGTAGGGGACTGCAATACTTTGTTTCCTTAGAAACTGGTCCAATGCAGGAAGTGCCAGTATTCATGCTTGCAATCATGGAGCCTGCTGCTTCTTGTACCTCTGCGGGGGTTCCAACAGTGGATGCGCTGTGCCTCTTGAGTAACGAGGCTGTGGAGCCAACATTCAGGGCATGGGAGGCTGAAGGACCTCCTGCTAAGGTTCCTAGGAGAATCCCCTGGCTGATTTGGATGATCTTGATGAGTGGGAAGGACGGAGGGGTCGCTTTGTGCAGGGGGCTGAGAATTATTTGCCCATGTCAGGGGCAATCTGGGTTTCCCTTCTCCTCTGGTGAATGAGTTGGAGGATGATTTTTTTACCCAGTACCACCAACCTGATCCAGACTCTTTGCCTTTCCACAGTGCGGTCCGCAGGGTGCTGGCCCATGAATGGTGTGACATTGATAAATTTGCTTTTCCTCACTTTTTTGGAAAACTTTACACTTTGGAAGGGTTTTCTGAGGAATTTCCACAGTCTGTCAATGTGGATAATTTGATGGCTGGCTTTCTTACCAGGCATGGTTCTTTCAGATGACACCCTTCCTTTTGACCCCATCGACAAGAAGGTGGAGGGTGCTCTGAATAGGTCTTACGCTGCCTTCAATTTTTCAGTCAGGGCAACGGCCTATACCAATTATATGGTGCTGTCCCTGTTGACGGATTTCTAGGATCTGGCTCTTCAGTTGAGTGAGGGTGGGGATGCTTCCTCTCTGTTGGCTCTGCTGGAGCTCCAGGTTCGCTACCTGTCCAACATCTCCTTCGATAACTTGTGTGTAGCTGCTGCTGAATTGAGGCTTCCATTGCAGGTCGTCACCCTATCTGGATGCGGACTTGGAAGACGAGGCCTCACTGAAGTCTGTCCTGAAATTACCGTTTGAAGGTTCGAAGGTGTTTGGCCCCCAGCTGGAGGAAATGGTCAAGCAGTCGGCCGAGAATCGGATGGTGGTGGCTCCCTCTCGGGATCGGGATTTTGGATATCACCGCGCTTTTGCCTTTCCTCAGGCCAGGGGTGCTCACCAGCCCTTTCGTGGCAGGGGTTGTGGCCAGGGGGCCTCTGGAGGTGACAAGTCCCGGTCTTAGTCCAGTGGAATTTCCTCTGCTCCTTCTCCAAAGTAGTGACTATATGGTGACTTTGCACTCAATCCTTCAGCTGGTACACCGGGGTGCTTTCTCACCTCCCTCGACCTGATGGACACCTACCTGCATGTTCCTATCCATCCGGTGGATCAGCAGTTTCTACACTTTGCGGTTGGCTCACGGTACTTTCAGTTTCAGGTGCTTCCTTTTGACCTTTCATCAGTGCCAAGGGTTTTTACTAAGCTCTTGGCTCCCCTGGTGGGTAATCTCTATTCTAGGTGTAGTCAGGTGTATCCTTACCTTGATGGCTTACTGGTTTTCCTTCTTTCTTGCAGGCTACGGAGAATGTTCATTAGGTCTGTCATCTGCTAGGTTCCTTTGGGTTCCGCATAAACCACAGGAAGTCCTCTCTTCTGCCCTCGCAGTCTCTGAAGTTCCTCAGGCCCTCTTCCAGATTAATCTGGGGATGGTGTTCCTGTCTCCCAAAAGACAATTGACTGTGTTCCAGCATCTCTCCTGGGTGCTATCCCAGTCTCAGGTGTCTTCCCGGCTCTGGCTGCAGAGCCAGGGGGAGATGGCCCTCATGCTGCATGTCCTTCCTTGGGCCCATCTCCATTTGTATCCCCTCTTGCATCATCTTCTGCACCACTGGGATCCTGCTTCTCAGGCCTGTGAGGCTCTCATTCTGGTGTCTCCAGAGAGTCAAAAATCCCTGCAATGGTGGCTCTCCTTTCTCAATCTCTAAAGGGGTTTTGATCTTCTTTCTCTCCCTCCTTCCTTGGTGGTCTTGTCCACCGATGCCAGTGCCACTGGGTTGGGGCCAGTTCTGGGGATTCTAAGGCCCAGGGCTGGTGGTCCCGTTTCGAGGCTCTCCAATCCTCGAACTGGCAGAATTTGATGGCAGTTTAGTGGGCTCTTCTTTGGTTTGCTCCCTTCCTTCAGAACTGAGCTGTTTGCATTCAGACCAACAACCAGGTCATTTGTGCCAATGTCAACTGGCAGGGGGGTGTATGAGCTGGTCTCCGTTTCTCCTTTCTCAGAAGATCGGCCTGTGGGCCAAAGGGAATCTCCCTTCTCTCTGTGCAGTCTATCTTCCGGGGAAGGAGAATGGGTCTGCGGATTCTTTGAGCCTGGTGCTCCACTCATCTGTAACCATGTGTCTGTCTCCTCCTCTTTTTCGGCGGATCCTCTCCAGATTTGGCCTTCCCCGGCTGGATCTGTTTGCTTTGGAGGAGACGGCCCTTCTTCTGCATTTTTTTAAGCCTAGTTCCCTCGCGGTTGGCCTGGGCAATCAATGCCTTTCCTATCCCGTGGTCCCAGGGGCTCCTGTTTGCTTCCACCCTTTCCCTTGATGTCCCGAGTCCTCAGGAATATTCGGTTGGATCCGGCAGAGGTTCTTCTGGTTGTTCCGGAGTGGTCCCAGAGGCCGTGGTTTTCCCTTCTTCGCAGTTTGGTGGTTTGTCCCCATTGGCAATTTCCCCTGTACCCATCTCCGCTGCTTGCTCCTCTTCTCAGCGCCTCCTCTCTCCATTGCCTCCAGCTGGGGGTATTGCACTTGAGAGGTGGGCCGTTTCTCTGGTCAACGGGTTAGTGAGATTGGGGCTTTGCTAGCTTTTTCCCCTTTTTGCGTTTTTGCCCAGACAAAGTGATTTTGCGTCCTAGTCAGTTTTTCCTACCCAAGGTCTTGTCTGACTTCCACTGTCAGGAGGATATTGTCCCTTCTGTTTTTCTTCCTAACCCATCTTCTCCCGTGGAGGAGGTTCTCCATTCTCTGGATGTGTTGAGGGCCCTTTGCATCTATCTGGATCGTGCCCAGGATTTTAGGAAAGTGGATTCCTTGTTTGTTACCTATGGTCTCTCTGGGATGTGTCTCAAGCTTTTATTTGTCCACTCTGACTCGGTGGGTGAAGTATGCAGTTCTCTTGTCCTACAAGGCTGCTCACTGTCCTCTTCTGTTTTCTGTCCAGGAGCGGTCCACTCAGAGGGTTTCCTCATCCTGGGCCATGTTTAAGGGTGCCTCTTTATGTGATATTTGTAATGTTGCTACATGGGCCTCTCCCCACACTTTTGTTTCCCATTACTGTCTTCAGTTGGGGAAGGCGGCTTCCGCTGCTTTGGGTGCTCATGGTTTGGCTGCTGTACATGATTTGTGATTGATATTGTTTTCTTTTGCAATGAAACTGACCTGTTGGTTTTGCTGCATCCTTCTGGTCTTTGTGTTTCAATTACCATGCTCTTGGGTATGTGCTCATATGTAAGGAATAAAATTGGGAAAACGGACAAGGAGGTAATGACCGGTTACTCACCCGTAATCTTCATTATTCTGAGTCCTGGTCTTCTTGTTCCATCCTGAGCCTGTCCCTCTCTCCCTCCCTCCCTGTTTCTGTTTATGGTGATTGTTTTGTGGTTTGTTTTTACTTTCTTTGGTATTCTCAGGCTGTCATGGTGAAGCACTTCCCCCTTTATGCATGCAGCAGCGGAGGAGCGTCGCCCCGCATGAAAAATAAAATGATTTAATTTTTACAGTACTCACCTAGTTTTAAGGGGCGGGCTGGGCTGTCAGCCAGCAAGGGGAGGAGCGGTATGTGCATTTAAGTGCACATGACGATTTGACTGGCCGTCTGGGGCCAGCCAAACTGACATGTGCGCTTTGCATGTTCTTCCACCCAGGCTGTATTACAGCCTGGGTGGTGAACATGCCCAGGCTCCCACTGCCTGTCTGAGTGCCGAACCACACTGCTCAGACCAATCACGATGCTGCTGGCAGCGTCGTGATTGGCTGGGAGAGACTAGGAGCCTGGGTGCATCCTGTTCCTGTTCCGACGGAAGAATAACGGAGGAGAGGCGGTGGCCAGATAAGTGCAATTTTCTTACATTTTTTAAAAAAAGTCCCCCCCGCCTGCCCCCGCCTTACCACCACAGTCCCATAGTAGCCGCCACTGTATGCATGCCCGGGTAGGCAGCACCATATTGGGGGAAGTGTTTGACCTCTGCTAGGTAATAGGTTTCTGTGGCGCAGACAAGATGATCATATATAAGAAATGGAACAGGAAGACCAGGACTCAGAGTAATGAAGATTACCGGTGAGTAACTGGGCAGACCTTGATTCTGAGACATTGTTTGCTGTTCCTTGTGCAGATAAACGAGTTGTACAATTTTTCAATGTTCAGGCGAGAAAGTTCGATTTTTACCTACTGTCCTCATCTTTCGCTTGTTTCAGCATCTCTGCCATTTTTCTTTTATCAGGCCGTGAAATTTCACCTTCTATGTGGTGTCAGAGAATTACAGTAGACTGGTATCTTCTCTTCAGATATTTAAAAAAAAGTGATATGAGGCAGCCGTGCTTTGCGTCACTGCATTTTTTTTAAACTTTCAGTCTTGTTGCACAGCAGCTGCTACACAACCGGGCTGAAAGTTAAAGCGCTATGACTTGGACCGCGTTGACCATGTGACCACGCTATAGCTCTTTTATTTTCTTTACTTTCAGACATGTTGCATAGTGGCTGGGCTGCTGTGCAACATAGATAAAAAAACATTGACAAAGCCAAAACATCTCCCATAGACTAGGCCTATTGGCTTTGCCAATTGTTGTATTTTATAGACGTTAGTTGTCCACTGGCTAGCTGTTTATCTGTGGTGTTGAAGCACACCTTTACTACTTTAGCTCAAAATCTAATCCCGCATCGTCGAAAGGTTGGAATTAATTTCACTCGGGGCATATTATCAACGGCCAGCGATAATTATCGCTGGCCGTGATTAGCGATAGATATCTTATCGCTGGCTATCTCCGGAACTTATCGCCCTGGTAGCGCGTTATTAACAACACGCTTCTCCAGGGCGATAAAAATTCCAGAGATAGCGAGGTTATCGCCGTTTGCAGGGAACATCGCTGGTTTTCCAGCGATGTTCCCTGCAAAGCGGCGATACTCCTGCTGATACGACCCTGTGGTCGTATCAGCACAATCCACCCCTATGTTAGGGATGGCTAAGTCGGGATAATAGCAGACGTTAGATTTTGGCGAAAACGGCCGTTTTCGCCAAAATCTAACGTCTGCTATCATCCTGTGGGCTGCCTTGTAAATATCGCGATGTGCACATCGGCGATATTTACAACGTAGCCCATCTGGGGTACGCCAGTAACGCCCACCTTGCATCTCATTAGAGATGCAGGATGGGCGTTATGGGAAAGGAGCGATAGGGCAAGGATTCACGCGATAGCGTGACCTTGCTAATACAGCGATAAAATTATCGCCGCTTTTCGTCTGAAAACAGACGCTAAAGCGGCGA
Organism: Calotriton arnoldi; assembly: GCA_963921515.1. Taxonomy (NCBI): domain Eukaryota; kingdom Metazoa; phylum Chordata; class Amphibia; order Caudata; family Salamandridae; genus Calotriton; species Calotriton arnoldi. Next base: position 652,702 of record CAWUFW010010772.1, on the reverse strand, counting down.
TAATTTTTTATCGCCGGCTTGTTAATATGCCCCACTCGTTCTTTATGTAGGTCTCAACAGCAGCACAATATATGGGCTAGTGTGTCAGGTTCATACTGGCAAAGGCTGCAACTGCCTACGTAGCGGGTATTTTTCCATTTTGTTTTATTTCCCCAAAACAGAACTGGCCACGCGAATTCTAGCATTTCCCTTATTAAAATTCATCGATAGGGCCTCAATAACTGATGTCTTCAGACGTATCTGAGTATAAGATTCTAATAAAGAGTCCAGGTGCTTTAGAGATTGGCACGTTTTGATATCAAATGCAAAGAACTAAGCACACATTTTACTCTTTAAAATTACTTTAAAATGGATCAGAGGGAGAGAGGATTCCTAAGCTTCATGTATCTTTCAAAGATCGAGTTTTAGTTTTTCAATACCTGACCTGGCGAACCTGGGGTGCTTTTTAAGCACAGGTAATGACAAGCCCCGGGTGGTGTGAACCCCTGTGTGAAAGGCTGAAGAGTTTAATATGAGTCTTACATTGATGTATCACTTACCCTAGTGAACAATCCCCAAAGTCGATTTTTTTTCATTTTCCCCAAGCCCAATGATAAAAGCATGCATCACCCATGATGCAGAAGGTTAAGACTGAATATTCAAACAGCCATAAAAAAGTGTGGGAAACAGATGTTTTAAAAATTCCTTTTGTTTCTGTGGCCTTATGTCCAAAGGCTTCCAACAAGACCCTTTTTTAAAAATGTTGAGAATTTTTGGGAAGAATTGTTTTCCCTGAAAAATAGTGAGTTTCAGTGTAAAAAAGATTTTTATTTACCAAATAAAGGGGCATATTAGCAAGGGCACTATCGCCGCTTTAGCGGCACTTTTTGCCGCTAAAGCGGCGATATTCATATCGCCCTATCAGCAAACTGTCTCTAACAGCAGTTAGCGACAGTTTGCGGGCATTAGCGCCCGTTTTTTTACCGCTTTGCATGTCAGCGATATTTATCGCTAATGACATGCAAAGTGGGCGTTCCCGACCAACAAACCTGGGAAACACCCGCTAACAGGCCTATCGCCTATTAGCAAGGTGGCCATGGCCCCAGTTAGCGACGTGAAAAGTCGCGCTAACCGAGGTCATCGCCATTTATTTAACACCTGCAATTAGCAAGTGTTAGCCATACCTAACATGGGGGGTGGATTATGCTGATACGACCACAGGGTCGTATCAGCAAGGTGTTCTCCCTTCTCCATGCAACATCGCTGGTTTTTCAGCGATGTTGGCCCATTTCCCCGCTATCGCTGGAATATTCATCGCCATAGCGCTAATCGTTGCTAATACAGCGTTAGCGTGGCGATATATTCCAGCGATAGCCGGCGATAAAAAAAATCACGCTAAGCAGGGTTAGCGATGATTATCGCCTCTTCTTGCTAATATGCCCCAAAGTTTTTATGTCTCAGAATACACTTAGGCTTCGGGTCCATGTGTTTTGGTTTTGGGGAGGGGCCTAGGAAAAAAATCACCTTTGGGAGCATGCATCACTGGTGATGCTCGCGAGAAAAAATGGGACCCCAAATTGTTTTTCTGAAACAAGGAGGGTTCATATGAAAGAGGGCGTCAAAAAACATAGATTAAGCACGTTTTTTTTTTCGGCTTGAGAAAAGGTCAGGCTGTTGAGGGTAATTTGTGTAGTGTGGGGGTGATTGTTTACCTATGACTGGGAAATTTACTACAGTCCTTAAATCTGTCTCGCTCAAGCAGGACTCATTCTTAAATGAACTCTGCCCCCCCTAGCTTGTGCAGTGGCCTGGTGAGGTATTTTTGGCTGTTAAGTGTATTCTTTCCCCTCCCCTATTGTAGGGAAAAAGTCACAAGAGTGACTTTTAAAATAAAAAAAAAAACTGCAATAACTCTCCCAGCTTTGCCCAAGGCTGTGTTTTTGTTGTTGTTTTTTTTATCACTTCCATTGCAGAGAAACAGCACTGCAAGCTTTAACCTTTCACTTTTTGAAAGGTGAGTATCTTGGGGGTATATCAACAAGGCCATGCGATAATTATCGCTCAGCGCTCTTAGCGCGAGGATAATTATCGCCGGCCAACTCCAAATCTTATCGCGGAGATAGCGTGCTATCAGCAACGCTTATCTCCAAAGCGATAAGATTCAGAGCGCTAGCTGCCACTTGTGCGAATATCGCTGGAAATACAGCGATAATCGCACAAGGTTTGGCGATAGCTTGCTGATAGGGCAAGACATACTTAGCCATGATATCCACCTTACATAGGATATCATGGCTAAGTCAGTCTAGAAGCAGGCGTAAGGAAAGTAGCGATAACAGAGGTTATCGCTACTTTGCTTGTCGCTCTGCTTGTTAGCGTGCAGCTTGATAATTGGAGAAATGTCGGTTAGCGACATTTCTCCAGTTATCTTAGCACGGAACGCCCACTTTGCATCTCATTAGAGATGCAGAGATGGCGTTGGGGGAAAGAGGCGATAATGCAAGGTTTCACGCGATAGCGTGACCTTGCTGATTAGGCGATAAAATTATCGCCGCTTTTCGTCTGAAAACGGACGCAAAAGCGGCGATAATTGTTTATCGCCTCGTTGTTGATATGCCCCTTAGTTTGTATTTATCCCGACCTTGCCCAGGGGATGGAAGGTGTGAGTCCCTCTCCCTTCATGGTCAAGGACAGAACAGTTGCTATATTAACAGATCCCATACCATTCCCACAGGATGAGGGTCCATTTACAGGGCAGAATGCACTTCCCTGGGTGCCATTTTCACAAGGTGCGCTTCGTATAATGTTACTAATTTTAACATACATTTTCACTTGGAATTATGAATTAATATTGTTATCTGTGGTGTTGCACTATTGTCCAATTCTTTCATGTCAGCCCAAGATTTCATGCAAAGTCTTCATAGGCACAAACGTATACACTTCTTCGGTGAAATATTATTTCACAAGTAACTGACCATTTTCTAAAACCATTTTTGTGAAATCAAATTCGGGTAAGATTTCAGACTTCATACTCATGGTATCACTTGCTCAAGGCCTGTACTTGAAATTTGCAAGGAAGTTGAGGATGAGTTTGTTGAATCCAGAAGATGTTTTGAGCAAGAGACAAACCGAGGCTGAACTTATAAAGAAGAGGTATAAAAAAATCCCAACAAAGCAATCGCAACATTCAAATGTTCAGTGATATCATAATTACATTAAGGCATCTCATATGCGAATTATATGATTTGATTAACGAAGTAAATTGATGCATTCATTCCTTATGCATCAGATGCTGTAAAATTTCGATGTGTTGCTAATGTTTATGGCATACATTTAAATGAATTATACTGTGAAGAGGCCATTAACCACTGCCTTTCAAGGGGATAACCACAAAACTCTCTGAAATGGTTGATTTGTACACATAATACACAAGGACAAACATGACACATCAATTTTCTCAAGACCGTTTCCCAATATCTCTGGTCCACACATATCAGTGCCTGAAATAATGGAAAAACGTTGATAAGGCTGTAGGGGTGGTTTGCTTTGAAGTTCTTGTGAGGGTGGCGCACATGTTGTGTCAGTATTGGGTCTGCAAGAGGTAAAAGAATTTGTTGTTGCTTTTGGACTTCCTTTCACTTATCGCAAAATTGTATTATCTCCACTCATGACTCTAGATGAGTGGGAGTTCCACCCCTCTCAACTAATAACTTTGGGGCATATCAGCAAGGGCTTTATCTCCGTTTTTCTGGCTTTAAAAGCCAGAAAAACGGAGATAAAACTATCGCCCTATCAACAAGATGGTGCTAACATGCATAATCGCATGTTAGCACCCTTTTTCCCAACGCCTCCCTTTGCATCTCCAATGAGATGCAAAGTGGGCGTTACTGGGCGTACCCATGATGGACTACGTTGCAAATATCGCTGATGTTCACATCGCAATATTTACAAGGCAGCCCACATAATTTTAGCAGAGGTTAGATTTTGACGAAAACGGCCGTTTTCGCCAAAATCTAACATCTGCTAAAATCCTGACTTAGCCATCCCTAACATAGGGGGTGGATTCTGCTGATACGACCACAGGGTCGTATCAGCAAGGTTATCGCCGTTTTGCAGGGAACATCGCTGGAAAACCAGCGATGTTCCCTGCAAAACGGCGATAACCTCGCTATCTCTGGAATTTTTATCGCCCTGGAGAAATGCGTTGTTAATAACGCGCTACCAGGGCGATAAATTCCAGAGATAGCCTGCGATAGGAATAATATCGCTAAGCACGGCCAGCGATAATTATCGCTGGCCGTTGATAATATGCCCCCCCATTTCTTACATTGACAAATTCTTCTTGGTGGGTCACAGTGAGACAGCAAAACTTGACATGGTGTAATGTGAATATTTAATGGCCAAAGATTATCACAAACTTGGGGAAATGTTTAGAAGAAGAAATTACGGGGCATATTAAGAAGGGCCTTATCTCCTTTTTTTGGCTTTAAAAGCCAAAAAAGCGGAGATAATATTATCGCCCTATCTACAAGGGGATGCTAACATGCATTAGCGCATGTTAGCACCCGTTTCCCGATGCCTCGCTTTGCATCTCTAATGAGATGCAAAGTGGGCGTCACTGAGCAGTACTCCCTGTAAATTATCGCTGATGTGCACATCGCGATATTTACAAGGAGGCCACGTATTTTAGCAGACGTTAGTTTTGGTGAAAACCGCGGTTTTCACCAAAACTAACGTCTGCTAAAATGCTGACTTAGCCATACTTACCATTGGGGGTGGATTATGTTGATACGACCACAGGGTCGTCTCAGCAAGGTTATCACCGTTTTCAATGGAACATCGCTGAAAAACCAGCGATGTTCCATGGAAAACATCGCTATCGCTGGGATAATTATCGCCATTGCGCTATGCGTTGTTAATACAGCGCTAGCATGGCGATAATTATCTGCGATAGCCGGCGATAAACATTTTCACGCTGAGGGCGGCCAGCGATAATTATCGCTGCCGCTTGACAATATGCCCCTACATTTGTTAATAAGACACAACATATTGGGCTTTAAAAAGGATTAAATCAGTGCAAATTGTGTATCATGCAACAACTGTAGCAAAATCAATGATCATCAAGCATTGAAAACCTGAAACAAGAGAAATGCAGATCCACAAGGAGCTATTGATGTTTAATTACTAAGATGGCATTTTCAACATTGGGAGGATATTTGGGGAAATAACTTTAATGAAGGCGCAAAGAGAACTAAGCACATTGTTGTATAAATAGCACTTACGATTTAAGAATTTTTTCAGTCTGTTTTCCTAACATTTCACAATCATTGAATAGTTTCTGTCTTTAAATTGTGAATGAGTTAATGAAACAGTAGTTTGCCTTGGTGCAATATTAAGATCTGTAGCGGAAAATACCTTCCTAGTTTGATTTGGTGTTTGGAAAATAGGATCTGATTGGAAGGCTTACTTCAAATGCTTATATTCAAAGGGTTCTGAATATATCTGACACTTTTGCTTGTCTCCATTCTGTGAATAGTGTCTTCCTTAGTTTGATTTAGAGCTACTGATCCAGCGCAATATTAGCCAACAATATTCATACACCATATACTCACTTGGGCCCATACATTCACACTACACTAATACTTACGCTGGGTGTCAGATGTACTCTTATATCAAAGTCCCTGCTACCAATTACCTTCTGATTGAAGAGTAATAACTTACCAATGGATCCTTTGCTAATTGGGAAGTTTAAAATGAGTGACATTCATTATAGTACATAATCCTGAAATAACCACTGAGTCAGGAAGTTTTAAAATATTTATCTAAAGTTTTAGCAGAGTAAAATACAGAAAACACGGTACTTAATTAAAATACCCAAGAAAAAGCATAGAAATGATTTTGCTAATAAATGACGGTGTTTAAGGAAAGGAAGAGAATAGAGACAGCAGCGCAACTAAAGGTTGCAGAATAGTTACCTAAATGCGAGAACCAAGCCCCTTGGCCAAGGAGTTGGAAAAGATAGGACCCAGGAAGGATGAAGAGCAAAGACTTCTTCCAGGATCAGGACAGGACCGGTGACCTCTCTACAACGACGCCTGCGCCGTTCCCCTCTCTGATACTCGACTTCTCTCGATTCTCCCATGCCTTCCTTCTAATGGACTCCGCCGCCCCCTCCTCAGGACCTCTTCTGGACAGGGATTCAGTCAGCAACCGATCAGCATGGCAGTCTGGAGCTAAGAGTGCTCTCGCAGCATGGACGCATGTTCTTCGTGAAAGCATGCTCTGACTAATTAACTAATGCTATATTCTATTATACCCTTCTACGTACATGTACCTCCCCTTAATGTTGCTAAAATATGGGACCACTACTTCTGATTGGACAGGGACAGGGGTGGATTCTCGCACCATATCGATTTGGCCTAAATTGTAAAGCCTATTGTCTTTACGTTCCCGCCCCTTCAAATTAATACATTCGCTTTATTTCCCACCCGTCTCACGACAAATGTTATACATTTTACAGGGGAAAAGTATCATTTTGTCCTCCGGAAACATAAAGTACAGCATCTTCGGCCAATGGGTCATGGCCTTGGAAGACGTCCAAGTTGACTTCACTTGGCAGGCACACAGGACACATGCGCAGAACCATCTGTCTCTCGAGTTTCAAGTCACCAACCCAGGCCCAAGTTTACGAATTACTAAAAGTGCAAGAAGAAAATATTAAAATCACAAATAAAAAGTTTCACTGTATACCCACTTTCCCTACTCTATTCCCAATTAATTATAATACTATCCTACATTAGTAGCATTAAGAAAACGACAATTTAATAATGACATGAGAGCAAGCTGAAGCATGTGAAAACATTTAGCGGCCATTTTAGTGCACACTGCGCAGAAGCAGAAGTTTCCCACCAAGCAAAGAAAGACGTCACACCATGTGATCAGGTTGCGACATGCGCATTGAGGTTCCCGCACTTTAGCGGACATTTTGGATCATAGACAAGCGTTATTCATTAGTAAAACACATAGGCAAGCTTCTGTCCCTCTTGTGTTTGTGAATACAAAGGTTAGTTTTGACAATACAAGTTTAATAAATTAATACCATGAGGAGAATTGCGTACAAGCAAGTTTCATTTTTGAAACCTTGCTCCATCAATCCCCTCTCTGATGGCGTTTCTGAGCCATCAAAAATACTACCCTAAATCAGATGCCAACTTCTAGCAATTCGTTTCATTCTCATTTTTACATTTTCTGTTTTTCACATCCCCTTTCAACTTTTTGTATAAATCACTTCTCCATTCTTCAAGTTCTATTTCATCTAGTTTTCTCTTCTTTCCTTTTCCTGTCACTTTATATGTTCCATTCTTTCTACAGCATTTGCACCATATTGTTATTGCCAATATTATTATTGCTATCCCTGCTAGGAGTACTAATATTTGACCTATAAGTCCTTTCCCTATATTAGCAAACCAGGTTCCAATTGACGAAATACTATTTGTCAATCTTTCCCATACACTATCAACTTCCAGTGGTTTAAGTTCTTTCTCAACTTTAGTTATGTTCTGTATATACGTTCCAATTTCTGCACTCTTATCAGGAATATAAGTGCAACAATGTTTCGTCTTCAATAATTTACAGACTCCTCCCTCTTTTGCCAATAGAATGTCAAGAGCAAGTCGATTTTGCATCACCATAGATCTAATCGCAACCATCTCCGTATTAATCATTAGAAAACCTCCAGCAGTATCCGTTGATAAACGATCAACCACTGTAGACAATTTACATATTTTCCTTGAGTTCAGAATTATTCCCACTGAAGGTATCAATGCACCAAATATATCACCTACAATTTCTGAAAAACTAGCTCTTTTACTACGTATTAATTCATTATTGTTTTCATTGCTTCCAGTGTTTCTTTTTACGTGGTATATCTTTGGAAAAACTATTCCAAAATAACAACTTCCAAACCACCGTGCAGGAAGCCTAAAGTAAGCCTTATTCCCGCATACATAATAAATTCCAGGAAAAACTGAATCTGTTCCTCCTTTGAGTCCCCAACCTCCAAGAATTAAAAAATTGTGTTCACATTCACTGGTACCGATGAAAACATTGTTATAATCAGTCTTTATCCTATGAAGACAAATTTTCCCTTTCTTTACGAAATCCAGAGCCATTGCAGCTTGAGCTTTACCAGGTGTATAACTCCCTTCCTTCTCCGCCCAAGGTGGTAACTGAGCCTTATGCTCTGAAGCTTTCTTTTGAAAATCATGTCTTCTATCTTCTACTAAATAAAAAAATATCTTTTCTTCTTCTAGTAAAGAACATGTTAGATTGTGTCTATGTGCATGTGTTATGTCTATCGATTTCATTGTTAAGAAAAACTCTCCCATAAACTGTGCGTCTTGACTACTTAGCACTGGGTTCATACTCTTGCGAATCGGAACCTCAGAAAATATCACATCTAAGTTTGAATAATAGTACTGTAGCCTACCTGTTCTATAAAATAAACTTGTTAATACACTACATGAGATTCCATATGTCAGTGGTAAATGATGGTATGTTAATCCTTCCGCTACTGATTCAGGTAACTTCATACAGACATAACAATTACTAACTTCCATTGTGTCTACATACTGAAACAATAACTTTGTGAAAACATTTAAACTAGTGTCGTTATCAGCTATTTCATGATGAATTTCTGCCTCATCTTCTGCCATTAATTCTACTCTATTGCCCTTCATGTTTGCTGTCCTCCCTTTAGTTTCATTATTAATCTTCTTATCTATTATCATAAGGTAAGGAATTGCTACAATCAGGACTTACCATACTATAAGCACCAATACTAGACTACATATGCAGATTGCACAGCATCTCCTACAGCAATTTCGTTTTGGTCTCCCAGTAACTCTATCATCAGGCATTTTTCGACAAGGAAGATTGCTCTTCTTATCTCTTCTTCTTTTCTTTAGAGGATTCTTTTGTTTAGTCAGGGTGGTCTTGTTTCTTCTTCGTATGTTAGTTCTGCACTTGTTCCTTCGCCACCACTGTCACTTGACTCTGAGCTTTCAAAATCTTCAAGAATGATATAAGTCCAGTCAGGACCCTTGAATTTGTTATTCACAAGTCTCAGTCTTTTACTTTTTCTTTTTCCTGACTTTTTCTCTTGTTCAGTTTGACTTGTCACTTCAGGTACTTGTTCTGGATCTTCACCTCTGGTTGTTATGTGGTATTTTACTCTTTTAATGACACTTGGCCAATGATCTCCTTTTCTTGTTTTCTTTGTTGGCACTGTTTCTTTGTTTTCGTCTTCAGGGATCTCGTTATTTTTACTGCTCAATACTGTTTTGTTTTCTTTGATTACTGCTTCTTTTGTTTGTTCTTTTTCAGGTCTGATTGGTTTCTCTTCAGTAGCTCCACAATGACTTTCAAGATGTTGGCTTTGTTCCTTTTTTATTTCTTTATGTTCATTTGTATCAACCCCTTTTTCTTTAGTGAATTCTTCTTGATCTAAATGCTTCTGATCAGGGCTTATTGCACTGTGAACTTCTGCAGCCTGACCGGATTCTTCTAAACCTGTCTTTCCCTGTGTAAAGTCTATTAAATCTTCACTGTTTTGAGTCCAATTTTCTTTCCCTATCTGACCTTGCTCAGCTTCTCTTATTGTCTTTTCTTCTTGTACCTGAGCTGCTTCTTCTTCACCTATCTGATCTTCTTCTATTTCTTCCAATTTCGCTTGATTTCTTGTTCTGTGGTATACTTCAGGAATTTCTACCACTGGTATCCAATCCTGACTTGTGCTCGGTTGTTCTCCGTCAGCTTCTCTCGAACCTCGATCCTGAGATTCCTCTGCTGGGCAACCTTCAGCTTCTTCATTGATTGGTGTTGTCTGTGAATTCTCCTCTTCAGGGTCTGGTACTCTCTTTGTGTGGCTTACATGAATCCAATTAGGAAATCTTGCACACTTCACTGCTGTATTGGTGGTCAATATAACTTGACAAGGTCTGCTCCACCTGGGTGATAGACACGTTTCTCTGGTGTGATTCTTCACTACCACCCAATCACCAGGATTCAGATCATGTTCTAGTTCAGGCTGCCTGGAAACTGCGTCTTCTCCAACCTGATGAGAGACAGAACGCACTAGGTCAGCCAATCCTTTGCAATAATCCAAAACCATATCATCAGATATATTCACCAGTTTGTTTGTGGGAACATGTGTTTGTCTCATTGCTCTTCCCATCATTATTTCATGGGGGCTTAATCCTGTCGTTCTGTCAGGTATGCTTCTGATTCCCATCAAGACAAGTGGCAATGCGTCTGGCCACTCTAATGATGTTGATGCACACATTTTTCCCAATCTTGACTTTATAGTGCCATTCAATTGTTCCACCACTCCAGAAGCCTCTGGACGATATGCACAGTGCAGTTTCTGTTTTATTTGAAATGCTTCACAGATTATCTGGATCACTTCGCTATTAAAGTGTTTTCCTCTATCTGATTCCAAAGATACTGGGAAACCAAACCTAGGTATGAGCTCACGTAACAACAGTTTTGCAACTGTAATACTGTCATTTCTCCTAGTAGGGTAAGCCTCCACCCACTTTGAAAACAGACACACTATGACTAGAACATATTTTAGTCCTCTGCATGGTGGTAACTGTATGAAGTCGAACTGGAGTCTTATAAATGGGCCCTCTGCTTTTCCAATCTTTCCAAACCCAATTATCGTTTTCCTGCCTGGATTATGCATTTGGCAAGTTAGACATCTCTGGCAAAGACTCTCTGCAACAGCCCTGAATTTGGGATTGTACCAATTTTGTCTGAACAGCCTAATCATTGCATCTCTCCCTATGTGTGTGTCTCCATGATGCATTCTGGCCATTTGTGAGAGTAAACAGTCTGGCATGACTGGTCTGCCATCTGCACTGATCCACACTTCATCTTCTCCTCTTTGGGAGCAACCCACTTTGATCCACAAATTTTTCTCACTTTCATCAACCTCATCTTGCAATTTCTTCACCTCATTCCAAGTTTCAGGTGGCATATACAGCATAAGTTGGCAGCTGATTCCCATTCTTTCCACCCTCTTATTGACTGACGTTCTGGTTTTGGCACAATGTTGAGCCACCAAGTCTGCATATCTGTTGCCGACTACCACCCAGTCATCTCCTGACTGGTGTGCGGCACATTTCACCACAGCCAATTCTTTTGGTGATTGTATTGCTTCTAGCAATTCCCTTACAAATTGTCCATTTTTAATGGGGGATCCTGAAGAAGTCATGAAATCCCTCTGCATCCACAGTTGGCCAAAATCATGCACAACCCCGTAACCATATTGACTATCAGTAAATATAGTTACTCTCTGATTCCTCCCAATTTTGCAAGCTTTTATTAATGCAATCAATTCAGCTACTTGTGCAGATTTTACTCCTGGTAAATAGGATGCTTCGACTATTCCAGTTAATTCACATACCGCATAGGCAGCAGTTAGTTTACCATCTTCATGTCTTTGACATGAACCATCGACAAATAGCTCCCTGTCTGGCTTTTTAAGAGGCTGTTCCTCTATGTCTGGGCGTGGTTTTGTACATAATTCTGTAATTTGTACACAATCATGTTCATCTTCTTCGTCCTCTTTATTTGTTTCATGATATGGGTCCGGCAATAAAGTTGCTGGATTTATTATTGTACACCTTACCATGGTCACATTTTCAGCACCCATTATTATCCTCTCATATTTAGTCAGCCGACTAGGAGTAAGATGCTGAGTTCGGGTTCTTGTCAATAGAATCACAACTTCATGTGGAACATACACTTTTACAGGATGTCGCATCACAATTGACTCGCTTTGTTCAATGCTCAAACAAGTTGCTGCCACTGCTTTTAAGCATCCTGGCAACGCGGCTGCTACTCGGTCCAATGTAGCAGAAAAGTACGCTATAGGACGTCTGTCTAGTCCATGTCTCTGAGTTAGGACAGAAAGTGCACAATTTTCTCTCTCTTGACAGAATAATGCGAATTCTCTTTTATAATCAGGCATGCCTAAGGCAGGTGCTGAACAAAGTGCGTTTCTCAATTTTACAAAAGCTTCTACACTTTCATCCTCCCACTCGACAGGGTCCTTTGCTTTCTTTTCGTCATGTTAATTAAGGGCTTAGCTAACATGGAAAAATGTGGTATCCATTGTCGACAGTAGCCTACTATTCCTAGGAACATTCGCACTTGTCTTTGGGTTACAGGCATTTGCATTCTCTTTATTAATTCTACTCTTTCAGAGGTTACTCTTCTTTTCCCCTCTCAATTTGATGTCCCAGATATTTAACAGCTATCCTGCAAAACTGTAACTTTTCAGGTGAGACTTTATGCCCTTCCTCAGCCAAGAGATTTAATAATGCTATGGAATCAACAACACAGTCTTCTCTGGTGGTTGACGCCACCAATAAGTCGTCAATATATTGGACTAAGACTGAGCTTCCTGGCATCACTAGTTTTTCCAGGCACTTTTTAGTATCTGGTTGAAGATGGAAGGACTTTCTGTGTACCCCTGAGGAACACGATTCCACACATAGACTTTGTTCTCAAATTTAAATGAGAAAAGATACTGGCTGTCTGGATGCAATGGTATTGAAAAGAATGCTTGACACAAATCAATTACTGTGAACCATCCTGCATTCCAAGGGATCTGGTATAGAATTACTGCAGGATTTGGTACTATGGGACAACAAGGTTCCACAATCTTGTTTATTTTTCGCAGGTCCTGAACAATCCTATATTTTCCACTAGGTTTCTTTAATCCCGTGATTGGTGAATTACATGGGCTACTCATTACTTCTTTTAGTATGTTTTGTTCTACCATTCGATTGATTTCTTCAATAACTCCTGTTTTTACTTCTGCACTCATTTTATATTGTCTGGTATTTGGGAAAATTGCACCTTCTATTACCGTAATTTGAACTGGATCTATTTTTGCATAAGTCCTACTTCTTTTCCGGTGAAATCCCATACTATTGGGTTTACTGTACCTTTTAATTCTTCTGGTAACTCATCTCTTGTTATTAACGAAAACATTTCGTCTATTTCTGTACCTTGTTTTGCAACCATAATTTTATATACATGGGGGCAGATCTACAAGAAAGTGCCGCAGCGTGGCGCTGCAAGCCCTTTGGCTGCGCCACGCTGCAGCACTTTCAGAGCACAGGAATGCGACATATTTACAAGAATATGTCGCATTCCTGTGCTCTCCCCTGCGCTGGCGCACAAACAGCTGCCAAGCGCTGGCGCAGGCACCCTTGCACCATGGTGCAAGGATGCCTGCGCCATGGGAGATTGTTTTTGTGCAGGAAGGGGCACCTTTCTGCACAAAAACAATCAGTACAGGCTTTTTCCTCTTTCAATGCGTGCTGTAGAATGCAGCACGCATTGAAAGGAAAAAACGAGGAGAAATGAAAACATTTCTCCTCGGTGCGCCTCGCTACGCCACCTCTAGGGTGGCGTAGCTTTCAGACGCATCTCCAGATCTACGATTTCTCGTAAATCTGGAGATGGGTCATGTTCCATGGGTGTTGCGTGGGAACGCCCACAGCAACACCCATGGAACGCCCCTTCAACGCAAAGTGCTGCGTGTGAAGGGACGGTATTTACAAGGAGAGGAAAAGTCACGCATGGTGGCTTTTCCTCTCCTTGTAAATATCGAGGAGCCCCCTGCGCCACCAGTACGTCACGAAAAGTGACGTACTGGTGGCGCAGGGGGCTTGTAAATCTGCCCCATGGTCCTCATCTGGTGTCTGAACTGCCACACCATCTGGTGTGCAGAAAATTGTACAGTTCATTTTGCACAATAAATCCCTACCTAATAAATTCACTGGGCTAGAGTCGCACACTACAAATTGGTGCATTTCTCTGAAGTTTCCTATTTTGACTTCCATTGGTTCTGTAAGAGGCGTTCTAATTCTTTGATTAGCTACCCCTACTACTTGGATATCTTCACCAGAGAGAGGAAGTTCTGGGATATCTGCTGATCTCACCGTAGACCTGGTAGCACCAGTGTCCAAAAGGAAAGTAATATCATTACCTTTCACATTTCCTTCAACATATGGACCAGACTGATCTACCTGTAAGGATGCGCCAAGTACGCACTCCTTCTTCCCTCTCCTAGGCACCGTCATGAGTTGAATTCACAGTAATTGTCCTGCAAAAGAAATTGTGATGTCATATAATCATTCTTACCACTCCCTCCTGGGTATCCAATGTCTGTACCGTGCTTTGCTCTGCTTACATTACCCTGAACAGGTGGAGGTGGTAATTGACTCTGGGGATTTACACCCTGCTGTGAATCATTCTGCGTCTGTGGATTTAAGTTTTGATTTGGGCCATTATTATTCCGAATCTTTTTACATTCGTCCTTCCAATGCCCCAATTTTCCGCATCCATGACAAGGAAATTTCTTTTTAGCTTCTTCTCTACTCATTCGTCCTCTAAATTTTCCACCATTTCCTGTATCACCACTCGTTCCAGAATCTTTTCCTGGATTTTCACTCGGATTTTCCAAATTAATTCCCTGTTTCTCAGCCATTTTCACCTGAGCCCACATCACCTTTTCTTGTAATTTCTTGTGTCTATCCTCAATATCGTCTCCACAATATTTCGCATATTTCAGAATCTCATCTATGGGCTTTCCCTGCCAACACAGCATGTGTTGTTTAATCATCTGGCAAATCTCTGGCTTCAGACCGTAAACAAACCGATACACAAACTGACTCATGTTTTTATCTCCAATGTCCTCAAATCCACTATACTGTTTAAACACCTGCAATAGACGCTCATAATAGGAATGTACTGATTCACTGGCTTCTTGGGTGGTTCGATCTATTTTCACCCAATCTGTTTCTTTCGGGGTATTTTCCCTTTCAGGTATGTTATCACCTGCTGATACTTTTTCATTACATCATTTGACGGGGCACCTGTCTTCGGATCTCTAGGATATTCATCACTAGGCCAATCGACTGTAATTTTACAATCTGTCCACAAATCGGCAGGTACCACTATGTCAAACAAACCATCTAAATCCTTCAACAATACCTTTGACACCTTCACAAACCTTTCAACCTGCTTGTACCATTCAATTGGCTTTTCCCTCCGCTTTGGAAAATCATTCGTAAATGATAAAATATCCTGTCTGCTCCATGGGACATGTACATATCCTCCTCCCGCAACTTCTCGCATTGGATACATCTGGTCTGCTTTCCCTGTTTCCTTCATCACATATTCTGATGCTGTTCTACTTGTTCGTGCTTCTTCCTTTTTCTTGGCCCACCTAGTTTTCCATTTATCTAGGTCTCCCCATTTTTGCAAAACTAACATTAATTCTCTTATTTGTAATCTTCTTCCAGAGGCATTCATATTTTCTAAATCTTTGTCTGAAAATTCTGCTCTATAGGGTTTCTGTAGTACCTTTGATCTCCCTATTTCTATTCCCATCTGTAATGCTAAATTGGACAATTTTTCATGAAATAACCTTACATTTCTGGTGATACTCCTGCATAGGAACAATAATTCTTCTTCATCATAGGTATTTAAGCGTTCTAGTCCTACATTTCCTGCTATTATTTCTTCTAATTCGACTTTTAATTTATGAATGTCTATTATTTTTGGAGGTGTGCACTGTTTAACTGACCCTTGCACCCATCTTTCTAGATCTTCAGGTGTTACTATGGTAGCACTTTTTGCTCCCGATGAAGTTACTAAACTTACATCTTTTGAACCTCCAGGTACATCTTTTCTTGGAGTACTATTTACAGAACCTCGAATAGGCAAGTCCATGAGTGATATTGTGGATTCACAGTCACTAAATTGATCCTCAATTATAACTGGAGCTTCAGGTCTGGGATTACTCACAGGAGTAGGTGCAAGTATGGGTGGAGGACAATTTCCTGAGTACCATATAATGGAACTACTGGACCAATTGTTACAGGTATGGTCAACGAATCAGGATGTACCTTTATCTGGGTTATTTTCTGTATTAATTCTGCTCTGGTCTTTTCTAGGGCTTCTTTTTCTTTGTCATGAAGTATTCTAGTCGGGGTAAATTCATGCATTACTTGTGGTACCATTGGAGTTTTCGGTGGTGCACTTGGGGTGCATCCACTTGTCCCTTCCTGATATGGTGGGGGATTTCTTAACATTTCCTCCATAAATTCGTCTTCAGATTCCTCATTTCTCATTAAATGTTTTGTCTTTTCTGTACATTTGCCTCCTGATTTCTCTCCTTCTGTGAATAATGGATATAGTCCTTCTGTAACCATTGCCCTTCTCCATTGTTTCATCTGACCCTCTCTCGACTCACGTAAATATATTGGGAAAAATCCTGGGTAACTCCTATTACTTCTAGATCTATCCCGCTCAAATGCCTCGGTTTCCCATTCTTCTAGAGCTTCATACTGAGTTAATCTAGGTCTGGGTTCTAAGTCATTCATCCTCAATCTCAAGTTCTGAAGAATTCGTCCATTGAACGTGCCATTCTGGGGAAATGCTAATACTCCATAATTTTTGGTGTATTCTATCCAATTCTCCATCCATACACAAGTATGATAACCTCTCTCCATCATCATAAATGATGCTGGCGTTTTAGCTGGTGGAATAATAATTCCTTCTCTAGTTTTGATTGGTTTGTCCTTTTTTAAATAATTCTTAATCTTTTGCAAAAATGACATTTTTCTCCTTTCTCCGTACATTCTATCTAATCTTCTGTGTACAAAATTATATTCTGCAAAACCTAGGAATCTCCTATCCGGACGAGTTCCTGTTAAAGTCGGATCGCGTTTTAACATGCAATCCTTATCCACTAAGAATTTTGCTTCTATCATTTCGACCAATCAAATGTCTGCTATCTTTTATTTCCGAGCCAATCCTTGCGCGGCCTTTTGGTGACGTTTCTCTGTCAACCCCTCCTTTACAATCTGCTCTTTTCTGTCCTCGCTGGTTTAACCAATCCCAGCGCGGCACCTGTGACGTCAGTACTACTCCTGACTACTGACCCCTCCTTTACAAGTGTCTCTCCACACCCGCTGTTTCAACCTACCACAGCACGGCGTTTTGTGACGTCAGCTCCCTCTCCGGCAACTGACCCTCCCTTTACAATAATTTACGCAAACTTATTTTCTCTATAAATCTTAATTACATTTCAGTAACAACATAAAACATTCGCTATCGTGCCAGTTTCCACTAATTTTGAAAAGGATAGTTTCTTCCACACTTTAGTAAAACCTTTCCGTTTACTTAAAACATACACTACGAGTAAAACACTTCCGTCTACTCTTCACACAAGCTCCAGAAGTACCTGTTACTTCTCCAATGTTACCCTTACTAGGTGATATAACATCAAAAAAAAATTATCAGCGTACCCTTTTTGCTATTACTCACACGCATAGAGTCCCTAACGAGTACTGAAAGTCCTGCTTAACTTCTCAGTACTATTTCTGCCTGACAGATAACCTCACTGCAGTATGGCTTCCACTTGCCACCCACTATTCTTTTTACCCCGGGGTATTCTGGACAACATAAAACAAACTCAAAATTTTAAGCGGATGTTAGTTCATAAAAATACCCAAAACAATTCTCATTACCCAATTAACAAAGAGTAACCATAACCGTCCTCTGCTTACCAGAAAACTGATCCAGCGCAATATTAGCCAACAATATTCATACACCATATACTCACTTGGGCCCATACATTCACACTACACTAATACTTACGCTGGGTGTAAGATGTACTCTTATATCAAAGTCCCTGCTACCAATTACCTTCTGATTGAAGAATAATAACTTACCAATGGATCCTTTGCTAATTGGGAAGTTTAAAATGAGTGACATTCATTATAGTACATAATCCTGAAATAACCACTGAGTCAGGAAGTTTTAAAATATTTATCTAAAGTTTTAGCAGAGTAAAATACAGAAAACACGGTACTTGATTAAAATACCCAAGAAAAAGCATAGAAATGATTTTGCTAATAAATGACGGTGTTTAAGGAAAGGAAGAGAATAGAGACAGCAGCGCAACTAAAGGTTGCAGTATAGTTACCTAAATGCGAGAACCAAGCCCCTTGGCCAAGGAGTTGGAAAAGATAGGACCCAGTAAGGATGAAGAGCAAAGACTTCTTCCAGGATCAGGACAGGACCGGTGACCTCTCTACAACGACGCCTGCGCCGTTCCCCTCTCTGATACTCGACTTCTCTCGATTCTCCCGTGCCTTCCTTCTAATGGACTCCGCCGCCCCCTCCTCAGGACCTCTTCTGGACAGGGATTCAGTGAGCAACCGATCAGCATGGCAGTCTGGATCTAAGAGTGCTCTCGCAGCATGGACGCCTGTTCTTCGTGAAAGCATGCTCTGACTAATTAACTAATGCTATATTCTATTATACCCTTCTACGCACATGTACCTCCCCTTAATGTTGCTAAAATATGGGACCACTACTTCTGATTGGACAGGGACAGGGGTGGATTCTCGCACCATATCGATTTGGCCTAAATTGTAAAGCCTATTGTCTTTACGTTCCCGCCCCTTCAAATTAATACATTCGCTTTATTTCCCACCCGTCTCACGACAAATGTTATACATTTTACAGGGGAAAAGTATCATTTTGTCCTCCGGAAACATAAAGTACAGCATCTTCGGCCAATGGGTCATGGCCTTGGAAGACGTCCAAGTTGACTTCACTTGGCAGGCACACAGGACACATGCGCAGAACCATCTGTCTCTCGAGTTTCAAGTCACCAACCCAGGCCCAAGTTTACGAATTACTAAAAGTGCAAGAAGAAAATATTAAAATCACAAATAAAAAGTGTCACTGTATACCCACTTTCCCTACTCTATTCCCAATTAATTATAATACTATCCTGCATTAGTAGCATTAAGAAAACGACAATTTAATAATGACATGAGAGCAAGCTGAAGCATGTGAAAACATTTAGCGGCCATTTTAGTGCACACTGCGCAGAAGCAGAAGTTTCCCTCCAAGCAAAGAAAGACGTCACACCATGTGATCAGGTTGCGACATGCGCATTGAGGTTCCCGCGCTTTAGCGGACATTTCGGATTATAGACAAGCGTTATTCATTAGTAAAACACATAGGCAAGCTTCTGTCCCTCTTGTGTTTGTGAATGCAAAGGTTAGTTTTGACAATACAAGTTTAATAAATTAATACTATGAGGAGAATTGCGTACAAGCAAGTTTCATTTTTGAAACCTTGCTCCATCACTACCTTTCGAAGCAAAACAACATTCCCTATAAATCTCACCAGCTGTACAAATAGCTCGAATTTTCAGGTTTAGAAAATGAATGGAACTCTTTGTAAATGGGCTTTTGCACGTTGTTGGTGTTCGGTAGGATTGCTGAAGAATACATCCAGATATCGTTTCTTACAGGATTACTCCAACCCCTGGGAGAGGGCATTGAACTTTAATAGTTATATCGTTTAGATAGATCTCTTGAATCTATAGCTCCATTCTAATTATGACAATGAAACAAAGGAGTAAAAAACATACAATGAAGACAGGGGAAATGTATGTCAGTTCTCTTTCTCAATGTACTTGCTGAGAATCTCTGTGAGACATTCCACGTTGTTTACGGGATAGAAAGACCTGTCCAATCAGTCTATTCATAAAGTATAATGTCAACATAACATTAAAAAAAAGTCACCGCAACCCAAACAAATATAAGTAACATAAAGTTGACAGTATGAAATTGAGAAAAGCAATGCAAAATATTAGTTACTAAAAGTGACATGACTTGATACCCTAGGAGGAGGTAAAAGAAATATTGACTTCTATCATACAGACAATGTATCATGTGACTTTGAAAATCAAACACTATAAATCACTATTTACTTTAAGTTCGATTTTCATTGTTATATTCAGATCTGATATTACGCTTTTGTTTGATACAATGAGGTGAGATGGGAAGGAGAAGAGAATGGCCAAAATATACCCAAAGGTTAGGGACCTCACTCATCTTGGATAAAGTTGTTGGGGCATTCTTCTTATAGGATATGTCAACTAAAGTCCTTAAAATTGATCAGTTAACTGGGACCCCGCTCATTAACGACAGGTTTCTCTTGTTGGAGGCCCTTTGCAAGTTCTTGAAATTCTAGCAATTTACTCCCACCATTCGTCATGGGGACCACTGTCTCCTTGTAGAAGGTAGTTCTTGAGGATAGCACCTTCGCTTCCAGTTTCTGTTATTCCCCGAATCTAAAAATACCCCTATTATTTTTGCATGTTTTCATTCCCACTTATAATCCCTCATCTCTAGCAGCTTAACATTTAAAAGCAACTGTCTGGCTGTGCATTCGCTCATGTTGAACTCATACAGAACCAAGCTACTTGACATTTTAGCACTACAGAACCAGGCTTTCTGTCTGAACCCATGCTGTTTCCATGTGACATCCTCCTGCCCAGCTCCTCAACAAGAACCTCCTTATCTTACAAAACCCAATCATGAGCATGGGAAATCCGTTGCAAAAGACACAGGACAGCCTACCACAAAGGCATCATGAAAGCTGCAAAGGCCTACCATGTAAAACGTATTTATGAGGTACGCAATCAGGTGATATAAATATTCATAATCTTAGCGCAACTCACCCATTGTACATCCCAACAATATTTTGAAAACCTCAGTGCATCCATTGTCAACTTCCAGACGTTCCGCTTACTCAATGTTTCATCTTCCCTCACTGCAATAATCCTTCACCTCCTTCGTACCAATAAAAACTGCTAAATTTCTGAATCTGGCGGCCAAAACAAAAGCATTTACATTGTTTTTGGGTTCATGCTCCTCAACATGGCTCAAACATTTCTTCCACTTGTAGTGACAGGCGTAACTAGCCTGATCATCCTCTGTGGTAAACTTCCTGGCCCTTTGTAATATACCGTTGCTGCTGCCCCCTTCAAATAAATCTACTGACACAAAAATTCCTGGACAACTATTTGTCAATCTGTAATCTCTCTTTCCTCTGCAAAATCGTGGTGGTAGAAGTGACAAGACAGATTTCAGAGTATGTGGAACTTAACTACCACCTCCATGACAAACATTTGGAATTCCGGCCTTCATTTGAAACCAAAACCACTGTTTCTCATATGAGGGATGCTCTACTCATCTCCTTGGATGAGGACAACTTGTCTTGATCATTTATACAGAAGTGAAAAGAAGAAAGAGAGCAATGTTTTGTAAGGTATAGAGTCACAGGGAGCAACAGACAGAAATGAAAGAGCAATACTATTAAAAAAAAAGAGACATTTTTACAGGAACAAAGTCACGTTCACACCTGCATGAACAGGTTATGCTGTTACAGGAACCTTTGTGATGCTTGATTCTGCTTTTCTGTTTAACCACAGTATAATAACGTGAATTATTAGTTGGGTGGACAATAGGCCATCAAAAGTAATAAAGTCACTTACCTGCTAAGCAGTCTCGGCTCCTGGAGGGAGTTCCGCCGGGCGGTGATGTGCGGCGGGGAGGGGCAGGGTGGGAGGTAGTAAAACCGGAATCCGGCCGAATCCAGGTAAGTTAGCAAATAAATAAATAAAACGAATTTCGTAGCGCGCTGCATCGCCAAATGCGATGCAGCGCGCTACGAATTTCGTTTTATTTATTTATTTGCTAACTTACCTGTGTTCAGCCGGATTCCGGCTTTACTACCCCCACCCTGCCCCTCCCCCGCCACAGGTCACCACCCGGCGAAACTCCCTCCAGGAGCCGCGACTGCTGCTAGGTCTGATCAACGTTTTACTAATTTAAAGCTGAGCTCAACCCCTGGTAGCTATGGCACAGAAGAGACTTGTTTACCTTTGAGTAAATGTGTAAAGAATTTGGAAGTACCAAAACATTTAAAAAGCCAAAGACACCAAACAATATAATTCTTACTCCAATTTATAAAAAGAGCGAAATTGTATTAAGCAAAATGAAACCAAAACAACAAAAAAACAATAAGGAGAAATGAAAAGTTGAATGTTTAAAGATTTAGGTGGAAAAAAAGCCAAGAAAAATAAAGCACCCCATGTAAGCCAATAGACCCGGTAGACCGGGACCACAGTGCAATTTCAGCCCAACCTCAATGGAGCCTCGGTCGGATACACCAAGCAAGTGAATTTGTCCAAAAGAGGATGGCAGTTTTTCCATTTTTTAAAAGAAAATCCTCCCAGAGCAGGCCGTCGCTGATATTGTAGTTGTCGCATGGAACGAAGGGCCAGATACCTGAGGCAGGCTGGTCCCACTAGAACTCTAGAGCTTTGGCGGTTTCTCACTGACAATTTTCAAAGTCTTAATGCAGAACGGGACTTAGTTATTTTTTCAGAGGTGCAGAAACCATTGACTGGGACAAACCTGAAATATGATTTGATGCTGTGGAACTGCTGGTTGAATACTTTTTCCAGTGGGTGCTACTGAAGCTCTGGTGGAAATGTTTTAAAAACTTTCTAAACTTTCTTTTGATCCCAAACAACCACAGGAGTACACTTCCAAGGCCACCATGACCCTAGGGGGGGGGGGGTACTTGAAAATTCTCATGGTGTCAGGCATAAGCCAACAGCAGGGTCTAGTCCAGGTCCAGTTGCAATTGGTTTGCTGGCACTTCTGAGAAAATACCTCAAGTTGCTTGTTTTGTCCCTGTAGCCATACAGGAGGTCTGCCAATTGACCCATATTTATGCCTGGCACTAGTTAGTGGTTTGGGGTGACTCTTGGACACTCCCTAACCAATGAGGTAAAAGTTATACCTCCTTTTTCAGTTTGTCTTAATGCAAGTAGGCCCAAAATGCCAGGGCAATCCTAAGATGGCCAAAGTCTTCAGCCACACTAAACTTGGGATCTGACAACTGGGGAGTGTAAGAAATGATACTATGGAAATCACCAGTGTCCTCCCATATCTAATACTAAAATCCAGTTTGGAGCAGGCCTTGAGCCCACAAAGAAACAGGAGACAGAAGTCTGGTAGGACAAAAGCAGGGTCCTTCAGCAAACAGATAGGGGATACACAATAATTATGTTCTGGTCCTGTTTGATCCCTTTCAAAGGTGCAAGTCTTTCACATGTGCTTCAGACAGACTTGTCAGGCAGGATGTGACACTGATGTGCCAACAGGAGTGGCAGTAGCCACCACCATGAGCAAAGAGGAGTCATCTCTTTCCATTTAGGTCATCCTGTCAGTGGGCTATTGTGTAGCTCTTGAGAGGAATTTCACACCTCATTGTCATCAAGCACTTGATTGATAATGCAGATTAGACTCCAGGAGTTTCAGGCAGGTAAAAGCTAACTTTGTAAAGTTACTTTTCCTAAATGTTTATTAAAACAATTTGACTTCATCATTAGGGGTGGATTGCTCCCCTGCGCTCAGAAACACCGGAGGGAGGACATGTGGGTCAAATGGTATATGGAGCGCTAGAGGCATGAGAACACTGACTTGCTGGTCATTGCAAGGGCCTTCCATGTGAATAGGAGACACCGGACCCAGGCCCTGCTGATGGGAGGCATTGCAGAGGTAACGCTACGCTACAGCCTCTTTGCTCGACCTTTGCATGGCGTTGAACCTACGCTTGTGATCGGCCCGTTCCTGCGCTCCTGGGAACCCGAGGGCGCCCACCCAGAGTCCCTATATATATAGACACTACTCCAGGAGCTCACCACCTTCACCAACTGGTCGCATGATGGGAAGGGTGTCGAGAAAAAAGGGATATGAGGTCCTGCGGTTGGATGAACCGGAGCAACATACTGACGACGACGAGAGCACGGCTGGGGGGTGGGGGGGGAGACCAACTGGTGACCCCACCTTGGCCGACATCATGCAAGCCATCACCTCCTCGCGGGAGGCGCTGGAGGCGAAGATGGACGGCATAGGGACGGATCTCGCCCTGTTGAAAGACGAGCACCGAAAGCTTAAAGAGAGAGTGGTGACCAATGAAACTGCCATGAAGGACATACCGGACACGGTCGCCACTCTGCAAGATGCCCTGAAAGAAGTGGAAAACAGGATCAAAGTACTAGAGGTGAGAGCCGAAGACAGTGAGGGACGCTCGCGAAGAAATAACCTCCGTATAGTAGGAGTCCCGGAACGAGAGGAGGGGTCAGATGCGGTCCAGTACCTGGAAACTTGGCTGAAAAAGGAGGTGGCTCCGGAGGGTCTCTCCCCCTTCTATGCCTTGGAGCGTGCCCACAGGGTCCCGGCTAGACCACCAAAACCTGGGGCTCCACCCCGCCCAATGGTGGTACGATTATTACATTATCGAGATCGGGATTTTATCTTACAACGAGCCCGTGAGAAACAGAATCTACAGATCGGGAACAGCAGGGTGATGATATTCCCGGACTACACTAGAGAAGTGCAGCGACAGAGATCTTCCTTCCTGGCTGTTAAGCGGAAGTTGCGCCAGCTTCGTCTCCCTTACGCCATGCTGTTCCCAGCCCGCCTTAGAGTAATTGCAGATGCGGAAACACACCTTTTTCTTACCCCGCGCGACGCTTGGGACTGGCTAGAAACCCGACGGGACAACGACACACGCTCTCCACATCTGAACTCACCCAGGCGACGGTCGATCTCCATTTCACCACCGCAGAGGGCCCCCTCACCTGCTGGCCGGTGACATGAACGAGATAGGGCAGTCCAAGCAGTGGCGGACATTAGCCATGGGGATGCCAGCCCGACTAGCAACGTCACGGACCCCGGGAGAGACGGATCTGAGAGCTCGGGATCGAGCAGTGCCCATGGGCTCTCTGACACTGAACTCCCGGACGGTACTCCACAGACGGCGGATGGAGTGTTCGGCTGATCGGACTGCAGGTTGTATGGGCAGAAGATGACCGGTTGGTCCACGTTGGCTCTTGGCCCTAGAGTCCCAGTTTGTGCACTGCGGGAGGGCATGATGGCACCATGGGGGTCTACTGAGAGATTTACATATGGGGGAGGGGGTCAGGAGGGGTTCTGGGCCCACCGGTAGCGGAGCACGCACCACCACCTTTATGACTTATTGTTTGAATGACTTTGTTTGAATGGGAACCTGTTCTTGTGCGCCTGTCCTGGGGAGTGGGAGTTGGGTCATTTTCATTGTTGGGGGTAACCGGTTCGGGGGCAGGCATGTCGCTATGGGAGAGTTACACTGTCAGAGACTAGAGATTGTATTATGGGTACCTCCGTAGGCATCAAAATTATGACCTGGAATGTTAGGGGGATGCACACTATGAGCCGACGGCACAAAATACATGCTTATCTGACGCGGAGAGGGGTGCAAATTGCATTACTACAAGAAACCCACCTAACCAAGACGGAAGGGGCGGCGCTGGAGGGGGCAGGTGTACCACACTACGTACTCAGCCTTTGCGAGAGGGACCCTAATATGGGTGCGGGCGGGAGTCCCCTTTCAATGTGTCCGACAGATAATAGACCCTGAGGGCAGATTCGTGGTGGTGATGGGGCGCCTTGATGGCCGAGATATTACTCTAGGAAGTTTATACGCTCCTAACGTTGATCAGCCTGCATTCTTTGCACAGCTCTCTCAGACATTAGCGCAGGTCCTGACTGGATCCGTGCTCTTGGGGGGGGATTTCAATTGCATTACTGAGGTTACTCTGGACCGATCTCATCCTCCACTCCCCGACGCTCCCACACACAGAGTAGCAGAAGCCCGACGAGACTGGCAACGACACTGGGGGTTGACAGACACTTGGAGAGCCCATCATCCGGGAAAAAGGGACTACTCTTATTTTTCGGCTCTACATGAGCTGCATGTTCGATTGGACTCTATCCTCTGCTCCCCGGATGTACATGTAGGGGTTACATTGAGCGAGTATTTAGCCAGGACGATATCTGACCACAATCCCCTTCTGGTATCCCTGAACTGGGTGCGAGTTAGGCCCACGATCCCTAGTTGGCGTCTCCGACCAGAGACACTGGAAGACCAGGTTTTTCGAACCACAATAGGCACTGCTATAGAGGAGTACTTCCAGAATAACACTAACACAGCCACCAACCCCCGCATTGAATGGGATGCATTCAAGGTAGTCATAAGGGGCCGCTGTATTGGGGAGGCGGTGGGGGTAGGCAGGACCCTTCTGAATGATATACAGAAAGCGGAACAACAGCTCAGAGATGTGGAAAGGGATAGGCCTGAAAAAGAGGACAGACAGGCAGATCTTCTGGGAGCTAAAGAAGAACTAGCGGTCCAAGTAGAACGATTGAGATGTTTTGACCATAGGGCGTGTGCGGCTCGAGCACATGCCGAGAGGGACAAATCTGGGGCACTGCTGGCTTGGCTGGCCAACCCAGCACGCAGAGGGACACCAATCTTATAATTAAGAGGAAGTGATGGAACAACTCATTACGGACAGCAGGCTATTAATGCGCAGTTCCTGGAATACTATACTACCTTGTACCAAAGTCAACTGGACCCACTGGTGTTAGAAGAGGAGGGATTCTTGGATATAGAACTTCCCCAAATTGAGGCAGACGACGCGGAGGCCCTGGGCCGGGATATAGAACTGGGTGAGATTAGGGGAGCCATAAAACACATGGCCAGAAACAAAACCCCTGGCACAGATGGGCTTCCGATTGAGTTTTATTCTACAAACATAGATATTTTTGCTCCCCGCTTGCTAGCCCTCTATAATAGATCGAAGCAGGATGGCTGCTTGCCTGCATCAACCAGGGAAGCGATAATCATACCACTTCTCAAACCGGATAAGCCAACGTGGGATCGTACCGCCTACCGCCCCCTCGCTATGCTTAATCTTGATTACAAGATATTAAGCCGCATTCTAGCTAGCCGTCTGATGACCCACATGACAACACTGGTACATGTGGACCAAGCAGGTTTTATTCCCTCCCGAAATACGGCCATGAATATACGCCGACTGCTTCGACTGCTAGATGACCCCACACGCGACAGGGATGAGGCGTGTATCCTGTCGATTGACATCGAGAAGGCCTTCGACAGCCTCGAATGGTCATACCTATTCGGGGTTTTGCGAGCCTTCGGACTGGGCGAGGGATTCGTGGCCTGGACGGCAATATTGTACAAGAACTCGACTGCCAGGGTGCGCACGGGGGGAGTGATATCAGAGGCCTGCACTGTGGGCAGAGGAACGCGACAAGGTTGTCCGTTGTCTCCCCTCCTGTTCGCACTGGCAGTGGAACCACTGGCTGTCCATGCGAGATCGGGCGATACTACCGGGGCCTGGACGGGATGGGTCAGTCCCACTTTATTGCATTATACGCGGACGATCTCCTAATGTTCCTTGCCAACTCTACAGATGAGTTGCGGGGCGCTAGGGAACTGCTGGCCAAGCTGGGACGAGTGGCGGGTCTCAAGGTCAACTGGGGTAAGACGTGCCTTTTCCCGGCTCGGGGTGGTAGAGGTGACCCACCGGATGCGCTGGACGTGGTGTGGGAAAGTAACTGCCTGACTTACCTAGGAGTGCGGATTTACCACGCACCCTCCGACTTGCTAGAGGGTAATGTCGGACGGGCACTGCGAACCACCAGGAGCCACTTTGAATTTTGGGGAACCCTCCCACTATCATTGGCGGGAAGGGTGGCGCTGCTAAAGATGGTCACTCTCCCACGACTACTTTACTATTTTCGCTCCCTACCACTATGGATACCGCGAAAATTCTTTACCCAACTTAACACTATGATTACGGGATTTTTATGGGGCTCTGGGAGGCGCAGAGTAGCGCTTGCCACCATGTTGAGACCTAGACGGGAGGGGGGATTCGCAGTCCCTGACTTCGAGGCCTATTACCACGCAGCTCAATTTCAATGGTTCACAAAATGGATGGCGGGGAGACTTCGTACTAGGGAGGCCCATGGGGGCATGGACCCGGACCTGAGACAGCTTTCTCGAGTGCTTCTCCGGCTCCCATTAAGCGAAAGAGAGGCTCCGAGAGATTTGTGGGTGATGCGGCAATGTTGGATTCAGGCCAATAAAAGAACCAAATTGGGACTCCCATATGCGCCTGAGATTCCACTGTTGGTTTGCGAGGCATTGCCACACGGGGGAGACTGGCAGAGACTAGGGGATTGGGAAGAGGCGGGGATCTCCACTATTGGGGACCTCTACAAGGACAACACCCTCCTACCCTTCAATGATTTATTAGAACGATATGATCTGCCTCGGCATGACTTCCTCTTACATGCCGCATTGACGGCAGCCATCCGTAAGCACTGGAAGAAGGGGATGGCAGAACCAACGACCTCTCTCCCATGCCAGTATGTGGTATTGGCGGCTGGAACGGTCAAGGCGGTTACTTGCCTGTATGGGCGAATTACCCAGGAGATCAGGCGCCCTTTGGAGAGCTTGCGTATCAAATGGGAAGCAGACCTTGGGATCCCTATAGAGGAAAAGCTGTGGGAAACACTGGTAGAACGAGCGTGGAAGTGTTCCAGGAACGCGCGATTTCAGCTGATCCAATTCTATGTCCTCCACAGAGCGTATCTCACCCCGCACAAAATTAACGAATTCTTTGGGTCCCGAACAGTCTGCCCGCGGTGCAAGCTAGAAAATGCCGAATTTTTGCACATGCTCTGGGAGTGCCCCTTATTAGAAGATTTCTGGAAAACAGTAATGGCTAAACTGGGTGAAATAACAGACAGAGATAGCACCTTGTCCCCGGGATTTTGCCTATTACACTGGTTCCCTCATTCTGCCCGCAATAAAGTTACCAGCAAGTTCATTGATCTGGGGTTAGTCCTGGCTAAGCGGGAAATTACCGGTCACTGGAAGGCGGCCACAGCACCTAACACCACACGATGGCTGCGAGAATTCACAAAATGGGCTGACTGTGAAGGGATTTTTAGATTACAAATGGCCCAGAGAACCAGCAATGACAAAATGTTAGAAACGGCGAGAGCATGGGTGGCGTTAGTGGACTTACTTAAGCACCCGGCGGATGACACCGAACCACCCCCGGAGTGAGGAGAATTGTATAAAAGAATTGAACCTCTGCCTTACCTGAGCAGGTAGTTTGGGAGTTGGCACGCATGTGCTACATAGTGGCTCCCCCCTAAGTGGATACCTACTTTCTTGAAGTGTGCAGCCAGATGTCCTACGTGATTAAATACTACTCCCCATTGAGAGCTAGATGATGGAGCGACATGCCTGAAGGGGGGTGGGGGGGTGGGTAGGGTCGGAGGGGGGGGAGGGGGAACTTTGTTATTTCATTGGGTGTTGGGATAGGTATGAATGAGGACTGGTACGGACACTTATGAAGTTGATTTCCCGGTATGGGGACATAGACCGTGATTCCCCTGCGACTACTGATAGGATGGATGAATACCGCTGTACCTTAAGAAACAGTGACACTTGATGAGAAACTGTACTTAGCAATGTATACTCATTAACATGACTGTCGATGACTATTATCAACATCATGCTGACATTCTTCCACTTCTCTGCATAGAACCTACTTGCTGTGTTGTAACTGAATAAAATTTGTTTACAAAAAAAAAATCATTAGGGGTGGATGAAATATTTCCTTCCGCCCGCGGAATTGATGGAATTTTGGCGTCTCCATGTTACTTTTGTAATGCGAGTTCTGGCCAAATTCCACCAATCGCCACGTGGCGGAATTTATTCTTGCGCGCGGCTCTAGAATGGTAAGTTAGTGAGCAAGATTTGGCGCCCCTAGTGCGATTTCGAGTTGCTAGGAAGACATCTGGTGAGATTTTTCAAACACGGGCGGCCGTGACCGTTCACAATCGTTCGCGTGCTTTGCGGTCAGAAGGCTGCTCGAGTGACAGCCAAATCACATCAAGTAGCTGCACCCTCTGGTGCGCCACGTGGTGCCGTTCGAGCTGATTTTTCATCACGGAACATGCTCCTAGTGCTAAATCACAGCGCAAACAGAGTGACATGCCTAATTCTGCCCATTGGTGGTACTCCGCGAATATTGCGGACCTCTGCCGAGTCAAATTCTGCTAGTTCCGCCCACCCTATTCACCATTGAATTAGACTTTTAATAAATATTAAAAAAAGAGTTGTTGAATTCTTTTTCTAGCTGGTCCAAAACCTAAGATACATTATATATTAACAATGTTTTTCATAGAAGAGCCACAGCTTTCTAAAGTGAAAATAGCTTTTGGGGGCTTGTCACTGTAGGGATATGGCAATATTACATTTTCACATGTCCCACTTTTAAATACTATGCACCCTGCCTTGTGTGCTAGAAAGGGCTATATAGGCTTAACCTATTAATATTTAAAAGGAAGGTTTTTCCTGTCAAAGTGGTTATTTTGACAGGTTGAGCTGCAGGATTAAACTACAGCAGTCCAGCTACAGTGTTTGGCCTGAAGTCATGTTGTCCTTGTCACAATAGTGGATAGCACAATAAGTGCTGCAGTCCACAAGTGACATTTTCATTTTCTCTGCCATCTGTGTATTCTCTACACCATATACTGTGACCGTTTATGAAAGCTAAATAAGCCAACCAGGGATTAGGCTATTTCTTCATGTTTTAGGTGTTGGAGTACACACAGAGTCTAAAAACCAGCAATAACATTTTTGCAAAAAATGGAAGTGACCATGCAAAAGGGTTATTTTCTCACACGCAGTAAACAAAGCTTTTCTAAAAAAAGATACAGGTTTTCTTGCTGTTTGTTTGGTAGATGCTCCTTCCCCTACCCTACATCTATGTCTGGGTCTGAGTTCACATTCAAACTCATGTCAGCTATTAAGGTTTCTTTTTTGATGGTTTAAATCCTTCATTTTTTGTTTCCTGGCATTATCAAACCTTGCTGAAAAATAGAACGGAACATTTTAATAGCCGAATTTGTCCCCTAACAATATTGGTTGTAATTTATTTTTCGTTACTCGATCTTAATTCGATTTCACGAAGAAACGTCCGTAGTTCACCTTGGTTTATCGTTAAACAAATCAAGTCAAGTCAAGTCAATAAAGTCTTTATTTCGATTTACAAAATCATAAAAGACAGAATACATCAGTGATTAAAAAACTTGGGATATAATATGCGATCTACAATCATCCAGGCTTATGTAAAAACCACAAATATATTTACATATAAATTAAAAGCATTGTTACATAGAGTGGCAAAGTTGTAAATACAAAAGATAAAAACACATTTAAAAAGCCCATAAAAAGCAATATACGTAAGAACACGAAAACTGTAGCAGGGCAGTTGTTTCCTTTTATCAGCCCATAATATGGGGACCAGATTTAGACGGAGGGTCAACAAGTGATCATCTCTTAAATTGCCAAATCTCGGGATCTAGACAGAAAATGTTATCAACAGGCCCATTCCGTGCTATCTCAACCCTCAAGAATAAAAATGACAAGGTTAGTATACCCTCATCTTGTTGGTGTGGATGACCCACATCCAGCTCAAAAATGTTGCCACTGCTACCACTACGTTAAACAAATCACTTTTAATATTTGCAATTTCATTTAATAGTTTTTGTTTTAAAGATGTATTAGTTAACAGCCATTTAGAAAAAGACAAAATTGAGAGTTGGTTGTCAAAATGGATGAGGGTTGAAACTTGGAACAACTGTACGACATGCAAAAAGTGCATTCATTGTGTTTCAGGTAAAACACTCTTTTCCAAAGTCCCCAACAAACTCAACAAACACTTGACTTGTAAATTAGATTTTGCAGTCTCTGCCCTTGCCCTAACAGATACCTTGGAATTATTATCTTCAGGTACGTAAATGAAGTAGCAAGACGGTTTAGGGTGCTCCATGAAGGGAAGGCAGAACTGTTGAAGTAATATCATTGACTGCATCCAAAAATCATTTGTGTAGGGGACACAACAAAAGCATTTTGGGGGGTTTAGAATTGTTATTTATTATGGAGTGCGATTTGTAGGGTCTGTTGGGTTCAATTCTAAGTAAGAATCAGCTGTCCGTCACTTAACCAGTTTTATTATGAAATTCAACTGTTGCCCAGTTACAGATTCATTAAGCTATTCTTTTACTGAGTACTCGTTTTTAACCACTCACTTTGTTTAACAAGACTTACTTGAGCAAAAAAAGTTACATTATTAATATGAACTGAATTCCCACTTGGGAAGAAATCTGTTTTTGAACATGGACGCAACCCCTAAATTAAAATGAATACCACACTTCAAAATACATTAGAAATTAAGTTTTATTTTGTATACATGAAATGATTTGATGGACTGAACTCCCATGTGGGCAGGAATTTGTTTTCAATATGTGTATAATCACAATAGGAATTCTATGAAGCTGTTACTTTAAAACAAGGCACATTGAGAGTAACCAGCAATGTCCTATAAACATGAAATTATTTGTTGTATTTTATCCATATCTATTGTGCATTGCAATCATGTGACCACTTGAATAGGATGTGGGCACTCCAAACATAACAAGCATTGGCATAGCCAATAGGTCTCGCCTTTGGGACCTTATAAGTGTTTAGCCATGCAGCACATTATCTCCACTCATGCCCACCCACTCCAACGTGCTTGTGACGTCTTAGGCAGGCGTGTGTGGAATAGTTATGCACATGGATAGTTGTCAAAAAGCTTCCCAAGTGTGTATTCTTTAAATGTTGAATTCATGAGCAGCAATGACATATGGGTGCAAATTCTATCCACATGGGAGAGTGTTGTATGCATTGGGTTCTAGATGGCGTAGGCATTTGTATTTGTTTGCCGTTTTTTGGAGTAAGGTGTTGAGGTGTAGTGTCTGCAAGCCAAGTGGATGTGTGTATGATCTAGTTGCCACAATATGCTATGCATTGCTTTCTATACGGATTTAAAGTGTGCCAGTGTATGAATGACTTGCAGATGTATATTAAGTATGCAGGAGTAGGATTCAGCGCGGGGTGCAGTGAGTGTGTGTGTCTCAGTGTGCTATGGACAGTGTTTCAGATGTGTCAGTCTGAGGGTTCAAGAGAACGAACAGTGGGGCTCTTGGTGTGTTGGTTTCACAACGCTAGTTTCTTAGACATCTGATTTGGGTGCTACACAAATGTGTATCTGTTTATTTTGTTAACAAATAACAGAAATTAGTGCTACTCCGGAGCACTAATTTGTAGAGCTTCTTTGCGGCCATTTCAGACAGCTTAACACATGGATACATTTTCAAAAGTAACGGGAGAGCACGCATATAATGTGCTTATCCACAAGCAGTGAAGGCTACAGAATGCGCACAGGCCTCCTTTATTGCCATAATCACTCTTCCTTATCAGCCCTGTCAGTGCCCACATGCAACAGTCAGACGTTTAGGCTCACGTGTCAGGGAAATTCTTGCAGCTGAAAACAAAGTACACATCTAGCACTTGATTGAAATGGCTCCCGTGAAACATCCATGGAGAGGGCTACAACAATAAAACCTGGTAGAGAGCTTTATCTAATGACCAGACTGGACTTGCATTTATTTTATTTTCAGCTATGAGGCATGTCTGTGGCCTGTTTTTTTATTTTTTTTTATCTTGGTGCCAAGTCCGATTCCGGGGCGAAGTGCACGCAATTTCTGTGGAAAAGCGGCGCCCCCTTTAAATTGGCTGCTCTGTGCTGTGGACTGAGGGAAGAGTTGGATGTGCTGAGCAGGGAGTGAGGAGAGAGTGTTTCAAGCGGCCAGAGATCGGGACTGGCCAGAAACAGACCGGTTCTTGTAATTTGAGGTGCGCCCGAGTTTTTATTTATAAAGCTTTATATAGGGCTGGCTAGACCCGTGGGTATCAGAGCGCTTTGCAAACAAATAAAAGACGGTGCGAAATGAAAGCACAAGGACAGACGAAAACTCAAGCAAATGTTACAATTTAAATGTACTTGTGCTGCCTTTCATCATCACATTTCCCTAACTACGAAAGAGAAGAAAAAGAAGCAAGTGTATAACAAGAAACGCGCTCTCTGGTGAGGGAGGGGGAGGAGGGGTGAGGGAGGGGGAGGAAAGGCAGATGGCGCCTCGCCAGCGATGCGAGGAATGGATGGCAGCTGTGCGCGTGCACGCCATCGTGAACGCAAGCTGGTCGCCAGCTGAAAGCCAGTGGGTTTGCACTTCCAAAACCCGCTTACTA
Source organism: Calotriton arnoldi (assembly GCA_963921515.1). Lineage (NCBI taxonomy): Eukaryota > Metazoa > Chordata > Amphibia > Caudata > Salamandridae > Calotriton > Calotriton arnoldi. The sequence goes on along the minus strand of CAWUFW010010772.1, from coordinate 618,694 downwards.
AAACTCTCGGCCAGACCAGCGCAAGCGCTGGTGCAGGCCGAGACCTAAAATGCTACGGGGTGTAATGTCCGTGTCTTCCTACAGAGGGAGTTGGCAAACTCTCACTTTGTTTTATTTTTAAATCAAACCCTCAAAATAACAGGCACATCACTGCATAAATGACAGAGATACAAGATAAACAAGCATTGGCATAGCCAATAGGTCTCGCCTTTGGGGCCTTATAAGTGTTTAGCCAGAGCTATTGACTTTGCCAATGTCTTCAAGCTGTGCTGTAGAGAAGTGTGGCTGCTGTGCAGCATGCTGAAAAGTTATAATAAAAAGTGTCAGAAGCATTTTTGTTACTTTATATATGACCAAGAAGGCATTATGTAAAACTGAAAAACTGAACGACCATATTAAAAGAAGTATTTACAATAAAAAATTCCTCAGTTTTCTTTTGTTCTTGCAATGCTGGCAACTTGTTTCTGCCTATTGCAATGGTTGTTTGTTAAAGCTTTTTTTTGAGGGGGCATAAACAATCGGAGGGTGAAGGTTGGGAACTAGTACCTGTATTATAACACTAGCAGCGGCCAGACGCTAGGGAGAATCAACAGATGCCAGATTCCGAGAGCAGGCTGAGGTGGTGCTGAGTGATGCTGAGGTGGTAGTGGTGGTGGTGGTGACTGTTGCGGAGACGATGCTGAGGTGATGCTGAATGATACTCAGGTCTTGCTGAGTGATACTGCTGTGGTGCTGAGTGATGCTGTGGTGGTGCTGAGTGATATTGTCTTGGCGCTGAGTGATGCTGTGGTGATGCTGAGTGATGCTGTGGTGGTGCTGAGTGATGCTGTTGTGGCCCTGAGTGATGCTGTGGTGGCCCTGAGTGATGCTGTGGTGGCCCTGAGTGATGCTGTGGTGGTGCTGAATGATGCTGTTGTGGTGCTGAATGATGCTGTTGTGGTGCTGAGTGATGCTGTGGTAGTGCTGAGCGATGCTGTGGTGGCCCTGAATGATGCTGTGGCGGCGCTGAGTGATGCTGTGGCGGCGCTGAGTGATGCTGTGGTGGCGCTGAGTGATGCTGTGGCGGTGCTGAGTGATGCTGTGGCGGCGCTGAGTGATGCTGTGGCGGCGCTGAGTGATGCTGTGGCGGCGCTGAGTGATGCTGTGGTGGTGCTGAGTGATGCTGTGGTGGCGCTGAGTGATGCTGTGGTGGCGCTGAGTGATGCTGTGGTGACGCTGAGTGATGCTGTGGTGGTGCTGAGTGATGCTGTGGTGGTGCTGAGTGATATTGTTGTGGCACTGAGTGATGCTGTGGTGATGCTGTGGTAGTTCTGAGTGATGCTGTGGTGGTGCTGAGTGATGCTGTGGTGGCGCTGAGTGATGCTGTGGTGACGCTGAGTGATGCTGTGGTGGTGCTGAGTGATGCTGTGGTGGCGCTGAGTGATGCTGTGGTGGCCCTGAGTGATGCTGTGGTGGTGGTGAGCGATGCTGAGCGATGCTGAGCGATGCAGTGGCCCTGAATGATGCTGTGGCGGTGCTGAGTGATGCTGTGGTGGCGCTGAGTGATGCTGTGGCGGCGCTGAGTGATGCTGTGGCGGCGCTGAGTGATGCTGTGGCGGCGCTGAGTGATGCTGTTGCGGCGCTGAGTGATGCTGTGGTGGCGCTGAGTGATGCTGTGGCGGCGCTGAGTGATGCTGTGGTGGCGCTGAGTGATGCTGTGGTGGCGCTGAGTGATGCTGTGGTGGCGCTGAGTGATGCTGTGGTGGCGCTGAGTGATGCTGTGGTGGTGCTGAGTGATGCTGTGGTGGTGCTGAGTGATATTGTTGTGGCACTGAGTGATGCTGTGGTAGTTCTGAGTGATGCTGTGGTGCTGCTGAGTGATGCTGTGGTGACGCTGAGTGATGCTGTGGTGATGCTGAGTGATGCTGTGGTGGCGCTGAGTGATGCTGTGGTGGCCCTGAGTGATGCTGTGGTGGTGGTGAGCGATGCTGAGCAATGCTGAGCGATGCAGTGGCGGTGCTGAGCGATGCTGTGGTGGTGCTGAGCGATGCTGTGGTGGCGCAGAGTGATGCTGTTGCGATGCTGAGTGATGCTGTGGTGGTGCTGAGTGATATTGTTGTGGCACTGAGTGATGCTGTGGTGATGCTGTGGTAGTTCTGAGTGATGCTGTGGTGGTGCTGAGTGATGCTGTGGTGGCGCTGAGTGATGCTGTGGTGACGCTGAGTGATGCTGTGGTGGCGCTGAGTGATGCTGTGGTGGTGCTGAGTGATGCTGTGGTGACGCTGAGTGATGCTGTGGTGGCACTGAGTGATGCTGTGGTGGAGCTGAGTGATGCTGTGGTGGCGCTGAGTGATGCTGTGGTGGTGCTGAGTGATGCTGTGGTGGTGCCGAGTGATGCTGTGGTGGTGCAGAGTGATGCTGTGGTGGTGCTGAGTGATGCTGTGGTGGCGCTGAGCGATGCTGTGGCGATGCTGAGTGATGCTGTGGTGGTGCTGAGTGATATTGTTGTGGCACTGAGTGATGCTGTGGTGATGCTGTGGTAGTTCTGAGTGATGCTGTGGTGGTGCTGAGTGATGCTGTGGTGGTGCTGAGTGATGCTGTGGTGGCGCTGAGTGATGCTGTGGTGACGCTGAGTGATGCTGTGGTGGCGCTGAGTGATGCTGAGTGATGCTGTGGTGGCGCTGAGTGATGCTGTGGTGGCGCTGAGTGATGCTGTGGTGACGCTGAGTGATGCTGTGGTGGTGCTGAGTGATGCTGTGGTGGTGCCGAGTGATGCTGTGGTGGTGCAGAGTGATGCTGTGGTGGTGCTGAGTGATGCTGTGGTGTTGCCGAGTGATGCTGTGGTGGCGCCAAGTGATGCTGTCGTGGCGCCGAGTGATGCTGTGGTCGCACCGAGTGATGCTGTGGTTGCGCCGAGTGATATTGTTGTGGCGCCTAGTGATGCTGTGGTGGCCCTGAGTGATGCTGTTGTGACCCTGAGTGATGCTGTGGTGGTGCTGAGTGATGCTCTGGTGGCCCTGAGTGATGCTGTGGTGGCCCTGAGTGATGCTGTGGTGGCCATGAGTGATGCTGTTGTTGCGCTGAGTGATGCTGTGGTGGCGCTGAGTGATGCTGTGGTAGCGCTGAGTGATGCTGTGGTGGCCCTGAGTGATGCTGTGGTGGCCCTGAGTGATGCTGTGGTGGCCCTGAGTGATGCTGTGGTGGCCATGAGTGATGCTGTTGTTGCGCTGAGTGATGCTGTGGTGACGCTGAGTGATGCTGTGGTAGCGCTGAGTGATGCTGTGGTGGCGCTGAGTGATGCTGTGGTGGCGCTGAGCGATGCTGTGGTGGTGCTGAGTGATGTTGTGGTGGCGCTGAGTGATGCTGTGGTGGTACTGAGCGATGCTGTGGTGGTGCTGAGCGATGCTGTGGTGGTGCTGAGCGATGCTGTGGTGGTGCTGAGTCATCCTGTGGTGGTGCTGAGTCATCCTGTGGTGGTGCTGAGTCATCCTGTGGTGGTGCTGAGTGATGTAGTGTTGGCCCTGAGTGATGATGTGGTGTCGCTGAGGGAAGCTATGGTGGTGCTGAGTGATGCTGTGGTGGCGCGGAGTGATGTTGTGGTGCTGCTGAGTAATGCTGTGGTGGCGCTGAGTGATGCTGTTGTGGCGCTAAGTGATGCTGTGGTTGTGCTGAGTAATGCTGTGGTTGCACTGAGTGATGCTGTGGTTGCACTGAGTGATGCTGTGATGGCGTTGAGTGATGCTGTGATGGCGTTGAGAGATGTTGTGTTGGTGCTGAGTGATGCTGTGCTGGCTCTGATTGATGCTGTGCTGGCTCTGATTGATGCTGTGGTTGCGCTGAGTGATGCTGTGGTGATGCTGAGTGATGCTGTGGTGTTGCCGAGTGAGAGATAGAGTGAAGATATAATGCCCAATTAGAGAGGGTGGTGAGAGAGAAAGAGAGAGAAAGGGTGTACATAGAATAAAGAGTGGAGCGGGATAGAGAGAGAGAGAGAAAGAAGGGGAGAGAGAGTGAATGAAGGAGTTTGAAAGAGAAACAGATAAAGGGGTGAGAGAGAATGAAAGGCTAAAAAAGATAGAGAGGGGAGAGTTAATTAAGTAGAGAGAGAATTAGAGAGGGGAGAGAGAGAGAAGGAGAGAGACAATAAGAGTGGGGGTGTGGAGTTTAAATAGAGTGAAGAAGTGACGCGGAAAAAGTAACCTTAAATATAGCTTTGTGCTTTGCGCGAATAAATATAAAAAAACAAAACAGAGTGAGACAAAAATACTGGTAATTAGGCTGTGACTCCCAATATAAAACAAATAGCGATATAAGGTGAAATCAACCCACCGAAGCAATATTTCTAACTAGACAAAAAAAAGCTTGCATTTCAATGCTAATCGCTGTTGTTTTTCATGTGACTGTAGTCCAGGGCCGTCAGTTGGTAATGTGAGCTGCTGCTGCCATTGAAACATCAGAGTCCAGAGAGTTAATGAGCCATGACGAGGAAATGAGGAAGAGATAGGAAACCCAGATGGCAGCTGCGCGCGTGCACGCCATCGTGAACGCAAGCTGGTCGCCAGCCGAAAGCCAGTGGGTTTGCACTTCCAAAACCCGCTTACTAAAACTCTCGGCCAGACCAGCGCAAGCGCTGGTGCAGGCCGAGACCTAAAAAGGAAATGTCAGACAGTGTTGTGTACTAGGTTCAGTGAGCTGAAACGAGTTGACCCACCTGAGATGTGGTCACAATAAAGACCAGAAATCGTACTATGAAAAAGTGCTGGCATCTTCCATTACAGTGAATGCAGTTGTGATATATCACTTCACTACTGTAAGGGGGGGAGCTGCCGTGGTGATTTCCCCCTTCACATCAGAGATTCTCCGGGAGGTATGTGGTGATCTCTAAATATGTCAGAAGGTCCACTGGCAGGATGGAAGAGGTCATGACCTTCACCCTCGTCAGGATGGCAGGCAGCACGCCAAGTCTAAATAAGGCCCAAAATGTTTAGATTTTTCCTATGAACCTCAATCTCCTGCCAAACATGTTTTGGATGATATAGTCAATATTGTGTACGTGAAGAAAGCGAGGAGGTGTGTGAAGGAAGTGAAGGTGGCCTTATTCCGGTCACCTGATTTAGGTAGCCTGAAGTGGAGGTGTCCCTTCAGCTTGGTCCTGGCATATATATATATATATATATATATTATCTACTGGCTGTCGATCACGAGCTGCATGTTAATTGGCTGTCAGCTGGCTGTCAACATTCCGATTCAGGAAATGTTGGCAGCCATTTTGTCCCTCGGTAGAACCGAGGGACAGAAACAAGTGCGCAAAGCGCACAAAGGGGGCAGGGTAGAAACACCCTGACCCCTAGGTTTGCTCAGGGGTCCCACAAGGACCCCTGGGCAAAAATAAAATAAAAAAATTTTAAAAATCGGCAGGATGCGCTCAGGGTGCGCGAATCCTGCCGAAAAAAAATTGAAGCGCGGTCTCCCGCGCTCGACTGTATTTGCCCCGGGTGGCCCAAGTCCCGGGGGCATGGTGGGGGGTTAATTTTATGTGTGGGGGCCTCAAGGGCCCTCAAGCCCCGGGACCGCCACCCCCGGGGCTTTATTGCAAAATAGTGCGGGAGGGCTCTTCTGCCCTCCCGCAGCCCCGAGACCGCCACCCCCCGGGCTTCTTTTTAATTTAAATAAGGTGGGGGGGCTCCAGCCTCCCACACGCCCGGGACCACCACCTCTCCGGGGCACTTATAAAATAAATGTGGGGTCCATTACGGACCCCCAGAGCCCGGGGACCACCACCTCCCCGGGCTATGCAATTTAAGGAGAGGGCCGTGCGGCCCCCTCCTGGAGCCCTTGATGGCCCTGGGGACCGCCACCCCCAGGGCCGGCTCCTGCAGTGTCCCGGGTGCCTACCCCGGGACACTGTAGTTTGCTATGGCAGGACGGGAGCCTCGCGGCTCCCGTCCTGTCATGCAAACTGCTTTGGATATTGGAAGAGAGAGCAGGAAACCTGCTCTCTCTTCCAATATCCAAAGCATTGCTTTCCACATGGGGAGCTGCATCTTAGCAGCTCCCCATGTGGAAAGGAATGCCGGCTCCCAAGGGACGCGGGGAGCCGGCGGGACTGTGGGGGATTGGGGACCCCCACAGTCCCCAACGGAGAGGGCCAGCCCGGGGATGGGGTCCCGGGGCAAGTAGTATTTTGCCCCGGGTGGCCCAAGTCCCGGGGGCATGGTGGGGGGTTAATTTATGTGTGGGGGCCTCAAAGGGCCTCCTAAGCCCTGGGACCGCCACCCCCGGGGCTTTATTGCAAAAATAGTGCGGGAGGGCTCTTCTGCCCTCCCGCAGCCCCGGGACCGCCACCCCCGGGGCTTCTTTTTAATTTAAATAAGGTGTGGGGGGCTCCAGCCCCCACACGCCCGGGACCACCACCTCCCCGGGGCACTTATAAAATAAATGTGGGGTCCATTACGGACCCCCAGAGCCCCGGGACCACCACCTCCCCGGGGCTATGCAATTTAAGGGAGGGGGCCGCGCGGCCCTCCTGGAGCCCTTGATGGCCCTGGGGACCGCCACCCCCAGGGCCGGCTCCTGCAGTGTCCCGGGTGCCTACCCCGGGACACTGTAGTTTGCTATGGCAGGACGGAGCCTCGCGGCTCCCGTCCTGTCATTGCAAACTGCTTTGGATATTGGAAGAGAGCAGGAAACCTGCTCTCTTCCAATATCCAAAGCACATTGCTTTCCACATGGGGAGCTGCATCTTAGCAGCTCCCCATGTGGAAAAGGAATGCCGGCTCCCAAGGGACGCGGGAGCCGGCGGGACTGTGGGGGATTGGGGACCCCCACAGTCCCCAACGGAGAGGAGCCAGCCCCGGGGATGGGGTCCCGGGGTAGGTAGTGGCCCGGGAGGGGGCAACGCGGCCCCTCCCCCAAAAATAAAAATAAATTTAAAAAAACGGAAAGGCCGGCCCCGGGATGGGGTCCCCGGGGCCTTAAATGGCCTGAGGAGGGGGGCCACGCAGCCCCCTCCAAAGAAAAATAAATAAATCGAGGCCATGCCCCGGGGATGGGGTCCCCGGGGCCAATACAGGCCCAGGGAAGGGGGCCACGCGGCACCCTTCCCGTTTTTTTTTAATTTAATTTAAAAAAAGGGGTAAGGCCCTGGGGGATGGGGTCCCCAGGGCCCAAAAACAGGAGAAAGGAAGGGGGCCACACAGCCCCCATCAGGGGACAAAAAACGATCGGGCCCGCAGGCCCCGCCCCTTCCTTCACCACTCTGCAAACGCGCCCCTGGCGCGTTTGCAGAGGGGAACAATTCCCCTTGAATACTGGGGGTCCCTGGGGGCCAACTAGCCCACCAGGAACCTCCAGTATGCGCCAGGGGCTGCGTTGCAGAGAGGTGTACAGAGGCCACGCCCCTTTTACACCTCTCTGCAACGCAGCTCTGTGGCGCTTTTGGATATACCTGTTGGGCTAGTTGGCCCCCAGGGACCCTCAGGATTCAAGGGAGTTAATCCCTCGACTTAAAACGCGCCACGGGGCGCGTTTGCACAGTGGTGAAGGGAGGGGGCGGGGCTTCAGGTGACATCTGTGCACGGGGCGCGTTTTAAGTTGGGGGATTAAATTCCCTTCAATCCTGAGGGTCCCTGGGGGCCAACTAGCCCAACAGGTACATCCAGAAAGCGCCACAGAGCTGCGTTGCAGAGAGGTGTAAAAAGGGTGTGGCCTCTCTACACGTCTCTGCAACGCAGCCCCCTGGCGCATATTGGAGGTTCCTGGTGGGCTAGTTGGCCCCTAGGGACCCTCAGGATTCAAGGGGACTTAATCCCCCAACTTAAAACGCGCAACGAGCAGCGCTTGCACAGATGTCACCTCAGGCCCCGCCCTCCCTTCACCATTGTGCAAATATTCTTCTAAAATCATCCGAAATACGAATTCCGATTTACTCACCTGTTATAAGGAGAGACCTCAGTGCTGTATCTTTCAGTCCAGTACTGGTCCTGAAAAGTAATTTTAACCGTACTCACCAGTAACTTGAATTTCCTTTCATAGGATATCATTGCCTGCTTTTTGCTGAAAAAGTTTCTAAGTGTTGATTTTTGAAACCTACAAATATTCCTCTAAAATCAGCCGAAATACGAATTCCGATTTACTCACCTGTTATAAGGAGAGACCTCAGTGCTGTATCTTTCAGCCCAGTACTGGTCCTGAAAAGTAATTTTAACCGTACTTACCAGTAACTTGAATTTCCTTCCATAGGCTAACATTGACTGGTTTCACTTGGAAATTCTTCTAAGTGTGGAGTTTTGGAACTTTAAAATATTCCTCTAAAATCAGCCGAAATACGAATTCCGATTTACTCACCTGTTATCAGGAGAGACCTCAGTGCTGCATCTTTCAGCCCAGTACTAATCCTGAAAAGTAATTTTAACCGTACTTACCAGTAACTTGAATTTCCTTCCATAGGATATCATTGCCTGCTTTTTGCTGAAAAAGTTTCTAAGTGTTGATTTTTGAAACATACAAATATTCCTCTAAAATCATCCGAAATCCGAATTCTGATTTACTCACCTGTTATCAGGAGAGACCTCAGTGCTGCATCTTTCAGCCCAGTACTGGTCCTGAAAAGTAATTTTAACCGTACTTACCAGTAACTTGAATTTCCTTCCATAGGCTAACATTGACTGGTTTCACTTGGAAATTCTTCTAAGTGTGGAGTTTTGGAACTTTAAAATATTCCTCTAAAATCAGCCGAAATACGAATTCCGATTTACTCACCTGTTATCAGGAGAGACCTCAGTGCTGCATCTTTCAGCCCAGTACTAATCCTGAAAAGTAATTTTAACCGTACTTACCAGTAACTTGAATTTCCTTCCATAGGATATCATTGCCTGCTTTTTGCTGAAAAAGTTTCTAAGTGTTGATTTTTGAAACATACAAATATTCCTCTAAAATCAGCCGAAATCCGAAATCTGATTTACTCACCTGGTATCAGGAGAGACCTCAGTGCTGCATCTTTCAGCCCAGTACTGGTCCTGAAAAGTAATTTTAACCGTACTTACCAGTAACTTGAATTTCCTTCCATAGGCTAACATTGACTGGTTTCACTTGGAAATTCTTCTAAGTGTGGAGTTTTGGAACTTTAAATTATTCTTCTAAAATCAGCCGAAATACGAATTCCGATTTACTCACCTGTTATCAGGAGAGAACCCAGTGCTGCATCTTTTAGCCCAGCACTGACCCTGAAAAGTAATTTTAACCGTTCTTACCAGTAACTTATCTTTTCTTCCATAGGAATCCATTGTCTGGTTTTCAGCAGAAAAGTTTCAGTGTCGATTTTCACAAACTACAAATATTCCTTAAAAATCGCCTGTATGACTTAAACGCATTTTTTCAACTGTTTACAGGAGATGCACCAGTGCTGGATCCAGGATCCAACACTGAGTAAGAAAAAGTAACGATAACAGTTTTTACCTGCTAAGTGAATTTCCTTCCATAGGATAACATTGGTGATTCTATGAGGAAAAGTTTCTAAGTGTCAACTTTTAAAATACAATAATATTCCTTAAAAATCACGACTGTAACCAAAACGCTTTTACTCAACTGTTTACAGGAGATGTCCCAGGACTGAATCTAGGATCCAGTCCTGTGGTTAGAAAAGTAATCCATAAAGTAACTAATTGCATTTAACTAGAAATTCACATTGAGCTGAATGTTGCATTGTGTTTGAAAATGTGTTGCCCATTGCAACAACTGTAACTACTGTACTTAAAAGTCTATTGCCTATGTGCTAAGTATTTAAACTAAAGTAATTCATTCTGAGAAAGTATTTTTGTAATGTAATGTATAATGTAATTACAATGTAATTTAAAAAATAAAATATGTAAAAGAAATTGTTTCTAAAAATGTAGTAAATCAGTATGAAAAAAATTAATATAAAAATTAATACATTTAAAAAATGTCATTTAAAAAACCTTTGAAATTCACTGAAAAAACCGTAGGTTTCAGGCACGTTATAGTTACAAATTAGCATTTAAAAAACCTTTGAAATTCACTGAAAAAACCATAGGTTTTAGGGACAGTTATAGTTAGTTGGACATTTCACTCGTACAAAACCCGTGAAATTCCCCGTTATAGTTAGTTCAGCTAACTATAACTCGCGCCCACAATGCACTGCTGATGACGTCACATATTACATCACTCATGACATGGTCAGTGACATCACTGATGACATCACTGATGACATCTCAAATGACATCACTGATGACATCATCCACGTGATAATCTGATGCAGCTCCTCACACCCTAATATAACCTTTGATACACCCAATCTAAATTACAGACTGCCATTCGCAAAACTATAGACACTCCAACACCAATAACTACATACCCACTCACTGATTCTTAGGTCTACACACACACATCCACTCACTCACCCGTACAGTCACTCATACTTATGGTCACTCAGTACAGGACTATCATATGCACTCTTACTCCTATATAGACACTCAAACACCGCCACTCATCCATAGAGGTACTCACACACCTAGTCAGTCATGCAAATAATTAAACACACTGCCATTTACTCACCTATACAGTTATACACACACCAGCTCACTTAATCATACAAATACTAGCACATTGTTACGCTCTTATACAATCACTGATACAAGCACACACTCATCCATACAGCCACTATCACAATCACTCACTCTCGCTTATAGCTATTTATATACTCCAACACACATATATACTGCCTTTCACATATATAGTTACTCACACATGTACCACTGGGACATACATTCACTCACTAACACACTCTTACACACACTTACCCACCCATACAGTCTATCACAGATGCACTCTTGAAACCATCCACCCAGTGAATCACCCACTCACACATCTATGCACAGAGTCGCACACACCCCACCCACACAAACACTCAGGCACCCATACAGATACTCAGACAACCAATCAATAACTCATATAGACACTCATGTAGCTATTCACAAACCCATGCAGCCACTTACACAGCAACAGACAGACGGATACAGACATTCACCCAGTTTAGTCACTAACCCATGCATTCAGTAAGATACGTTAAATCACTCACTTATAGAGTCAGTCACGCACCTACTAAATCATCCATACAGACACTTACACACCCACTCATTCTTCAATACGTCTTTTCCTATATATATTAAAAATATTTAAACTTTACAGAAACACACAGTCACTGGATGATGTCATCAGTGATGTCATTTGAGATGTCATCAGTGATGTCATCAGTGATGTCACTGACCATGTCATGAGTGATGTAATATGTGACATCATCAGCAGTGCATTGCGGGGCGCGAGTTATAGTTAGCTGAACTAACTATAACGGGGAATTTCACGGGTTTTGTACGAGTGAAATGTCCAACTAACTATAACTGTCCCTAAAACCTATGGTTTTTTCAGTGAATATATATATATATATATATATATATAATTGTTGGAAATGGGGTTTCTGGTTGGCTAGGGTATGCACCTAAGCCAGGCATAACCCACCACTCTAGTCAGGGTAAGGGAATTACTCACATAAGATAACCCCTGCTCCCCTGCTCACCCCCTTAGTAGCTTGGCAGAGCAGTCAGGCTTATCCCAGAGGCAATGTGTAAAGCGTTTGTGCAACACACACACATACACCAGTGACACACCACAAAAAGAGACTCCACACAAAGTTATATAAAAATATCCTTTGTATTGTACATAAGACCAAGAATCACATAAATCACTGTGCCACTAGGCACTTTTCATAAAAATGCATATACAACACATAAGTCCAAGAATCGCATAAATCATTGTGCCACTAGGCACTTGTCATAGAAAAATGCATATAAAACACATAGATCCTGAATCCCTTTACCATAAGGTAATTGTCATAAACATCAAAGAAATATGAAATCACTTTGCTGTCACTCTACCACATTTAGTGCCATAGAGCAAATACTCATAGTTGGCATATGGCAAAAACACTTCCTACACCATCACTGCCAATATTTCATGCAGGTCCTTAAATGACAATTATTATCCTGTGATTACCAAGCATAAAATGACAGCATATTTGGGAGGGAGATGCAGTAGTTAGGTCAGGGCTAAAAATACATAGATTGCCCTATAATGCTAGGAGCCCATAGAGTGCAGCAGACCTGCACTCCTATTACCTTTTATATCGGCTTTGAAGCTCCCCACGCAGGGTGCAGAAGTGCCTGCGTTTCTCTTCTGGTGACTACGGTAACCTTGGGCCAACTGTAGGGCACGCGAGCTTCTGCGCGCCCATCACAGTTCATCTGGTGACTCCCGAGGTCACAGAGACATCCACTGCCACAGCAGGGGTCCTCTGTCAAGGACGCTCCTGTCAGGACTGGCCAGTTCAGCGCTAGGAAACTCTTAATAGACCGCTATGCAGGCTGTAAAAAGCCCTGTTACCTGTATCCAAGAATTCGCAGATCTATTCCTTTGAGGCAGGTTGCCTTGTTGCTTCGATTGCTGACTTCATCTGAGACGCGGAATTTCAAGATGGCCACCCGCGAGTGTGGGTGCCGTTGCCGGTCTAGTGTTTCTGCAGGAGATTCTCCACAGCTGTCCTCGCGCGCGCTTCCTAATAGCGCTGCGCACTTCAACTGAAGTTCCTCAGAGAAAGGCAGCATTTCCTGACTTCGCTGCTTTCTCTCATTTCCAAGGAGTGTTTGTTTGACTGCGAGAGCAGTATTTTTCTGGAGGTTTGCATCACTCGCTCCAGTTTACAGAGAAGTCGAACTGGAAGGTGACAATTCCTGATTTGAAGAGTATAAAGAAATTGTCGCTCCCCAGTCAGTGAGTACATTGCGGTGGTGGTTTCAGAGGGAAGCTCACTTCAGGGATGATCTCAAGTAAGTCTATGTAGATATTGTCTGAACTCGCTGAGGTTATTTGATGAGAAACAAGCTACAAAAGACTGTTCTTTTGAGTATTGACAAATTAGCTCTAAGTCCTTAAGAGCTTAAAGATAAAACCTATTTCAAGGACAATTCACAGAGAACCTGGAGGAAGTATAAGGAGAAACTACAGTTAGATGCAGACTACATTTGAATTAGAGACATAGGGGCCGATTCCGATTCGGGCAGGAAATCCCTCCGACGAGCCGGATCCGGAGAGATTTCCGACCGAATCGGACTCTAGCAGTCCGACCGAACGAGTACAATGCGTTCGCATGCTATCGGACTCGATTCGGTCAGACTCCCATTGAAGTCAATGGGAGCCGGTCGTACAACGCGTACGCGGGCTCCCATTGACTCAATGGGTGCGAGGCGAACAAGGGCGCCCCCTATAGCGGGTACGCGTCGAAGTGGGTCGCGCCGTACACGCACAGGTAGGGGGGACCCATGGGTCCCCCCTGTGTGCGACTCGCGCGGCTAGGCGTACAGGGGGGTCCGACACGGACCCCCAAAGTGCGGCTCCGACTGCTCTTTCGAGCCGGACGGCGCGAGTCGGTCGGACTGCTCGCGGCGCGCATCGTACTTACCCGGCCGGGGAATGTCTCCATTGCGCGGTGCGAGTCGTGTCTGTGCGAGTCGGTCGGAGCGGTTGGGTCCCGCGAACGAGTCGGTCGGCGATTTCGCATACGTTCGCATCGTACTCGCTCACCCGGACGCACGTCCGACTCGGTCGGGAAACAGGGCTCTGAATCGGATCCGGTAATGCCGAGTCCGATTCGGAGCCCTACCGGCCGAGATCGGAATCGACCCCATAGTTGGAATAGCAAGTTCTCCTAAGTAGAAGATTCATTGCAACTGCTTCCCAGCTTATGGTATCATTCAAATAAGAATACATGCATGTGGATATAGTTGTATATATATATATATATATATATATATATATATATATATATGATTGTACTTACCAACTGGAGTAGTGTGCTGTATTCTGAAAGACAAGAAAAGAAGAACAAGGCAGGTGTGCCGAAACGCGTCAAAGCGAAAGAAAAATAAACCGAAACTGAATGGCAAGCTAACTCCTGTGTCGGTGTCCGATTTCGAGTGAAAGTCGGAAATGGTTGGAATATATATATATATATATATATATATATATATATATATATATATATATATGATTGTACTTACCAACTGGAGTAGTGTGCTGTATTCTGAAAGACAAGAAAAGAAGAACAAATTTAATTCAATACATAAATGAGAAGAGTGGATAACATAAAGACTGACATTTGAAAGCTGAATAATTGGAATTACAGGTAACAGGGATAGAACAAGAGAGGCAATTCTTATTATGTTAGTTACAGCATTTACATGTGTATTTTCGTTACAGGAGACTACCTGTTAAAGTTCAACCGTACAGTGAGGTTACAGGTCAAGATCCTTAATTCCAAATAGTCACACATAGAGAGCAGCGAACCACTGTGGAAGGACAGGTAACTTTGGGAGGTACTAGAAGTGGGTTTAAGTGTGCATTGGTAGTTGTTACATGTTGTATTTGGTTACAGGAGATCTTGAGGAGCACAACTCGAGACCGGTCCAGAAGAAGTGAAGCAGTGGCAGTCTCTCTTTTCTTCCCAATCCCCTTTCCCCCTCTCTCTGCTGCTCGTGAGCACTGAAGTTCGCGGTAGTGGAGTAGGGGATCGAGGAAATACCATCTGCTCCTGTGGAAGATCAAGGTTCAGGTTTTGGTACTTGACAGCTCCCCGCACTTCTTCACCCACAAGTGCCCCAAAAGCAATGAGTGAGTGAGTGTGACATGGTTGCTACCATTAGTGACGTAGTGCCAGGAGAGTTTGATGGGCTTACAGCAGAATTATGGGAAGAGAGTGAGTTGAAGGATGAAGTATGACTATCTGCAAAAGCTGTTGGAAGGCTGGCCCAAATGGAGGGAAGTAATGCCGGAGAGTTTGCCTATGTTCAAGGTGGCAGATGAATTGGAGGTTGAGGGTGATCTTTTATTCAAGGAAGGGAAAGGCATCCCTCCCAGTAGGGTGCAGGAAGTTATTCTTAAGTTAGCTCACAAAGAACATCCAAGGATGTCGGCCATGAAAAAATTGGTGCACGCATACTTTTAGTGGCCTGGCATAGACAGAATGGTGGATAGGACTGTGAGGGAGTGGGAAGTGTGTGCCAGCAGTGAAACAATGTTGAAAGTCAGCACTCCTCCTCTTAAACCTGTAGAATGGCTGGAGTTTCCATGGCAAAAAGTTGCATTTGATATTTCTGGACCGTTTAATTTTCTCCCCATGGACACTCGGTATGCTTTGGTCTTGACTGACTACCACTCCAAGTGGCGAGAGGTGAAAGTTGGTGTCACAAACTTTGACCAATATTGCGATTGAGTTCTTTAAGGAGGTGTTTGCCAGGGAAGGTCATCCATTTGTTCTAGTAACAGATAACGGTGTGCAACTTAGATCTAGTGAGATGGAACTTTTCCTAAAACACTGTAAGATCAAGCATGTGACTACTGCTCTTTATGAGCCTCATGAGAACGGCCAAGATGAGAAATTCAACCAGGTGTTGAAGGGATACTTGGTAGAAGTACATAAGGGTGGTGGAGATTGGAGGAACGCTTTGAGAGAGAAGCTGTGGATGTACTGTAAAACTCCACATACTGTCACAGAAGTCAGTCCTTTTAGGTTGCTTAAACGCAGGGATCCCATCTCGGGCCTATGCCGATGGTGGTTCAAAATAAAGTGTGGAAGGGAAGTGTGATATAGGTGAGGTTGCAGAAAGAGTGAGAAGGAAACAGAATAATCCAAAAAATGGTATGATGCTAAGTGGAAAGTAAAAGCACATGGCATCAAGGTGGGAGATTGGGTTAGGATTCTCAAACCGGGAGTAGTGAGGAAGGGTTTCTCTACGTATGGCAAGACTATTAAGGTGGTGAAAGTATTTACCAATTGTGTTGTCTCACAAGATGGCAAGGTGTAGAATGCAAAGAGAGTGGCCATACATTCAGGGCCAGTCCCTGTGGGAACTGAGATAAATGGTGCGGCTACTGAAGAGGAGGCTGGAGGAATTCTAGTAAGAGTCAATGAGAAGGATGTGGTGCGAGACAATGTGAGAAGCCAACGATATGGAGAAAATTCTGATGGATCCGACTTGGTGAGTGAAATGAGGGAAGAATCTGTAGCTCCTCAGCGTCAAAGGAGCTAGCAGGACGAGACACCTTCCTGCCAAATTCTCAGAGTAGTGCATCTATATCTGTGAATTGTAATAGTTGTATTGTTAGTTATTTATTCTGTTTCTAAGTTTTTTTTGTGTGTTCCTTGTATATAGGTTCCGTTTTTTTTGTCTTATATTCTTTCCTTATTTTTTTAAGCAGGAAGATGTGTTGCAATTTCCTCTCTGGATTTGCGCATGCCATTGTTATGTTTCAATGTGCATTCTGTACTCTGTGGAACGTTATTCTTGGAATGCACGGTATAGCCAGTTATTGTTTCTCTGCCTTCCTTTGCTTTCCTGTGCTGCCTCTATTGAACTTACTAACTATAACCATTTCCAGAGTGTAGAAGCTATTTCCAACACATATACACATAACCAACACAACAGCTCTTGTGAGAGCCACCCTAGTTCCCGAAATAATGTGAAGTTTTTTTCTAAAAGTTTTTTTTTTGTTTTTGACAATCTTCACGACGAAGTCGCGATCCCAGTGGATACGTCACAAAGACGGGAAACAAAAGCAGACATTCAGGGACCACCTACACATTTAACATAATATGTAAAAATATCCATTCTCAACATTGCACTACCTATATTTCTATATACATATTTCTTTCAAAGCATGTTTAAACTCATATTTTTGTACTCTCTTTAAAAACCATCTATCAGACCTATTTTCTGTTTTTACGGTTATTCGGGACATCGCGATGACATTGTTCACTGCGACAATCATGCCTTTTCCATAAAGTCTAAAACACATATATCCACACATATTACAGTATTTTACACACTAGGCGTTTCTTACAGTATTCTCTAAAATCATAGTTTTCTAGAGAGTTTCTATTAAAAACTTCGCTGTGAAGCCAGAGATCGTGATGACGTCGGTACTCGCAGATACATTACGAAAATGCAAAGCAAAAGCAGGAATTCAATAGCCATCACCACATTCAGCAATTATAACTATCTTACTAATTCTAACCATCACACTAGATAAATCACTATCTAATTAACTTTATAAAACATTTCTCAATATCTCTATAACAGTCTGTATTAATGATTCACTCATAAGTGCATGCATAAGTCTCTGAGTGGGTCTGTCACTGCATATATAAGTCTATGAGTGGATTTCAGAGTAGACTCATGAGTCTTTCAGTAAGTTGTGTCACTGGCTGCATAAGTCTCTGAGTGCATCTCTCTATCAGTGAATGTATGAGTGGAAGTATAAGTCTCTCAGTGGCTCTGTGAGTCAGTATGTGATTGTCAGACTGGATTTGTGACTGAGTCAATCAATGTCTCAGTGGGTGTGTGAGTGGAATTATAAGTCTCTCAGTGGGTCTGCGAGTCGATGCATGAATGCCTGAGTGAGTCTCTGACTGGGTGTGTCAGTGTTTGAGTGGGTCTCTGAGTGGGTGCATGAGTGTCTGAATAGGTCTGTGAGTGTGTGTATGAGTCTCTGACTGCGTATGTGAATGGGTACATGAGCCTGTGACTGGATCTATAAGTTGGTGCATAAGTGTCTGAGTGGGTCTCACTATCAGTGGGTTTGTCAGTGGAAGCAGAAGTCTCACAATAGGTCTCTAAGTGGGTGTTTGAGTGTCTGAGTGGGTCTGTACATGGGTGCAACACTCTTCAAGTGAGTCTGTAAGTGTGTGCATGAGTACCTGAATGGGTATCACAGTGGGCACATCAGTATCTGAGTGGGTATGTGATTGGACATATAAGTGTGTGAGTGGGTATGTGAATGGGTGTATAAGTGTTTGAGTGAATATGTGAGTAGGTACATAAGCGTGTGACATTCACCGGCTAATGTGCACAAATATATATATTTTTTAATATTTCCACCAATATTCGCGACAACGTCAGTAGTCGCGATGTCCCATGGCGGTATATTGGGGGCTGCGCTAAGGTCATGTTATCGTTGCAAATATCACACGTGATTAAAAAAATCAATTTTGGACACTTAACTTTTGTCACTAACACCCCCATTCCTCAAACATGGGGTCAGAGTACCACCACTCCGACCCCTTATGTTAGCTTTTTCAGAAATGTTCAGCCACGGTAACTGTACCCAATAAATTAAATGGTGGGCGCAACTTTCTGTTCAGGTTGCGTCCAGCCAATCAGAGCAATCCTGTTGGCACATGCATTCGTGATTAATCGCGATTCGCGATCTAGATGGGGAGGAAGATCATTCTCACACCTAATGCCAAAGCTCTGGAACTCCATGCCTAAAGAACTAAGACTACTCACGGACGAGATAAGCTTCAGAAAAAAACGGAAGACATGGCTGTTCCCAGGATAAATCAATGCTCCACCCTGTTATCATCTGCTCCTCAGCGCTGGGAAGCCCCTGGGCAGCTATGCACTATATAAAACCCCTAAACATAAACATAAACAGTAGCGAAATATCCACGACCAGAGACATCACTATAATTTTCGGCTTAAATTTCTCATAAACTACTGAACAGATTTACACTAAAAAGGCAAAAGGCATTTCCCTGAACCAACATCTACTTCCCTGCCAAATTTGGTGTAAGTCTGTTTAGCAGTTCAGGCTGTAGGTGTGGCTAAAGGTTCCTATGGGAATTAACATTACAAACGCACTCTGATTTTTTGCCCAAAATTCTCGGTCCCCACTGCACGGATCACCCCCAAACTTTCCATGACAACCAGAACCTACCTTGACACTTTTTGGGAAAAATTCCATTAAGATAGGTTAAACGACACCAGAGTTATAGGCAAGTCAAAAATGTTTTTCCTATGGAAACTAGGTCCTAACTATAACTCCCGGTTTATTAATCATCACATAAACTTAACTTACCTGTGATTATGCTGCTTTAAAAAACCACAACCTCGACATCTAGCAGGTCGAGCAGGTCCTGTTCCCTGTCCAGGATGTCTAACCAGTGGTGCGTCAGCTAGTGCTCAGTGTGCTGGATGCCAGTGCTGTGGATCAGAAATTATCGCACTCACTTCCAGAGCACCTGATGCTCCCACAGGGCGTAACCATTACTGGGCTTACTGCCTACTGGCACCATGTGAGGGAGGTGGCAGTGCACCCAGAAAATTAGTGTGTCCACCTCCACCTCGCTGGAGCTGGGATGAGACAGCAAAAGACGCACAAATGATGGATGGAATGCAGAACAAATCAAACATTCACCCTAAGTCAAGAGATCTGGATTAAATCCATCGTTCTTTTGCTCTCCATGCCACCCCAGTTTAGACCCAGATCTCTGTACTGGGGTGAATGTTTGACATTGTTCAGTCTTCTGTCTGTCAATTGTTCTTTTTGCATTTGTCAGTTCGAGTCAAACGGGTATGCCCAGACATGAGACCCGTGATCTCCATGCCACTCGAGTCAAGCTAGCCTGGCTGATGAGGGGTGTTACCCCGGAACCGGTCCCAGGATGCTGGTTTCTGGTCCAAGGAGGACTTGGCCTGGTAGTTCGGGCTGGACTGTTCCCATGGGGAGCAGGGTCAAGACTAATTTGCATATGGCTACGTTTAAACTGGAATGGCATGGGGAGCAAAAAAAACAATGGATTTAGGCCAGATCTCTGTACTGGGGTGAATGTTTGACATTGTTCAGCATTCTGTCCATCAATTGTTCTTTTTACATTTGTCACGCAGAGTAGGACGAGTATGCCCAGAAGTGGGTCCTGTGCTCTTCATGCCACTGGATTCAAGCTAGCCTGGCTGATATGGGGTAATACCCCGAAACCGGTCCCAGGATGCTTGTTTCTGGTCCAAGTAGGACCTGGCCAGGCACTTCGGCCTGGAATTTTCCCGTGGCTGGGTTTAAACTGGAGTGGCATGGGGAACAAAAAACTAGGGATTTAGGCTTAGATCTTTGTACTGGGGTGAATGGTTAACATTGTTCAGCATTCTGACCATCAATTGTTCTTTTTGGAGATGGTATGGGGATTTACCCCTACCTGCCTACATTTCCCACAGGTGGAGCGGGTGGCGCTGACTGCTTCTGCCATGATGATTCGGGACAGGAAAGAGTCCTACTGGGATAGGAAGGAAACAGGAGGTCAGGGAGGACAGATCAGGAAAGGAAAACAAAGTACAAAAACACACACAGAAACATAAATACACACAAATAAAGTCAGACAGTAATAAAAATAAGTTTAAAAAAAGGTGGAATTAGGAAGTGGGTGATCCGTTGGGTTGGATTTGGTTGGATTGTAAAGTTGGGAAACAAAAGCAGCAGGGAGAAAGCTAGGCAGGAGAAAGAGAAACAAAATGACCACATGTTTGCACACTGTGTGCTGACGTTTGCATTGACTTGTCATTGCAGAACGTGTTATTGGTGCTAATACGCAGTGCGATGTGCATTATCCATCGCCAGTGGAGTTTTTATGTAACTCTGTGGAATTCTGCGGAGCGAAATTCTGCGAGTTCCACCCAGCCCCAGTGCTGCAGTCCACTAGTAACATTTAACGTACGGGCCCTGGGTATGTCTTGTGCCACATACTAGGGACTTATAGGTAAGTTAAGTGTACCAATTGTGAGTAAAAACAATTTTGGCATGCTTTAAGGGTCAGAGCACATGCACAGGGGCTTGATTAGCAGAGTCCCCGTGCACTTAGTGAAAAAAATGGCCGCATCTGTCCAAAAAATGGGGGTGACCATGCAAAGGGAGGCATTTACTTACATGAGTGTAACATTTGTCAGAACAGGTTTGATATAAAATGTTCATCAGGACTGGTTTCTTCTAGTTGATTTTCCTATAAAGCACATATAACCGGTTCACTATGCTAGCCTTGGGTGTTCATTGTGGGATGGTTGAATACATGAAACAAGTACAGCTTTAATGTTAGCCATCCAGAAAGATGTTTTGCACTGCTCCTGATGTTCCGCTGGGTGAAATTCTTTAGTCTGTTAGTACGGTTGTACCTAGCGTTATCAGGGTGACCTTATTCATTCCGAAAGGAACAGATTCATTGGATCAGTGTCTGTGTGCCTTTATGGGCGAGGAAGGGGAGTAAAGGGTTTTGTGAGGTATTCCACAAGAATATCAACTATAGAACATCATATTGTCAAAATAACAAACCCTGAATATCTAGGACCAAAGTATCATTATATTTATGGCAGTCACCACTGTGTAGTTATAGTTAGGTCTGCTTTTCCATTTGGACAAAACTTTCCCAATGAAATGTTCATCCACCTCAGCTTCGTCCTGGAAAGTTTCGGGGTGAGCCGTCAAGCAGGAGCTGAGAAAAAAGAGAAGTCCCAAAACGCAAAATCACCACTCATTTTCCATAGACTTTTTTAAGAAGCACTACCGCAAAAACTACTGAACGGTATTACACAAAATTTGATAGGAAGCTAGATCTTGCCACAGAAAGTGTGCATTTTTGTTATTTGGTATAAAACTTTTTAGTAGGTTTTGAAAAATTAGGATATAAAAATATTTGTATATCTGGGTGTTTGGGTTCGAGGGGCTCTTGTGAAAGTCCCTCGAACCCAATTAAAAAAAATAGAACCTTCTGATTGGCCATGGGGACCTTTTTTACACTTGGGCTATCTTGCTCCCACAGTCGCAAGGCTTTGATTGGCTGCCCGCAACATGAAGAAAAATGTTTCTGACAGCCATTACAAGACGGGGGACTTAATCACCTGTCCTGCAATATTTAAAAAAAAAAGAAAAAATCAGGGGGTACAGAAGGTATACCCTCTCCCCCTTGACCTTGTGGTGGGGGACCCTACCTTGTCCCAAAATAGTAAAGAAATTTGCTGTTTTTGCTGGGATCTGCAAAACAAAAAAACAAAAAAAGAAAGAAAATGGAGGCCTTCCATTTTTTTAGTCAATATTTGGAGAGAGGGCCGTGAGTGAGGTCTTCTCCCTGATCCCATTTTGGGCCCTGATGCCAACTTATAAACAAGCATTGGCAAAGCCAATAGGTCTTGGCAAGCTGAGAGGTATTGGCGTTGTCAATGTCAATGTCTTTTAGCCATGTTGAATAGCAAAATGTCTGCTGCTCAGCATGGCTGAAAGTGAAGTAAAAAAGCATGAAGCCTGAGCCTGTAGACCAGTAGAAAGGCTGTAGGTGTGGTGTGAGCATGTGAATTAACTGGATGCGTAATAATTTTTTTAATTGCAAAATCCTTACAACAAATAAAAGCAAGATCATGCTTATTTTAAAATGCATTCCAGAGTTGAAAATATTCAGCAAAGAACATCCTTTTCATATAGCGCAAACTCGATCCAAAGCTATCAGAACGCTGTACATGAGCGCAAGTGGCATTACAGACGGACACATTCATTTTTAGGCACAGAGAAAGAGATTTGCTCAGAATCACAGGATGTTAAGCCAATGCCGAGACTCAAACCCGGTTCCCCAGCTTCAAAGTCTGCAAGCAGCTATGCCACATTGTGTCCCAGTGTTTATAAAATGAAAAATAAGGGAACAATAAAGAAGAAAGCTTTTAACAAACTTGGAGGCACACTTTTCCGCTGCACACGCGTATAACAAAGGCATGGCCGGGTGAAAATAAATACGGGCTGTGGCAAGCAGCAAACACTGCAAGTATGAACCAAGCCAGGATTTGTCCGGAATCACGGGATGCTGAGCCTCCCACTTCAGAGTCGGCCGCTTGAGAAGTTACGCCATATCCTCTGTCAGTGTTCATAAAGAAAGCATAGGGCAACCATACAGAGGAAAGCTTTTAACAAACTGGGACTCAAGCTTTTCCACTGCACACACTTATAACAAAGGCATGGTTGGATGTAAATAAATATGGGTGGCGGCAAGCAGCAAACATTGCAAGTATGAAATGAGCCAGGAATAGAGGGAGCTGGGCACAGAGAAGCACACAGGGTGGAGAGAGAAACTAGCAGTGCAGGTGAGAGAGGGGGGTGAAAAAAGACAGTTAAAGCAAGCAGCAAACACTGCTAGTATGAAATGAGGCAGGAATAGAGGGAGCTATGCACAGAGAAGCACACAATTTAGAGAGAGAAATAGGGATGCGTGTGAGGGAGGGGGTGAAAACAGACGGTGAACTGATACATTTCGAGCTGGGGTGCAGAGAAGCACATGGTTCTTCAGCGCGACGCGTGGAGTGGGGAGGAGTGCTTCACAAAAATGAAACAAGACAGATGAAAACGATTTAGCAAATGAGCGGCCTAAGTTAAACACAAGCACTTGTGTTGATTAGGCCTTGGCGGTGAACTTCGCGCCGTTTGCGGAGTTTTCTGCACTCCGCACTCCGAGTGCAGAAAACGCCGCTTCGCGATGTGCAGCGGAGTTTTTTTTCCCGCTCGCGATCGTGAACAGTAAGTTCGGGATCGCGAACAGTATGTACGCGAGCGAAAGCTGCCGCTCGGGTAGAATTTCTACCCGAGCGGTAGGAATACCAGCACAAACTGCAGTTCGCACTGCACTACACCACTCGCGGGACTTCGCGGAGTTGTTTTGTAACTTCGCGGAGTTCCGCGTAGCAAAACTCCGCAAACTTCGCCAGGCCTTTGATTGCTGAAAGACAAAGAAAAAAAATGCTCCTAAAACAGGAGCAGTCGATGAACACAAGTACTTAGTCCAAGCTCTGAGGGAGGGCTAAACACAACAAGAGTCATGATGTATGCATGCCATTGAAAAATGGGTACAAATGATATGAGAGTGATGATGTAGCGAGCAAATGGTAAGCCTATGGGCGGGCTGAAGCCCACAGATTGAATACAACAAGTCTCTTTGAGACAACGCATGCACTGTCTAGCCGAGACCTAATAAAAAAGGGAAGGGGCAACCCCCTCCCTGAGCCTTTATCGACCCCGGGATCCCAATCCCCCGTGGCCAAGATTTTTAGGGGAGGTTGGTGCACGGCACCCCTCCCTGAGCTTGTAGTTGACTCTGGGACCTGATCCTCCAGGGCCAAAGAATAGAGGGGAGGCGGATGAGCCTTACAAGACCCTGGGGAGCCCATCCCCTTGGGCCAGTTCTTTAACTGTGTTCCCGGGGAGCCCACTGAAGGACAAAATTGTTTTCCCTGCCCAGAAGACAGCAGGCAGGGAAAGAAGTGTGCTCCCACCTGCAGGGAGCTTTGAAAATGCTCACTCCAGGCAGGGAAACTCTGATTGCCCCCGCCCGACAGGAGCAAGCTGAAGCAGGGAACCGACTGGGGCCACGGGGTCCTGGGTCTCCCCCGTTAGTCCACTGCATTATGTTATGTGATTACCCCACTAACTGACAAATATGACTTTGCATAAAAAAAACCCTAGAACCAAAAGGTGAAAGTGACGTTAAAGTTCAGTGAAAATGTCAATTACAAAGTAACGTATTAAACTAAAAAAACACTGAGATTCACTAGTTAGCTCTAGTAACTATAACTTGTGCTTTAAGGTAACTATAATTCACATCCACCCCCAATGCACTGCTACTTTCCCCACATATTGCAGCACTCATGACATGTTCTATGACATGATTGGTAATATCACTGCAACATTTGAAATAACATAATTGATGACAACACTGTGCATGGTGGGGGCACAAGTTATAGTTACCCTAGGCGATGAGTTATAGTTACTTGAGGTAACTATAACTGGTGAATTTCAGTGGTTTTGTTAGTTTAAAACAGTATGTTTTAAATGACATTTTCACCCAGCTATGGTATCCCTTTAACCTTTGTTGTTTTCAGTAAATATATACATAGATTCAGTGCTTAATTTGTAAAACATTAAGTGCCAGGGCCCTCATCAGGAGGCCACGGCAGCCTACACACCCGTTGCCCCTGCCAGCGCTGCCTATGACAGTACCAAACCAGCTTCTAACCATCACACTCTTACAAGTGTGACAATTCAGACTATTCCAGGCCCCCAAAGCTATAAGATTAGCATGGGTGGCAGGTAATAGTCATTTTTAACGTATATTGAATTAATGCACAAACTGCCCATCATGTGGCAGACTGTCGTAAGTGCCGGTGCTGCCAATTAAGTGCCAATAAAGTGGAGGTGCCGAGCACCAGAAACCACCGGCTCAAATTAAGCACAGCATAGATTGATAGATACCTTTAACGTATGTAGATGTGTAATTATTAACAGTAAATCTATTCATACACATATGCTCCTATCGTCACTATATCTTCGAAATTTAGGCCTCAATATTTTGGCCTCACAATATTTGAATTTTCTGACATGCAGCCATTTTGTGAAGCATGGAATTACAGAGATATGCAATAAAAAATTAGTTGGATTCCTTATCTGCTCGGATGCTTAGTTCCACTAGTGATTCTTTGGATCTGGCCACTACACAAGCTGGTAAGATTTGCTGGACTTCGATCTTTCACCGGTGTAGGATGCCCCTCTCAGAAGAGACCTCTGATCACATCATCTCAGGTTCACATGGGGTTTATGGTTTTGTTGTTTATTTGAACGATTATTTTACGCCAGAAGACAAAAGTGCAATAGGTTATAAAGTATTCTAGCCTTCCATTCAATTTTCATCTTCCATCTGTTGTTGTCCATGTGGAATGCAGTGTGCAAACTATGGCTAGCTTTTAATTAGTTGCTTCTGAATGCATTACTCTGAGTAGAACAGTAGCTTCACCCTCTCTTTGTCTTTTCACTTCCTTGCCCTTATCTCTCATCTCTTCTTGCCAACCTCCATGGACGAGTGAGATGAATGTCAGCACGTGCCTCTCTTTGTTAGCCCTTCAGGCAAGTGTGCATAGTTCATCTGGGACCAGAGTACTGTACAATTCTGCAACCTAACGACTGACTGCATTAAAAGTGAAAATATTTCAATCTGACATTACCTGTGTATAAATACTCTTTACCTTTGCACACCCATACACTGAAACTAATATCACACAAATAATTCACAAATTCCCAGGACATTATTGGATGTCAATGGCATCAGAACTGCCCCTTTGTGCAGTGCAGTGCTTAATTAGTGCTTGTGGTTGCGGGTGGGGCCCACTGGCTTTCTTTTTTGGAGACTGGAACTTATTTTACCCATCACTAGACATTGACCATTAACAAGAGAGAGAAAGGCTGGAACAAAGGAAAGGAAATGAAGAATGAAAAAGCAGCGAAAAGGGGAAGATATGGGATGAACAAGAAACTGCAAGTGTGACATAAAGGAGCAGAGATGGTATGGTGGTAGATGAAAAAGGCATTCGGCAACTGGAGGATTCATCAGGCCCACCGTGGGCTTCTGAGAGAACGTTTGGGCACCGGCACTTACTATTTTACAAATCAAGTACTGACTGTGCAAGGTATTTTAGTTCATAAGAGGAATCTATTATTGTAGGACTTGGCCTTTTTGGCTAAAGTTCCCTAAACTTTTTGCTTTCCCCCTAGACCATTTTCCTGACATAGAGTTGCCAATTTAGATGCTTTGGGGACGTTGCCACTGCTGATCAGTGTCAAAGTCCACGGGTTCCCTATGTAAAGTACAATGGTAATTGGTTGGCCATGATTGGTATGTTTGCCTTACTAGCAAAAAAGTCCCTAGTGATGTGCACTGTGTGTGCAAGGGCTAGTAATGCAAGGGCGCGCAGAGAAGGGAACTCAGGCCTTCAGTGTAGGGCCTGCGCGCAGTTTGCTAGGTTAGCATGTTGTCCTGACAAGTGCAACCACTTGTCAGGCCTTACTTTCCCTTTTGCGTACACTGTGGGCACCCCTGTGGTAGGTCCCGGGTAACCCCTGGGCAGGGTGCAGTGTAGGTAAAAGGCAGGACATATACTGAGGTGTGTGCTATGTGCTGACAGTGAAAAAACACTCCATTTCGTTTTCACTGGTGAAAGGCCATTCTGCCCATGGGACAGAATGGGGGAGGCTGGGTATGGTGTTTTGTTAGCCTAGTTTCCTATAAGTTTATAATGGAGAGGTGAAGTTTAGTATGTATGAACTCACAGTGTCATATCACATCTTTCTATGAAAGTGGTTTTGTCACTGTGTGTTCAGAAACCACTCTTTTAGAAAGTGGCTGAGTTTTGTGCTTTACGCATTTCTGTGTGTATCTGCTGAATGTGGATTGACTGTCTGGATCTGAGATGGGAGGGGGTGAGATGGCACCTGGCTGACCTGCATCTGGAGAGTATGCGAGGAGAAACCCGGGGAGGTGAAGAGGCCTGGGTTGCAGCTATAAAACAATTGACCCATCTCCTGCTGAGTGATTGAGGGTCCAGACCCCCAGTATCAAAGGGAGAAGGGTGACACTAGGAGGGAGACACCCAGAACTGATTTAGGCAGGGGTCAGGGACCCCTGAGCACAACGAACTTCAAAGACATGAAGGGGTATAACTAAGAGAACTGAAACCCCTAGAATTTGGTGTAATTTTGAATGGCGAAATGGACAGGTTGAGTCTGCAAAGGCTTTGACCTCTTCCGTGGTCAAGAAGAACCTCTGCCAAGGAAGAAGTTGCTGAAGAGACTGCTGGATAGGACTGACCCTTGCTTCGTGATCTGGGGCTGGCCTGCAGTTTGTAGCTTTTACTAAGGGAGAGACTGAAGGGACATTGCAGTGGGTGGTGTCCCCCCCTTCTTGAACAGGACTGTGCTTTGTGCTGTGTCCTGAACACCAAGGGCCCGAGGTGAGCTGGCTCCCTGTTTGGAAACACAGGAACATAAAAGTTTCCAGAGAAGTCCCAAGCAACGCGGTGTGCGCGTGCTTTTGCAGCTTGAGACCCTCAGAAGTTGTGCCTTGTGATCGTGGGCACGCAGGAGTAAACTGAGTCTCGGACGCACAGGGTGCGTGTCGTGGTGCAAGCCGAGGCATTGGTGAGGAGCGCCTGGTCGTTGTGTGCACCTGGAGACGAGGTGAAACTCAGACGCGCAGGGTGCGTGTCGTGGTGCAAGCCGAGGCGTTGGTGAGGAGTGCCTGGTCGTTGTGTGCACCTGGAAAAGAAGTGTCTCGGACGTGCAGGGTGCATGTCGTGGTGCAAGCCAAGGCGTTGGTGAAGAGCGCCTGGTCGTTGTGTGCACCGAGAGAAGAGGTGAGACTCAGACACGCAGGGTGCGTGTCGTGGTGCAAGCCAAGGCGTTGGTGAAGAGCGCCTGGTCGTTGTGTGCACCGGGAGAAGAGGTGAGACTCGGACGCGCAGGGTGCGTGTCGAGGTGCAAGCCGAGGAGTGGTGACGATCGCCTGGTCGTTGTGTGCACCGAGAGAAGAGGTGAGACTCAGACACGCAGGGTGCGTGTCGTGGTGCAAGCCGAGGCGTTGGTGAAGAGCGCCTGGTCGTTGTGTGCACCGGGAGAAGAGGTGAGACTCGGACGCGCAGGGTGCTGTTATAGGGATTCTGCACACACACAGAGCTATGCACAGGATAATAGGACCTCGGAATATAGTGGTGAGCCAAACATAAACCTTAGCACCTAAAACCCCAACCCAACTAGCCTTAGCGTCCCATTAGCAACAATGTACCAATGATTAGACAACCCAGAACATGGTATCTCTCTCTCTCAGGACTCGCAGTAGCAAGAACACCCTTTCGTCACTCACTCATACCTGTCCACAACCGGCGTAAGAAGAGACACAGTATAGGTTAAAATGTTTATTTCAACATACGTGCTCTAAGATACAGTACACGTGACAGTACTATCAGCATAATGCATAAGAATAATATAATCAGCATAGTTACAACTCCATAGAATACTAACGGGGAAAGCATTTCATAAAGCAGTGGATAGAGGGCTGAATGACCTTACCACCCTCCCCGTGCTAATAGCTTTTTATTATAACAATAGAAGACCTCTGGGCTTTGACAAGCGAACCCCCATACCTCAGTCTCTAGATGCAAGAACTACATCAGCAGACAATCACAGCTCTTCTCCCTGGAAAGGTTTTCTTCAAGTCCCCCTCAAGAGGGAGAAACGCAATAATAAAAGCCCACCAATTTCCCCATGGCAGCTGTACATAGTGTTATGTCTAGGTGCGAGGGACTGGCCATATCAGCAAGAACCAGGGACGTGTTTTTCGACCTTGTAACTGTTGTTCAGACTGAGCCCAAAAGGAACAGGAGAAAAGGTGAGAAACAGAAAATGCAGACAGTTGTAAAATAACTTGGCAGGAGCAGAGGGTGACAGAACAACGGCTAAGAGTAACGTGCGCAAAAGTCATCATGGCAGCCAGGCCTATGCCAACGTATCCAGGCAGGCCAGGAGGCCACAAACCACAAGACACCCTCCCCTGGACAGTCCATCGGCCAAGACTAAGGACGAAGACAGAGTTCAAAACACCTGAGCAGAACAGAGGCGTCCACAGTGGAAGGAGTGGAACGCGGCAAGGTAGCAAAAAGACAGTCAGCGAGGCAGTCCACGGACAGTGAACGGCAAATCAATCCAAAAACGTGGAAGTGCAGAAATATGCTATACCGTCCAAGAGGACATCATTGGAATCGTCAAAAACGTAGACGCCATCCAGTCCAACAGGTCAAAGCTGCAGGAATGCTCCTCAGAGGACGGAGCATCCAAAAGCAATGCGGGACAGCTTGCGTGATATTCAATATAGCTTTGTTGTAGGAGATTCTGAGCAGCCGCCCAGATATCCCATTGTGCCAAAATCCCCAGTGCAGCCGCACGCGTCATGCAGCCTGCAACGGAACAGTCCCGTTCATGGGCCTCTAAGGGACCCATCAACCGAACGAAATCCGGAACAGACAACGACGTATTGGAGAGGCAATAATCCATGGCCCAGGTGAAAGGGCAGCGAATGCAAGACATCACAGGTTGCACGCAAGTGAAACACGCAAAGCGAAAAGAAAGGGTATAGGACACACTCAGTGTCGCCAACGGCAGAACTCCGAAACCAGATAAAATGCGCTCACGGAGCTGCAGTAGGCGTCCGGGGTCGAGAAGGGCCCATCGGGGAGCAGCCATTGCGAAGGAAGCAGATCAACAGCAGTACACCAGCCGCCAAAGCAAGGATTAATGGAAAGCCACCAAAGACACTGGAAAAAATAGAATGAATAAACGCCGGTATCACCCCAAAAATAGTTTGGAAAGAGGACACTAGGCCGGACCCCACCACCTTAAAAAAATGCACTAGATCTTCAGTGGTAGATGCGTTAAAAATACGGTGAATTAATTCACCGAAATGTTGTGGGAGGTTAGTGTTCAAAAGGGCCTGTATTTCACTGTGGGTACTTGCCACCTGGAGAACAAATGTCTCCCGGGCGGAAGTGAGCATAACCTCCTCGTTCAATAATAGCGCCTTTATTCTGCTCAGTTTATTGAAATCCGCCTCCATAGTAGGAATGGAAGGCCAAATAGAATTATCTACGATGTCGTGAGGGGGAGGAAAAAGCACATTCTTGCAGCAGACAACCCTGTGCGATACAGTAACAATATAAGGGATGCCGGCCTGCATACCACAGCAGTAGTCGTTATTTAAAAGCAAATAGCTACCATTTGTAAGCAAAGTAAAGGTAGGAGAAATAGTAGGAGCAGGAATGCCCTTTAACACACAAGCAAGATTCGGAGCGGAAACATTACAAGCTCCGTGCAATTTAATATGTTTACAAACAAGGGAATGACCCACTGTTGAATCGCATGACTCCCCCGTGAGAAAAACTTCCTTGTCATCTCTAAGGCATTTATACATGAAAGGGAGGGACCAAAGTTCATGCAGGAAGGCACTACCCAAAGGCTGGAAACGGCCCACAGGATAATGTTTCATGCATGAACTAAATTCAAACAAGGAAAAAGGCAATGCGATAACCCCATGAACTAGCCACACAGCAGAATCTATTTCCGCTACAGAGAATGGTAAGGGCTCCACTTTCTCGATATGTAACAGAGTGTAAACTGCATCTTTCATGGACATGAACTGCTGTTTGTCAGTTAAATTAAAAGGCAGAAATAAGGCAGTGGTGTTCAAAAAGTGCCAAGGAACCTTACCCAACTTAAGTGTTTGCAAAGTCCACGCAAATTGCATAACTGAACGTAATTGATTTTGACCATGATACAACACAGAAACATCATCTTGTACAATATCAACAACAGAGGACACAATATTCTCCAACGTGTAAATGCGGGAAGACAGGGTATTAATACTATTGTCAACAACAGCAAGCACCTTTTCCAGATTTGCTTGGTCTATTTCCCGTAAACGGGAAGCAGCCTCCATTTGCGATAGCTTCCAGAGTTCATTATAAGCTTCATAAATGAACCTCTTCGGTCGTGGACCACGAGGTCCCAATATAAAGTCGGACAGATCAATATTGCCTGAAAGGAGGGACAAATGTTGTTTAACAGAGTCTAGGGAAGAATGTTGCAACCATTGTTTACATAATTTACCAACAGAATAGGTGGTAACAGTACGGGAGTTAGAAAACCTAGGATCGGGCTTGTCCTGAGTATAGCCAGAAACTGTGTCATGAAAACGCAGCTGGCACTCGTTAGATGATATGGGCCAAGACAACCAAGGTGACTGAACAAGCGTAGACATATTAAACAAATTGTTCTGAAACAAAACCTGTAAAGTCGAAAGGGACATATTGAAGTGCGAGCTGTGGTTTAGAGTGGAAGACAGGGATGGAATTGATGGTGCATTCATTTGTTTTGTAGTAGCCAGACCCCAACACGTAGTCTGATAGATCGAAGCATTCAAAAACACCATTTGGGCTGGGATTAGGCAGGCACGGTGCAAGGCCTCGGTGCCTTGCACCTGCCAAGGCTTGGAGCCCCAGATTGACTTCAAATCCACAGTTTCCGTCCAGTATTCATAACCACCCACAGCCAAGGCCTTTAAAAAGGAACTCGAATAAAGCAATTTAGTGTGGGTCAACATGAATTTCTGTGTGAAAGGGGCAGGTAATTTGAAATAATAGGACCCAGGGTTCGATCTATTAAAATCAGTGAAATAAGTAAATTTATTTCGAAGAGTCCGGGAGCTACCCGATAAAGGGTTTGGGCAATGTTCCCATTGAGTGTAGGTCACAGGGCTACGTAGTGCACTCGGTTTATGGACAAAATGGTTGCCCCAATGCTGGTAACAGTATAAATCGGCATAATTCGCAGAATTCATATACAAATCCTCAGCATTAAATGAAGCATAATATTTCAAATCAGCAAACAATGCTTCAACTGCATGCACATCCCAATCATCAGAATGAATATTACTTTTTACTACATCACCCATGGAAACTCGAAGGACATTCGGTACATTAATAACTTCTGTTGGTCCATGAATTTGAAAATTTACCGCATCCCATACGATGCCATCAGCAACTGGAAAAGCTGAAATGTTCACCAATGTGTGGTCACGCTTCATGATGTGAGATGAGGAATGTGGAGCCAAAGTTCCAGCAACACTGTTCACAGCAGAGCGTTCAGGCAAATAGTGACCATTGATCAGTAGAAAAAACACTGTGACAAAGCCAATGGACATGAACAAAAAGATCAAGAAAAGTACCAACCAAATGTATGTCCAAGGGGGAATCAAAAATTGTCTCTAAACCAGGATACAAAAATACTGAACTTGGACGGGACAATCGACGTGGTGGAATCCGAGTCAAAGGAATAACGTGTCGGACTCAGTGGCGTTGTTGGTAAATGAGCCACAGATTCTGTTTTGGGATAGGTATACTCGTTCTCGTCCATGCAGGGGGTAACTGGAGGTTCGAGTATACTTTCATGCAAATCAATCATCTCAATTGTAACATCAGTGACCGTTCGGGCAGGAGGGCCTCGAACGCAAGTCCGGTAAATTGCAGGACAAGAGACCGCTGGTGTAACACTATTTAGGATTGGCCAGTTGTTGTAGCTTGACATTTTCCACTGAGATGTATCTGTTCTCCTTGCGACCAGGAAGCGGTGGTAAGATGACTGTACGTGTTCCCTTCAAACCCAGGACTGGAACCGGTGCACGATAAGAGGGGCCGAATTCTTTCTTGTTCTCCACCTTCTCTCGAACCAGGTCTCCAATCTTCGGAAGCCAGCCGGCAACCGGAATCTGCAGGGCAGTATCTGTGGCTGAAGGTAAATGTGCGTTTTCAAGTTTGTCTTGGGCTTCTTGTAAGTCCTGTAACATAGTAGAATGGTTATCTAC
This sequence comes from Calotriton arnoldi, assembly GCA_963921515.1. Lineage (NCBI taxonomy): Eukaryota > Metazoa > Chordata > Amphibia > Caudata > Salamandridae > Calotriton > Calotriton arnoldi. The sequence goes on along the minus strand of CAWUFW010010772.1, from coordinate 585,561 downwards.
ATCAAACTTGGCGGGTTGTGCCGCCATGTCTAGACCATCAAGGTCAGGCACAAACATTCTTATGCCAAAGAGCATTTCGTATGGGGTCCGCCCACCCAGAGATCTTCTAGGGAGATTATTAAGTGCACGTTGTACGGTATACAAGTGGGCCAGCCAGTTCCTGCCAGTACCTAAGACCTTAGCTGTCAAGGATTGCTTTAAATCACGGTTCATTCGCTCCACAATTGAATTACCCTCAGGTCTGTATGGAGACGAAAACTTCACCCGTACCCCCAGTGAACCCATTGCGTCCTTGTACGCCTTAGAGGCAAACGCTGGACCTTGGTCAGAATGGAAGGTAAAGCATGCGAAGATTCCCACAAAGACACGCAAATCCCTGATGACATTTCGAGCGTCAGCACTCTGTTGTGGCCAGACCCAGATGAAACGTGTGCACGAGTCCACTGCCACTAAGATATATTTATAGGCAGTGTCTGAGGAAAATGGACCGCAGTGATCCAAGTAAACACACCCAAAGGGTCTGTTAGAAATGTAGAGCGAGGTCTGTGGTGGTCGTGTAACCGTAGAAGGCTTAATCTGTTGACACACGTCACAAGAAAGCACATAAGTACGGGTGTCTTTATATAAACCACGCCACCAGTACCGCTGCTGCAAGATGGAAACGGTCGCAGACACTCCAGCATGAGCCGAAGCCATGCCTTCGTGTGCTGCCGTTATCAAGGAAAGTCTGCGATCCGCGTTGGGTATCAGCCGATCACCAACGTTTGGTATTGTTACATAAGGAGCCTGTTCGGGACCTAACTGATAAGAATATTTGGAAGGAAAACCCCTAGGGTAATTAGCACCTTCCTTTGTCGCAACAATAGCGGCCAAAATATCGGTGTCAATTTTTGACATGGATCTGGTAACTGCTGCTACTGAACACGTGACTACTGCTGATCTGGCTGCTTCGTCTGCCAGACCGTTACCAACAGCGTGTGCGCCCACCCGCTGATGGCCTAGGGTGTGAACCACTTGTGTGAGTGGCAAACGTTGTCTCAATTCTGCCACCCGAACCCAAAGCATCTTATGCTTGATTGTGCTACCTTTAGCGTCTCTATAGTCGTTTTGTGACCAAAAGAATAGATTGTCATTGTATGATTGAACACAGTAATAAGAATCGCATACAATAAGTGTGGTCACATCCGGATTTACGAATTCAAGCGCAAGCACCAATGCGCGCAGCTCGGCCAATTGCGCAGTACTGTCCCCGAGTGTTTGAGTATGCACTACAGTGGACCTGAACTCTCCGTTCACAAAGGTACCTGCAACAATAGCACATGCGGCTGAATAAGCATGCTTGGACCCCGTGGCCGGTTGTGCCGAACCATCGGTGTAGATCACACAGTCGTAATCCTCAAGCGGCAGTAAAGACAGAGGAGGAGGATGAACGAATTCATACTGTAAAAACTCCTGAGTCTGTAGAGAAGCATCGAAAATGAATGTGACATCCGGAGACGTCAAAGAAGTTGCCCATTGTATCCAACGGGGATGCAAAGCTTTCGAGTTCAGTACACTTGCCTTTGTCACTGCTTCTAGAGCAGGATATGGTGTTACCACTAGAATGCGCTTTCCCTGTGCCAGTGCGCGCTCCTTAAGAATCGCCATTTGCACTGCAGTCAGAACTTTCTCCACAGATGAAAAGCGCAGTTCTGCGGACGTGTACAGATGTGACTTGTATGCGATTGGTACTGTGTCACCCTCGTTAAAGGTTAAATACGTGAAACCCACTGCCCCCGGAATTATTCTAATCACCAGGTTTGTGTGGTTATCACGCGTCAACAGGTACCTAGACTCAAGAAGGTCTGTCTGCAAAGACTGCAGAATGGAGGAATGCTCCGGAAGCCAACAAGACTTCGAAAAGTTTGGTTGTATCAAGGCATACAATGGCTTGATACGCTGGGCGTATTCGGGAATATAAGTACGCCCGAAGTTCAGGAAACCCAGCAAAGACTGAAGTTTTTTCAGAGTAGTAGGATGGCACAAAAGTGCACATTTTTCCAAGAAGTGGGGGCTAAGCCCTTACCTTCATTGTTGAGCTCGTAGCCCAAAAACAAAACTGTTAATTCAGCAATGTGTGATTTAGCAAAGTTAAACTTATAACCTAATACCGCAAACTCGAGAATAATGCGGTCCACTCTGGAAAGATGCGGGTATAACTCGTCGTCTGTCAGGTAAATATCATCGACGTACGAACATGCATCTGGGTCTATGCCGTCTAACAAAGAGACAACACGGGCTGCGAACACACCTGGACTATTTTTGTAGCCCATAGGGAGTCGCCTTAATTTGAATTGTTTACCACCGGAGGTAAAAGCGCTCCATTGGCTACACTCCGTGGCTAAGTTGTGCGTGTAAAATCCATTGGATAGGTCAAGTGTCGTTTTATATTTTTTACGAACAAGACTGTCTACAAGCGCAGAACTGTGGGTATTTTGCACCGCAAAGGTCCGACAATGAGAGTTCAGATGCCGGTAATCCAATACTAGGCGGTACGATCCATCGGGTTTAGAAACCGCGAAAAGGGGATTATTCATGGGTGATACGCATGTTTCTATTACTCCCTGATATTCTAACTGCGTCAGAATTTCAGAAACGGGGCCTTTGGCTTCACGTTTAATGGGATATTGGGGTTGTGGCTGCGGTAGGGACCGTAAAGGTATCTCATGGGGGGGAGAATCTTCATCCCAACCCACGTGGTTGCGGTATAACGCAGGAGCCAGGCACACAGCCCACTCAGCTGCAAGAGCCTCCGCTTTGTCCTTTGGGACATGTCGAGAAAAGCTCGGAAGGATTGCCTCCTCCCCTTTACGCGCAGCAAGTACGAATGGGGGTGGCCTATCCGCCTCTGCTAACAAAATGTCATATGAAGAGGTCAGATTTTCCCAAAAAATCCCTTTAATTACACGCTGTATATCACCTTCAATTTGAATGGCGATATTAAATAGTCTGTCAGGGGGTGCCACTCTGGTGTCGGCTGTTTCAACAGTAATGAATGTTTCAGTTGCTGTTGCCTCCATATGAGGACGTAGCGCCTCCCGCACTATGGTAACTTCCGCGGCGCTGTCTAGGAGGGTTACTGCCCACGTCCAATTCAGGAGTCTCGTTCTCACCGTCTGTGGCATATTTCGCTGTTACAGCGGCAACTTTCTTCTTCTGAAATTGGGGGCGAGAACGTTGAAAGTCTTCTGCTTTCCCTCTGACTTGTTGTTGAGGTTGATCTCGTCCCTGGGGAGCCTCTCGACCCCTTCCTCTATCCTGGCGATCCCCTCCACTGGCTTGCGAAATTGTCTGTGCCTGTGAAGAACGAGGAGAACGCTTATCAGGGATCTGAAACCTATCCGGAGATTTAATTCTCGCCCTATCGCGCAAATCATATGTGCGTTCAGAAGAGACAGAAACAGGGGATGCGCCTCGCGACCCCGGCTTCTTCTGTTGCTTACCCTGTTTTTTCAACCTCCAGCTCTTTTTAGTAAAAACTGGTTTCTCATCTTTTTCAGATTGAGTTTTAGGTTGTTGTTGTTGTGTTTGTGTTTGTTGTTTTGCAAAAGGCTTATTGCCCAGGCTATTTCGGCAAATAGTTTTATAAGCCTGGGTTATAATTTTCGGTAATTCGAGCGGCTTGTCCAATTCTGGGACTAAAGCCAGGAAACTGCCGCTAAAACGGCGATAATGGGCTTGCTAATATGCGTTATGGAATTCCAATGAAGCCCAGGTTAGATGTGCAGGACATCTAACCTGGGCTTCTATTGGAATTCCATAACGCTTATTATCAAGCTCATTATCGCTGTTTTAGCGGCAGTTTCCTGCCAGCTAAAACGGCGATAATTTTATCGCCGGTCTTGCTAATATGCCCCCAGTCTTTTGGCAAACTAATTGTAAGAATTCTATGTTTATCCACCGGTGTCGTGTTTGGAAAAACTGCCTCCAACTGGTCAAATTTTTCTGCAAGCCAATAAGGTAAATCATCCTTATTTTGTGGACGTTTGCCCATCACTGAGTTCACCATTACGGGACATATGGTCACTCCGCCTGCAGCAGCTGGATGGCCCGCAACTCCAGGTGGGGCCCCCTGGATGTTGCCTGTAACATATTGCACTAAAGCGCGATGCACTCGCACCAAAGCCGAATACATATTGCGCAGGTCAGCGACTGGTATTTGCATATATTGCGGATGTGGGGTGTACCCGGCCAAAACAGGCCAAGTGGCCCCATCAATAGACAAGGGGCCTAAACGAACCGTGGTAACCGGTTGGGGGAGGGCGCCATCAAACCAAACACGGTGCTGCCAAGCCGTGAGCGGTACTTCAAGATTCCTATACGGTCTATAGTGATTAGGAACTGCGGTGGCTGTATATTCATGGAACAAATTGTCTGTCCCATCCACCGCCGGAAATGTGACCCAAGAGTAGAACACTTCAAAGTGGAAAGCCGGATCGGCTTGTACCACAAAGATCAGCTCGACACCCGCGTCAGGCACTCCATACACTGTTAAGTGTGTCCGGAGCACTGCACGGCTATGTGCCGCAATTTGAACAGCCATTGTAGGCTAGAAATAGTCGACAATCTAAAATGAGGCAGCACAAATAGGGTTTTAGCTAAGAAACCTTTTAACAACCTCAAGCTTGAAAGAACCTATAAAAACGTCAATATAGGAGGTATAACCGTCACACACGCTTCCGGAAGCGTCTGTGAGGGGTGTTGTCTCGCAGATAAGCAGCCCCCTCGTTGGTCGCGCCATGTTATAGGGATTCTGCACACACACAGAGCTATGCACAGGATAATAGGACCTCGGAATATAGTGGTGAGCCAAACATAAACCTTAGCACCTAAAACCCCAACCCAACTAGCCTTAGCGTCCCATTAGCAACAATGTACCAATGATTAGACAACCCAGAACACGGTATCTCTCTCTCTCAGGACTCGCAGTAGCAAGAACACCCTTTCGTCACTCACTCATACCTGTCCACAACCGGTGTAAGAAGAGACACAGTATAGGTTAAAATGTTTATTTCAACATACGTGCCTTAAGATACAGTACACGTGACAGTACTATCAGCATAATGCATAAGAATAATATAATCAGCATAGTTACAACTCCATAGAATACTAACTGGGAAAGCATTTCATAAAGCAGTGGATAGAGGGCTGAATGACCTTACCACCCTCCCCGTGCTAATAGCTTTTTATTATAACAATAGAAGACCTCTGGGCTTTGACAAGCGAACCCCCATACCTCAGTCTCTAGATGCAAGAACTACATCAGCAGACAATCACAGCTCTTCTCCCTGGAAAGGTTTTCTTCAAGTCCCCCTCAAGAGGGAGAAACGCAATAATAAAAGCCCACCAATTTCCCCATGGCAGCTGTACATAGTGTTATGTCTAGGTGCGAGGGACTGGCCATATCAGCAAGAACCAGGGACGTGTTTTTCGACCTTGTAACTGTTGTTCAGACTGAGCCCAAAAGGAACAGGAGAAAAGGTGAGAAACAGAAAATGCAGACAGTTGTAAAATAACTTGGCAGGAGCAGAGGGCGACAGAACGACGGCTAAGAGTAACGTGCGCAAAAGTCATCATGGCAGCCAGGCCTATGCCAACGTATCCAGGCAGGCCAGGAGGCCACAAACCACAAGACAGTGCGTGTCGAGGTGCAAGCCGAGGAGTGGTGACGATCGCCTGGTCATCGTGTGCACCAGAGAAGAGGCGAGTCTCGGACGCGCAGAGTGCATGTCGTGGTGCAACCAGAGGCACTGGTGAGGAGTGCCTGGGTAGCGTGTGCATCGAAATCGAAGTAAGTCTCCACAAGTGCTGAGGGCGGGTCTCGGTGCCCACTAAGACCGCCGGAAGGAGGGCCAGGTCATTGGGCCCTCGGAGTGCAGCAGTAGCGGCCCGGACCGGCAGTCCCGGAGGAGCGGAGTCGCCGGCCTGAGCTCGCCGTGCCCATTGACGGAGTTCTGGATCAAGGCCCAAGTTGCTGAAGGAGGGGAGGAGAGTGGGGTTGCGCCCCCCAGGTAACGTGGATCACCACCTGGGTTGGGGTGCGGGCTCGGAGGGACACTCTCTCGGCATCTCGCTCCTGGCAGCTGCGTGAGCCTGTTGCTTCGGCTCGAATCGAGGCCCGTGCTGGCCCAAGGAGGGGCAGTACTGGGGCCGGAGTGAGAAGCAGTACTTTTGTGTCATCATTGATCCATGTCGGGGGCAACTGTTAACAGAGCACCTAGACTGTCGTATTACACTTTGCATTATTGCTGCTAATGAACTATCGAACTGTCGTATGACGCCTGACTCTATTTGTGCCTGACGAACTACATGCTGGGTGCGCTACGCACTGCGTTATTTTCCCTTGCAGAGTACATGATTGTAAGCGTGGTGCATTGCATTATTTCTTCATCGCACAGTACCTGATTATAACGTGGCGCATTGCATTATTTCTTCAGTGCACAATACATGATTGTAGCGTGACGCATTGCTTTGTTTCTTCCTTGCACAGGGCATGCTGGTGGTGATACGCATTGCATTATTCCTTCTATTGCAAAGTACATGACTGTGGCACTACGTATGGCATTGTTTCTCTATTGCACAGTTCAGGAGTATATCGTTACGCATTGCAGTATTTCGTTTCTTTGGCAACGTGTGTGATTCTAGCAATACGACCTACCTAACCTTTTGGAAACGGTTAGAAGTCAGCTTAACTGTTGGTTAGAAGCGGTGGTTGGGATTCGAACCTACCAATCCACCGGAAGAAATACTACCCATTATTATATGTTGGTTTTGTATCGTGTGGTCATATCGTATATCTTCTTGTATAAAGATTATACTCGTTTTATAAAAACTCGCGTGGAGTCTATTTGTGGTGACATCATTGGGTTGCTGTGAGTGTGGTTGCACATACTGTACACTCGTGCCTTGGAGATAAGCCTGGCTGCTCGTGCCAAGCTACGAAGGGGGTGAGCAGGGCTATCTCAGATGGTGTCCTTACTTAGCCTAACGTTGAAACGAGGGGCCTGGATCTCGCACCTGGCAACAGCGGTGTGGGAAGGGGACTTCCGCCTCCAGCATTTGGTGGCGGCGGTGAGGGATAAGGACCCCCACTTCCAACAATTATTTAACCCCTCTCCAAGAAATTCGCTTACTGTAAAGTTCCTCACTCTCATAAACGCACTTCTCTGCACGTTTTCAGCGCACCCTGGCGAAAACGGAGGGCAGGCTGTGATTCTGGAGTGTAAATGGCAAATGTAGTCTGTGCCAGGGAGAAACAAAATGATGATGAGTGGAATGCTTGAATGAATCTCGGACACTGGTAATCACTAAGGCCATATCCTTAGTGGCACAATGGGCAAAAAACAATGGCAAGAAATGTTGCCCAGAGTAATTGTCAGTGGCTGAGCATTACACCCATCACCTTTTTGTTTTGATAAGTGCGATGCCCTAAGTGGAAGGGAATACCCACACCTGGTCCTATGCTCTCACTGTGCTATAGGAATTAAGCTGCACCACACTGATGAGGCAAGATAGGCTGAAACTGGTCTGGGGTTGCTTGTATTCCATATAGAGGGGACCTACCCTGGCAGTTTGGACTGAGTAATACTCCTGGAACAGGGCCAAGCATGATTAGCATAAGGCTGGTCCTTGAGTGGAGTGACACAGTGGACTGATACACTGGAATGCAGCATATAGCAATTGCCAGTGGATGAGACTAATTTAGGCATTCCACTACACACCTCTTTGTTGTACTCAACTCAATAGCCTAAAAGTGATGCCCAGATGTGTGTCCTGTGCTCACTGTGCCAATGGAATCTAGCTGCACCCCATTGATGAAGCTCAATAGGCTCAAACTGGTCTGGAGTTGCCACTAAGAGAGGGCATGGCATGGCAGTTAAGAGTGAACTGTTCCTGTTAGAGCTGGATCAAGGCTGGCTTGCATGAGGAAGGTGCTTGTCCAGAGTGGTGCAATGGGAAAATGAGAGATAGACTGTATTGCGACCCAGAGTAATTGCTAGTGGATGAGATTATTTCAAGCACTTCACCCATCACCTTTTTGTTTTCCTCTGTGCCAAAAGGTCGAGTTCAGACTGGTGAGTCTTTTTTTCCAGTGTAACCAGAGCTTCTCAGGTTCGCCTATGAGTGTAAGCATTCGGATTGGAGTTGTCCCCACAGGGTTTTTCTCCACAAGTTTCATATGTTGATTAAGTAGTTCCATTTTACCCTGCAATTGTAAACCCACCAATAATTCACCTTAGTCCATACATTTTGGACATGTCCTAGTATAATTGCTACCTTGAAGAAAAGTCCTTATGTCTTCTAGTTCTCGCGTTTTTTAGACTCGAGGACTTGCTTTGCTATGAACTGGGCGGGATTCTGCCAGCTCTTCTTTCATGTCCACAAAAAGTATCCAGTTGCAGCTGATCCATTGGAATTCTAAAGGCAACCTTTCCTTTTTTTTTGGGCTATTTCGCACCTTCACCAACAGAAGGTGGTTCGACAGGTGCAAGTAGGCTTCTATGCTATGTTCCTCTCCCCCTTTTGCATTGTGAGTCAACAGGAGACTGGCATAATCTGCCTCAGGGTGAAACACCGGAGCGAAAATCTCAACCGAGGTGGGGAAACTTCGTCCAAAACCCCTACATAACGGCCAAAATTATTTAGAAGACCAGGCAGGAAGCCTGCTTTCATTTTCAGGCAGATTCTTTCTTTGAATTGAGTCAAGGCAGAGTATTGTAAAGGGCAAACCAGTACGGCACTGGTGATGAGGCCTAACCCATCATGATAAAATTAACAGACATCCCATTCCCAGAATTTCAGCAAGTGTATGCCATTTTTGTCCTGGTGGCTTAACAGAAACAAACTATTCATAGTTCTCTGCATCACATATCCAAACTGGTCATATCCTGCCTCAGATGAGTGAATGCATGTCATGTGTTCCATCTCCATTCTTAGCCATTCTACTGAGCTCAGTGTACTTCACCTCACAGAAAACCTGCTGCCTGAGGAAGACTTGGTCCAGGTTTCCGGCCATGCTTCGCTCCACTGAGTCTCCTGGATTCTTCATCTGAGTGGGAAAGTTTTGTAATATTTTCAATCCCAGACTTCCATCTTAGCAGCCCCAGTTTTCCTCTGCCATGCTGGTGATTTTACCACTACTAAGACGTGAAAACTGCCAGGCAGAAACCAGCAAAAGTGTGAATGAGGTTTGAACACAGGCGGAAATGTGTATATCTGCCGGAATGTACTTCAGCTGGGCTCAGGCAAATATATTTTTCATGTTTGGCTACAGTTATAATGGTAGAAGGCAGTACTTAATTTGAGCCGGTGGTTTCCGGTGCTCGGCACTTAATTATCAACACTGGTGCTTATGGCTGTCTGCCACAAGGCGGCGCTGTCTGGGATAACCACAACAACAGTCAATTATTAATTCAATGAACATTAAAAATGACTATTACCTGCCACCTAAGCCATTCTTATAGCTTTGGGGGGGAAACAGCCTTAATAACGAATCTTTAACAACGAGTCTTGTAAACAACGATTCTTAAACAACGACCTTTTAATAAACCACGACTTCCTAAACCACGACCTACACGAACAACGACCTCCTCATAAAACTGGCCAATAGATGGCACTGCAACCCACGATTAGGAAGGGCACGAGTAAGGTACCTGCTTAAGTTATGCATCTTCGTTTTGCTGCATCGTGATTAGGAGGCTGCAGTGGTTTCCTTTGCATCAAATAATCAGCCTCACGGTCTTTGAACTAACTCACAAAAACTATTTCAGGGAAGACACTCTGGGCGTCAGTTTTCATCTGAAGCACTGCTGTTCTCAAAGGACTCCGAGACCAGTAGGTTGACTGCTACACATGCCATTTATTTAATTTTTTTGTTTTAACATTGCTGAAGTTTGAAAAGTGTGTGTTTTTCTATATTCAGGATCTTTGCAAAGCTCCGTAGGTTACGTTCGCCACCCATGTTCTTTCTTCACTTAAAATTGTTTATTATAAAAGACATGTTTAAATTAATAACTTTTTTTTCCAGGGGTTTCAAACATGCGTTTTAAAAAAAACATAGGGGCATATTCACAAGGAGCTATCGCCGAATTAACGGCACTTTATCGCAGCCAAAGTCGTGATAAATTTACTTCCCCATTCACAAGCCGGTGTTAACAGCCCACAGCACCAGTTTATCCTCGATAGCAGCCGCAAAAAACATGTCCACAGAGGACCCCCGCAAACATCGCTAATGAGATGCAGAGTAGGCGTTCCCGTGCCAAAAGTCGAGACAACATCACACCTCAACATTCACAACGACCAGCCACATCGGTGATAAGAACACAAAACAGGCGATAAGGCGCGTTAGCACCAGGAAACTTACACCTGCTCTGACCTGGTGTAAAGTCGGACGGCAGCCAGCACCACAAAAGGGAGCACAGCCCAGGGCCACATCCGAAGGGCAACAGATGCCATGGAGCCACTCATCATGTGGCCCGGACACCCAAGAGGGCCACAACACCTACCGCCACCACCCCAGGACCCCAACCCACACCCGTAACACCCCCCCGGACCACCACAGACGCAGCGCAGACAAAGACAGCGGACCCCCAGGAAGCGTACCAGCCGCACAGACCCAACATCTGACAATGTCAACGTCCACTACAGGCTGAAAGTGACAAACATCCTACGCATCCTGACCATCATCGCCTAACAGGCCTACGGCACCAACACAGCGGACAACCAACATCCCACCCCACACAAAGCTGCTGGCTTGGCTGCACCTGTTGGCCCCTGGGACCCCCCAACCAACACCCGCCAGAGTCGGAGGAGTCTCACAGCCAGCCACATCCAAGTCCCCCACACCTGTCCTGGACATCACCATCACCCTGGTACCCCAGTCCCCATACGTACAACACAATGTGCAGGATCCGCTGGAGACCAAGCAAGGACCATACGCCCAAGCAGGATGCACGCACGTGTTGGGGGCAATACACAGCACACATGTACTACCTGTGCCCCCTGGTGACACAGCACACAATCACCACAACAGGAAGCACACATCTCACATCAATGTGCAGGCAACAACAGAACACCGTGGAACCCCCAACAATGTCGCCTTCAAATACACAGCCAGTGTGCATGATACCTTCATCCTCCGACAGTCCATCATCAACCAGCGTTCCCAGGATGGCAACAAGGGAAATGCACAGCCCCTTGGCAATATCCAAATGAACACCCCACACACCTCAACTCCACAACCATGCAACTCACAACTCTGGCAATGCACACGTCACAAAATCACATACAACAGGCACAACAACATGCCCACCCACCAGACACGACAGAACAACTTACAATGTTCACATGGGCAAGCCCTGAACATGAGCCAGCAACGGCATGGCACCTCAGCCACATAATAGCCGAATGTGGGGAGAGGTGGCAACCAGGCATGTGGGAAGGATGCAGTAGAACCATGATTGGGAAAGTACACAATGTCAAGAGTGGCGGAGATGTGCTGGACACACCGCAGTATGCAGAACACACCCATATCCATGGCAACATACACCGCTGGTGTATGGAGTGTAGTGGACAGTGGATGCCACCATGTCACCCCAGCCAGTGGGGGACCTAGCGGAAATGTTGCCTGTTACGCCCCCCCCTAAGCGTCACCGGAGTGGGATGGCCCGGCGTAAGCCACGCCAGCGTAGGGGTGTGAATAAAAAGCATGTAGGCCTGGGCGTGGTCCTCTTCCGGAAAGACCCACGTCTCTGCCAGGGCGGCGCCTCCCACCACGCCACGACGCAGTCCTTGTGAGCGGAGTTGCCTGCGATGCTGTGCGCCTGCCTGACCCCGGCACGCTGGACCATGAACCCGTCAGGCCCGCCCCTGCACAGCCAGGCCACACTGATCACCTGCTGACACCGGCGTGTGTCAAGGAGGGCCCACCACGTGCCGGCGCAAGCTCCAAGCCCGAGGCCCACGACCTTGGCAGCCTCCTCAGACCATCACGGCCTCCACGACACAGGCCCGCCTTACTCCTTTCTCGTTGACGCACTCTACTGCCACCTTCGGCCCACTCGTCGGACCAGTAGGTCCCATGTGTGAAACTGTGTCCTGAGTCATGAATGGCAGTGACCAGATGTCTACTGCAGGGGTGATATCACTAAACTCCCTGCTATCAGTGAAGCAAACGAATGCATCACAAGCACACGACACGTGTCTGTGGGCCCATGCTGACCGCTGCCTCCGGCCTACACTGCGGTCCAGTAGGTCACAGAGTCTTGATTTGGCAATGTTGGAGTTCACATCTGTGTACCAGCATCATCGCAGACTGCATCCCCTCTCAGCACCTGTGCCACTAAGTGTGTTCCCCGACATTCATGGACACTCACTGGTCGTACATTGGTGGCGTTTGAGTCTATGGAATAGGAGCTAGTTTTCATCCTCATGTAGCTGATACCGAATTGTTGGTGAAAACGAGGGTTGCGCTTTCCTCTCCTCCATTTGCTGCTTCCAGATAACATCAGACCTTCCGCATCATGCCCTGGAGGACACCTTCCACTGTCCCCCGCAACCCTCCACAACATACACCTCGGACATTGATGGGGACCCGCTCAGGTCGCATGGCCCATCTGACTGCACCGCAAGTCACCGTCCCGTGGCTGGGTGCCTGTGCCGGCCGCAGTGCATCCGGGGCCACTCTGTGCTGCTCAGGCCTGGGACCCCTTCTTCTGAGACATTGAATGGCCTCTGTAGCGATGGTCTTGGGGTCATCAACGCCATGTGTCTGTGGCCCTGCGCTGTCCGCACCCTCCGGCCTCAACTGCGGGCCACCAGGGCCCACACATAGCATCGTGTCTTGACCGGCCCGGACGTCGCATCACCGCAGGAGGCACACACCACCACCGCAAGGACCACCTCCAACCGCCATCTGCCAGAGTCGAAACTGTGGTCCTGACAGACCTACGGAGTTGCTCAGACCTGTCGTGGATGCCATCATCGGCCTGATACCCTGCTCAGCACTCCAGGTGCCAGTGACTCAGTGCACCGCAAGCCATTGTCCGTTACTGATTGAGTTTTGTGCTGTTGTGAGGTTGCGCAGCAATGTGACCTCATGCAGTGGGGAAGACCTGGGACTATGATGAGGAAGATGTGTCAAGTGTGCGGACGGGAGAAGGCACAGACAATGGGAAGGCAGGAGGCAACAGCCCCAAGGCAGGAATGCAGACTGGTGGTGGTAGTCAAGCTACACACCCGGATCTATTACTGGGTATTGCGCTGTGGACTGTGGACGCAACTGTCACCTCAGGCAGTGTGGGAGACCTGGGACGTTGATGAGGAAGTTGATGCAGGTGTAACACACCCCACTGCATCTGCATCAGAACTAACCCGAAGGGACACAATCCTAGCAATTTCTTCACATGAGCGTGCTCTTCTCTAGTGCCCCTACCTCAGTGCACTGCAACTCACGGAACCTCCTGACTGAGTATTGGGTGACCTCTGTCCTTACTCCGGATCCCTCCATGTTGCTCTGCAGTTGACTCTGTTATGCTGGTGTTTTCTGTTTCCATTACACTGGTGTCCACTGTTCAGGTTGTTGCCAGCACCAAGCACTCCGCGCGGGCTGGCTTATACTCACCCCACACACATCGAGCACAGGCGTCACTGTGCATGTGGCCCTGCCAATAAAGGGGCCGGGCGCACATGCCCGTAGCCAGTTCAACATGATATGTGCATGTGTCCCTGTGGTCTTGGTGTATGCATGGGGGCCCTGGGCCCTACGACATTACATTGTGCTGTGTACAGCAGACGCAGACATGTCACCGCAGGCAGCGGGCTAGAACCTGGACATGTAGCTTTGTCGTCACCCACTCAATTCGTAAGGGAAGTGGACTGTGCCGTCGTACGCAGAGCCAACGTGGGTGTGTGACTGATATGCGCGTGCCCCTGGGCGTGGTTCTGTACTGGGTGTGTGCATCTGCATGTGTCTCTATGGCAGTGTGGGTCTCCTTTGTGGGGTGTAGGTGGTCACTGAAGGGTATTGGACACCCACGTATGTGTTCTAGTTCACATTCCATGGGTTCGGCAACACCCGCACCTGTTGGGCCACCTCCTTTTGGCGTTCTGACACCTGGCATTGGGGTGCCATGTGTGGGTCGGTGAAGTGTTGTGAGCCAGCCGTGATTGCGGGTGCTTCATGCTGTGTGGTCTGTTGCAGGGGCTGGGTTCTCCTCTGAGTAGCTTGTCTGCCCTGGTCCTGGTGGTGGGTTGTGTGGGATGTCCATGGGCTGTTGTAGGGCGTCGGTGTCGAAGGTGTGGTGTTCGTCTCTGGCATCACTGATGGGTTGTCTGTTCTGACCTGCTGGAGGTGTTGTTTGTCCCTCTGCATTGTGAAGGGGAGGTGCATGTTGGCATTGTGTTGGCGCCTTGTTCTTGTCGACATTCAGACTGTGTGACAATGTACATTGTGACTGTTTGGGCGGTGGTGGCTATTTGAGTTGGGACAGTGGACATTTGGCCTACATGGCTGATGTGGGGTTGTAGCCGTAGATATGCATCTCACAGTTCCCTGCTCTGTCCAATGTGATTGTTCTGTTTCTGAGCCTGGGCGGACCAAGTTGTGTCCCCTGTTCTGCAGTGTGGGTGTTGCACTTTGTGCCACATTGTCATGGTATGTGCTGTGATTGCTATGTGTGTGTGCTGCAGTGTGCCACGGGGATGGGGGACATGTTCCTGGGAAATTGTGGGTGTGCAGTGTGCTACACTTCGTTGTGCATGTGTGCCATTGTGCCCATCACCCCCGTCCCCCCAGTCCATGTTGGATCCTCACCCTGTTGTTGTGTCGGGTCCTGTCGAGCTGTGTCCATACTCCCACCTCCTTGCACCGTCTCCACACTGATGACTGTGGCCTGGGTTTCCTCCAGCTCCTCCTGTGGCGCTGGACTGCCACCTCCTGTCGCCGTTGCTGCCTTCCTGTTGGCAGTGGGTTTGTGCCTGGTTTAGGTTGTCACGTCCTGGCGGCGCCTCTTGGCCTCCTGGATTGGCCTCCTCAGCACTCCGACTGCATTCCAGGTGGTCTGCTTATGGGTCAGTTGCTGGTAGTGTTCTGTGACTCTGTGGCGCTGGTCTTGTTTTCCTGCGGTCTGCACCCCGTCTTCCTCTCCTTGGCCTTCCCCGACCCCGTTGTTCCTTGCTGGTGGTCTGTGGGGGTTGTGGGGTTCGCAATGACCTCTGCGCTGGGTCAGGGTGCATCCATGTTGCATATAGGTGTATGAGTGCATATGATAGTCCTGTACTGAGTGACCGTAAGTATGAGTGACTGTACGGGTGAGTGAGTAGATGTGTGTGTGTAGACCTAAGAATCAGTGAGTGGGTATGTACTTATTGGTATTGGAGTGTGTATCGTTTTGAGAATGGCAGTCTGTAATTTAGAGTGGGTGTTTCAAAACTTATATTAGGGTGTGAGAAGATGCATTAAATTCTCACATGGATGATGTCATCAGTGATGTCATCAGTGATGTCATTTGAGATATCATCAGTGATGTCATCAGTGATGTCACTGACCATGTCATGAGTGATGTAATATGTGACGTCATCAGCAGTGCATTGCGGGGGCGCGAGTTATAGTTACCTGAACTAACTATAACGGGGGAATTTCACGGGTTTTGTACGAGTGCAATGTCCAACTAACTATAACTGTCCCTAAAACCTTATGGTTTTTTCAGTGAATTTCTAAGGTTTTTTAAATGCTAATTTCTAACTATAACGTGCATGAAACCTATGGTTTTTCAGTGAATATATATATATATATATATATATATATATATATAATAATAATTCTTTTTTTTTTACCATAAGTAATATGTACATTTTGTTAAGTAAACCCAAGGATATCTTTATATTTAAAAACATAATTATTGTGCATATTTGTGCAAAGAAATAGACACATCTATATACCTACATATAATCAGATTATAAATGTTTATATACAGAGGGATACGCTGCATATTAGTGTTTTAGTATGGTACTTATGTAGGAAAGAGCCAACTCTTGAGTAGAGTTATGAATATAAGATAGTTATCTGTGGATCTTACGTTTTGGGGAATTGAATTCCATAGTTTGACTGCTTGAACAGAGAAAGATGTACCACCTATGGATTTTTCTACTACAGTGGGATTTTGAGGCGAGGTGCCAATCTGGAGCTGAGGTTCCTGTGAAGAATGTATTTGGTTATTTTATTCATGATGAAAAGTGGTCCTTTTCCATGTATTGCTTTGTGGTTGATACAAAGCAGCTTGAAGGTGGATCTTCTGGCAACCGGTAACCAATGTAGGGCCGTCAAGGCAGGGGCGATGTGGGCTTTTGGCTCTATATGTAGGAGTAGTCTGGCAGCAGAGTTCTGAATCTGTTGTAGTCTTTTCATAGTTGATGAAGATGATCTGTGGTAGAGGCCATTGGCTTAATCCAGTTTTAACAGTATAAGAGAGCTAGTAGCCTGGGCCTTGTATGGAAATCCCAGGTGGGGGAAGATGCGTCACAGAGTTTTCATAGCAATGAAGGTTGATCTTGCAAATTTTTCCACTTGGTCACTCATTGATAACTTGGAGTTCATGGTACTTCCAAGGTTTCTTAGTTCCTTTAGGAGGTTGCCCCAGATCGTCAGGCCAGGGCCAGAGCGGGTAATAATTTTTCCAATCATCACATGAGAGTATTTCAGTTTTGGAAGCATTCAATTTGAGATGGCTCTATGTCATCCACTGATCGATGGCTCTGAGGCAACTGAAGATTTTGGAGTTTCAAATGTCTTTGGGGCTTTCCAGTTTAAAAATGATTTGTGTGTCATCAGCATTGTTATAACATGTGAACTGAAATTAATTGATCATTGCCAGTAATTATTCATATAGATGTTGAAAAGCATGGGTGAGATGATAGCGACATGAGGGACCTCCGCACTTTGTGAAGTACGGTTTGAATGAGAAAGTGGGAGTATAGATGACATTTGTTCTGTTTTGGAGGTAGGGCGTGATCCTGTCAAGAGCAGTCCCCTCTATGCCAGCTTCATAGAGTCTTTGTATTAGAGTGTCATGGTCAACTGTGTCGAAGGTAGCTGATAGGTCCAAGAGAAGTAATGCGGCATCCCATCCCAGTCTACTGTGTTTTTAAGGTCATCCCAAATGGCGATGAGGGAAGATTCTGTGCCTCTTCCTGGCCGAAATCCTGTTTGGTAATCTGAAAGTATGGCGTTATCTTCAATGAACTGTGACATCTGGGTGTATGCAGCTCTTTCTATAAGCTGGGCCAAGAAAGGCCCATTTGTAATGGGTCTGTAGTTGTTGGGGTCATGCCGGTCCAGTTTTGTTTTCATTAATAATGGGGGTATGTGTGCCTCTTTTAGGTCTTCAGGAAAGATTATCCTAGTCAAAGAATTATTGATGATTCTTCTTACTGGTGTGGCAGTGGAGGAAGTTAAAAGAATGTTTTATTAAGATTTGTGGTGGACAAGAGTCAGACGGCAGGCCTGCTTGCTTTGACCAGATCCATAAATTCACTTTGTGATATTTGATGGAAGGAATGCAAAGGCTGGGTTAGCCTACTCATGGAGGGGATTTGGGGAAATGGGTTGGTGGTGGTGGTGGTTTTTCTTTGTTTTAAATAGGAACTCAACATGTCTGCTAAGGTTGTGTAATGATTTGCCAGTTTGTCCGTGAATATTTGAGTAATGGGATGAATTCCTTCTGTGCATTTAGGTTTACGAA
The DNA here is from genome assembly GCA_963921515.1 of Calotriton arnoldi. NCBI lineage: Eukaryota > Metazoa > Chordata > Amphibia > Caudata > Salamandridae > Calotriton > Calotriton arnoldi. The sequence goes on along the minus strand of CAWUFW010010772.1, from coordinate 567,784 downwards.
ATTCATTGAGAATTTCATCAAATTCTTTATTTGCACAAATAGCAATTTGAATTCTGTCTTAATGGTACATTTCCTAAGCTTCTTTGATTGTTGGCTTGTATATTCTGTTAAGTTTCTATAGGTGACGTTTGTCTTGATTGCTGTTTGTTTTGAGCCAGGAGAGTTGCAGCTTTCTAATTTGTTTTTTATCTCTTTTAGTTTTGTATTTCTCCACGATGCTTGTTTTCTTTTTTCCTGTTTTTTTGTTCTTTGTGGTATTAGGATACCAAAAGCCTCCTGTAGCCACTCATTGTCTTTGAACTGAATTTATTGTGTCTAGATCTGTGTTGAATGTTAACTGCGTTTCTAGCTTTTCAAAATTTAGTTTGCTCCAAGGTCGATAGGTGGATGCAAATAAGATGGTCTTAGGTGTGTTGCTTTGTGGTGTTTTATGTTGGAAAACAAGCAAATGGTGGTCTGTGCATGTGACTGGAGTAATCCTTTGAAAGGTAACTAGTTCTGGATTTGTAAAATTACATCTAGGATGTGTCCAGTGATGTGTGTGGCTTTGTGGATGATCTGATGTAGGTTTACTGTGGCTAGGCCAGTGATGATAGTTTTTGGATGGGGCTTATTGGGTTTCTCAAACCAGCCGTTTAGGTCACCAAGAATGCATGGTTTGGCGTGTAGTATTATAAGGTTTGAAACTGAGTCTAGAAATGTGTCTGGGAATGTTGCATTGCTAGGTGATGGTCTGTAAAGGAGAAGGAAATTACAGGAGGAAGTTTGTGTATGGTGGCATCTGGTTGTGAGGACCTCACAACCTTGAATGGAAACGTTGTCAGTTTTGGTGAGATTTATTGTTGCTTGAATATAACAGCTAGTCCACCTCCTCTTTTGCCTACACAATTTTCTGTGATAGTTTGGCAGCCTGGAGGAATGGCTTCCTGCAATACTGGGGCCATGTCATCTCCCAACCCTGATTCAGGTATGAAGAGTAAGTCAGGCTGTGTGACATTAAGTGGGTCATAGATATGGTGCTTGTTTTTAGAGAGTAATCGGGCATATATCAGTACGCAGTTTAGAGACTGTGTTTTGGTGGTGGTGTGACTTTGTTTTGTAGAAGAGTGAGCAGTATTTTGTAAACTTATAGCAGGTGTGTCATTAGTGATGGTATTAGCTGTATGAGGATTGGAATAGTGTTTTTTTCTATATTGGATTCCTCATCCAGCAGGCTTAGAGAGGCATTTTGATGGATCTGCGTATGTAGGTGGTGGAGATGGTGGTTGAGAGTAAGTTGGTGAGCTGTGTTGTTTTTGTAGCATAGACTTGTTGTGTATTAGACATGGAGATGCAAAGTTGTGAAGAGTGGCTTGTTGTTTATGTTGTTTGCGTCTGTTTAGGCTGGAAGGTGTATGGGTTAAGGGTGGTGGTGGAGCATGTGGGTCATCTTTTAAGGCTCTAAATAGTGCAATGGATGAGAGGCAGTTGAATGAGAGTTTTTGTGTTGGCATATTTGTGTTAGGTGTTGGTGAAGAGAGAAAATTTGGGAGAAAAGATGGTTTAGGATGTGTATTAATTTTTTAGTCAGGAGGGTGGGAGCGGGTGTATGTTTTAAATTTTGGATGGAATGTATAATGAAATTGTGTGTGTGAGAGATTTTGATGTGCTGATGTGTGTGTTATGTTTTGTTTTTGTTTGGTAGTGAGGAGATATTGATGTAGTGTTTTTCTGAGAAGGAATTGTATGTAGTGTACTGTTGATGAGTGCAAGTTGAATGGAAAAGGGGTGGTGATGTGCTTTGGAAAAGAGTGTATGTGGTATGTGAAAGGGGATGGACAAGAGTTTAGTGTTTGTGTTAGATTTGATAGGTGGAAGAGGTAATATGTGTGGTGGAATAGAGTGTAAGGATTGTTTGGTTGTGTGTTTTTGGTAAAAAAGGAGGAGGGTGTTGGTGGATGATATGATGGAGGGCTTTGGTGGTGCTAGAAAGGGATCTGTTAGGAACACGTAGAGGGTAGAGCTGGTGTTTCACATGAACAGGGAGTGTGTGTCTGGATGTATTAAAGTTATTTATAGTGTGGCTTTGTGTTGTGTTGATGTTGTGTGGATTTGTTAATGGTGTAGGACAGAGGGGTGTTTTCAGTAAGAGTGAAGGTGCCATTGTGTGGTAGATGGGATAAAAGGGTGATATGTGTGGTTTGTGGGGTTTTGTAGTGGTGTTGAGCTATTGAAATTTGGTTAGGATTTGTTGGTTGTAAGTGAGTAGTGAGCATTTGCTGCGAGTTTATTATTATGTTGGTAAATGTGGATGGGTTATAGTGGTGGCTGGTATGACAAAAAGGGCATTTCTAGCCCTAGGCCGGACCTGTCCTGAACAGGCCCAAACAGGCAACTGCCCTTGTCCTCTCCACCCTAAACCTCAATGCCTGGGCTGAGACGTCCTGAGTCCTAAACTTAAAATGCCCTAGGTCAGGTGACCTTTGGCCAATGGGAACCCTAGCCCTAATCCTAGCCAGTCAGAACCCAAGCCCTAAGCTCTAGAACCAATGGGCGACCTAGCCCTTTCACCCAATCACAGCTCTAACTTTAACAACCAATCACAACCTAAACCTTAAGCCCTAAATCCAGTAAAAACCATAGCCCTAGGAACCAATCAGAATCCCAGACCTATCAGCCAATCAGACTTCTAACCCTAAGCCCTAAGGCCAATAGAAACCCTAGCCCTAGGAACCAATCAGAGCACAGATGCAACAACCAGAAAGAACTTATTTAAGGAGCATGTGACCTTAAGCACAGTCTGGTGGGCAGGGGGCAGGCAGTTGCTCTTCAAGTCAGAATCTCCTTGGATACAGACAGGCTCAATCCACACTTTGCAGGTCCTCTTCAACCCTGCAGGTAAGGCCCAAATCTAAAGACACAAAAATGCTGCTTTTCGTGCACTTGAGCAGGCGCCCCCGCGCCTAGAGGAGGGGCGCCCTTAGTAGTGCCAAGGGACCGAGCATCCCCCGGGGCCGGGAAAAGGGGCTGGATGAGGAGGGGGACTGGTGACGATACTGGATTGGGATGTGCAGAATAGAGAAACAAAACCGAATCCTAATAGTAGGTTATTTAAGGCGGCGCCTTAAGGGTCTCGTCCTCTTTGTCCTCTTGTACCCAGACGAAGCTGCAGGAGCGTTGGCAACGAGAGCCGGTTGACGCGGGAGGAGTGTAGCAAGGTGGGTTCGAGGGGGCCGTGGCGTAGGATTAAAGAGTATCATCATCGTGACTTTACCTGATTTTGAGGTTAATTAGAGTAAGTATGATTACAGTACCTTTACCTGATTTTGAGGCCTTTCGTCAACATCGGAAGGCTAGTGAGGGCGGCTAGCGTCAAACAGCAATTAAAAGGGTGAAAAAAGGTAAGCGATAATAAGGCCCGGGACCGCGGCGGGGCATTGCACTGCTCCTAGGGGCTGCTGCGGTGTGCAGGGGCGTGCCTGATGTGCGGTCGGATTCCCGGTTGGAGCCGCAGCCTAGTGGTGATAACATTAGGCATTTAACAGAAGTTCAGTAATGTAGGGGACCCGCTCTATTGTAGAGGCTGAGCGGGGTTGAGGACGAGCCCGCGTCGGTGTGTGGCTCACCTGGTAGGGGGGTCGCATTAGGTCCGGGGGACCCGGGTTCGAGCCTCAGAGTAGGCTTGAACGTCACTGTGCACATTTTCTTGCATTGATGTTAATCTCAAAACTGTTTAAAAGAGAAGTTACTTGAATTTTATTGAGGCCTTGCGAGGGTGAACAGGCGGCAGCAATTGCATTGGTGATGGCTTTGCTCAAGGTTAAAGCCCACATGGGAGCAAGGACACACCCGGTTGGGAAATAGGGGTGTGGCCCAGTGGTTAGGACGGTCGACGTTGATCCCAGAGGCCGGGGGTTCGAGCCTCATGGTAGGCGGGTGTGAAATATGCCGTGTGGCTACAGGAACGCTTGCGGCCCTATTTATTTCCAGTTGGCACGGCATGTGGTGTGAATACCGGTGAAGGCATGCGGTGTTATGTGATTTCATTTGGCACAGGCTGGGGAGAGCAAGCGGCATTATTTAATTTAATTAGCCAGAGCATGTGGGGTTAATTAAATGTGCGGTGTGGCTTTTCAATCTGTTTCAATACAAGGCAAAATTAGCACTCTATACCTGGCTTTGGTGGGGGCATACAGTGGTTCAATAGGCGGTTGGGTGATGCTTATGAACATATTCAACAATGGAAATTGACACCAGGAGATGTTGGGCATCGGTGGTTTTCATTATAAGCATTGATGTGGGTCATTGTAGTTATATGAAGGGGGGCTGCCCCGTTCCCGCCTTTTCCCTCATAATCGCCATATGTGGTGAACTGCACATGTAATGAAGGGAAGGCACTTCATGTATTGAGTACTCTTAGGTGGCTCACAACATTTCCATGTTTATAAGGAGGCTGATCCCGCAGGGTGGGCGGCGGTAGCGGCCATACTGGGGTTTGCAAAGTGTTGTGAGATTAGGTGTTTAACATGAGGTCTTTTGTTTCTGGCTAGTAGGTTCCAGGCATAGCGCCTAAGCGCGCACGCACAAATTCCGGAAAGTCTGCAAGCCAGGAGGATTTCCACGCCCTGAACGAGCTCTGGAAGGCGACAAAGCGGCATGGAATGGAGGCAGCGCTGCAGAAGTTGGCTGGCGAACCAGAGCAACAACCAGACAGCAGGGCACCAAAGCGGTAGAGGAAGGCCCCGGTTCGATAAAGGGAGGGGCAACAAGACAAGCTGCGCACGCAGCCTGAATCAGTAGCCGCTGTGGGGGGTGAGTCAATTGCTCAGGGCATGGCCGCTCGCAGCTCGGACCAGGCGGCACAGGGGCCTGTACTTAACATAAGTGTGGGCGCGGTGGGGCAGAGCATTATGGCGATCTCCACGACAACGGCATCTGTGGGGGCATCACAGGTAGGGGAAGCGCCAGTAGTGACACAAGCAGCAGGTAGCGCAGCGGCCCTCCAGCCCCCGGGGAGTATGGAGGGGTGATGGTGTCGCCACCGCATGGCCCAGGCATGCCGTCAGGAGCACAAGGGGGGTTGCAAGTGGCAGGGAGTGCGGCCGCCCACCAGGCCCCCGTAGTGTTGGGGGGGGCGCCAGTTCCACCACCACCCGGACCAGTTTCAGTGACAGGAGCACAAGGGGGGGGCGGCACAAGTGTGGGCGCAAACTGGTGGGACGCCGGCGACAGTGGGGCTGGGAATAGCGTAGCCTTCTACCACACTGGCGACGGTGGGGGCGAGCGTAGTCCAATCGCCTCCAGTGGTGACCCCATAAATATTTGAGTCTACATCTTTGGTGCTTGCCCCTCCTTCAGCAATTACATGGCACGTTCCGTCGGAGACGCGGGACAAGATTCACAGAGGGGAATTTGTGAAAGTTTTTGACTTGATCAATGCGGGGGTGGTCCCAAGTAGGACCAGAACAGCTAAGGAGAGCGAGTTGAAGCCAAAAAAGGTGTGGGTTGAATGGTCCTTGAGGAACTGGGTAACGAGGTTTTCCATTTATGCAGCGATTCTGACTGAGAAAACACCATCGCTAGCCCCACAGTTATTTGGGTACATGTCCCTCATACACGGGGCGGCATCCGAGTTCCAAGGGTCTGCTTGGAAGCAGTACGACACTAAGTTTAGGCAGATGAAAGCGGTTAGGCCTGATATAGCATGGGACCAGAGGGAGATCAATATTTGGCATGCAGAGTTCAATATGTCTCATGCTCCTGGGAGGGTGGCTCAGTCCTTTCAATTCAACAAAAGTTTGGGAGACAAAAAACTGGCCTGCTGGCAATACAACAAGAAGGAATGTAGCAAAGGGGCAGCATGTAAGTTTAAACACATTTGCTCTTTCTGCGGGGGCCAAGGACATCCAGAGTTTAAGGGTTTTAAAAAGCAGAGAGATCAGACAACCTTTAAAAGTCTGTTGCCCAAGTAATAATGTGAAGCCCCCTTCCCCAAGTCGCATGCACGTTCTCACGCACCTGCTCAGTAAATACAATAACAACAAGGATGCTCACTTGCTGTACTACGGTTTCAAGGACGGGTTCCGCATTCCTTTCCGCGCACCCCCTTCATCAGTCCCACCAAAAAATCAACAGTCAGTTCTGCAAAAACAGGAGTTGGTCCGGGAAAAGATTATGAGGGAGGTGCATGCAGGGAGGGTGGCGGGTCCTTTTAGTTCTCCACCATGGTCATCCTTCTTGTGTTCGCCCCTGGGGTTGGTTCCAAAGAAAGAGCCAGGCAAATTTCGTTTGATTCACAACCTATCTCACCCCACTGGGTTATCAGTAAATGATGGATTGGACCAGGCACTATGCACAGTGCGATACACCACCTTTGACGAGGCCATTGCAAAATTACAGAGATTAGGCAAGGGGGCTTTAATGGCTAAGTCAGACATAGAGTCCGCTTTCTGCCTTCTACCCATCCACCCGGATGATACTCGCTTGCTGGGTTTCACTTTTGAGGGTCAGTACTTCCTTGACTTGTGTATGCCCATGGGGTGTTCCATAGCGTGCTCAGTATTTGAGACATTCAGCAGATTCCTGGAGTGGGCGGTGAAGGACTTAGTGTCATCGGACGATGTGGTGCATTACCTAGATGACTTCCTGTTCATGGGTCCCCCAGGTGACTGGGCATGCGGAAGGGTCCTGCAAGGTTTCGGACAGCTGGCTCAGACATTAGGGGTTCCGTTAGCTGAGGAAAAGACAGAAGGCCCCACGACCTGTTTGTGTTTCCTGGGTATTGAGATAGACTCGGTGGCAGGGGAGTGTAGGTTGCCCCAGGAGAAGGTGAGGGCATTCAGGGATGCGGTTAATGCCTGCATAACTGCCAGGAAGGTTACCCTACATCAGCTGCAGGCCTTGGTGGGCCAATTGAATTTCGCCTTGAGAGTAATTCCCATGGGGAGAGTTTTTTCAAAGAACATAGCAAAAGCAATGTCCGGCCTACGGGCAAAGCACCACCACACAAGATTGTCTACAGAGGTCAGAGAGGACTTGGAGACTTGGAGGGGGTTCCTAGATAATTTCAATGGAACACTATTGTGGCAGCAACCAGCGCAGAGCAACAGAGAGTTAGCCCTCTACACAGACGCAGCGGGCAGCATTGGTTTTGGAGCAGTGTTGGGCTCTTGGTGGTGCATGAAGCATTGGCCAGGGGAATGGGTTGCGTCTGGGCTCACACGCAACGTTACCTTTCTAGAATTGTTTCCCATCATTGTCGCCCTACACATTTGGGGGGCATCATTAGCAAACACCAGAGTAATTTTTTGGTCAGACAGCATGTCCGCGGTCAATGCCATCAATAACTAGAGCGCGAAATGTCTTTTGGTGCTGCGGCTGCTCAAGACTCTGATTTGCCTATGTCTTTTGCATAACGTGCATTTTTCTGCCAAACATGTACCCGGTGTGGATAATACAGTGGCTGACGCTCTGTCTCGATCTAAGTTGGCAGAGTTCAGCGCACGGTGGCCGCAAGCGGATGAACTGATGGCGGAGTTCCCAGAAGAGTTGTGGAGGCTTGGTGCCCGATTGCCGTGGACCTAATTGCAGCAGCGCTGGCACCCCAGACAAAACGTATGTACGAGAGGGCTTGGGGTGTACAGCGCAACGTTCAGATCAGGCGCGGAGCAAGACAGATTCACACCGGAAGGAGTACTGGGTTTTCTTGTGGGGCAGAAAGATCAGGGAAAATCGCTGTCGCTAGTGCGCAGGCAATTGTCCGCCATTGCCTTTTTTGCTGGGTTGCAAGGAGCCAGGGATCCCACCAAGGACTTTAGGGTACAAAAGGCCATCAGGGGTTGGGAACGCTTGGTACCCGGAGTGCAGGACAATAGGCGACCTATAAACGTGGAGAGGCTGGAAAGGCTATTGGGGGTCTTACAGCAGGTGTGCCGGTCCCAATATGAAGTAGAGCTATTCAGCCTTGCATACGTGCTTGCCTTCTTTGGGGCTTTGCGCATCTCCGAGGTGGTGGCCTCATCCAGGAAGGGTGAAGGGGGTTAGGCCTGGCGGATGTCCTTCTGGAGGTAGGACCGATCCATCTTAGGATCCCGCGGTCAAAAACAGACTCGCTCGGGAAGGGCATATGGGTGAAATTGCATGCGGCGCACCACGCCGCATACTGTCCAGTGGTAATGGCCTGGAAGTACCTTAAGGGACGCCCCGTGGTGGCCTCAACTAGGCTTCTAGTGCACAAGGATGGGATGCCAATGACGTGATACCAGTTCACTCAGGTGTGTAGGAGGGCGTTGGCCTGCCTGGGCGAGGATTCAACGCAGTTTAGTTCCCATTCCTTTCACATAGGGGCGGCCACCACAGCTGCGGCAATGGGCCTGCCAGCAGACACAATCAAAAGGGTGGGTCGATGGCAGTCAGCATGTTTTCAACGGTATGTCCGGCCAAGTCTCGTGTAGGGGGAGGAATGATGCCCAGGGAGCCCACCAGTCAGGGTCTTAACGGCACTTCTTTCTCTCTTTCAGTTGATTCCCGCAACCCAGTGCATGTATGTTGGTGTGGGCATTCCTTGATTCGCAGAGCGGAGCAGCAATTCCGCGGGTCCAGTCTGGAGGAAACACAAGGGGCTGCTGGGTTTGCGCACCAATGGATTGGGGTGCGGGGGCTAAAATTGCAGGATCTGTTTGGTCGGCTTGAACAAGCGATAGAATCTAAAGCAGTGCCTCGCCCTGTCATTTTAGTTATTCACGCTGGCGGGAATGATATGATGCCACTAGGCAGGCGAGGGGTAAGAGAGGCCTTGTTTTCAGTCATGTCTAGGATTAGACAATACTTACCGACGACATCAATATTGTGGTCGGAGGTGATACCGAGGGCGGTATGGGCTGGTGGGGCTCCGGTGAAGGCCATAAATAGATCTGTACAGAAGCTGAACTATTCGATAAAAAGAATCTTAGATGGTTCTACAATGGGTACAATTCGGCACAAGTTGCTCCATCCTGGGAAAACAGAGCTGGCCCGTCGGGGGGGGTGCATCTGTCGGCAAAAGGGACAGAGATCTTTATCCACACTATACTAGGGGCCATTCTAGAGCACAGTCAGTGCCAGGGAAGGGGAGGGCGAGTGCGCCAGGGAGCTTCTCACCCTGTGGCAGAGCGCTGACAGTTAACAACAAAGGGGCATGCACAACAATGGAGGTTCTGTGACTGAATGGACCCTAGGAGGGGGTAGGATTGAAGTGTGCAGAGGGTAGGCGGGGAGGGGGGACTGACCTGCTGGTGGTCCTCGACTCTACTGCCCTAACCCGCAACTTATGGACTGAGATGAATCTTGGGGAGGCTGCCTGTGTTCAGGTACCCCGGTGGGCCGGTGCGCTATGCGGTGCCCTGGATTTCAAGTAGTGCAACTGTTTGCTGTAGCGCGTTGGGGCCTGCTGGCACAATGTGCTCAACAGAGTGTTCAGGAGTATGGCCAACTTAAAGTTTAACTGTAATGTCAATTTTAATTTCTTACTGCCTTTGACATGTGGATGTCGCTTGAGTGTGATGCCATGAATAATGATATATATATCCAAGTAGGATACTTTTACTCTCGTAGTGGTTTGTGGTGAATTATCTGATTTGATGTGAATAAAATCTACGCCTTGGACAATATAACCTGATTCTGAGAGTTCATGGGCACAGCAGGGGGCGGAGAAGGATGATGGAAGTGGGGAGGAGAGAGTGTCACATTGTGCGCGCACTATAAACAAATCACTTTTTCTAACCAAAAACAAGTGCTACATACAGTTTCCAAACACAGTTTAATCCATAAAGCAGATTAAGCAGTCTCTCAGACACACTCTGCTTGGCCTCTGAGGTGTAGTTTGCCTTTTTTGCCTTTTAAAAACACACAGGTTGGGGGACATGTGGGGGTATGGATTGCCTTTTACCGGCCTTAATACGGTACAGGGGAAAACTAGGAGAGAAATTTAAACAGTAACGGGTAGACATAAACAGCAGTCTTAAAGTACAGATTGCACAAAAACCAAGAGTTCAATTTAAACAGTCACAGGAAGAGGAAGGCCCAGTTGTAAAGTTTCAAGAATGCACAGCATACTTCCTTTGTTATTGGATTCTCCTTTTCTGATTGTTTTCTGGAATATCAGGTACTAGAATATCATGGCATACTAATATCGTGGACAAAATATCGAAATGAAAGGTTAAGTGCATATAGGGAAGTATAAATGTACTATTCTTAACTCCACATCTATGTACCTTGAATATATACACATGTTTTGTCAAGGTACATATATGTGAAGTTAAGAAAAGAAAATCTATACATACCTTTTGATATTTTGTCCCCCTATATTTCATTTACAGTATTAGGGTCTCGTGATATTCTGTATTCGATATTTAGGATTCATTCCTCCTTTTCTAATGTGATTGCAAATATATGCTTTTTGCTATTTCGTTTATGAAAGGCCCCTGGCATAACTGGAAATAAAAACTGAAACCGATGGTGCCTTTGATGGTGGATAGATTTGAGGAAGGTATAAGATTCAATGTGAGATTGTGCTTTCACTGCAGTGGCACTCAAATGTGTGGATATTAAAGTTTTCATTCTGAAAAAGATAAGAACCAACATGGAATGCATGAAACTAGATTACAAGCACTGATCGAAGTGGATGGCCATACACAAAGCTGCCTGAGCTCAGCATCAGTTTCATGCAGTTGCTGAGCCGTGTCCCCAGGGCTCCTGTTGATCAGTCCAGACAGTAATTGCTCCCATGAGCCTTTTAAAGGATGTCACCAGTCATGGCTTTAGACTCTGTCCTTTCAAAAATGCCACCTGTAATAACCATCAATGCTCGGTGAAGGTGCCCTGGCTCCTCGTCTCGCTCTGTACCCAAACGACCCTGCCATTTTACAGATGTGAAAGGTAAGATACCGTTTAAGGAATCTAGACTATCAGTCTGAGGGGAGGTATCCTCTTTGATCTCAACGTTTTGGAGAGGGTGAGTGCAATAGTCTGCCCAATATATACTGATATTTTATTATCAACACAGTTTCAATAAAGGAGTGAAAATGATTGCAGCTAGGCATCGAGAGAATCTCCAGCTTGGTAAAGGGTTGCCTGGCACACCGTGTGCCTCTCATTCTAATTTAGCTCTTCAAGAGAGTAGACGGGCAGGACCTGCTCAGTGCACTTGAGGGCAGACTGAATATTTTTTGTTTGTCCTGATACCCGCACCCATCTCCCATTCCCACATCGACCGAGGTCTAGTGAGATTGAAACGCCTTCTGAGGACGCGACGAAGATCATCCGTCTCATCTGACAGCACCGTGAGGTCTCAGTCAGGGCGCAAGTCCTAAAAAAAGAAGTGGGGGGACTAACCTAGTTAGGCAGTTTGCAAGTGACATCACGGTGCATGACATCACGTAGCGTGACATCACATCATGGCGCGTGACATCACGGCATGTGACATCATGGTGCATGACATCACATGTGGCATCACAGGAATTGACATCACCGGAAGTGGCATCACAAGCCACGACTTTACAGGAAGTGGCATTACAAGAAGGGGCATCAGATCTTAAGCCCTCACGTCTATGTTTAGCAGGTCTATCATGTGTACGTTTGAGCGCATTGCGAGGATAATAGCACAGTGAGCTATGGAAGATGATATGTGACTTTTACACCTTGTAATCCCCCAGTTTTATGTAACACATCCTGTACATTCATTTACAAACGTATATAATTTATTGTATATGTAATATGCATGTGTGATGTAAAGCGCTCTGACACCCTGAATTGGGATGAATAGGGCTATTTAAGAAAGAATAGGGGTACTAAAATTCTTTCAACGCCTCCTCAGGGGAAGTAAGCACTATATAAATGCAATTTGTTTTTTGTGTAAATACTGGGAAAGACCAACACATCTGACATTCTTACAGTGCATGCATATCTCCTAAACAGGGACTGAACAAAGTGAAAAGCTACCTTTCTTAAGTATGTGTGAAGTGCCAACAAGGTGTGAACCCGTGTTTTCCCTCCGCTGCATCGGCATCTAGGTGTGAGGCTCCTGACTGCTCCCAGCCAGGAGACTGGAACAAAAGGAGGCCTGATGACCCCTCAGATTCCGTATTTGTTATGGGCCCAGCAGGAGTCTGAAATATGAAAGCCCCCTCCCTGCTTGCACATTGTTGCTGATCGAAAGCAGACAACGTGCAGGCGCTGCTGAAAGTGTCCCGTAGTTTGGAAATTACACCGGGAGGAGTTCAGCACATTATTCAGTGGGGCCCAAATTCATAGCAGGTTGGACGGCGTTCACCCTGTGAAAATAGTGGGTGGACGCCGTCCACCCGCGTGTACCCCCGACTTGCCCTGGTCTCAGTGGATGATGCTTTCATGAAGAGAGAAAGTGACTGTGGGGCGAGAGCCACATATGTTGGAAGTGCACCGGACAATAGGAAAGATCCAAAGTGAGACATGCATTGGCAAAATCAATAGGAAAAGACTGAACTATTGACTTTGGCAGTGCTTTTTGCCAAAGACATGATGATTCAATTAGTATGAAAGGGTTTCAATGCTTTTGCATTTGACTCGTGAGGGACATCTATTTATTTATTTATTTATTTAATTTATAGAGCGCAACAGCTACCCAAAAAGGGTTTCCCAGTGCTAGGCAAAGAGAGACCAGATAGTAAAAATTAACAGCAAAAAAATTACTTGTTAAATAGCCAGGTCTTCACTGATTTGCGGAATTGAACGTAGGCTGTTTCGTTCCGAAAGGCTGTGGGGAAGGCATTCCAGAGTGAGGGCCCAAGATAAGAAAAAGATCTGCCACCCATCCGAGACAGCCTGAATCTTGCCACAGAAAACCTCCCCTGGGTGGAGGAGCGTAGGCATCGGGAAGGAAAATATGGGTGGGTTAAAGTACGTAGGTATTGAGGTTCGGTCCCTGCTTTAATTTTGAACATATAACACAGAGCTTTAAATCGAATTCGATTTTCCACCCTGAGCCAATGCAAATCTCGTAAATGGCTGGAGACAGTAGCGGCCCTGGGAATCCGGCAGAGAAGTCTTGCCGCGGAGTTTTGAACCATCTGCAGCCTACGGATCACCTCCTTATTGGAACCAAGATAAAGAACATTTCCGTAGTCCAACCTTGAGGTGATTAAGGCCTGTATCTAGTATCTAGCATCTAGTAACGACTAGTGGAACTGCAGCTTGATGTAATAATTTCAATGCTTTTGCATTTGACTCGTGAGGGACACCTAGTAACGACCAGTTGAACTGCAGCTCTTTGTAGAATTATTTTGATATTGGATACTATAATATTCACTGCCCACTGCTAATCTCGTCCCATAATGCTTTGCAGGGCCTTTGGTTGGGATTGTATTTTTGCCCATAACTGTGCTTGGGGTGGTCCTAAGAGGATGGGACCACCACCGAATCGTTCAGCAAGATGTGCTCTTTGTTTTCAAGGCATCTGCTTGGTTTTCTCCCTAGGTTAGGGAGGAACTCAAAATCATCTCCTCTCTCACTGCTTGCTAAATTTTCATTTTCACTTTTGTGAAATGACTATATGCATTTTAGCATGTAAAAACAGAGATATTTGTTATTTTACCAAAGGTATATGAGGTCTCTGTTTTATTAAGTGCGGAGCGAAGTTGTGGAATTCACTGAGTTTTTGTTCAATTTTGTGGAATTCCGCGTAGTAGTAGGGTTGTGAAAAGGGAGTGCCCCAGGGGCTATAGTCAGGTGGAAGAGCAAGGAAAAACATGGCCTCACATGGAACGCTCAGTACTAAATAAAAATAAAGTCTTCTCAACTATGTAGAGTAAGGATACAGCTCATACAATTAGAACAGTGAGACTAAAATGCACCTGGGTGGGGCAAACAAATGAATAGGGAGGATAGGCATCAAACTGAAAGAAGACAACTGAGACAGACAAGAAAGCCATGCAATCTTGAGAAGGAGCTGAACCAAATCAACAGACTTTTAAAGCTGTATGTAGTGCAGACCTAAAAAATGGAAAGTCAGTAGCTCTACAAGACGAAGGAGGAGGGGGAGAATTGTAAGTAGTTAGAGAGTGAAAGTATGAAAAAGCTCAGAGTATGGTGAAAGAATACGTAAGAGATGTGAAGAAGAAATTGATGAAGGAGACGAAAACATACATAGAGAGAAATAATGATAGAAGGAACAACAGGTAACAAACATGGAGAAAACATAGGAGAGGCACAGAATGTGTTACTATTGACAGGAAAAAAAGAAATAAAATGTAAGGGGAATTACGAAAGGGTCGAGAGCGAGCAACATGAAAAAAGTGAGACCATGAGAAAAAGTTTGATTGAACGTGGGAAAGGATGGGGAAAAGAAATGTGGAGAACGCAGGGTTAGAGAAGGGTTAAGCCCAAGCACGGGGTGGTAAAAAGGTGAAAAGAAGAATGGAACATGTAAGAGGTGATTTTTATAACTTTTCTCGGACGGCTATTCATAATTTGGAAGATTTAAGGTTGTACGTATGTCATCTCTTAAACACCATATTTGCAAATGCTTTCAATGTCGAAGATCCACCCCTTGTTCTCTCCCCACACTGCCATTTCATAACTAAAAACATCCACCTTTTCAATGTTTCTAATGTTAGCATAAATGAGCAAGACAATGGTTGAGGGGAGAGTGTAAGGAGAGTAGCGAAAGTGGAGTGATGAAGAGAGATGGGGATGACATAAGAAACATAGCGAGAGGCAGGTATAGGGCACCTCTTCATATGAGGGTTCAGCATCCTAACTTAAAGCATCCTGTGCGCAGTCAGAATTCTATAACACTCGCAGCTAAAGGAACAGAGTCACAGCGCACACCCTCACCTATAATTTCCCACCTTTACTCACAGACCCTGAAGCGTCATAACTATGCTACACGCATGTAAGCAATGTGTCATATCATTTTACCTCAGACTATGCATCATATCCCTCATTCCACTCTCCTTATTAGGGCTGCCCAAGTTTTATATATTTATATTTATGTTTTTTATTCTGTGGTATGCGAAAGCAAATTGCAATGAAATTCCTCAAAAAATTGCTTCTGCCTACCACAATAGAATAAAAACGAACTGCTACATCTTGCCCACACCACAAGCTTGTTTAGTTTGTACAATTCGTGATGTTTTCTCCAGCAAAATTAGGTCAACGGAGAGCCACACAAACCAGGTGTGTAATGTGCATGCTGGCCCCCAACCCTCCAGAAGCTCCCAACCATTCAGGGGGGCCCCATTAGCACAAGGTCAATGAATATCTGTGAGATATGGGGGACAGCGGGCCCCTCATCACATTCTGCAGGAGCGCCCCTTCATTTTGTATTACACCACTGACATGAACCCCAAGAACTGTCTAATTTGTGGGCAGATGGGATTGTTAGTGTGGTTCTCCTTTAACCGTGTGATATGCCCGAAAACTGCAAGGTTCTCAGATATGAATACAGAGCAGTTGGAATGGCTTTTTGTACCCTGATTTTGCTCCACAGGCAAATTTAAAAAATTGGTGGATTTTGCGAGTTTCTAAATTTGTTGAATGCTTTTGCCCACTGCACTTTTTAATAAATATACCAAGACCAAAAGGACAAAAATCCAATTTGTAGCACTAGAGACATGCAGGTTTAAAGTTTTTATTGAAAATTGTGCAAAAAAGCACAAAGCACCAACTGTGGATATCTGGTCCTGCCGGACCGGGACAAAGTCACAAGTTCAGGCTGACAGCGATGGAGTGCGGACCGGCTTCAGAGACCCAGATAGGACAGCTGAACAGAGTACCTTAAATCCGGGATGGCGGGGCGTTGCGAGGATCCACGTCGAAGATGCGTCGCACAGCCCAAGTGATGCATCGGTTCCGAGGTGCGGCGAGGCTGCAAAGGGAGGTCCGGCATCATTGTTGAGGATCCTGTCGATGAGAGCTAGCAATGCAAAGTCCGGTGTCGGGGATGCATCGCACAGTTTATGAGATGTGTTGATTTCAAAGATCTGTCAGGCTGTGATTCGGAGTCCATCGTCGAGGCTACCATCGACGAGGGATGTGAGAGCCTGCACCGAGGGTGCTTTGCACTGTGACGGTTCCGAAGAGGTTGCGAACTACAGCAGTGATGTGGGTATTTGTGACGGGTCCAATCCATGCAGCAACGGTGATAAGTCGGCTCTGCTCAGGGTTGCGCTGCATAGCAGAGGATGTGTGTCAGTTCCGCTGGATCCACAGACGCTGGCAGCACACCTTAAGCCCACTTCCAATGGCCTACCACTGGGGTGGCACAACTTGGCAGGGTGTACTCCCAGATGCCAGAGTTGAGGTGCAAATGCAAGCTTGTTGGAAGCCTGGTGTGTCCCTGAGGCTTCAGATCAGGAAGCCAGCCAACACCGACCATGGAGTAACTCTGGGATTCGGGGTTCAAGAGAAGCAGGTCCATTCCTTCTCAGACAAGAGGGCAGCAGGTCAGCACAGCTGGGCAGCAGTCCTTCAGAGCAGCAGTCCAGCAGAGTGGCAGTCCTTTCAGCAGCCTATAGTCCTTCTTCCTGGCAGAGTATCCACAGGTCCATAAGTATACTAAAGAGTTGGTGTCTGAGGTCCAGTATTTATACCCACTTGTGCCTTTGAAGTGGGGAGAAGCTTATAGAGGCAGGCCTTTGACGTGCACAAGTACCCTGCCTTTCTGGCCCTGGCTCCAGACTAGCTACAAGGGGCTTGCAGCCCTTTGTGTGTTGGCAGGACACAGCCTATTCAAGTGTAAGTGGGGCTGTACCCAGCTGATCCCTCCCACCCTGACAATGATGGCCCATCCAGGCACACCTAAGCTCCCTATTGTGTGTGGCTGACTAGGAGGAATACACAAAGCCCAACTGTCAACTACACCCAGTCATGTGACCCAGAGACAGGCTGCAGGCACCAAATGGCTGAGGCAGGAGCATGCCAACTTTCTAAAAGTGGTATTTTCTAAATTGTAATTTAACCATAAGTTAGGATTTTTCATTACAATTCCAAAGACCCCAAACATGAACTGGTTGCCTGTTCCCATTTGGAAATTACAGCTTATTAAATGTAATGAGGTAACTCCAATGTTATCCAATGGGAAAGGTAGGCCTTGCAATAGTGGAAAACGAATTTAAGAGTTTTTCACTACTAGAATATGTAAAACTTAAAAGTACATGTCGTACGTTTTAAATACAATGCACCCTGCCCTCTGGGCTGTCCAGGGCCTACCCTAGAGGTGACAAATGTATTACAAAAAAAGGTTTTGGCCTGGTAAAAGGTTTATTTTGCCATGGCAAGCATGCAGTTTAAAACTGCGCACACAGGCTGCAATGGCAGGCCTGAGACATTTTAAAGTACTACTTAAGTAGGTTGCACAATCAGTACTGCAGGCCCACTGGTAGCATTTAATTTACAGGCCCTGGACACAGGTAGTGCCACTTTACTAGGGACTTGCAAGTAAATTAAATATGACAACTGGAATTTCTGAGAGCTCCCGCTGTCTCCGTATCCTGTAAGCATCCTGACGGTGGTAACCGACCCATTACTGCCCGCATAATACGAGTCTCCCCTTTCTCTGTTCGAAAGCGCGTCGCTGGAGCACTGACCTGTTGTACTGGGGATTGCGGAGAGTCTCCGACAACGGCAGCTGGAGCCGAGCGGCCATCTTGTGGACCCCGGCAGCTTGGTGACTGACCCGGTGTGGGAGCCGACGTGACTGAGCTATCGGCCTGATCCGCTGTCGTTCGCCTAGAAGCGGACTGCCGGTTGCCGCTGGCGGACTGCTGCAGACGGGTGCCGGTGGTGGGCGGCACCGGAGGTGAGCT
This sequence comes from Calotriton arnoldi, assembly GCA_963921515.1. Taxonomy (NCBI): domain Eukaryota; kingdom Metazoa; phylum Chordata; class Amphibia; order Caudata; family Salamandridae; genus Calotriton; species Calotriton arnoldi. The sequence continues at coordinate 549,986 of CAWUFW010010772.1, read as the reverse complement.
GTGCGGTCCTGGCCTGCTGCGGCCGCTGGAAGAACCGGGGCATCCCTCCCCTGGCCGCTGTGCTGCGGGCTGGTGAGTGCTGCACCGGGGCACCTGGGAGGCGCGTGCCGCTCGCGCCTGGCGATCTGACTGCTGTGTGTCAATTTCCTGCTACTCCGGATATTGTTGGAAGAGGACTGTGCTGCCGAGACCACGCTAGGCCGCGGTACCCGAGGCCTAAACCCACATCCTACGGCCTGGGACTGCGGGCGTGATACCAGGTGAGCCGGTGGGTGGAATATCTCGGCGGCGGCTTCCCCACCAGGGAAACATTGCTGCTGATCATTTCACTGCAGCAACCCTGCTGGGAGTGTGGGGCCGGCTGATACTGAACACTAACACTGCCCTGGGGAGCATGAACCTCCTGGAACTGCTGACGGCCTCGCTACGGAAGGGGGGAGAACTGTGGTTGGCCATACACACCCTAAGCCAATAACCGGAGACCTACGTGTGTTTGGTGTGAGAAGTTGGCCTGGCATATGCTGTCCACTAATTATAGTGGGCACCTTGCACCAGTCCAAACAACCCCTTATTGGAGATAGGTTAAAGACAACCTTATTGAAAGCTATCCTAGTGGTAGCTATGGAGAGCAGCCTTCAGGCTAAGTCTTGAAGGAATGTAAAGCAGCTTGTTTTACCAGTCTATAATCTCTTGAGTGACCAAATGAAAGAGCACCACACCAGGTATATATTCAAAATATATGTATTTATTGCTAAACACACCCCTCTAGTCTCTTTATGAGGCTAGAGTTCGAAGTACATAAGTTATAAGTTATTAAGTCACAGTATTAGCACAAATACACGTTTGGGCCCTAGGGGCGTACCAAACCATATACCAATAAAGTGGTATGCGAACCACGACTGAACTAGACACTAGGCCTAGAGCCTCTAGAAGTGCTTGGACCACAAGGAACCACCCAAGGTAGTGACACAGGGGACCCACGGGAGACGCGTGCAGTGTAAATACACAACCGCGATACGCCGTTAACTTCTATGGAGAAAGTCGGGATCGGGAAAATAGAGAAAAGGGACACTTAAAAGAGGACTAGGACAAAACCCTTTGAGATCTAGGACTTTGAAGAGTCTCTACCCACGGGAGCACCGGAGTACTCGTGTTACCTCACCCAGGGAAGCCGGGTGCATAGGTGCCTTTCGGGGTCGGGTTTCGTCGTCGATTTCGAATGGCGATCTGCTGCAAAGTGCTGCTGGCGGCCAAGAGAAAAGTGTCCGGGTGGATCCAAGAGTGGATCGGAGTTCTGAAGAACCTGAAAGCAGAGGGGACAGAGTCTGGGTCACTAGCCAGTGACCAGGAAGGCGATGGACAGATGCCCACCGATGTCGAGTGCTTCAGGTGCGTTGACGGTCATCTTGACTCTTCAGCCACGAGGTCCAGGAGGCGTTGTCGGCGACCAGGAGCAGGATTCGGGCTGGTACACGATGTCTGTCGAGTGCTGAGGTGTCGGCGACCGGATTGGACCCAACAAGCCCTGGCAACGGCAAGTCTTGGTGAAGATGTAGATCGTCGATGGTGCAGACCAGCAAGGTCTGTGGAACTCACCCAGCGAGGGTGAGTGAGGGCAGGCCTGGAGCAACCAGTATGCCAAGTAAGAAAAGGATTGGCCTTCGTTAAGGGCTACTAGCCAACGGGCTAGCAACCGCGAAGGAGCCTCATGACGCCGCACGTGGAGCTGGCTTACAGGACACTCGTGGAGTGGGAGCCAGTGATCTTCGGTGCAGGTGGTACTGGAGGCTAGGGCTACTCGGAGCCCAAAGCACGACTTCTTGGAAGACCCAGAAGAGGATGCACTTGCAAATGTGCTCGGTGTCCAGGGGTCACAGTCTCAAGTCACCCACGATAGCCACGGGCCTCAGCTTTGCTGGGGACTCAGGGTAGCCTCGGGGAAGTCTGAGAATCCACCTCTGGTGATGCGATGACTTCGGCGTCCGACGGAGCTTCAGAAATGCGAACCGGACAGATGCTTCTTTGGTGCCTGCCAAGCAGGGGAGTCACTCCTTGACCCCAAGGGAGATTCTTCAGTCCTCTAATCTTGTCGTAGAGCGTCGAAGGTCCAGGATTCAGTTTCAGAGTTTTGTCCAGGTATAATCTAAAGTCCTAAGGACTGGGTTCCTATACTTATACCAAGTTTAGGGGTTGGACTACTCTGTGGCCCCACCTATGGGTGGGTCAGGGCAGAGGGGTGGCTACACCCTTTCCCTTTGTCCAGTTCGCACCAAAGCAGGGGCTGCAAGCCCCTGATCCGGTTTGAATTGGGTATGCACAGGGACACCAAGTGTGCCCCCAGTGCAGGACTTCAAAGCACCCGAAAGTGCTCCCGCCCAGCCCCAATACACATTATCCTGTCTGGGGAGGTGGTCACACCTCCCTGGGACAGGAAACCTATTGTCCAGGCCTCCCCTGCCGGAGTTTCGTCCAGCAGCAGGAGGCCAGACTCGTGTCTGTGGCAGCAGCATCCATTTTGTGATGCCAGGGCTTTGGAAAGAAGTTACCGGGCTAGCCAGAGTTAACATGTCTCTCCTCTAGAAGGGTGGAATGCTACCCCCGCCGCCAGAATTGGCGGGGGGTAGTATTCCAAGATGTTTGACACCAAACACGACATGTTTAGGTGCAGCCATTCCAAAGTTAGCATTTAACGCGAGGTTATAATGCGCTTAAGAGTATATGGTCAGGTTGCACTACAAACAGCATCAGAGAAGGGTCTCCGAATGCTGCAGAGGGGCCCTGCTCATGCAGGGGCACCCTCTCACATAGGAACCACGCACTCTGCCTTCAGGATTGATAAGGCCTGCCATAGGAGTGACTTATAGGTTTATATGTGTGTATGTATGTAGTGATATAGGTAACCTATATCACAGTAAGGAGTGCATGCACCACCTTACCCAGGCTGCAGTAGCAGACCTGTGGTGTCAGTTTGGATGGCCTTCCAGGGGTGGCACAATACATGCTGCAGCCCCTGGTAGGCCTCTGAGGTACCTATTCCCTTGGTACATAGTATACCATATACTAGGGACTTATAAGGGCACTCCAGATTCCAATCAGAGATGTGCCTAAGGCACATGGAAACCTTTTACAGAGAAAGCAGATAGACTGGGGCCCTGAATAGCAGGATCCCAGTCCAACTAAGTCATAAACCAGCAAAACACCATAAAAAAAAAGTGGGGGCAACCATATAGTCAGATTCCACCTTCCTACATAACTCCCCCACAAACGAAAGGAGATAAGGCTAACCTTGGCCAGTTGAGCCTTCATTGACTAAGTGGTCATATAAGGAAGCACCTGCACTAGCATGGTTGCCCCCTGTCTTATGGTCCACTAAGCAATCCCTCACCCTAAGGGTATGAGAGGGTCTCCACCATGGGGAATCACTACCTGTGGTGTGCTTAGGTAAAGTACAAGACTGGTGAGGTGTCTGAGTAGGGAAGTGAGGCCCTAGGAATGTTGGCCTCAGCTTCCTCAGATCACTGGTCACCATGTAGGCCTGTCTTTCCATGACTGAGTTGCACTTTGCTCTAAGGGTCAACCTTTGGCTGCCTACAGCTGGGGGTTGGGTCCCTTTGGATGGACTACTGGAGGGACATGGCAGGTTTGGAACCTTCAGGTCCCAGGTTTGCCCTTGCCTACCAGAGTCCTTCTGGGGGAGGTCCCTACATAAAGGCATGGGGGATCCCTCAGTGTGTAGAGGAGTTTTCACCTGGCTAGGGCTACTAGACTGGGTGCCCCTAATCTGCTGATGGGGGTTCCTCTGGACAGGGGGCCCTGGGGGTCCACTGACCTCCCTGACCTCTGCAGCCCTGGGCTGGCTGAGGCAGGGTAGAGAAGGGCAGGTTACCTGCTCCAGACTTGGTACCACCTTGGAAGGGTCCTCTGCCATCAGGGGGTGGCCAGGTCAGGCCTGACTACCTCTGGGGCAGTTCCTTCACTAGGGGTAGAGTCAGTTCCCTGAGGAGGCTGACCCTTACCTACTGTCTGGAGGGAAGAAGACTTTTCTTCAACCCTTGTGCTCTCTTTTGGGGGAGAGTGGGCCATTCTTTCAGGCTCCATCTCTCCAAATTCTTGGGCTGGGGCTGTGGCCATTACAGCCCCACTAAACTTTACAGGGACGCCCAACATCCTAAGGTGGGTTTGGTGTTCAACTTCAGCCCAGGCTGAAATCTCCAGATCATTGCCCATCAGGCAATCTACAGGTAAGGTGGGGGACACTGCCACTCTCTTTGGGCCTGTGACCCCCTCCCAGCTGAGATTGACTATGGCCATGGGGTGATCTGTTCTGACACCATCAATGTTGGTCACCTGGTATTTAAACTCAGGTAAAAGCTGGTGAGGGGGACTAGTTTCCCTGCCACCATGGTGACACTAGCCCCTGTGTCCCTAAATGCCACAGCTTTCTGACCATTAATCATTGGCTCCAGTCTGTACCTGCCCATTGCTGTGGGACCCATGGTAAAGGTGGCAAATCCTACACCACCATCAGAGTCAGAGGAGTCTGTTGAGGGGTCCCTGTCTGAACCAGGGCCCACCTCTGTTCCTGTTGCAAAAGCACCTAACTTTTTGGGTGCACTACTCCCAACTGGAGGATTACTACTGGTAGTACCAGGAGGGGGGTAGTAGTTGCTGGGGGAACATTTTCTTTATTGCCAATCCTGGGGCAACTGGGATCAGATTTCCAGTGCCCAGGATTTTTACAGACATGGCAATATGGTTTCTTTTCAGGAGAGGAAGGAGTTTGGGACCCACCCCCAGAAGAGGAATTTTGGGGCCCTGTAGGGGACTTATCCTTAGATTTATCCCCACCTTTCTCTTGGGACTTAGTAGAATCTTTCTTCTGGTCACCACCCTGATTTCTAGTTTTTACTCTGGTTCTGACCCATTTGTCTGCCTTCTTTCCCAATTCTTGGGGAGAGGTCAGATCAGAGTCCACCAGATACTGGTGCAAAAGCTGGTTTTGACAATTATTAAGGATCTGCTCCCTCATAATCAAATTGTACAATCCTAAAAAGTCATGCACTTTGTTGCCATGTATCCAACCTTCCAGAGCCTTTGTAGCACAATCTACAAAATCAACCCAGTCTTGAGTCTGAGCTTTTTGGGTGTCTCTGAACTTCTACCTATACTGTTCAGTGGTTAGGCCAAACCCATCTATCAGAGCACTCTCCAAGACTGTGTAATTGTCAGCATCCTCTTCTCTTACAGTGAGGAGCTTGTCTCTTCCTTTGTCTGCAAAGGAGAGCCACAAGATTGCTGCCCACTGCCTCTGGGGGACCTTCTGAACTTTACAGGCCCTCTCCAGTGCAGTTATCCATTTGTGGATGTCATCCCCACTCTGGTAGGGAGGGACAATCTTGTTTAGGTTTCTATGGTCATAAGACCTTTCCCTATCTCTAGGGATATTGCTGCCACCATGGGACTCTAGTCCCAACTTTCTTTTCTCTCTAAGGAGATCTAGGGACTCCCTGTCTAAGGCTACTTGCTTCCTTCTGAGTTCAAGCTGAGCTTCCTCATATTGAATCAGCCTCTTTCTTCTCTCATGAGAGGATTCCCTCCTATGAGATGAGACAGAGCTCCCTATTGAGGTGCCAGAGTGGTTAGACTCCTGAGAAGGAGATCTATACTTTCTGGACACACTCTTAATCCTTCCTGGGGGGACAAAGTGGGGATCATCCTGATCATCCTCATCATCTTCCACAGGAGGGATTGGGTTATCCAGGTCAGGGTCATTGTCACCCTCCTGGCCAGTTTCACAGGGGGGGCTGGGGGTATTGGTACCCCTGGCCTCTTCCTCATCTTCTGCCCCACCCTCAGCTCCTACCCCTTCAGTCCCCAAGGGCTTACTAAGGTCATAAGCCACCAACAACTCCTTGAGGTGTTGGGTGGTGGAGCTTTGGCCTGTCCTTAATTTCCTCAAGTTACATAAAGCTCTCAATTCCAAGAATGGGAGTGTATCATACTTGGAGGGTGGAAGCTCAATGGCTTCCTGCAAGGATTCTTTGGATCCTGCCCTTAAAGACATTACTAGTGTGGTGTGGTGTATGCACTACCTACTCTAGTGTGGCCTACTAAACTCTCTTGAGTTGTAGAAAGGGTGTGCTATCCCTTAACACACAACTCTAAGTTCAGTAGCACTTACTGTATTCTAAGCTTAAATTATATGTACCTTAGGTACCTTTAGTGGTTTTCAGTTGATCAATTCAATTGAGATTATCTGGTAAAACAATAGCAAGCTGGAATCCCACACGCTGCACACCAATGTGAGAAGTTGGCCTGGCATATGCTGTCCACTAATTATAGTGGGCACCTTGCACCAGTCCAAACAACCCCTTATTGGAGATAGGTTAAAGACAACCTTATTGAAAGCTATTCTAGTGGTAGCTATGGAGAGCAGCCTTCAGGCTAAGTCTTGAAGGAATGTAAAGCAGCTTGTTTTACCAGTCTATAATCTCTTGAGTGACCAAATGAAAGAGCACCACACCAGGTATATATTCAAAATATATGTATTTATTGCTAAACACACCCCTCTAGTCTCTTTATGAGGCTAGAGTTCAAGTACATAAGTTATAAGTTATTAAGTCACAGTAATAGCACAAATACACGTTTGGGCCCTAGGGGCGTACTCAAACCATATACCAATAAAGTGGTATGCGAACCACGACTGAACTAGACACTAGGCCTAGAGCCTCTAGAAGTGCTTGGACCACAAGGAACCATCCAAGGTAGTAACACAGGGGTCCCACGGGAGACGCGTGCAGTGTAAATACACAACCGCGATACGCCGTTAACTTCTATGGAGAAAGTCGGGATCGGGAAAATAGAGAAAAGGGACACTTAAAAGAGGACTAGGACAAAACCCTTTGAGATCTAGGACTTTGAAGAGTCTCTACCCACGGGAGCACCGGAGTACTCGTGTTACCTCACCCAGGGAAGCCGGGTGCATAGGTGCCTTTCGGGTCGGGTTTCGTCTGCCGCTTCGAATGGCGATCTGCTGCAAAGTGCTGCTGGCGGCCAAGAGAAAAGTGTCCGGGTGGATCCAAGAGTGGATCGGAGTTCTGAAGAACCTGAAAGCAGAGGGGACAGAGTCTGGGTCACTAGCCAGTGACCAGGAAGGCGATGGACAGATGCCCACCGATGTTGAGTGCTTCAGGTGCATTGACGGTCGTCTTGACTCTTCAGCCACGAGGTCCAGGAGGCGTTGTCGGCAACCAGGAGCAGGATTCAGGCTGGTACACGATATCTGTCGAGTGCTGAGGTGTCGGCGACCGGATTGGACCCAACAAACCTTGGCAACGGCAAGTCTCGGTGAAGATGTAGATCGTCGATGGTGCAGACCAGCAAGGTCTGTGGAACTCACCCAGCGAGGGTAAGTGAGGGCAGGCCTGGAGCAACCAGGATGCCAAGTAAGAAAAGGATTGGCCTTCGTTAAGGGCTACTAGCCAACGGGCTAGCGACCGCAAAGGAGCCTCGTGTTGCCGCACGTGGAGCTGGCTTACAGGACACTCGTGGAGTGGGGGCCAGTGATCTTCGGTGCAGGTGGTGCTGGAGGCTAGGGCTACTCGGAGCCCAAAGCACGACTTCTTGGGAGACCCAGAAGAGGATGCACTTGCAAATGTGCTCGGTGTCCAGGGGTCACGGTCTCAAGTCACCCACGATAGCCACGGGCCTCAGCTTTGCTGGGGACTCAGGGTAGCCTCGGGAAGTCTGAGAATCCACCTCTGGTGATGCGATGACTTCGGCGTCTGACGGGAGCTTCAGAAATGCGAACCGGACAGATGCTTCTTTGGTGCCTGCCAAGCAGGGAGTCACCCTTGACCCCAAGGGAGATTCTTCAGTCCTCTAATCTTGTCGTAGAGCGTCGAAGGTCCAGGATTCAGTTTCAGAGTTTCGTCCAGGTATAATCTAAAGTCCTAAGGACTGGGTTCCTATACTTATACCAAGTTTAGGGGTTGGACTACTCTGTGGCCCCACCTATGGGTGGGTCAGGGCAGAGGGGTGGCTACACCCTTTCCCTTTGTCCAGTTCGCGCCAAAGCAGGGGCTGCAAGCCCCTGATCCGGTTTGAACTGGGGTATGCACAGGGACACCAAGTGTGCCCCCAGTGCAGGACTTCAAAGCACCCGAAAGTGCTCCCGCCCAGCCCCAATACACATTATCCTGTCTGGGGAGGTGGTCACACCTCCCTGGGACAGGAAACCTATTGTCCAGGCCTCCCTGCCGGAGTTTCGTCCAGCAGCAGGAGGCCAGACTCGTGTCTGTGGCAGCAGCATCCATTTTGTGATGCCAGGGCTTTGGAAAGAAGTTACCGGGCTAGCCAGAGTTAACATGTCTCTCCCTCTAGAAGGGTGGAATGCTACCCCCGCCGCCAGAATTGGCGGGGGGTAGTATTCCAAGATGTTTGACACCAAACACGACATGTTTAGGTGCAGCCATTCCAAAGTTAGCATTTAACGCGAGGTTATAATGCGCTTAAGAGTATATGGTCAGGCTGCACTACAAACAGCATCAGAGAAGGGTCTCCGAACGCTGCAGAGGGGCCCTGCTCATGCAGGGGCACCCTCTCACATAGGAACCACGCACTCTGCCTTCAGGATTGATAAGGCCTGCCATAGGAGTGACTTATAGGTTTATATGTGTGTATGTATGTAGTGATATAGGTAACCTATATCACAGTAAGGGGTGCATGCACCACCTTACCCAGGCTGCAGTAGCAGACCTGTGGTGTCAGTTTGGATGGCCTTCCAGGGATGGCACAATACATGCTGCAGCCCCTGGTAGGCCTCTGAGGTACCTATGCCCTTGGTACATAGTATACCATATACTAGGGACTTATAAGGGCACTCCAGATTCCAATCAGAGATGTGCCTAAGGCACATGGAAACCTTTTTACAGAGAAAGCAGATAGACTGGGGCCCTGAATAGCAGGATCCCAGTCCAACTAAGTCATAAACCAGCAAAACACCATAAAAAAAAGTGGGGGCAACCATATAGTCAGATTCCACCTTCCTACATTTGGGACATATGTTCTTGAGAGTCTATACCTGCTGCTGCTCACTGTTGTCTCCTGCCTGCTTGTTCCTTGCTGCACGGACGCCGAGTGCCGCCATTGTGTTGCTGACGCCTGGGGGGATCTGAGGACTACATTGCCCGTCATTCCTCGTGGCGCTGACGGGCCCGTCTGCGCCCGTCCGCGACTGTTTGGGACTGGACTGGACCACCCCCCCAAGAACTAATTATATATATGTTTCGGGGTAAGCATTTGTCTGGTAGAGTCTGAAGTGGGTTGAAGGGGCAAAAGTTAAGTTTGGTTTATTTTTTAGGGTTAGTGCATAAAATCAGTCGCTGTTTTAGTTGCATTTACGTTTTTGCTGCTTGGGGTTACATATTGGCTCAGTAAGGAAATTTATAAACATGAATAAGCGAAAGGGTGCTGCTGGCACCCTTGATGCCTTCATTATAAGAGCTGAGTCTCTTTTAAGCCACGAAATTGAACTAACAGAGAGAAGGTTGTCACTTGACCCAGCTAGGTTACCAACATATAGACAAGTCAGTTCACCAATACCAACTAACACGATACAACCAAACTTGAGTGGTCGAATATCAACTCCCCTGTTGATCAAAACACTCCTGTTGTAGTATCTACACTAAGTATGCCGATGTCTCCCAACTCAGCTGAAACTAACAGGCCTGGAATATCGTCGAGACTACGAGTTTCAAAACAGGTGGGAGCCCTAAAAGGAAAAACTAAGCAGACACAGAGAGTAAAAAAAACGGTTCTAAGAATGGTGTAACAAAACAGAAACAAGGGGGAACAGTTAGCCTATCCAAGGAAATCATAGATGAGCACGAACAAGAGGTGCCCTTATGTAACACTGTTAGCACACAAACTGAGACTGACTGTACTTCTTGTTCTGCTTTATCTAGTGAGGGTGTTGGGACAGTAGAACAAACTGTCGAGGCCATTCTTAAAACCGCATTAGATCATATACAGACCAAGATTAATGAACAAATGGACATTGAATTTGGGGTTTTGGATGGAAAAATAGACCAGTTAAACTTGGCCGTAGACCAATTAGGTATTCTAATTGAGGATGGTAAAAGAACATTCGAGGAAGGGGCAAAATTAATATCTGAAGCTAGAAATGTATCTATAAGTAGAAAGATTGATATATGTGGTGAACAAATTTTAGAGCAAGCTAGAACTGACACACTAAGGGGTCGATTCCGATCTCGGCCGGTAGTGCTCCGAATCGGATTCGGCTTTACCGGATCCGATTCGGAGCCCTGTTTCCCGACCGAACCGTCCGCGGGTCCGGCCGAGCGAGTACGATGCGAAATCGCCGACCGACTCGTCCGGGCGTCCCGACCGCTCCGACCGACTCGCTCCCGGCTCGAACCGCTCCGACCGACTCGCTCGGACTCGACTCGCACCGCGCAATGGAGACGTTCCCGGCCGGGTAAGTACGATGCGCGCCGCGAGCAGATCCGACCGAGCCGCGCACTCCGGCTCGAAAGAGCTGTCGGAGCCGTACTTTGGGGTCCGTGTCGGACCCCCAGTACGCGTAGCCGCGCGAGTCGCACACAGGGGGTCCCATGGGTCCCCCTACCTGTGCGTGTACGGCGCGAATCGCTCGCCGCGTACCCGCTGTAGGGGCGCCCTTGTCCGACTCGCACCCATTGAGTCAATGGGAGCCCAGCGTACGCGTTGTACGACCGGCTCCCATTGACTTCAATGGAGTCCGACCGACTCGAGTCCGATAACATACGGCCGCATCGTACTCGTTCGGTCGGACTGCACGGGTCCGATTCGGTCGGAAATCTCTCCGGGTCCGGCTCGGTCGGAGAAATTTCCGTCCCGAATCGGAATCGACCCCTTAGTAGGGGTCGAATTGTGAGGGTTAGTTCAAAGCCAACAGAAACCGGGGAGGTAGGTCGAAATGTTGGTTCTCAAATTGAGGTGGTTGCTGATCATTCAAATATGGGTAATAGTGTAGGGACAGTACATAGCCCAAGAGGAACTGATTTAATTCCTAATACAGACATCCTAAAATTACCCCCAGCTGCGTGTCCATATGTTTTGATACTAGCCGGCGTCCCTACCCTGAAAAGAGAACAAAAGAATCTTGGCACAATCTCAGAAATAAAACTGTTGATTGGTTATCCAAGTTTAAAAATGTAATCCTCAAAAAATGAATGACATCTTAATGGTTCGCAGGGTAGTGTGGGTAGGTGATTCCACTAAGAACATACAAGGGGATTGTATCGTTATAAACTTCAGGTGTCCATATTTGGTCCGTAATCTGTTAAGAGCGCATGAGGAGACTATGGTGCAGAGTACTTGTATTCATGCCTTACCCCTGGGTTACTTTTACAGGCCAGCCAGTGGGAAGATTGAGCTTGAGTATGATAATATTCCCCCCTTATCTATTTTTAACAGATACCAGGAATTAACATCTTTGGAGGCTGTCAATTGACTACAAATCGCAGAATTCCCAAGGAAGCATTATCTGGAATGATGGAAGGCAAGGCATTAGGGAATCAAGACATTGCCTCAAATATAGAGGGGCCACATATCCTAAAAACTGGAATATACAGGAAGAGACCCAGGAAGATTTACAAGAGCGGAAAGAGTGGGATGGTGTTGGAACTGTATCTGCTATCCAACGTGTTGTATTAAAGCCGCCAGATGAGGTCACAATGACAAATGATATATATAATACAAGTTGTAATTTGACAGCTGAGCCCAAGATAGCTATTATAGCTAGTAACTTAGTAGGGCTTTGTTTCATTTCGTGGAACATAGCGGGACTCGGCAAGAACCGGGATGCAGATTGGAATGAATATATTGAACAGAGCGATGTCTGTCTCTTACAGGAGACTTGGGCCCTAGAAACCCCACACAGAGTAGGCTATAAGACATTTAATGTGGATGCAATTCCATCAGCAAGGGGAGGCCTTCAGGGGGCCTTGTAATATGGATAAAAGTAACCCTCGATATTGAAATCACCCAACTGCGTATAAAATCACAAGATATAGTTGGTGTAAAAATTACAACTAAAGTTGGAAGGGTGCTGCACTTATTTAATGTCTATAATAGACCTAGCCTAGCCTCGAAAGAGTCATTGGTAATTGAACATATGGACTCTATTCTAAACTCATTAGATATAAAAACAGGCATAATAATAGGTGGGGATCTAAATTGTAATTTTGAACCAATTGTAGGGCTCTGTAATATTTTTGAAGATGAGGACATCGCTAATAACATTCCCGCGCTGGATAGCACTAATACAGTGCCGTGCACGGTGGCAGCGGTTCAAATTATGAGACTGGCGGCCGATGATGGCTTGAGAGCATGATCCATCAGATACGCCAAAGGCCCATACATTCTGCAGGGGTAAATCCCGGAGTAAAATAGATTACATAATGGTATCATTCGATGTTTGGCCTTATGTAATCGATCTAAAAGTGGTCCCGAGAATAGAGAGTGACCATCGTCCCCTCCAATTGTCATTCTTTGATGAGTTTCTCCCTTCTGCTTTGCAGAATATTGAGAGTTTAGATGTGAGCCCTGACGATATTATAGTTAGTAATAATCGCCGTTCTCTAAAATGGGCACATATATTAGAGCATAGCGAGGTATTGGCAAAAATGTATAATACATTTGCCGATATTTTTAGTCCCCATTCAAATCCACTACTAGGGAAAGATTTATTCCTAGAGCTACATAAACATTTACTGACAGCATTGGTTCCGATAGTGACTAAAATGTCAAAAAGGAAGAATGGAGAAGTAAAAACTCTCAGTAGTGAAGCAAATCCCTGGTACGACAAGGGTTGTCGTAATGTTAAGACAGAATTAATATTGGCAATAAAAAATGGTAGTATGTCTAACATAAAGGATACCAGGATCAAATATAGGAAAACTCTTGAGAAGGCCAAAAAAACTTGGGATGATGAAAATTGGTCCGATCTCCTTATAGCAGCTAAAAATAAGGACCAATTGGGCTTTTGGAGGCTTGTGGCCAAAGGGAATAAAACAGGGAAGGAAGTAAAAGACGTTTATCTTGATGCAGCCACTTGGGTTGACCACTTCTCAAGGCTGTATGCAGCACCAGATAGTGACATGGTCTTACCTAATGCCGGGTTACCACCCAGTCCAAATGAAGACAAATTAGTTTTCGATCTAGAAGAAACAATATTGGCGATCAATGCAGTTAAACTAGGGAAAGCGCCCGGACCTGATAAAATCCCGGGAGATTTATTCAAGCACGATATCAGAGTCTGGGGCCCCTACATTAACTACCTACGCAACGCCATAGTAGCGGGCGCAGAAATTCCAGAAACATGGAAAGGGGCGGAAATTTTTACAATCTTTAAAAGGGTAATCGCTATGACCCAATAAATTATCGCCCTATCAGTTTAATTGATATTTTACAGAAAGTTTTTGCAAGGCATATTTTAAATCGTATAAATACATGGATTGAGGAGAACACTATACTTTCTAAATTTCAGGCAGGTTTTAGACTTAAAACCAGTACAATAGATCAGGTCTTTATATTTTCTTGTTTATGTTGGATATATGTGAACTTAAGAAACGGTCATCTTTACGTTGCCTTTGTAGATTTAAAGGCTGCGTTTGATCTTATCCCACGGGCTCTGTTATGGGAGTCACTGAGATGTCAAGGGTTGCCAGCTAACCTACTCGAACAGATTATGAGGCTACATGAAAATAATTATGCGAAGGTTAGATGGGGTCCAAGGGGCGAACTAACAGGACAAATCCCCATAAAAAGGGGCGTTCGCCAAGGATGCGTACTGGCACCCACATTATTCTCATTATACATCAACGATATTCCGAAATTTCTGAATGGCTGTAAAAATGATGCACCAAAATTAAGGGGTAAATTGGTGCCAGCACTTTTATTCGCTGACGATACGATATTAATATCGCAAACACCCAAGGGACTACAATGTTTAATAGATTCGTTCCATAAGTATTGTAACACCAAAGGCCTTGAAATTAACATTAGTAAGACTAAATACATGGCCATAAATCCCCACAAAACTTTTCGGGAAAACATAGTTTTGAATGGTCAAAAGTTGGAGTACGTACAGAGTATTAGCTATTTGGGTATTTCCTTGGATACTAAATTATCATGGAAGACCCAAATAGAAAAAAGTAAGATAACCTTGACACAAAATGCGTTGCCTATTATGAAAAGGCATGGAAATAGTTTTACAAAGGCTGTTTCTCCAGCATTGGAGGTGTTCAAATACAAAGCCCAATCTGCAGCATTATATGGGGCTGAAATATGGGGACCCTTCTGTAAAAGAATTTCGAGGTGGGAGAAAACAAATTCTATAGAGCACTTTTAAGTCTTCCGGTACGCACACCACTAATCCCAATTATTTTGGACCTGAATATAAAACGGACTGACCACTACGCAATTTTAAGTCCTCTTACATTATGGGTAAGACTTTGGTCAACACCGGAGCTGCTAGATTATAAGGTTGGTTTAGAAGAAATTATAAAATTGGATCAGAACAAAAGTATCACATGGCTTAGACAGGTTTGTTTATGGTTGAAAAAGATTGGCTTATCCCTGTTTTGGGATGACCCATCTTCATTGACCCAAGCCTCTAAAAAGATATTAAAATCTACTTTCTGGGCCTACATTCAAAGTAGCATGCTACCTGATTCAGCAGGTGGGGCGTTAACAACAAGGTTCCTTTTGTTCAAGGATGTGGCATATTTTGAGCCTTTCTTGGACGAAGTACGCCCTCAACTTGCCAAAACATTATATATGAAATTTAGATATGGCATAATGAACATTAATACAGTTGTAGCAAGTTGGGCCAGTAAACACACTGAAAATATCGATGATTTGTGTACTTTATGTTCAGGTAAAGCCAAAGAAAATGAGTTGCATATTCTTTTCTTCTGTCCTGTATATGCTAAGGCCAGGAAAAAATGGATCAAACCGATTTGTTTAAACCTAGGAATGAGATCATGCAAAGAGGCGGAAAGAATTCTAAAGACTGAAACTGCACAGGTTATTGTCTTTGGCGTTAGTAGATTTCTGCTAGCAGTTAGTTTTTTAAGAGCTAAAGCAGGTCTTAAGCTGTAGTGTATTGTCCATATTTTCTCGGAATCTTTGAAACAATATAGTTGTTCTTAATGAAAAAACACAGGGAATTGTACTGTACTATGCATTAGTAGATACAAAGTTATTAATTGTCTTGCATTCTAATAATACTGGAGTTTCTTAAAATGGACGTGGAATACAAGCCTAATACCATGAGTTTTCCTCTTTTTAATCATTGATGCCTTTTTAGCATATTTATATTAGTATTTATGTTTTAACATAATAGGGACATACAGACCCCTTTCCATTGTATCTCTTTGTATAAATTGCTCGCATAGGTTTTTATTTGGACTATTTGTATTTGTATTCAAAATTGTACGTATTTTTATGCATCTTTTATGGTTTAAAAGAACCGAAATAAAGATTTTGAAATGAAATCTGCCAATTGGGTATATAAGCCAGTTCTACCAGGCTTTAAGGAGAGAGCACAAGCACTTTAGCACTGCTTAGCAGTGGTAAAGTGTGCATAGTCCTAAGGTTGGCAAAAGCGAAGTCAGCAAAACAGGAGGTCTAAAGGCAAAACTTTAGGGGGAAGACCACACCAAGGATGCCAGGTCTATCACCACCCCTACTGATTCACTCACAGCATGTGTAACTGATCCAGGGCTGACCTGGTTGGTACACAAAAACGAATGATGATTGTAACAGACAGACTATAAAATGTGAGGTGATTGGTGATTTTCTTCAGGGTCTATCACCTGCCTTTTTTCTGAGAGTAAACAAATTGATATGGCACAACAATGCTTTTGCTATCTTTCCCATTTGGCATATAGACACAGAAGGTGATGTTCTTTGACACAGTAAATTTGATACCTGTTACATCTCTTCGTACATATCTAAAGTGACTGTATTTTTCTTTTCATGTGCATATATGCTTAATCATTGCTCTTTTGCATACGTTTGTATTGGCATGATTGGCGTGATTTATTTTGTTGCACAAAACATGCTGTGCCCTTTCTCCCACTGTTTCTAATGAGCACAGAATGTTTCTGCTTCAAATTAGTAGTGCCACTGTGTGCCAAGATCAAGGGATAAACCATTGACTGCATTCTGAATTTCAGGTTGTAGAGTGGCATGTAAAGGGACTAAAACTCAGAGTACCAAACCACTGGGCATACATGTGATACAGCACTTTGCACTGTGCAAATTTCTGGTACAAAGTCAGGTTCAGGCTTCACTCCAATGGATCTGTAGTTCCAGGCTGAGACTGTCACAACAATCAATAAAGTTAAATAATGTGAAGAAACATTTGGTCTCACAAAGATGACAGAGAGAATTAGATTTGCAATCCATGAAGGTTTATTAAAAGATTAGTAAAGTTACAAATTCAACTCATCAAATTAGTTGTAAATCAAGAGCCAATACATGAATGCATTAGTCAAAATAATTCAAAGCAATTCAAACCCTAATTGTAAAGACAAACTACTATAAAGTTGTCTCAAATATTAATCAAAACAGACTCATTTTCCTGTGAAGGAAAAACCCTGTTCAGCTAAGCTAGGTAAAAGTTGGAATGTTTTGGGGAGAAATAAGGCAGAAGGTATCAGCGTGGATATAGTCTCTGAAAGGCTTAGGCAAGTAAAGCTCATCTTGCGAGGAAGGTTACTTCTCTAAAGGAAGCTGGAAATGCATCTTCCTTCAGAGGAAGCTATAAGGGAAGCTGTTATAAAGGGAGCTAGAACAGAATCTGCTCTAAAAGAAGCTGGAAGTGAATTTGCTCTAAAGGAAGCTAAAACGAATCCAATTTTAAAACGCTGCAAACATATTTCTAAGCCTACAGAGTTCTAACATGATCAGTAACACATATCAAGAGATGACAGAAATGATACAGCTTCAGCTACATTAAAATATACAAAACTTTCTCACAAGCAGTCTTCAACTGTGACCTTCAAACTAGCAGATTAGACAGGCAACTCGTTGCACTCCCAGGTGTTGCTAAAGGGCCTCAATTCAATTAAGTAATTCCACCACAATCTCGAAAAACAAAACATTCTTCTCTGCATGTGAAATGAGAAAAATAGGCATTTCAGTGTTTTCAACTTTTTGACAAAGTAAATGTTCATGTTTTACAAGCAAAGTAGCAACTAACATGAGCCATTTTTATATACAGACCTACATTAATTGGAATCAGTTTAAACACGGAAGATGTGCATAAAATACATTTACATGTTACAGTTTAATATTAATATGTGTGCAAATATTTAGATAAAAACAAATTGTTTCAAATGTAATATTGAATAAATGTGGCATTTAAAGTTATGCTTCACGTTTTAAGAAGCAGTGAACAAATTTTAGGTCTTAGCTAGACAGCGCATGCACTGTCTCGAAGAGACATGCTGTGTTTAAACTGTGGGGTTCAGCCCACCCATATGCTGCTCATTTGCTTGCTCCATCGTCTGTCTCATATTCTTTGTCACCATTTGTCCCTGGCATGCATGGTCATGCCTTTCTTGTGTTTACCCCTCCCCCCAAAGCATGGACCAAGTTTGCGATCATTTTAGGACCTTCTTTTCAGTACCCTACACAGGGCTTGTCCTTTTACCAGCTCTGGGGGCTCCCACCCACCCTCATGCCCCGTCCACGGATCATCCACTCCCCCTCCCCCATCACTGCTATTTCCTTTGTTGCTGCTTTCCATTTCCCTCACCTCCTCCCTCCCTTCCCTGCTTGCTCCCTCTCACCTCCCGGTTTTTGCCCCGTCCACAAGTCACCCCCTCCGCCAACCGAGTCACTGCTTTAAACTCTCATTGTAATTTGTTTCATTCTAGTGAGTGGTGGTGTTCTGCCTTTTAACGTCCTGTTAGTGTATAGCTGACCTGCTGATTGGAGCATGTGTGCACGGCTGCTATTACTTGGCACATGTGTAGTCTCTGTTTCTTTTCTTTTCCGCATGTGTGGGCACTAGGTGTGTGTGCGTGTATACACCACATGTAGTCGTTAGGCAATTGTGTTTATAGCTTGAAAATCAGATCTCAAGTGTTTAAGGTGTGCGTTATCACAGGGCATGTCAGAGGTTCTAAAGTACTTGTGTCTTCTGCTGTAATTGCACAGCCACATGTCTCTTGTGCGAAATGATTGAACTGTTCGTGTCTCACTTTGTTGCTTCTCATTTCATAGGGTGGGACTCTATTTCTTCACATTTCTCCCGTTGGGACACTTTCTTATTTTTCTGCATTTACCAGTGAAGTATTTCCATGCACCGTTGTTCCTTAACTTGAATTCTCTTTAAAGGAGCCAGGTTGATTCTTGATGTCATCAAGATCTGCCTGCCCCCCAGTGCTCATGTCGAAGTAGTCCTATTAATGTGACTGCCGATGTGATGTATTTCCTCATGTTCAATACTTTAAACCAGCCTTACATTGTTATTCTTTCAGTTTTTTTTGTGCAGTTTTAAATAGCGTCAACACCACCCAAAGGTAGTGGAACACTTTACATTAGCACCAATTACTTTTTTGTGCACTTTTATATAGCGCCAACACCATCCAAAGATATTGGAGAGCTTTACATTAGCACCAGTTCCTTTACACAAGGACGCATACATTTTTGTAGGCATGGGGAGGTTAAGTGATTTGCCCAGAATCAAGGATGTTAAGCTGACGCCGAAACTCAAACCCGGCTTCCCAGTTCCATAGACGGCAGCTCTGGCCCTTACGCCACATCCTCTCCCAAGAGGATACCACATCCTCTCCCTAGCCTCGGCCTCTGTTTCACATTGGGGCCAGATGTATGTAGGTAATCATTTGTGATTACCAAATAGCAAATTATTATGATTCACTATTTGGTAATCGCACACACCAATGTACAAATGTGTCTTTGACATATTTTGCAATTCCCAAATAGACCTATCTCATTAATATTCATGAGATAGGTCTCGGTTTGCAACCCATTGGGAATCGCAAAAATCACACGGATGGTTGACTGCTGGGGTCAGCAGACCACCATGTCTGTGATTGCTCTTCAATAAAGCAATGTTTTTTTTTAAATGCAGCCTGTTTTCCATAAAGAAAGTGGGATGCATTTCAAAAAGAAAAATGAAAAGTGTTCTTTTCATTTTTGAAGAGTAGGCAGTGGTCCGTGGGACCACTGCCTGCTCTTAAAAAATGTCTTCACAAACATTCACAAAGAGGAGGGGTCCCTTCCGGGCCCCTTCTCATTTTCGAATGAGTTCCCACCTACTTGAAGTAGGTTGTAAAATGCAAATGTTTTGCAACCACATTTCGGTCTCAAACATTCACACATACCACTGTGATTCGGCATTAGGAAGGGATGCCCTAAACAAGCCCATTCCTAATACTGAATCGCAAACCCAATTTGCTACTCGTTAATAGGTTACTGAATCGCAAATAGGATCTTTGTGCATTGAAAAATAAATGTTTTTGTTTTCAGACGGCCCGATTCACAGAACTGGGCCATTTGCAAATTAAAAAAGCTTTGTACATCTCACCCTTAATCTCCCCATGGCAGCCCGCATTTTCTGTTGGTTGTCCATCCACCTCCCACACATTGTGGTTTGCCCAACTGTACTCCATTGACCAGATACCCTCCTCCACAACTCTGCTCTTTTCAATTTTTTTCGTGCAGTTTCATATAGCGCCAACACCACTTGAAGGAATTGGAGTGCTTTATATTAGCACCAGTTACTTTTTGAGTGCAGTTATATATAGCGCCAACACTACCCGAAGGTATTGGAGCACTTTACATTAACATCCACCGGTTACTTTTCACGAGGACACCGCAAACTTAAGCAAATCACTTAATATCCTCATTGTAGCCAGCATTTGCTGTTGATTGCCCATCAATCTCCCTCCCATTGCTACTTGTCCAGGCTGAACTCCTGTTGTCCAGGTCTACTCTTCCTCCAGACCCCCTCCTTCCCTGACTCTGCTTTTCCCATTTGTTTATTTTTGGGTACTTTTATGTAGCACCAAACACAGCTCGAAGGGATTGGAGCACTTTATATTAGCACCAGTTACTTTAAACAAGGATACGTTTATTTTTGTAGGCACAGGGAGATTAAGTGATTTGACCAGAATCAATGATGTTAAGCCGAAACTCAAACCCAGATTCCCACCTCTATAGTCAGCAACTCTGACCCTTACGGCACATCCACTCCCAATAGGATGCAAAATCATCTCCCTAGACTCAGGCTCTGTTCCACATTTTGTGATTAAGGACAAATAACTTAATCTTCCCGTTGCTGCCCACATTTGCTGTTGGTTGCTTGTCCACCTCTCAACCGTTGCTCCTTGCACAGATCCCCTCCTCTACCTACTCTTTTTCACATTTTTTTTGTGCAGTTTTATGTAGCACCAACACCACCTAAAGGCATTGGAGCACTTTACATAAGCACCAGTTACTATTTTTGTTCAGTTTTATGTAGCTCGAACACCAGCCAAAGGTATTGGAGTGCTTTACAGTGGGACCAGTTACTTTTTTTGTGCTGTTTTTTATAGGGCCAACACTACCCAAAGCAATTGGAGCGCATTACGTTAGCACCAGTTACTTTTTTTTGTGCAGTTTTATATAGCGCGAACACCACCCAAAGGTACTGGGGTGCTTTACATTAGCACCAGTTACTTTACACAAGGACACATTCATTTTTGTAGGCACAGGGAGATTAAGTGATATCAACAATGTTAAGCTGCCCCCGAAACTCAAACCCGGTTTACCAGCTCCATAATCGGCAGCTCTGGCCCGAACGCCACATCTTCTCCCGAAAGGAAGACATATCATCTCCCTAGCCTCTACCTCAGTTCCACATTTTGTGATTATGGATAACTTATTTAATCTCCCCGTTTTTAAACACAACAAGCATTGTCAAAGCCAATAGGTTTCGCCTGTGCCAAATCTATTGTTTTTAGGTCTCGGCTAGACAGCGCATGCGCTGTCTCCAAGAGACATGTTGTGTTCTATCTGTGGGCTTACAGGCCGCCCATCTCCTACCATTGGCAAACTTCAGAGTTACTCTCATTTTTTTATGCCATTTGTCATGGAATGCAGGCATCATGCCTTCTTCTTGTGTTTGGCCCTCCCATAGCGCATGGACCAAGTACATGTCTACTAACACTGCTCCGGGTTTGTGCAGCTATTTTTTCTTTATTTTCAAGTACTCCATAGGAGTAATTGTGTTTTCAGGCCATCTACCTTGTACACATACACACGTTCTACTAAAATGCATCCACATGTACATAAACTAATGCATTTCTTAAAAAGTTGTTCAATTAAGGTATCTTTTTACACCTTCACTGTTGTTTCCTCCTGCCCTCTTCCTTCGCTGGTATCCCATCTCCCCATCCCCTCCTGCTTCCCTGCTTGACCCATCCCCCCACTACCTCCCTCTTCACTGCTGCTTTTATTTTTTATTTTTTTGTATGATCCATTGGTATTGGAGTGCTTGTCCCGTCCTCCGGTTTGACATAGTCTCCCTTGTACTCAAACACACATACTACTAAAATGCATGCATGTGTACATAAACAAATGCACTTCTTAAAAAGTTGTTAAAGCATGAACAACACTTGTTTATTTTATTTGCACAATCCAATGGTATTGGAGCGCTCGTTCCGTCCCCAGTCTTGCCATATTCTCCCTTGTACACATACACACATACCACTAAAACGTATGCGTGTGTACATAAACAAATGCATTTTTTTTAAAGTTGTTTTAACACAAACCGTACTTATTGTTTTTGCACGATCTGATGGAATTGGAATGCTCGCTCCGTCCTTCGTCTTGCCATAGCGCAAACACAAGGCAATGATATTGGAGCACTCACCAGTTACATTACACAATGACACATTCATTTTTCTTGCTGATCATGCTTTAATTAAGGCTTGTTTCCCCCATTCATTGTTGCTTCCTCCCACCCTGTTCTGTCATAGCTTACCCATCTCCCCATCCCCTCCTGCTTCCTTTCCATGCCTAACCTGTCCCCCACTACCTCCCTCATCGCTGCTGCTTTTATTTTCATTTTTTTTTTGCATGATCCGATGGAATTAAGGTGCTTGTTTCGTCCTTCATCTTGCCACACAGCTAACACCAGCCGATGGTATTGGAGCGCATTAAGTGCTCATCAGTTACATTACACAAAGACACATTCATTGTCATACGTAAGTGATTTGCCTAGAGTCACAAACTGTTCAGCCGACCCAGACATTCAAACCTGGTTCCTCTGTTCCCCTGTTGGCAGCTCTGGCCGTTACACCGCATCCTCATCCAAAGTTCCTCAGCTGTTTCTCACTATCACTTCCACATTTGCTCAGCAAGGCCTCGTCAACACCAATCAAGCATTGGCAAAGCCAATAGAACTCGGCACTGCCCGAGCTATTGGCCTTGTGAATTTCTATTACCCATTCCAACAACACTGCACAAACTCTCACAAGGCTAGGGAAACTCACCAACATCATTCGAGCCACACTGTACACAGCCCAGTTCAGAAATTAAAAAACAAACAGAAACAGCGACATCCTTGGGGAAGACTATCTAAGTCCTGTCTAACCGACCCTGAGAAAGGCGGTCCTTACAATCAGAACCATATGTGACTTCCTCCTAGTGAGCGCGTCCAGGGGCTCCAAAACAGGTCTGCTCGATCATTCTACAACCCTCAACCATCTCTGCTGGTCTGTGGCGGAGCCAAGTCACCAACCAAGTGCACAGGAGGACCAGGATGCCCACAGCCTAGGACAATGAGCAGAAAAAGCACAGGAACTGTGACACCCTAGGTGATGAATACCAAAGCCCTGATTAACTGTCCCTGAAAACGGAAACCCTAATTGAAAGTTCCACATATGAATTCCCCTCAGCTTGTGCGCACTAGGGCTTTATAATATGGCTGCACTGGACAATCCACCATTTTGAACCATCTTTGCAGGACCATAGCGGAAACCAAGACCCTATCTCAGTCAAGATGCACATCCTGACATACTTCCCCATTAAGCATCTCAAGCCCCACAATCGCACAGGGTCCAACCAGTCTGCACTTTGCACTTTCCAACCTATTCCTCTAGTGATTCTGATGTATTTTTACAGCACAACGCAGCTAATATTTCAGTCTTTTTTTTTTATTCCACCATTCTAAAAAATAATCTCAAACATTGTTCAAGGGCTGACGTGCTTTAAAAAAAAAAAATATATATATATACCATTGATTGTTTGCTATATTCTCTTATGATGGTATTATTAAGATTGTCGCCATTTTGTATGCATGGGCAACTGTCAAACCCGGCCGCCCACATGTAATGATTTTAATTAATCAAACATGAATAAACTACTTAAATGTTACTTGAATGCTGTTAGCCATATTAACTAGCAGCACATCTGCTGTTCAGCATGGCTGAACGTCACTGAAAAAAGCACTGGGATGCAGCCCGGGCAGGCCATGTCATAGTATTTTTTTGTGTTAGGAGGGGCAGGACAATAAACTCAACATGGTGGGCAAAGAGACTCGCTGTTGGCTCAACATCCTGTGATTCTGGACTTTCAGTGACTTTCAGCCATGCTGAACAGCAGATGTGCTGCTAGGCATCATAGCTAAAAGACATTCACATTAACAAGGCCAATAGCTCGGGCATTGCCAAGACCTATAGGCTTTGCCAATGCTTGTTTATTTTTGGCATCTCAGATTTGAGAATTACAGTTGGGCAACCCATAATAATGAACAAAAATTTGTCACGAAGACTGGTGTTTCTGTCTTTATTTGTATGTTGACTGGATTGGGATTTTATTTTTAACTGTGTTGGAATCTCAGATGTTTGGATCTAGCGTGACTTGAGGGAGGTCTGAAACACATAAAGCATGGCAATGTTGCCAAAAACTTTATTTAAATGATCTGTTTTTTTTCTTTTTCCAAGCCTCCAATTGAGATAAAATGATGGGTGTCAGTTGGTTTGTTGTTGTTTTTAGCTTTACAACTGAACTTCTGATACCAGCCATACTCCCTAATTCTTTTTGCAGTCTTTGTATCTATTCTGTATTTTCTGTGCTTCAATTACCTCCCTCATTTGTTAGTAAGATGGGGTCACTAACTGTTCTGAGGCATCTCCCTCCAGCCCTTTAACCAGGCTTCTCTGGCAGTTTGCAGGTTTGTCACCTTTTTAGCACTTTTTTTCAGGCATCATTCAGAGTTTTTGATCCACATGGAAACAGACAGATATTCTAATGATGTGGTAGTATGTGTCTTCAGGCTGCCGGTATGGTTAATTCTTTACAGAGCTGGAGAAGTTGTGACCTGGCAATACTGCCTCTTGGTAAGGTACAAGCTCGATAGTTCTAGCCCTCTCAGCATCTTTGGTGAGTGGCGACTGGCATCACTGTTTCTTAGGACTTTGATGGATGAGCTTCCTTCGTTCCTCACTCTTAATATGTAATTGGTGTATGTTTCTGATTGTTCCTTCAGCTGTCATTCCAACCCTTTGCATGCCACCTTATTCCCTGCTTCTTACTCCCACATGTGGGTTCACAGCCATGGCCTGGATTTGACACAAAACTTGCTGTCAAACACTCTTTGTTAGGTTTCCTTTCTAAATATACTGCACGCGCAAGACGTACAACATAGGAGTTTTTTCATAGAAGGACGACGAGGAGCAGGAAAGAGAGCGGCCAGGCAGAGGAGGAGGCAGCCACGCAGGTGAGTGCCTTCTGTTTTGAATTTATAATTAATTTGGGAGGGGGAGGGAGTGGAGCGGAGTTCCACTGAGTTTTTTTCAAACTCCGTGGAGCTCCGCGTAGCGGCACTACGCCAGCCCCGCCCGCCCTTACATGGAAAACACTAAAAATCTGGTAGAAAGTGACAATCTTGAAACGGTTGTACGGACCAACCCAATTCTCTTGTGGCCTCAGTTCCGTAGCATGCAAGTCCCTAAAAAACGTGTATAAAAATCAAAACACTTCTAAGTAAAATAACGCCAAAAGAAGCACACTTGTGCAAAATGGATACAAAGAGCTTTGCGCATGGTTGTTATCCCTCACAACTGGATTCTAACTTTACCCCCTCCTTCGTCAAAAGTTTATTCTATACCATCGTCGGCTCTCTGAAGTTACGAAATGGCTAAACTTAGCCCAAATAAATAAATACATGTTTATGTTTATGTTTTTTTATGTTTATGAGATTTGTAAAGCGCATGACTACCCCTGGGCATCTCAGCGCTGGAATGATACAGGACGGAGACTGTTTAGCACTTGGGTTTAGGGAAAGAGCCATGTTTTTAGTCTTTTTTGAATGCCACTTCATTGTCAATTAGTCGGAGTTCTGGGTCCAAACTGTTCCAGAGTTTTGGCACCAGATGGGTGAATGACCTTCCACCCCATCTGGCTCTCTTCACTGTGGTAGAGTTCATCAGGAAGTTGGCGCTGGACCTAAGTTGTCGACAGGGGGAGTAGTGTGAGACCAACTTTTGAATCAGAGCGGGTCCTCTCCCATACATGGCTCTGTGGGCCAGGCTTAAGAACTTAAATTTGATTCTGGCATGGACCGGAAGCCAGTGAAGCTCTCTTAGTGCGGGTCTAACTGAGTGGTGTCTGGGTATGTTCAACAGCAGTCGGGCAGCTGCATTTTGTACGACCTGCAGTCTATTCGTGACATATTTAGGGAGCCCAGAAAGAGAGTTGCCGTAGTCCAGCCTTGATACCACCAGGGCTTGGACTACAGTTTTCCTAGACTCCTCTGGGAGCAGGGACATTATTTTTCTAATCATGCGGAGTATCCCAAAGCAGGTACCTGATAGTTTTTGGCCTGGACCTCCATTGTCAGGTTCTGGTCCAACCACATACCTAAGTTTTTTATTGCTGTTTTAGGAGGAGGAGGCAGTCCCCACTTAGAAGGCCAGGGGATCTCCGTGCGGGGACTGAAATTATTGCCCAGTATCATTAGCTCTGTTTTATCCCCATTCAGTTTGAGGCTGCAGTCCGCCATCCAAGACCCGATTTTTTCCAGGCAGGGGACGAGTTGCCTATGGTCCGAGTTAAGAGAGTCTGAGATTGAGAACACTAGTTGAGTGTCATCGGCATATGACACGATGGAGAGACCAAAATCCTGAATTATATGTGCCAAGGGGCTAAGATAAATGTTAAAAAGTGTTGGACTCAGGGAGGATCCCTGAGGGACTCCCCAAGGTGCTGAGAGGGAGTCTGACTTAAATCCGGCCTCCATACATTGGAAGGATCTATCCCTCAGGAATGACGCAATCCATTGGTTGGCTACTCCTCTGATTCCAACATTCTCCAGTCTTTGGATTAGCACTGTATGGTCTACTGTATCAAATGCTGCACTTAAATCCAAAAGTACTACAGCCGCAGTTCTCCCTTGGTCTAAGATGGATTTAAGTTTTTCAGTGACCACCAGCAGGGCTGACTCCGTGCTGTGGTTTGGTCGGAAACCCATCTGGGTCTGGTGTATGATGTTGTTGTTTTCGAGGAAGCTAGAGATCGTGTTGTTCGCGTATTTCTCAGCAATCTTGCCTAAGATAGACAATAGGGATATTGGGCGATAATTGGCCAAATCTGCAGGGTCGAGTTGTGTTTTTTTTAGCAGGGGTTTAATGATGGCGTGTTTCCACTCTTTGGGCACCTTGCCCTTTTCAAAGGAGAGATTAATGAGATTGGATAATTGGTTAAAAACAGCATTCCCACCTTGGGCTAGGATGTGAGGTGGGGCCGGGTCAAGCGGGAGCCTGATTTGAGTTTCTGTAATGTGGAGCAACCTTGTTCTACCTTCATTTTCGGGAAGGACAAGAGGGCAGGTGTGGAGGGGTGGGACAGTTCCAAATGTTCACTCTTTTTTGGGGGGTTTGAGATTCTATGGGGGCCTTCTGTGACACCTGGCGTCGTGGTGGAATTAGGATGGAGGGAATTGTAAATGTTTTCCACTTTACTCTTGAAAAATGAGGCTAACCCATTGCATCTTTCTTTGGAATATTGGGAACTGTTTGTGCCTGGGTCTATTGTGGTGAGTGATCTGACAATTTTAAAAAGCTCCTTAGAGGAGTTAGAGGACCTTGTGATTTTTGCTTCAAAGAAGGCTGCTTGTGCTTTCCTAATGCTCTTGTGGTAGAGCTGTATGGCTAGTTTGTAAGCTCTTTTGAGCTCTGGATCATATGATTTCCTCCAATTACGTTCTAGTCTTTTGCAGCTCTTTTTTTGAGCGACCAGCGTAGGGCAAAACCAGGACGATCTATTCGAGTGTTTATGCGTTAGTGGACCTGGCTTCCTAAAGTTCCGATCAATGGAGCTATTTATCCAGGTTCGCCAGTTGTCATAGGCCTCTTCCAGGTCATTAGTGTCTGGTGGTGTGGAGGATTCCAGATCTTTGATCCACTCCTCCGGGACTTTCCTAGGCCATTTGCGCCCCACTACTATAGGTTCTTTTCTTTGATCCCCTGTATGCGATTTACGGAGGCGCAACGGAATCATGGCGTGATCTGTCCATGGCACCCACTTGGGTGCAAGCACCTCCAATCTGGGATAGTTTGAAAAAAATGGGGTCTAGGAGGTGACCTTTTTCATGGGTAGCTGATGGTGTCAGTTGTGGAGCTAATTTACAAGCCCTTTGTGCCATCGGTGTGTCACTTTTTCCCATGTTAAAAGTGACGCACCGGCGGCCCATAGCTTGCAGTATATATTGTGGAACTGAGAAGATACTTCTGGTGAATGCTGGTACACTACCTTAGATTCTATCCTGCCTCCTAGGCTGTGTTGAAGAATATTTCACTTGTAAAGCCTCAAGCACTGCTACTATAGAGACACTGGGGTAGATTTACAAACATTTTGCACTGGGTTAGCATCCATAAAAGTAACGCTAACCAGCACAAAATGTTTTTTTTTCTAATTTACTTTCCAGCACAAAACTTATTTTGTGCTGGAAGATACCCCAAAAGTAACGCAAATCACTGCTTTGCATAACTTAGCGCCAAAGGGCATTACATGGGCATTTCCATGCAGCCACCCATGCCTTTAGACACAAAACCCTATCTACAAAAAATAGTAGGCAGGGTTAATCGCCTAGCGGGAACGCCATTTCAAAGCAGGCGTGAAAGGAGAAATGCTTTTATTTCTCCTTTCTTTTCCAACTTTGCATGCTTGCTGCACTGTGCAGCACACATACAAAGTGGGAAAAGTTTTAAATTAAGTCTAAGCATAGTATTTTGTACTGGAAAGGTACCCTTCGAGTGCAAAACCTATGCTAGACTCGCACACACCCGTGCACTAAGGCACAAAGGTGTGTGTGTGGTGCTCAGCAGCTGAAAGAGTCATATCTCTCTAGATATGGCACTCTCCTGCTCCCTCCTTGTCAAGCAATGCAGTGCAGCATTTTTGGCTGCTGTGTTACGTGACTTTTTTGAAAATCTGGCCCACTGTCTGCAGAATCTGCCAATTTAAAGTGCCAAGTCCACATTGTTGGAGGAAGGTCATTTGACTGTGGGTCAGTAGTAGCTGGTAGTTCTGGGGAGGGAAACTGTTGGGATTCTAAAGCACGGAGAAGACACTGCTGCTAGAAGGTCACACTGCTGATTCCCTCTGGAAAAAATAAGTCCATGCTGAGGGCCTCCACCATGATATAGTTTGCTTCTACCCCATGAGCCGCTTTGAAGGCTTCGGAACGAGCTTACATGATCTGTTTACTTACCCCTTGTGCAACAGTGCTTGGACCTGTTACTGTTGCATGCTTGCATTTTCTGGCTCGTGTCCTGCCTAGGGGCTATGTAGAGAGTTGGGTGCTCCTTGACCAGACCTTGCTAGTGCTTCTCAGGACGGAAGGCTGTGATGGCCTGTAAGAAATTGGAATGTTAGTTGAGGGGGGGAGGACCCACCTCAAAAAATAATCTCAATCCTAGTCAGGGTGAACCACAAAGGTCACTAAATAAACGTGATTTAACCCTCTGGTAACTTAGCAATAAGCAGTCAGGTTTCACTTAGAGGCAATGTATAAAAAGTATTTATGTAGTACACAAACAATAATAAATTAAAACCACAACACATGTAAAATCCTAATTCTATTTAGCAATATAGAATACATTATAATAAATAAAATTACACAACAAAAATCCAATAAGTAGATCCAGAGTTATGCATTTTTTAAATTCTAAGGTTCAAAATAGCAGCAAAAAGAGCCAACTGTGTTTATCTGGTCGCACTAGACTGGGACAATATCAAAAGTTAAGGCTGGCCACAATGGAGTGCGGGTCGGATACAGAGACCTCGTTCATCCCGGTGAAAAGTTTTACCTTCTGACAGTCGCTGGTACTGAAGACAAAAATCCTCAGTGGGGAAAGACAGCAGGCTGAGTCAAAGAGGGTACCACTTCGTCGGATTGCTGCTGGAAGAGGTCTTGATGAAGCCGTTGACTTTTGGTGGGAAACCTCAGTGTGGGAGACATCTAAATTTCACTCCCAGAGAGGTCCCTTGCCAGCAAGATACTTTTTGTTCCTTTGTTCAGTGAAGATTCCTACCTTCAGACTTAGTTACTTTTTGAGGGCTCGGATTCTTCAAGCAGAGCAGTGCTGCAGGCTGTAGCTATAGAGGGCTCCATGAAGTCAGGCGACTTGTCCAAAAAGTCCCACTGGACCAGATTTGCTGCTGCTGAGAAGAACATAGCAGTGATGCACATGCGTCAGAACGGGTTGGCATGTTAGTCCTGGTCCCATGTCGGTCTCTGAGCAAAACGATGGAAGAAAATGTTTAATTCTTAGGTTTCTGGAAACTTTAGCACGAGTACGTTTTGACACCAGCCAAGGGACCAGGACTTTGGGGACAGCACTTAGGAGTCAAGACTCAGTCCAGCACAGGCCAACAGCAGGATCTAGGGCAGGTCTGATTGGAATTGATCAGCTGGGCAATTGCAGGAGAGGCCTTTAGAAACTTGTTGTGCCCCTGTAGCTCAGACAGGTCAATCAACTGACACTTGGAGTCACTTTTGGGGTCCTGGGTTCAAGGCAAGTAAGTCCAGTCTTAATTCAGGTTCCTCATAAATGCAGGGCAGTCCTTTGGGTTCCTCACAGGTTCAGGAGTGTTCTGAAGAGGGTGATGGGGGTGCCATATTTAATCACAGTGCCAGCCTGTGGGTCGGGGAAACTCCTGGTTACTCCCTAATCAATGAGGTGAAAGTTCCCAGGGGTGACCCCACTCACTTTTGCAGGACTTCCTGTGTGTTTTACTGTAAGCAATACCACAGTATCCGTCTCTACCTAAATCCAACAATGCAGAACCCTTCTTCTCCTGGTAAGAGCTCCCTGTGCCCATGCAAAGGTGAGGCTAGGATAATGAGCAGATGTTCCTATGTGGCCACTATAAAACTTGTTCTAGGGCACCTCCCACTTCCCACTGGGTTTGGAGACAAGCACACTAAAAAGGCAAAGGGAGGCAGGCATAGGTGTGAGCTACATCTACCAGTGACAGGATATGCACCCTTTGAAGCTCGGGAAGGAGCTGGGCACAACCTCCTAGGCCATCCTACTCAAGGAAGAAAAACACCTATCTCACCCAAGCCTTTTATCCACAGCCTGGGAGCAATACACATCTCTCCACTGGAGAGCCATTCACCAGTCAGGTGACACTGGACACTGGAAGAAAGCTTAGGCAGGAAAATGAGAACTTTCTAAAAGCGTAATTTTCAAAATAGTATTTTAAAATCCAACGTTATCATTTAGTTGGATTTTAAATTGCAACTCAAATTAAGTCCTTACATCATTTTTTAGCTGCTACCAAACCAAAATTAAGCATTATAAGGTGTTATAATGTACACCAGTGTTTCTCCAGTGAAGAGCCAGCCTTGCTACAGTAAAAAAAGACTTTGTATGTTTTTTCACTTCTAGGACATTCAAAGCTTTAAATAAGCATGTCCTGCCTTTTAAAATCCACACACCCACCCGTGTCTGCATTTTAGGTCTACCTTAGGGGTGACTTATAAGTATTAAAAATGATGGTTTAGGCCTAACAAAAGGTTCATTTTGCCAGATCAAAATGGCAGTTTAAAACTGGCCACCCAGGCTGCAATGGCAGACTTCTAGACATGTTTTGTAGTGCTAGTTTAGTGGATGGCACAGCGAGTGCTGCAGTCCACTAGTACCATTTAATTAATAGGCCTTGTTATACCCTAGTTACCTACAAGTAAAATAAATGTGCCAATCAGGAATACTACAATTTTATTATGCTTAAATGGGAGAGCACTTTACCACTGGTTAACAGGAGTAAAGTGTGCAGAGTCCTACGGCCAACAAAGACGGGTTCAGATACAGAAGGCAAAAATCTGGTGGAAGACCATGCAAAGAAATGTAATTTTCAACATGTGTCACCCCCCCCCCCAGCAGAAAGCAAGGAGAACTACCCACCCTCATGGGAGTTCTCATCAGTAAGGTGACAAAACCTGGAAAGACCACTAGTATTGCCGTTGTCAGTCCCATGGTGATGTTCGACCTTAAAGCCCATTTCCTGTAGGGAGATGGGCCACCTCACCAGTTTTGGATTCTCTCCCTGAATTTGCATTAGCCATGTGAGGGTCTGTGCTCTGTCTGAACCCAGAAGTGCATCCCAAATAAGTATGGTCTCAAGTTCTTCAGCAAGCAGACTACTGCAAATGCTTACCTCTCAATTGCACTCCACCTCTGTTCTTTGAGAAGTAGCCTCCTGCTGATGAAGGCTACAGGTTGGTCCAAGCCCTTTCATTTAGTCGTGACAAGACAGCCTCAATGCCATGCTCAGAAGCATCTATCTCCACTAAGAATTCTTTGGAGAAAATCGGATTCCTTGAGCACCTGTTCTATACACGGGCCATCTTCATGGTGTCATAAGCCTTCTGGCACACCTCTGTCCAGATCACTTGTTGGGGCTGCTTCTTAGAAGTCAGCTCAGTTGAGGGGGCAGCAATAGTGGCATGTCCCTTAACAAATCTCCTGTAGTACCCAGGGAAGCCTATGAAGGCTCTCACGTGAGTCTGGGTCTTTGGAGGTTCCTAAGCCATGATGGTCTGGATCTTGGACTGAAGAGGATGAACCTTGCCTCCACCGACTTGGTGGCCCAAGTACACCCCTGAACCCTGCCCTCTCGGGCACTTATTGGCCATGATAGTATGGCCTGCCCGTTGTAGGGCCTGAAGCACTTCCTGGAGGTGGTGAAGGTGGTCATCCCAGCTGGAGCTGAAAACAGCAATGTCATCCAGGCAGGCGGCATTTATGTCTTCTAGTCCAGCTAAGATCAAGTTGATCAAACTCTGGAAGGTGGTAGGGGCATTCTTTAGTCCAAAGAGCATCTCTCTGACTTGAAAGT
This sequence comes from Calotriton arnoldi, assembly GCA_963921515.1. Lineage (NCBI taxonomy): Eukaryota > Metazoa > Chordata > Amphibia > Caudata > Salamandridae > Calotriton > Calotriton arnoldi. Next base: position 517,550 of record CAWUFW010010772.1, on the reverse strand, counting down.
TGCCCTTGGGAGTGGAGAATGCTGACTGTCAGTTAGAGCAATCTGCTAATACTTTGAGGTTAAGTTAAAAATGCTAAGGATCTTGGCAGCCCCCAACTGATCAATGATCTCATCAGCTCTGGGAATAGGATGAGCATCAGTCTTGGTGAATTAATTAAGCTCCCTGTTATCCACACAGAACCTGAGTTTTGGGGTGGTGCCCAGTGGAGCAGCTTTGGGTACCTCAAACACTGAATTAGACCCTTGACCATAGGAAGGCTCAATCACCCCAAATCCAACATTTTGCATACCTCATCCTTTATGCCGGCTCTCACTTTGTCAGACAGTTTGTTTTCTACAGCCATGCTGTTCCTGGTGTCTATATCATGGATACACCAATCAGTGAGCCCTGGGATAAGTGATACTAGGGAGACACAACGCCCCAGCAAGTGGTAACAGTTCCTCTATTGCTCTGGAGTCAGGTTAGGGGAGAAGGCAACTCCTTCCACTGACCGATTTGGCACCTTGGAAGTCAGGAAGTCGGGGAGGAGTTCTTTCTCCACCTCACCTTCACCTGTCACCAAGAGCATGGCTACTTCTTACCTCCCAAAGCGGGATTTAACCGCTTGCGGCGGTTCACATGAAGATCCCTTAAAAGTTTCCTAGATGTTTTGAGGTCCAACAGGAAGAAGACCTCTCCTTTCTGCTCCTTTACCGCATAGGGCCCGGTCCACTGGTTTTTCACAGGCTCCATCTCCCACACCTTTTGGCCAGGCTGATACTCCACCAGAGTAACGTTCTGGTCATACCAGTGGTTCATTACCTACTGGCTGGCCTCCAAGTTCTCAGTGGCCAGTTCCAAAAACTCTTCATCTGAGACCAGAAGGCCACCTTGTAGGTCACTTCATCTTGGAGGGTTTCTTGGCCGCTTTCTTCCACCACTCCTTTACAGGACTGAGAGGTCTACACACAGGGTAGCCAAACAAAAGTTCAAAGGGACTAAACCCCACTCCCTTCTGAGAAACTTACCTGCTGGCAAAGAGAAGGCATGGCAAGAGGATGGCCAACTTACACCTCCTGAGTTCTAGTAGGCCCACAATCATGCCCTTTAGGGTCTTGTTGAACCTTTCAATACGCCTATTCGTCTGAGGGTGATATGGTGGGGGGAACTTGCAGATTATCCCACACTCCTCAAACATAGACTTCATGTAGGTAGACCTGAAATTGGCCTCCCAGTCAGGCACAACCTCCTTGGGGATACCCACACACGTAAATATCTTCATTAGGCCCTGGTCACTGTGTGCACATTCACCGAACTGAGAGTTATGGCTTCAGGGTACCATGTGACATGGTCCATGAAGACCACGATGAATCTGTTGCCTAAAGCAGTTTGGCCCCTGACTTCTTACTGGCCTAGAAAGGCATGCAAGATTTACAGAAAGCATCAGACTGCATCGGCATGTGAGGCCAATAAATGTGGGTGGTCAGTCGGTCAAAGGTTTTGATCTGCTCCAGATGTCCGGCCAGGGGATATCATGAGCCAACTACAGTAGGAAGGCCCGATAGCCCTGGAGGACCACCAACATACAGGTTTATTCAGGCTCAGGAACACTAAGCTCATTATAAAGGAGGCCATTATGCCAGTAAATGAGGTAACCACCAGAGGTGTGGCAACCTGGCTGGGCCTCAGCCTGCCGGTGTAGGTCCTCAAGAGTAGGGTACTCCCTCTGTGCTCTTCAGACCTCTTCCTGGGTCACCCCTCAGTTTGGCACCTGACTAATTCAGGTAGGTCTTCCAAGGCAGCAATATATTTCCATGTTAGTTCCAGGGTGTCACCCTCAGAATAAGCCTCCTCCCTGACCTTGGGAACTTCTGTAGTGGGTTTCCCATGCCCATGCCTTTCTTCTTCTTGACACTTACCTGGAGCATTTTTTCCAGACTCCTGGTCCTTTTGACTCCCTTGACTGGCTGCCATGAACTGTGAGATCAAGCACAACCACTTAGGAAATTCCACCATCTCCAAGTAAGACCTGAGCTCCACCTTTCTCCAGATGGTGTGCTCTAGGTTATTCCCTACCAGACAGTCAACAGGCATGGACGGACTCACAGCTATTTTTAAGGAACTTGTTACCATCCCCCCAATCAAAGGGAACTGGAAATAGGATAGTGGCTCACCTGGTTGTCTACTGTCACAACTTGGTGGACTACATTAGGGACTACCTGATCTGAGGATACCAGAAGACATCTAATAGTAGTCATAATGGCTCCTATGTCTCTCAGAGCCTTTACCCTCTGCTATTGATGGTGACTCACTACCTATACCTTTTGGTATTGTAAGGAATGTGAACCTTTGGCACGCTCTCCTTGTCACCCAGGGACAATAGTGTAACCTTTGCATTCCCGTTAATGCTAACGAGGGCAACTCCTCCCCCAGCACTACACTGCTGATTCCTGGAGTAGACACCCTGTTGTGGGGGGAGGGGGTTGCTTCCTGCACAGGCAGGTGGCATCATCCCATAAAGTGACCATACTAGTAACAGTCATTGCACTAGGGCTGGAAGTAGCCTGAGGACATCTTCCCATTATAACTACCCTTCTTGTGCTCAGGATTGGACTGGGATTCCTTCCCCTGAAAACTCTTTTAATCAATCAATCAATCAATCACGGCATTTATAGAGCGCGCTACTCACCCGGGAGGGTCTCAAGGCGCTGGGGGAGGGGGTAAGTTACTGCTCGAACAGCCAGGTCTTGAGCTGCTTCCTGAAGGAGAGATGGTCCTGGGTTCGCCGAAGGTGAGTTGGGAGGGAGTTCCAGGTCTTGGCTGCCAGGTAGGAGAAGGATCTTCCTCCGGCGGTGGTTCTGCGGATGCGTGGTACGGTGGCGAGGCGTGGCTGTTTGATCGTAGCTGGCGGGTGGGCGTGTAGAAGGTCATGCGGTTGTTGAGGTACTTTGGGCCCAGGTCGTGGAGGGCCTTGTGTGCGTGGGTGAGGAGTCTGAACGTGATTCTCTTGCTGATGGGGAGCCAGTGCAGGTCTTTCAGGTGTCCGGTGATGTGGCTGTGTCGGGGGATGTCCAGGATGAGTCGTGCGGAGGCGTTCTGGATGCGCTGGAGTCTTTTTGAAGTTTGGCTGTGGTTCCGGCGTAGAGGGTGTTCCCATAGTCCAGTCGGCTGGTGACGAGTGCCTGGGTGACGGTCTTCCTGGTTTCAGTGGGGATCCATTTGAAGATCTTGCGGAGCATGCGCAGGGTGTTGAAGCACGAGGATGAGACAGCGTTGACTTGTCTGGTCATCGACAGGGAGGAGTCCAGGATGAAGCCCAGGTTGCGTGCGTGGTCCGTTGGCTTGGGCGCGGTGCCCAGGGCCGGGGGCCACCAGGAGTCGTCCCAGGCGGAGGGTGATGAGCCCAGGATGAGGGACTTCCGTCTTGTCTGAGTTTAGTTTAAGGCGGCTGTTCCTCATCCAGTCGGCGACGTCTCTCATCCCGTCGTGTAGGTTTGCTCTGGCGGTGGTGGGGTCGTTGGTGAGGGAGAGGATCAGCTGGGTGTCGTCGGCGTAGGAGATGATGTTGAGGTTGTGTTGGCGTGCGATGTAGACGTTGAAGAGCGTTGGACTGAGTGAAGATCCTTGTGGAACGCCGCAGATGACTTCAGTGGCCTCGGATCTGAACGGGGGGAGGCGGACTCTCTGGGTTCTTCCGGCGAGGAACGAGATGATCCATTCCAGTGCTTTCTCTCGGATTCCGATGTTGCTGAGGCGCTTCACTAGGGTGCGGTGGCAGACGGTGTCGAACGCCGCGGAGAGGTCCAAGAGGATGAGGGCTGCTGTTTCCCGTTGTCGGTTAGGGTTCTGATGTCGTCGGTGGCTGCGATGAGGGCGGACTCGGTGCTGTGGTTGGCCCGAAACCCGGACTGCGAGGGGTCGAGGATCCATTCGTCTCGAGGAAGGCGGAAAGCTGTCCGTTGACGGTCTTCTCGATGACTTTGGCCGGAAACGGAAGGAGCGAGATGGGACGGTAGTTCTTGAGGTCGGTGGTTTCTTCAGGAGGGCGGTAAGCTCGGCGTGCTTCCAGCTCTCCGGGAAGGTGGCAGTGTGGAAGGAGGAGTTGATGATGTCCCGGAGATGGGGTGCGATGGTGGCGTCGGCTTTGTTGAAGACGTGGTGTGGGCAGGGGTCGGTTGGTGATCCGGAGTGGATGGAGTTCATCGTGCGGGTGGTGTCTTCGGTGCTGATCGGGGTCCAGTTGCAGAGGGTGGTGGTGGCGGGCGTTGGTTCGGCGGTAGGGTGCGTGGTTTGTGCGTCGAAGCTGTTATGTATGTCGGTGATCTTGCGGTGGAAGAACGTGGCGAGTGAGTTGCAGAGGTCTTGCGAGGGGTGATGTCATTGTTTCCGGCGCTGGGGTTGGAGAACTCTTTGACGATGCTGAAAAGTTCCTTGCTGTCGTGGGCGTTGTTGTCCAGTCGTTCTTTGAGTGCCGACTTCTTGGTGGCACGGATCAGCTGGTGGTGTTTGCGGGTGGCGTGCTTGAGGGCGGTCCTTTTGTCTGTGGTCTGGTTGAGTCGCCAGGTTCTCTCGAGAGTGCGGCAGTTCTTCTTGGATTCCTTGAGGTCGTCGGTGAACCAAGGGGTTTTCTTGCTTCCGGGTCTGCTGGGAGGGTTTTTAGTGGTGCGAGGTCGTCGGGCGCAGGCGGTCAGCCACTTGGCGAGGTTGCTGGCTGCTTCGTTTGGGTCCGTTGTGTTGGTGGGTGTGTTCTGGCTGAGGAGGCGGTGAGCTGCTCGGTGGTGATCTTGCTCCAGCTCCGGCGGGGAGCCTGTTGCGGGTGGTGGTGGGTCGCAGTCTTTCTGAAGCTGAAGTGGACGCAGCTGTGGTCGGTCCAGTGTAGTCCGGTGGCGTGGCTGAAGGAGATGTGCTTGCTGGAAGAGAAGACGGGGTCAAGCGTGTGGCCGGCGTAGTGGGTGGGCGTGTTCACCAGTTGCTTGAGTCCGAGGTTGGTGAGGTTGTCCAGCAGGGCGGTGGTGTTTCTGTCGTTGTTGTTCTCCAGGTGGAAGTTGAGGTCCCCTAGGAGGATGTAGTCGGCTGAGGGCATGGCGTGCGGGCTGATGAAGTCTGCGATGTCTTCGCTGAATAGTGTGCGTGGTCCCGGGGGTCTGTAGATGAGGGTGCCTCGGAGGGTGGTCTTGGGGTCAGTGTGTATCTGGAAGTGTAGGTGTTCGGCGGCGGTGAAGGTCTCGTCGGAGTTAGTCGAGATGCGGATGGTGTTCTTGTGTACGATGGCGATGCCTCCTCCCGTCTGGTTGACGCGGTCCCTCCGGGTGATCTTGTATCCGTCCGGGATGGCTATGGCGATGTCGGGCGCTGAGGAGGCGTTCATCCAGGTTTCGGTGAGGAAGGCGATGTCCGGTGCTGTTGCGTCGAGCAGGTCCCAGAGTTCCACGGCGTGCCTGTGGACGGAGCGGGTGTTCAACAGGATGCATTTCAGGTTGTTGCTGCTGGTGCTCGACTTGGCGGAGGTGGTGCACGTCCGGGGGCAGGTGAATCGGCAGGTTTGGCAGGTGAAGGGTCCGTGGGTGCGTCTCGGTGAGGCTCGGTAGCAGGCAGGGTTCCGGCCGGCATTGAGTGCGGTGAGTGTGGCGGCGTCGTGAGGTCCGTCGAGTAGTGTTGCATCGGTGGGATCCAGGGGTTCTGGCGCTGGGCGCGGTCCAGGCACGGACGGGCGCAGACGGGCTTGCCTGAGCGCGCCGCCGGCGCGCCAGCGGCGCGACGCGCAGCGGCCGCTCATTTATGGGGAGGTGGGAGGGAGGAGCAGCTGGGAGGCGGGAGGCAGGGGCAGCGAATGGGCAGTCAGGGGCGGGGCCGCAGGGGACGCAGCGGCGGGAATGGCGAGAGGCAGCAGGGGCACAGAAAGGAAATGGGGAAAGCAGACAAAATCACGGGGCACAACGTAAATGGGGCAGCGAGGGGCACAGAAGGAAAAAGGGGATACAAACAGACAAAATCACGGGCACAACGTAAATGGGGCAGCGAGGGGCACAGAAGGAAAAAGGGGATAAAAACAGACAAAATCACGGGTACAACGTAAATGGGGCAGCGAGGGCACAGAAGGAAAAGGGGATAAAAACAGACAAAATCACGGGCACAACGTAAATGGGGCAGCGAGGGGCACAGAAGGAAAAAGGGGATAAAGACAGACAAAATCACGGGCACAACGTAAATGGGGCAGCGAGGGGCACAGAAGGAAAAAGGGGATAAAAACAGACAAAATCACGGGCACAACGTAAATGGGGCAGCGAGGGGCACAGAAGGAAAAAGGGGATAAAAACAGACAAAATCACGGGTACAACGTAAATGGGGCAGCGAGGACACAGAAGGAAAAAGGGGATAAAAACAGACAAAATCACGGGCACAACGTAAATGGGGCAGCGAGGGCACAGAAGGAAAAAGGGGATAAAAACAGACAAAATCACGGGCACAACGTAAATGGGGCAGCGAGGGCACAGAAGGAAAAAGGGGATAAAAACAGACAAAATCACGGGTACAACGTAAATGGGGCAGCGAGGGCACAGAAGGAAAAAGGGGATAAAACCAGACAAAATCACGGGTACAACGTAAATGGGGCAGCGAGGGGCACAGAAGGAAAAAGGGGATAAAACCAGACAAAATCACGGGCACAACATAAATGGGGCAGCGAGGGCACAGAAGGAAAAAGGGGATAAAGACAGACAAAATCACGGGCACAACGTAAATGGGGCAGCGAGGGGCACAGAAGGAAAAAGGGGATAAAAACAGACAAAATCACGGGCACAACGTAAATGGGGCAGCGAGGGGCACAGAAGGAAAAAGGGGATAAAAACAGACAAAATCACGGGTACAACGTAAATGGGGCAGCGAGGGGCACAGAAGGAAAAAGGGGATAAAAACAGACAAAATCACGGGCACAACGTAAATGGGGCAGCGAGGGGCACAGAAGGAAAAAAAAAAAGGGGGAAGCAAGAAGTGCGGGCACCGGAGCCGCAGCTGAGGGGCGATCTTACCTGCAGAAGCAGCGGGCAGACAACACAGGCGGAGCTGTGTGGTGGGGAGCGACCTACCTGGCAAGGTCAAGGGTCGCTCTCCTCACCAGCGCAGCGGCCGCCATTTATGGGGAGGTGGGAGGGAGGAGCAGCTGGGAGGCGGGAGGCAGGGGCAGCGAATGGGCAGTCAGGGGCGGGGCCGCAGGGACGCAGCGGCGGAATGGCGAGAGGCAGCGGGGGCACAGAAAGGAAATGGGGAAAGCAGACAAAATCACGGGCACAACGTAAATGGGGCAGCGAGGGGCACAGAAGGAAAAAGGGGATAAAAACAGACAAAATCACGGGTACAACGTAAATGGGGCAGCGAGGGGCACAGAAGGAAAAAGGGGATAAAACCAGACAAAATCACGGGCACAACGTAAATGGGGCAGCGAGGGGCACAGAAGGAAAAAGGGGATAAAGACAGACAAAATCACGGGCACAACGTAAATGGGGCAGCGAGGGGCACAGAAGGAAAAAGGGGATAAAAACAGACAAAATCACGGGCACAACGTAAATGGGGCAGCGAGGGGCACAGAAGGAAAAGGGGATAAAAACAGTCAAAATCACGGGCACAACGTAAATGGGGCAGCGAGGGGCACAGAAGGAAAAAGGGGATAAAGACAGACAAAATCACGGGCACAACGTAAATGGGGCAGCGAGGGGCACAGAAGGAAAAAGGGGATACAAACAGACAAAATCACGGGCACAACGTAAATGGGGCAGCGAGGGGCACAGAAGGAAAAAGGGGATAAAAACAGGCAAAATCACGGGTACAACGTAAATGGGGCAGCGAGGGGCACAGAAGGAAAAAGGGGATAAAAACAGACAAAATCACGGGCACAACGTAAATGGGGCAGCGAGGGGCACAGAAGGACTTTATCTCCTTTGGGTTTTCCTTGTCTATGGGGCATATTATCAAGCGGCAGCGATAATTATCGCTGGCCGCTCTTAGCGAGATTTTTTTTATCGTTGGCAATTATCGCCATGCTATCGCTGTATTAACAACGCATAGCGCAATGGCGATAATTTCCCAGCGATAGCGGTTTTTCCATGGAACATCGCTGGTTTTCCAGCGATGTTCCATGGAAAACGGCGATAACCTTGCTGATACGACCCTGTGGTCGTATCAGCATAATCCACCCCCATTGTTAGGTATAGGTAAGTCAGCAATTTTGCAGACGTTAGTTTTTGGCAAAAACCGCGGTTTTTGCCAAAAACTAATGTCTGCAAAAATGCGTGGGACTCCTTGTTAATATCGCGATGTACATTTCGCGATATTTAACAAGGTAGTCCGTCAGGGGTACGCCCAGTGACGCCCACTTTGCATCTCATTAGAGATGCAAAGTTAGGCGTGCTAGAAACGGCCGCTAAGTCAAGGAAACACGCGCTAGCGTGTCCTTGATGATATTGCGATAAAATTATCGCCGCTTTTTGCCCGAAAACGGACGCTAAAGCGGCGATAATTTTATCGGGGCCCCTTGATAATATGCCCCTATGTCTTTTTCGTCTGGTGGGGACCCTACCCACACTTCTGGTGATCTCCCTCACGTACCTTCTTTTACAGCCTGGTACTAATCCAAAGGTCAGCTTCCTTTGCAAGCTCACTGGGTTAAGTGAGCTTTGAAGCAATTAGGTGTTGGCATAGCTCTGCAAAGCAATTAGTGAACATGTGCTCTGTCATTAATAGGTTTTTACAATCCATCATAGTCGCTCACTTTGCTGCCCTTCCCCCAATCTTCTAGTGCTTTTCTGAAGAAATCCAAGAAATCCACAAAAGACTGGTTTGACAGTTTTTGACTTTCCCTAAACTTTAAGCAGTACTACTCTGGTGTCAAATCATATTTAAAAACAACGGCTTTATTCATAAGGATATACTTCATCTTGTCACCTTTCCCTAGAACCATTAGGGTTTCCCTTGCCAAAGTGGGCATAGGCTTCCAGAGACTCACCCTCCCCCAATCTTTTTTAGGGACTCTGTACATGCCCAATGCCTCCTCATCGGCCTCAAACCACATGCCAATATCACCCCTCCAAAAAGCTAGGCATTACATCTTTGGGATTGTGGACCTTTTTACCTTCTCTAGGCACTTCTGTGTCGCTGCCACCATCTTCACTGGACTCCGTGACCCTGGTAACTTTCAGATCTTGTTTTTTTCTGCCTCATCTCCTGAGCCAGCAGAATCTTCTTCACCTCCAGAGTTATCCTTTTTTCCTTCAAGTCGCTCTCAGCTTCTGCATTATTCTCTTCCAGGGCCCTTTCAGCTTCTGCCTCTTCTTTTCCAGGACCATGGCTGCAGCTGCTTTCTGCATGGCCAAAGTTTTCCTCTCAATTGCTAGAGTGGCCAGTTGCAGTCACAGCTCTTTTTCAGCTCTTCTGTTGGTCGACTCTTCAAGGGGCAAACTAAACATGGCAGTGAACCTCACTCCTAAGGGCTTTCCTCTGGCTCTGGGGCCATTGCCAGGATATTCTCTCCATCCTCCTCCACTTCCTCCTCCTCCTCTGCATCATCATTATCCTGCTCCTGTGCTGTAGACTGTAACACGCAGACAACATCCAAGGCCATGAGGGCTATCTGTTACTCCACCTTCCTGGATATTTGTGCTAGCTCAGCCCGCTTTACACATCTGTTTCAGCTCGGCCACAGTGAAGCTTTCAATGTTGCTGAGATTCATCGCCATTATTGCAAAAATCACAAAAAGCAAGTAATGAGGACATGAGTGAAATTTAGAAGAAAAAAAAAATGGTCCATTCAAAAATAAAGGAGAATTTAAAAATAAAAACATGATTCTGGCATCAGGTTATAAAGGGATTTTTGCTTTTATACAAATCACTGAGTGTCACTGCAAAAACACAAGTACTGGATGCCACCGCCAAACACCAATGTTAGAAATTGGAGAATTAGTTGAGGAGGATGAGAACCCAACTCAAATAATAATCACAATACTTGTCTGGGTGAACCTCAAAAGTCACTAAATATACTTTTGCTTAACACTCTTGTAGCTTAGCACAAACCACTCAGGCTTAATTTAGAGGCATGTGTGAAGTATGTATGTAGTACTCAAACCAGAATAAAGTGAAAAGACAACATAAGAAAAATCCCAAACTAACTTAGAACAATAAAGTAAATTTTAATAAACAAATTAAAAGTAAAACTACAAAAATCCAGTCAGAAGAACCGGAGTTATGATATTTTTAAGTTTAAGGTTCCAAATGGCATCAAAAGCATTAAGCACCAACTGCAGTTATATGTTTGCGCTAGACCTGGTCAAAGTCGAAAGTTCAGGCCAACTGTGATAGAGCCCAGGTTAAATTCAGGGACCAAGTAAGCCCTGGTGAAAGGTTTTACCTTCTGAATTAGCCTCTGGGATAGATAAAAATAATCGCCAGCAGTGCACGGCAGTAGGTTGGGGAAAAAGATGGCTTCATGTAATTCGACAACTGCTGGACGAGGTCTTGGCAAAGTCGTTGACTTTTGGTGGGAAATCTCCGAGTTGGAGAAATTTCAGTTTCATTCTGGAGGAAAACCACGCAAAAGATGTTCATGTCTAACAGGGCTTCTCTCACTACATGAATATTTTGGCAGGTGAGGGCATTGCCATCCAGCTCAGCTTCGTGCTGTTATCACTGGCCCTCTCGCTAATGTTGTGGGCCACCCGGTCAGCTTTAAACCAAGATATGATGATGCAGGGCCAGGAACACATCCTCTGAAGCGCTACATAATCAGAATCTGACAACTCTTCGATGCTTGATGCCCCTGTAAGAAATCTCTAGAGCTTGGTGGAGGCATTGCTCTGAATGCAGTGGCAAAGACTTGTGTCAGATCAGCTAACCAAACGTAGCTGACAGACTGAAACAAAGTAGTCACAAATGTTGTTGGTGTCTGAGATTACAAATGTGGTGGGACCACTTTTCCCCTCCTGATACCCTCCCATTTTGCAACTTACCAACCGGTCTTCCTCATCTCTCCAGCAACATTTTTCCCACCACCCTAGCTAAAAAATAAATTGTCAGAAAAGGTGGTTACCAAACGTGGAGCCAACTGAACGACAGCTGTTGACGTTTCCATGCATTTCAGACAGTGGGACCTATCACAACTCAAATAAAGATTTTCTTAAGAGGCACCTTAAATTGATGGCATAATATGATCCCTGGATGTATTAACAGCCCTTGTGGAGGACGGTTACAGCTGCATCTCTGTGTACATTTCTGTTAATATTCAAAGCTGAGGGGAATAACATATCCACAGGCTCTCTAGTATCTTCTGGGGATATGAGTAGGCAATACCGCCCCAGGCCTCTGGGCACGGGTAGGGTAAGATCCGCATTTAAAATGGAGTGCTCCTTACTCTATTCTCTGGCACGAATCTCTCTTTCAGTACAAACATTGCCTATAACTAATGCAGGAGGCCAGAAATCTGATGACATTGTAGGTTCACCTCCCACCCCCTTCAAAATTGGCAGCAAAGCAAAATTCCATTGCCATTAAACTGTGAGGCACGCTCTTTGGCAGCCCACCAGAACACACTGGCATTACAAGTGATATGACACCATCTAACCAAATAAAAATCCTGGGATTTTAACCTACTTCAACTGCTTTGCAACTTAAAAGCAAGAAGTTATGTTCTCCCAAGGAACTCTGCCAAGGAATTCTTTATGTCAACCCACAACTTTACATACTTAATGAACAATTTTGGAAACTTTTGGAAATTCACAGAATGATGACAATAGGGAATGCATCTTTTATTCTGTAAGGGCATGCCAATTCGCATTCAATTTCTGTAAACACAAAGCAATACCATATTGGCAAAGTTTCAAAACTTTCTCAAAGAAGTCTGCATGTTTCAGGCTGCTAATAGTGCAGGAGTCGTTTCTATTGTTTTCTTCAAGCGTTTCTACTGTTGTTTAATTCTAAACGCTTCTGGTGATGTATTTTTTCAAACAGAAATGTGGGTGTGCGTGGAATTTTGCAAATGCACTTTGCTTTTGAACTCGGGCCTTGAAGCACATTGCATGCTACATACTAAACAAAGGCTTTTTGTCTGATGTATTTCACAATACACATACACTGATGCTTCACTAAATTCTAATTTATCCACATTTAAGAGCTCTGATATGCTGCTGTAATGTTATCCGTGCTGTGTTTGCCAGGCTGTTCAGATTAACTGACTGTAGTGATTGGTCGCACACAACCACAAGCCAGGGGACCTTTTCCCCTGTGCCTGCGCGGGACTGGGCCTGAGTTTGTTTTAATCGTGGCCTCAAAAACAATTCCTGAACATTCAGTACCTGCAGTCCCCACCCAATATCTGGGAGAGCTAAATCGCCTGCATTCCCCACAGTTCTTACTCCCATCTGTCAGAAATTTTCACATATTTTACTATATTCATAAACTAGTTAAATTGAGTAAAGTACTGTTTTTTTGTGTCCTCTGTAATGCAAAATGCTGGTTATATGAGATCTAGCTAAATCTGTCTTTGTCGATACTTAAAAGTCAACTTATAAATGTACTGAAAAATAGGATTGAAAATTAATTTAATAAAATGCTCGAGATCTGCAAAGTTGTAATTTTTTGTAACTTTGTAAAGTTGTATGAAAAATGTTGCAAATTGGCATAGTTTGCAAACGGATTCGGGATGTGTATGTGCCATTTTGAGACAATGTAAATTGCAAAGATGGTTGTTAAAATGATTATGATGAGGTACAATTTACATAAAACAGTTGTGCCTTCAATACAAAAGGCCAATGCATTCAATTTCAGGCTCAAACTCCTGTTTAAGCCCAAAGCGCATTACAAATAGGGTACAAATTGGAAGCAAGGTTATTTTTGGGGTTTTTTGCCCTGTAATTTTAATCAAGAGAAAACATGTTTAAAATTGTGACCCCCCCATTCCTGGGTCTGTAACTCAGAATGTGGTGCAAGGTCTGCACCTGCCAAAACTGTGCAATTGTGTGCCAAAACTGTGCAATTTGCTGCGTGATTTGTGGACTCCTTTCAATTGTTCACTTAAAGGGGCCATCTAGTCTAGAGGGAAAAATAGTTTTTTTGCTTTTGCTCTACAAAGCATGAATAGAGTCAGACTGGCCATTTATCCCATTGGGCGACTACCTTTGGACTTGTGCCCTTGGAAGCCATTTTTTAAAGGTCAACTACCATTGCTGCTGCCTCCAGCACCGTGGTGTTAATGGCAGCTGTAACAATGGGGCCAAAATGATATGGAGAAAGAGAGAGATAGAAAACGAGAGAAAGGGACATTTTTGCCATAGCTACTTTTTGTTATCAGTCCAGCCTTCGATAGCTGTTTTTAGAAAAATGAAACACCAGTTTATTTACTTTTATGGGTATACATGTTTTTATACCATTTGTGTCTCTGTTCTTCAAACAGAAGGAATGTGCTTAACCAGGAGTGCTCTCTTACCATTTAATAATGTATGAGGGACAAAAATCATTGTTTTATCAGATTGTTAATATATGTGCGACTGCCACCTGTTTCTTTCCGTCCACACTTTTCAGCTTATAACCTTTTCAAATTCTAATGATTTTCCTTTTAAAATAGCCACACATTTTTTTTAATATTCTCTAAAAAAGAAACTAGTAAAGTGTCACATGTCCAGTACAAAGGAGAATTGGCTTGATCATTTGGGTTAGAGGGTATGTGGAGAGAGGCATCGGTTTTGCTATGAGGTGGGCCCATAGGAATGAATGGGAGATTGCATGCGCAATTTGCGAGTACCAATAGGTACTCGCAAATTAGCGCATGCACTTTCAGGGTGCAAGGGTGTCAAAATGACACCCTGTTGCACCCTGAAATAGTGATGTGCACCCATAGTTAGCGCACACACATGCCCCAAGGGCATGTGTGTGCATGAATATGAAACTTTGAAAAATGCACTAAAGTGCATTTTTCAAAGTTTTTGCAAATTACCATCAAGTTCAACTTCATGGTAATTTGCGCCTCTATTAGCGAAATCGCTATTCTAAAGTGGTTCTTGCATTGCATTTAAGGAATCGCAAATTGCGATTCCTTAATGCAATCGCATTTGAGAAATCGCAAATAATTGCGAATTCTCAGATTGCGAGTGCCTTGAACCTTGATGCATCGCAAATGCCCTTTTGCGGGCAGCAACGGCCGATTTTTGCGAATCGCAGCGTTTGCGCTCGCAAAAATGGTTGATGCATGTGCCTGTCTGTGAGGAATCATACGCTTACCTTTAGTAGTTTCGCTCAAGTGCAAGCTTTTTTTTTTTTTTTAAATTTTTATTGATTAAATACCCGGCAAGTCAATAAATACATTTTACAATTCATTTTATACTATGTTATATACCATATAAAATCCTGCATATACATAAACTCAGTAAATCAATAAAACAGTTACTATAATTAATTAAAAATAGCTAAAACATAGGGGGAGCACATAATTAATATTCCATTATCTTTCAGTTCAGTCTATATTAAAGAGCGACCTCACTCTCAATAATCGGATGACATTGCGCTTTTCTAATAGAAAACGCGTGCATTGGTCTTGAAAAAGACTGAAATAACATTAAAGACAAGAAATAAATCATATGCAATTTCCAAGCCAGTTTGGTAAAGGAGAAAAAGAAAAACAACTTTCATGATTGGAATGACATAAAAATTAATTCATTTAGAGGGTAATATGGAAGAGATAGGTAAAGGCTCTGCAGAATTCCCATGCAGCTCCTTCCCTGATTTTGCAACACATCCTTCATTTTTAGGTTTCGCCTGCACAGCACTTGTGTAATCTTTTGTATTTAACAAAGGGGGCTCTTATCAGTTCCCATAGCGGAACTACTGTGTTCAGTCTCGCATTTGTAAATGACAATTCCTTTTATTTATTTGTTTTCAAAACAACACATAAATAAAGGCATTGTCATTTACAATGCCAATAGCTCAAACTCTCGTAAATGCGAGACCTATTGCATTGCAAATGCTTGTATTGCTTAGTTGTGTAAAGCAGATGCTTTAGCCTTAAAACATTTGTGGCATTTCCTATTCATGCCTCAGTACCTTCCTTTGCACTTTGTAGGCATTATCGGATTGATTTTTCCAAGTTAATCTATTTGGTCTTTATAATCAAATTCTAAATGTTGTAATAAACATGACACGTTAAAAATAAAGTTAATATACAAGAACTAGCCTTATATTACTACTAAACAAGCAGCCACATGTGCAGTTACTTTGCAGACAACAGAGTCATGATTTGAATGGTGCAGCAGGTGCAGTGTCAAAACTCCTCTAAACACTCTAAGCAGTGGCACTGGAGCCAAAAGTTGTCATAACTCCACTAAACACCAATTATTGCTATGTTTTACTACTAAACAGGTATTCACAAGTGCAGTTATCTTGCAGGCAACAGGGTCATTATTTGAATGGTGCAGCAGGTGCAGTGGCACCAGGCCCAAAACAACTCCTCTAAACACCTAATATTGCTATATTTTACAACTAAACAGGCAGTCACAAGTGCAGTTATCTAGCAAGGGTCATGATTTCAATAGTGCAACAGGTGCAGAGGCACCGGGACCAAAAGCTCCAGGCACCCCACTAACACTGATTATTGCTAAATTTGACTACTAAACAAGACAGTCACAAGGGCATTTATCTAGCAGGCAATAGGGGCATGATTTGAAATGTGCAGCAGGTGCAGTAGCACCAGGACCAAAAGCTCTAGGCACCCCACTAAACACCAAATATTGCTATATTTTAATACTAAACAGGCAGTCATAAGTGCAGTTACCTTGCAGACAACTGGGTCATGATTTGAATGGTGAAGCAGGTGCAGTGGCACAGGGCCCATAAGTTGTCAGAACTCATCTAAACACCTAATATTACTTTATTTTACTACTATACAGGCAGACACAATTGCAGTTAGCTTGCATTTAAAAGGGACCTATTTTGAATGGTGCAGCAGGTGCAGTGGCACCGGGGCCAAAAGCTCTAGGGACCCCACTAAACGCAGAATATTGGTACATTTTACTACAAAACAGGCATTCACAAGTGCAGTTATCTAGCAGGCACAAGGGCCATGATTTCAATGGTGCTGCAAGTGCAGTGGCACCTGGGCCAAAAGTTGTCAGAACTCCTCTAAACACCAAATATTGCTATATTTAACTTCTAAATAAGCAGTCACAAGTGCAGGTTCCTTGCAGGCACTAAGGTCATGATTTTAATGGTGCTGCAGGTGCAGTGGCAACGGGGCCAAAAGTTGTCAGACCTCCTCTTAACACCAAATATTGCTATATTTAACTACTAAATAAGCAGTCACAAGTGCAGGTTCCTTGCAGGCACTAAGGTCATGATTTCAATGGTGCAGCAGGTGCAGTGACACCGGGGCCCAAAGTTCTCAGAATACCTCTAAACACTAAATATTGCAATATTGTACTAGGAAACAAGCAGTCACAAGTGCAGTTATGTTACAGGCAATTGGATCATGCTTTGAATGGTGCAGCAGGTGTAGTGGCACCAGGGCCAAAAGTTGTCATAACTCCTCTAAACACCAAATATTGCTATATTTTACTACTAAACAGGCAGTCACAAATGCAGTTATCTTGCAGGTATTAGGGGCATGGTTTGAATGGTGCAGCAGGTGCAGTGGAACTGGGCTCAAAAGTTGTCAGAACTCCTTTAAACACATAATATTGCTATTACATCAATTAATTCTATTTTTTCCTTCTTTCATTTCATTTTTCAAAATTTTGCTATCACTTACCCACACTATACCACTAGTAGCAGTACAATATATTGCCTTTTTTGTACATAAACAAGTCATAACACTTTAATAGACTTTCTGTAACTTATATTGTACAGGTACTCAGCAAGCTACAACTTACAACAAAAAACAGCTTATTGTTAATCACATAGGCAAAACCTAATGCATTTACCAATGCTTGTTGGTAGAAGCTAACCCAGAAAGCCCCATTCCTCAGTTTTTCAGCATGGCAAAAGTGAGACTCATGCCATTTCAGTGCTTTAGCTCTCCAAGACTGCCACTGGGCCTTCTCATGTTCTCCCCGTCCAAGGATAGCTCACTCAAACTGGTAATATTTTAATTGTCTTCCTCCCCTTTTCAGAGTGAGGTTCCATTGTATTGTAGTTGCATTTATATAGCGCTTACTTACTCTGACGAGGCGTCGAAGTGCTTTTTCGGCGAGTAGCACGCTACTCCAGAACCCAAGAAGGATTAGTGTTGAATTAATATAGTGAAATATGAAAGTATTTTGAGTGGTGGATAGGTTAGTCAGTTATTTGGATTCAGAAGGATAGCGGAGGGATAGAAGAGGGAAAAAGGTTTGCATTTATATAGCGCTTGTTACCCCTGATGGGGTGTTGAAGCACTTTTTTTTTGACGAGTAGCAAGCTACTCCAGAACCCATAAAGGATTAGTGGTGAATTAGTATAGTGAAATATGAAAGTAATTTGAGTGGTGGATATTAATCAGTTATTTGGATTGAGAAGGATAGCGGAGGAATAGAGGAGGGAAAAAGGTTTGCATTTATATAGCGCTTGTTACCCCTGTTGGGGTGTTGAAGTGCTTTTTGGCGAGTAGCACGCTACTCCGGAACCCATTAAAGGATTAGTGTTGAATTAGTATAGTGAAATATGAAAGTAATTTGAGTGGTGGATGATATGTTAGTCGGTTATTTGGATTGAGAAGGGTAGCAGAGGGATAGAAGAGGGAAAGAGGTTTGCATATATATATATATATATATATATATATAATATATATATATATATATATATATATAGCGCTTGTTACCCCTGATGGGGTGTTGAAGCGCTTTTCGGCAAATAGCATGCTACTCCGGAACCCATAAAGGATTAGTGGTGAATTAGTATGGTGAAATATGAAAGTAATTTGAGTGGTGGATATTAGTCAGTTATTTGGATTGAGAAGGCTAGCGAGAGGGATAGAAGAGGGGAAAAGGGTTGCATTTATATAGTGCTTGCTACCCCTAATGAGGTGTTGAAATGTTTTGTTTTGGCGAGTAGCACGCTACTCGGAACCCATAAAGGATTAGTGGTGAATTAGTATAGTGAAATAAATTTGATAAGTGGACATGTTAGTCTGTTATTTTTATTGAAAAGGATAGTGGAGGGATAGAAGAGTGAAGGATTTATAGATTTTTTTTCTGGATGTGATAGCAGTAGTGAGAGGCTTGGGATGAGTAAAAAGGGATGTGGAGGGGAAGAGTCAGAGGGAAGAGTTTAGAAAGGCTTGTTTTGGGGGATCAGTATAGTAAAAAAGGTGTCAGATGGTGCAAGGAGGGGTAGCGTAGGGGAGAGTCTAGAAAGGGCTATTTTGGGGGTCATAAGTGGTATGGGTTTGAGATGTATGAGAGAGTGGATGTAGAGGATATATTGATAGAGGTATAGGGTGAGGAATAGGGTAGTGCATTGGAAAGAGTAGTAGAAAGATGTTGGAGATGAGTCAGAGAGTTGAGGTAGAAGATATATTGAGAGAGGTATAGGGTGAGAAATAGGGTAGTGCATTGGATATGCTGAATTAGAAAAAGTAATAAATATATAGATCCATAAGTACATGGAAAGTTTATAGATGCATAAAGGAAGGAAGTATATGTAGATTAAAGATATTGATAGAGGTATAGGGTGAGAAATAGGGTAGTGCATTTTTTTTTTTGGGGAGGAAAGTAATAAATACATAGATCCAAGTACATGGAAGGTATATAGATGCATAAAGGAAGTAAGTATAAGTAGATTAAAGATGCATTCAATAAGCTCTGATTTTCAAGTGTTGTACTTAGAAATTATTATTATTATTTTTTTTTAAACAATTATTCGACATGTTTATACAAAGCAATACACATGTATAGGTACATAGCTATAGCACAAATAAATACTTATATACAGAGGGATATGCTGTATATTTCTGTTTGCGTATGGTGCTTATGTGGGGAAGAGCCAATTCTTGAGTAGTTTTTTGAAGATAAGGTGGTTGTCGGTGGATCTTATGTTGGGGGGTAAATAGTTCCATATTTTGTCTGCTTGAACAGAGAAGGATGTGCCACCCATGGTATTTTTCTTGTATCTTGGGTTTTTGAGGCGAGGTGCCACTCTAGAGCGGAGGTTCCTATGATGAATGTGTTTGGTGGTTTTATTCCTGATGAAGAGCGGTCCCATTCCATGTATCGCTCTGTGGGTGATACAAAGCAGCTTGAATGTGTATCTTCTGGCAACCAGTAACCAATGCAGGGCTTTCAAGGCAGGTGAGAAGTGGTCTCGCGGTTTGATATGTAAGAGTAGTCTGGCAGCTGAGTTCTGAATCCGTTTTTATAGTTAGTCTATTCATAGTCGTTAAAGGTGATCCGTGGTAGAGGCTATTGGTGTAATCGAGTTTGGACAGAACAAGGGAGATGGTAGCTTAGACCTTGTGTGAAAATCCCAAATGGGGGAAGATTCGTCGCAGAGTTTTTATAGTAACAAAGCTTGATCTTGCAAGTTTGTCCACTTGAGCATTGATCAACAACTTGGAGAACATGGTCATTCCGAGGTTTCTTACTTCCTTCGATACTTTAGGCGGTGATCACAGTTCATCAGGCCAGGCGGCAAGCGGGTCATAATGTTTCCAATCACCACACGTGAGTATTTCCGTTTTGGAAGCATTCAAATTTGAGATGGCTCCACGTCATCCATTGATCCATGGCTCTGAGACAACTGAAAATTGGCGAGTTTCCAATGTCTTTGGGGCATTCCAGTTGAAGGAGTATGTGTGTGTCATCTGCATAGTTATAGCACGTGAGGTGAAATTGATTGATCAGTACCGGTAATGACTTCATGTAGATGTTGAAAAGCATGGCCCAGATGATAGAGCCTTGAGGGTCCCCAGCTTTTGTGGAGTAGGGTTTGGACGAGAAAGGTGGGGTATGGATGACATTAGTTCTGTTTCAAAGGTAGGACGTGATCCAGTCTAAAGCAGTCCCCTCTATGCCGGCTTCGTAGAGTCTTTGTACCAGAGTGTCATGGTCAACCGTGTCAAAGGCAGCCGAGAGGTCCAAGAGGAGTAGCACAGCAACCCCGTTGCGGTCAACTGTGTTCTTCAGGTCATCCCAGATGGCAAAGAGGGCAGATTCTGTGCCTCTTCCCGGACGGAATCCCGTTTGGAAGTCTGAAAGTATGGTATTGTCTTCAATGAATTGTGACATCTGGGCGAACGCTGCTCTTTCTATTAGTTTGCCCAGGAAAGGTCCATTTGTAATGAGTCTGTAGTTGTCAGGGTTCAGCGGATCCAAGTTTGTTTTCTTCAGTAAAGGACGTATGTATGACTTTTTGAGTTCTTCTGGAAATATTTCGGTAGTTAAGGAATCGTTGATGATTCTTCTTACTGGATTGGCAGCAGAGGTTGTTAGAAGAATTGTCTTGAAAGTTTGCGGTGGACACGGGTCAGAAGGGCTGCTGGCAGGCCTGCTTGCTTTGACCAGGTCCATAAATTCATCGTATGAAATGTGTTGGAAGGAACGGAGAGGCTGAGTTAGAGTATTCTTGGATTGTTGTTTTGTAAAAGGGTTAGTGCTGATGCTTTGTCTCTGTTTTAAGTACGAGTCCAACGTGTCTGCTTTGTCCGTATAATGATTTGCCAGTTTGTCGGTGAAATCTTGAGTAACGGGATGAGTTCCTTCTAGGCAATTTGGTTTACGAAATTCATTGAGTATTTTATAAAATTCTTTATTTGCACATTTAGCATTTTGAATTCTGTCTGAATAGTACCTTTTCTTTGCTTTTTTGATAGCAGACTTGTATAATCTGTTAATTTTCTGTAGGTGAAGTTTATCTTGTTTGTTTTTTGTTTTGAGCCAGGCACGTTGCAGCTTTCTAATTTGTAGTTTTATGTCTTTTATCTCTGTATTTCTCCAAGGTGCTTGTTTTCTTTTGTTCTGTTGTGTGGTTTTGAGTGGTATCAGGATATCAAAAGCTTCCTGTAGCCACTCATATAGTATTTGAACAGAATTTATTGTTTCCAGATCTGTACTGGATGTTAGTTGTGTTTCTAAGTGTTCCAAATTGAGTTTGAGTTTGTTCCACTGTTGATAGGTGGATGCATGTAAGGTGGTTTTAGGTGAGTCGCTTAGTGTTGTTTTATGTTGGAAAGCGAGCAAATGGTGGTCTGACCATGTGACCGGAGTTATAGTTTGAAAGGTAACTAGTTTGGTATTAGCAAAAATGACATTTAGGTTATGTCCAGTGATGTGTGTGGGTTTGTGGACAATCTGATGCAGGTTCAGTGCGTCTAGGCCATTGATTATTGTTTTTGGATGGGTCATATTGGGTTTGTCAAACCAAATGTTGAGGTCACCCAGAAAGCATAGGTTGGAGTGTATTGTTATCAGGTTTGAAAATGTGTCTAGAAGTGCGTCTGGGAATGTCGCCTTGCTAGGTGGAGGTCTGTAAAGGAGCAGAAGTTACAGGAGGAAGACTGTACAGGGTTGCATCTTGTGAGAAGAGCCTCACAATTCTTTATGGAGATGTCGTCAACTTTAGTGATATGTAATGTTTGCCTGAACACAACAGCTAGACCACCTCCCTTTTTGCCTATACGATTTTGGGTGATCGTTTGATAGCCTAGAGTAATGGCTTCATGCAGGACTGGAGCCATATCATTGCCCAACCACGATTCAGTTATGAATAGTATGTCTGGTTTTGCATCGGTGAGAAGGTCTTAGATGTGATTTTTGTTTTTAGAGAGTGATCAAGCATTTATTAGTAGACAGTTTAGAGAACGTGCTTTGGTGACAGTGAGACTTAGTTTTGTAGAAGAGTGATCAGTATTGTGTGGGTTAGTAGCAGGTGTGTTTTTAGTGCTGGTATTATCTGTATTGGGATAGCAATCGTGTAGCTGTTCTGCAATGTGTACCTCGTCCAGCAGGCTAAGAAGGCATTTTGATGGGTCTGCGTGCGTAGGTGGTGGAGACGGTGTTTGAGAGTGAGTTGGTGTGCTATGTTGTTTTTGTGGTGTAATCTTGTTGTGCAGTAGACACGGAGAAGCAAAGTTGTGATGTGTGGCATGTTGCTTATATTGTTTGCGTATGTTTAGAGCGGAAGGTGTATGAGTCAGTGGTGGTGGTGCAGCATGTGTGTCATGTAGTAAGCATCTAAATTGTCCAATGGATGAGAAGCGGTTAGAAGAGAGTTGCTGTGTTGCTGTATGTGTGTTAGGTGTGGTTGAAGAGAGAAATCTTGGCATTGTGGTTTGTTCCTTTGTGTAGTTTGAAAGGTGGGTGTATGATTGTATTTTGTGACTGTAAGTATTATGAGGTGTTGTGCTTGAGAGATTTTGTTGTGCTGATGTGTGTGATATGTTTTATTTTTGAGGAGTAGTGAAAAGAGTTGCTGATGTATTTGTTTCATCAGATGGATTTGTTTGTATACTATTGTTTGCGAGTGGAATTTGTAAGGTAAAAGGGTGGTGAAGTGTTTATGACTAGAGTGTATGTTGTGTGTAGGAGGGGATGAAGTAGATTTAAGACTGTTTTAGACCTGTTTGCTGCAAGAGTTAAAATGTGTGGTGCTGCAGCATGCAAGTGTTGTGTTGTTGTGTTATTGTGGTAGAAAGAAGAGGAGGCTGTTGGTTGGACAAATGATGGAAGGCTGAGTATGGGTGTGTTAATGATAAAAGGGGGTCTGTTAGGAGTAATTTGAGTGGGGAGTGTGTGTCTGGATGGGTTGTAGTTAAGTATGGTATGGATTTTGGTTGTGTTTGTGATGAGTGCATTGGTTAGTGGCATAGGATAGAGTTGTGTACTGTTCGTAGGTGATGGTGGAAATGTGTGGTAGTTGGGATGGAAGGGTATATAGACGTGGTTTGTGTGGTTTTGCCGTGTATGCTGGTACATTGATTTGGTTTGTAGTAAGTGTGTGGTGTACATTTGGTGTGGGTGTGTTACTATGTTTGTGGATGGTGTAGGGTGGGTATTACTAAATGGAAAAATGGGCAGCATTTCTGGCCCCAGTCCTGTTCAGTCTCGAACAGGCTCAAACAGGCACCTGCCCTTGTCCTCTCCGCCCTTAGCCTCGACGCCTGGGCTGAGACGCCCTAAGCCTTGGTCTTTTATAGCCCTAGTAGTCAGGAGACCCCCTCAGCCAATGGGAACCCTAGCCCTAACCCTATCCAATCACAACACTAGCCCTAAACTCTAGAACCAATACGAGACCAGGACCTCACAGCCAATCTTAGCCCTAGTCCAAGCACTCAATCAGGTACAAAAACCCCAATCTCTACATCCAATAGAGGCCCTAGCCCTAGCTGTAGTCCCAACCCTAGTCCCAGCAACCAATGACACAGGAAACCCTAGTCCCTACTTCCAATAAAAAGCCTAACCCTAGTCTTAGTCCCAAACATACTCCAGCAACTAATCACACAAGAAGCCCTAATCGCTACTTCCAATAAAAAGCCTAACCCTAGCCCTAGTCCAAACTCTACATTCATTGAATCACACACCCAGAAACCAATCAGAACCCACAAATAACCAACCAATGACAACACTAACCCTATTCCAATAGAAACACCAGGTACAACCACCAATCAGTGCACACATGTAACAACCAATAGCAGACTATATAAGGTCCCAGCGACCTCAGACAAGGTTTGCTGGCCTGGTAGTTGGAAGCTGCTCCTCTATTCAGAATCTCCTAGGAGACAGAAAGGCTCAATCCACACTTTGGACTTCTGCAGGTAAGGCCCTAACAAACTCTGTCCTCTAACAATACTGTTTGTATAAAACTTTACTCACTCTCCTAGCCAAAAAACGAAGTGCACAACCCCTTTAAAACACAGCTTAAACAGCTCAAAGCAGATTACTTCTGTCTCAGGGCACCCTCTGATGTAGAATATCCCTGTTGCTAGGGGGGTGAGGGGGGTCTGGTTTCACTCACTTCCTAACACAAAATGGGAGCTGGGGGTGCACTGCTTAACATACAGGTCTTAGCACAGAGCAAAGGAGAAATTTGGAGGGAAAAACTGATAGTCACAGGGAATGAGAGGGCAAAACTACAGAGTTTGGACTGCAAATCCCACAATTCAACAGGTTAAATGTAGACAGTCACGGACCAGTAAAAACCACAAGTTTAAACACAAAACAGGGATAAATTATGCAATCACGGCCAGGTTAAAACTACTGATTTAGGCCCAGATCTATGTACTGGGGTGAATGTATGACATTGTTCTGCATTCTGTCCATCAATGGTTCTTTTTGCATTGGTCACCCCGAGTGGGACGGGTATGCCCAGACGTGGGTCCCGTGCTCTCCATGCCACTGGAATCAAGCTATCCTGGCTGATGAGGGGTGAAACCCCGAAACCGGTTCTAGGATGCTTGTTTCCAGTCCAGGGAGGACCTGGCCTGGCAGTTCGGGCTGGACTGTTCCCATTGGGCGCAGGGTCAAGACTGATTTGCATATGGCTGGGTTCAAACTGGAATGGCATGGTGCGCAAAAAAACTATGGATTTAGGCCCAGATCTCTGTACTGGGGTGAATGTATGACATTGTTCTGCATTCTGTCCATCAATGGTTCTTTTTGCATTGGTCACCCCGAGTGGGACGGGTATGCCCAGACTTGGGTACCGTGCTCTCCATGCTCCTAGAATTAAGCTATCCTGGCTGATGAGGGGTGAAACCCCAAAACCGGTCCTAAGATGCTTGTTTCCAGTCCAGGGAGGACCTGGCCTGACAGTTCGGGCTGGACTGTTCCCATTGGGCGCAGGGTCAAGACTGATTTGCAAATGGCTGGGTTCAAACTGGAATGGCATGGTGAGCAAAAAAACGATGGATTTAGGCCCAGATCTCTGTACTAGGGTGAATGTATGACATTGTTCTGCATTCTGTCCATCAATGGTTCTTTTTGCATTTGTCACCCCGTGTGGGACGGGTATGCCCAGACGTGGGTCCCGTGCTCTCCATGCCACTGGAATCAAGCTATCCTGGCTGATGAGGGGTGAAACCCCGAAACCGGTCCTAGGATGCTTGTTTCCAGTCCAGGGAGGACCTGGCCTGGCAGTTCGGGCTGGACTGTTCCCATTGGGCGCAGGGTCAAGACTGATTTGCATATGGCTGGGTTCAAACTGGAATGGCATGGTGAGCAAAAAAACGATGGATTTAGGCCCAGATCTCTGTACTGGAGTGAATGTATGACATTGTTCTGCATTCTGTCCATCAATGGTTCTTTTTGCATTTGCAACCCCTTTAAAATACACCTCAAAAATCTCACCGCAGATTACTGCTGTCTCAGAGCACCCTCTGATGTAGAATATCCATGTTGCTATGGGGGGCTGGTTTCACTCACTTGCTAACACAAAATGGGACCTGGAGGTGCACTGCTTAACATACAGGTCTTAGCATAGAGCAAAGAAGAAATTTGTGGAGAAAAACTGATAGTCACAGGGAATGAGAGGGAAAAACTACAGAGTTTGGAGTGTAAATCCCACAATTCAACAGGTTAAATGTAGACAGTCATGGACCAGTAAAAACCACAAGTTTAAACAGTAAACAGGGATAAATTATGCAATCACGGACAGGTTAAAACTACAATTTTTAAACTGTAACAACCACAAGCAGAGACAGTTAAATTAAAAAGAAAAGTAAAAAAAACAAATCGCTTTTTAGATTTTAGGAAAGAGACAGCACTAATCTGCCTCCTTACAACCTCCTGAACGTTGCTGGGGCACAGGTAATCTGCAACTCACAAAATGGAAGTGAATGTTTTGGGGTTCACCCAGCAAGCCCTTAAGGGGCCTGGGCAGGTGTGAGAGGAGGGCTCAGGGTTGCCTGGGAGCCAATCAGCAGCCCTAGGTTTGCTGGCCTGGGGGTGGGGCTGGGGCTGGGGAGCTGCTCCTTTATTGAGAATCTACTAGGAGACAGACAGGCGCAATCCACACTTTGAACTTCTGCAGGTAAGGGCCTAACAAACTCTGTCCTCTAACAATACTGTTTGTCTAAAGCTTGACTCACTCTCCTAGCCAAAAAACGAAGTGCACAACCCCTTTAAAACACAGCTTAAACTGCTCACAGCATATTACTGCTGTCTCAGAGCACCCTCTGATGTAGACTATCCCTGTTGCTAGGGGGGGGGGCATGGGGGAGCTGGTTTCACTCACTTGCTAACACAAAATGGGAGCTGGGGGTGCACTGCTTACATACAGGTCTTAGCACAGAGCAAAGGAGAAATTTGGAGGGAAAAACTGATAGTCACAGGGAATGAGAGGGAAAAACTACAAAGTTTGGACTGCAAATCCCACAATTCAACAGGTTAAATGTAGACAGTCACGGACCAGTAAAAACCACAAGTTTAAACGGAAAACAGGGATAAATTATGCAATCACGGGCAGGTTAAAACTACAATTTTTAAACTGTAACAACCACAAGCAGAGACAGTTAAATTAAAAAGAAAAGTAAAAAAAACAAATAGCTTTTTAGATTTTAGGTAAGAGACAGCACTGGTCTGCCTCCTTTCCACCTCCTGGACTTTGCTGGGGCACAGGTAATCTGCAACTCACAAAATGGAAGTGAATTGTGTAATGGGAAGCATGCGTCAAAAGCTCTACTTCACTGTGTCCTCCTGCCTTTCACTTAGGAGTAAAAACAAGAGGCAGCAATGGCGGCATCCATGCTTGCCTTTGTGTGGTTGGGATGACCAACACCTACACTCTCACTCTCACTCTCAGAACTACCTGTCAAATGGTGTTTGCTAGAAATGTCAACTCCTTTAACTGTATTTCCTCCTCTTGCTGAAAATGACTGCTCGCCGCAGGCCCGGGAGCCTAAAGCCCTAAGGCGAGCACTAATTAATGCACTCTGTCTCAGTGCTGCAGCAAGGTTTGAGAGAAACGTGCCTCTTTACCATATATAATAAAGGAAGCTCTGTTTGATCACTAATGATATGACACCTTAGTTGCTTGTAACCTGCATACTATGTATTTATGTCTCTGTGTTTAAGATTTCATCTATTAAAGTGAGGGACCCCCTATCCCAACTAGTGGAAATCTTACTCATACGGCTCCGTGTCCCTCAGGTAGTCAGGTGTGTGAATGGTGCCAGCTCGACTGCGAGAAGGCCAGCGTCAAAGGCAGGGACATAGATATTTGATTTGATGTAAAGATGAAACTTCTAGGAGGTCCTGCCTGTCCGTTGTGTTTGTCAGTTTGTCTCAACTTCCCTCACATTCTGCTAATATATTCTGGCGGTGTGTCCTTCTAGTGATGCTCCATGTTTATATTTCCCTTGTCCTGCAGACAGGAATCCCACAGCTAGGCAGCGGCACAATAAGGCATTTGTTTCTCCAAGCAGCCCCATATAGAGCCATTCACACCTTTTAGTTGAGTACCTCTGGAATGTGGGAAGTCAGTAACTCGAAGAGGTGGAAGCATGCCAGAATCCGTTTAGAGGCTGCCTGGGTTGAGGCAGAGAAAAATAACTTTTGAAAAAAATCACCTAATTTTCACTAAAATCTAAGTTTACCAATTTATTATATTTTAAATTACTATCAAAATGTCACAATGGAGACGTTCTAACTACATGCTTGGTCAACACATTATGCTTCTCTGTCTTGTGGACACCAAGGCTCATAGTACAGATCACTTATTTAGTGTTAGGATTGGCTATAGTTATGTTGAACATGTTTATTCTGACCTGCGTGCTGCAGGATGTCCTATATCAGTTCAGGGCTGCCATGAGCTGTGTCACATGCAACGTCTGATCTTTATGCCACAAGTGCAGTTTTACATACTTTCACTGTGGCCGTACCAAAAATACAAATTCGCTAATTGAGTTGGCAAATTACTCGCCATGAAAAGAAAAACTCAAAGGGTCAGATGTATCAAGCATTTTCCCGTTCGCAAACGGGCCGATTTGCAGAATCGGCCTGTTTGCGAATGGGAAAAAAGCCTTTTGGGATGTATCATCCCAAAAGGCAATCGCAAAATAGGGAATCGCAATTTTTGCGATTACCTAATTTGCGAATGCATTTAAGGAATCGCAATTTGCGATCCTTAAATGCAATGCAGGAAGCTAAAATAAATTGCGACCTCGCTGTAGGGAATCGCAAATTACCACCAACTTCTACTTGGTGGTAATTTGTGAATTCCGAGAAAAATGCACTTTTTTGCATTTTTCTAGGTGCCATGTGGCGTACGTACATGCCCTTAGGGCATGTATGTGCGCCACAACTGCACACATGCATATTTCAGGGTGCAACAGGGTGTCCATTTGGCACCCTTGAAATTGCATGCGCAATTTGCGAGTACCTATTGGGTACTCGCAAATTGCGCATGCCATTCCCATTCATTCCTATGGGCCTCTAGGCCCATAGGAATGAATGGGAAGCCATTCCTTATTTGCGACTCGCAATTTGCGAGTCGCAAATAAGGAATGCGTAGGAATCGTACTTTTATTTGCGAAACCTACATACATTGCATTTTGCGATTCCATAATAGCGAATCGGTAAAATTTGCTATTATGGAATCGCAAAAGGCAATGTTGATACATCTGGCCCAAAGAGGCCACAACAATAAGAAGAGTGTTTACAATCAGATTGTTTGCCTGGGCTGCAAGAGTGAATTCATTGCAATCTATCATATACCACAGCACAGTTTGGCGTGAGTGTGATGTCTGTGTTTGTTTTTTGTAAATTGCTGTCTTGATATGTTTGAATAGGAACCAGTAGGTTCCCAAACAAGACCGGGATCAAACCTCCCAATTTAGACCCTTTTACACGTCACTGATGGAGGGATTAACAGGTCATTGTTCTGTTAGGAATGCCTGGTGGACTGATGAGTGGGCGCTGCATCAACCTTCAACAAGGTGGTAGGGAGCATTCATCAGGACCTCTATCAATCACTCTGCTAGTGTGCAGTAGTGTTAAAGGAAATAAAATATGATGGTGGTCACCAAAGAATAAAGGAAATCCACCTCTCAGGTACCTGTAGGAAAAATAATAATCAGTCAGGATATACATGCAGTCAGCCAAATGCAATGGCATACCAGAAATATACTTGAACAGTACAACTATTAGCGGTGCACCCCACAATCAGTGAAAAACATGCTTGCTCCTTGTGAGTGGTAACCAAAATGTAGTGTGGCAGGTGAAAACATTAATAATGTCAATCCTTGCCTGCAATAATAGGGCTGTATTGCCCACTCTCGAGGCTAACACAGGGAAGAAATTCAGAGCTCAAGCTAAAAAACATAAATTAAACAAGAAAACCTGTATCATTATCAGTTTCAAAACTACCTGCTTATGGACTCAATGAAACTAAATATTTATATTCCCATATAATATGGTGATCAATAAACTAATTACTCACTAGTCAGTTCTTTGTGTCATCTTCATAAGGAAAAGTAAGAATCAACAATGGAAAGACCTACGTCTTTCAATTCTAGTATGTAAATAGTCTCCCTTAAGTCGGGGGACGTACCGGACACCTGGAAGAGAGTTAAAGTGATCCCTTTGCTCAAAAAGGCTAATGCAGATCCCAAATCCCTGGCTAATGTTAGATTATTTTCCCTACTTCCAGCAGCTTCAAAGGTTTTGGAAAAGTTGGTTAACCAACAACTTAACAACTTCCCAACCGATAACAACTTGCTTCATCTTTCTCAATCAAGATTTAGAGCCCATCACAGCACTCAGACCACATTACTTGCGGTTTCAGAGGCCATTAAGTTCAATTTGGATTTGGGTCACAATGTGGCTCTGGTGTTGCTGGACCGGTCAGCCGCATTTGACATGGCGGATCATAGCATCTTGATGGACAGGTTAGAACATCTTGGCGTGACGGGCTCGGCATAGAGCTGGCTGGGTTCATTTCTTGAGAGATGTGAGCAGGAGGTTTGGATGAAGCCATATGCCTCGAGGGCGAAAGAGTTGAAATTTGGAGTGCCACAAGGTTATCTCTCAGTCCTACACTTTTCAACATTTGCATGGCCCCCTTGGTATATTTGGTAGAATCCTTTAACATCAAAGTCATCTCATATGCAGATGACACCCAACTCCTGCTCCCGTATGATGGGGATGCTACCAATGTAAAGGTCACATTTGTTCAGTGCAGGACGGCACTGTTTGATTGGCTAAAGGCTAATTGCCTGCAATGTAATCCAGCAAAAACTGAAATCCTACTGTTTGGGCAGGACCCGCTTCCAGGATGATCAGGAGCCTGGCCTAATAATGACTCTCCGCCACCCCCTCCATCGGCAGTGGCAGGAAATCTGGTTGTTATGTTTGATGACCAACTCTCATTCAGGGTTCAAGTGTCAGCTGTAGTGAAGGCTTGTTTCTGGATCCTTCGTATGTTGAAGAAGCTACTGTACTTGCTTCCGCTTAAGGCACAGGTTATTGTGGTTAGGGCTTTAATCCTTTCTAGGTTGGACTATGCCACTGTTTTGTACTTGGGTTTCCCAGATTTCTTAATTCAGCATTTACAAGTTATGCAAAACATGGCAGTCCAACTACTTTATAAAAGTCCTTGTTTAGGGGCAGATTGCATTGGCTGCCAGTGCGCCAACGCACAATGTACAAGACACTGCCCCTAACGCATCAAGTCGTTCATGATAAGGGACCTATGTATTTGAAGGAACAGATCAGGGAATATATCCTTAGGAGACATCTTCACTCTAAGAATGCCAGACTTATTGCAACCCTTCATTTTCAAAAGCAACGGAGGGGAGGTTCCTCTTTTTCCGTCATAGCAACGAGAATGTGGAATCAGCTGCTGGTATATCTCAGGTTTATATCGGGGGAAAACAAATTTAAAAAGGAGCTGAAATCATTCCTATTCAGATTGTAGTAGTGTCAGCATTGTGTTGGTTTCTGGTTTCCAACTTGATCTTTACCTAAAGCTCCAGGACACTCTTTATGAGTAGCTGTGCGCTATAGAAGTAATTTCATTAATTTATTCATTCATTCAAATAGTGGTAGTGCACCTGGTAACAATTGTGAGGAACAACATGACCCAAATTCTATGCAGGCCTGCCAAGTACCACTCATCAGGCATTAGACTAACACATTTCATTGTGCTGGTCTGCATCAATGCATTGAAATGCAAAGTCATGCATTTTAGGAATAGCGCCTGTCTCGGCAGTCTGTCGTAGTGCTGCTATGCTATGGGGACTGGCTGAGCTAGCTGTGTAGCCTAACTGGCTACAATGTATCAATAGGAAGGATTTACACTGCACGGCATTACATTCTGACTGACGTCACGAGTGCTACAGAGACAATCAGTCTACTCACTCGGGAGTGACACAGTGACTTTTCAGAGGCTAACGCGCAGGACCTCACGTCCTGCTGCCGGCTGCAGTTTGGGAAGTTTATGTTAGGCTGGCTGGGGCAATAGCAGCGCTGTTAGCCACGCCACGGTAAATTAAAATCAATGATGATGGTTCCCGCACCGACCGCTGGACCCGGCCTACCCCACGGACCACACACACACACTGTGCGGCTGAGCCTGAGAGAATTTGAATGCGGGCGGCCACAAGCTTGCAGAGGGAGTTGCGGCCAGGACTCTGAGGAAGCAGGGGCGGCCCATAAACCAAATTGCTGTCACCATGGCTACCCTCGCAAAGTAAGTGAGAGTCTCAGAAACTGCTGGAGTGTTGATCTATCTCTCACTGAGAAATTTGCTTTGTAGCGCTTATCGCTAGGCCTGGGCGGAAAACTACGCTACGCTCACGTAGTTTGCGTAGTTTGCGCAACTACGCACTACGCGAATTGCACGTAGCACAGTGCAAAAACGCGTAGCATAGCGTAGCGGGCATTTTTTGCTTGCTCGCGGTCCTCAACGTCAAGTTGGCGACCGCGAGCGAGCAAAATGACATCCCGGCGAGACTTTTTCTCGCTCGCGATCAGCAACATCAAGTTGCCGATCGCGAGCGTGGAAAATAAACCTCCCGGCGAGATTCTCAACGCGGGAGGTCACGTTTCTCATTGCGAGTGGTCGCGTATGCTCGCGACCGCTCGCGATGAGAAACTACCAGTCCGCGTTGAGAAAACTGCCGCTCGAGTACAAATCTACTCGAGCGGCAGAAAACGACCGCTTGCACTGTGCAAGATGCGTTTTCAATGATTGCACAGTGCGGACAAGCATCTGGCACTGTGCAATCATTGCGAACAGCATTTCCAACAGCACTACGCAGTTCGCGTAGTGCTACGCGTATCTCGTGTAGTGCGAAGTGCACTTCGCGTAGCGCTACTACGCGAACTACGCCCAGGGTTACTTATCGCACGGTCAATCAGCTGCCTGCTGGTGTTAGCTAAAGTTCTGCCCTGGCTCACTGAGGCAGCCGCAGCCCATCAATGCCTAGTGCAGGAGGCAGTTTTGTTTTTCCTTGTATGCACACTGGTGTCAGAATGGAGCCTTTACTCCAGGGCTCACCTTCTGTGAGCTGGATCCTGTCCCTGATTGGAGCCAGTGCTTGTCTGGCATCTTCCTCCCTCGTACTCGTCACAAGGCATCAAAAGATTCATGCGCATGTGTGTGTGTGCTGCACACCATCCTGCCCCTGACCATGGGCAGTGTCGCTTCGCGGGCAGTGCTGCGTGGTGAGTAGGGTCCAAATGCTGCTCATATCATATGTGTATGCTATTAGAAAAAGACCAAATGAAAGATAGTTGAGCTGATAAAAGGAGCACACTTACAAGTTAAGTTTTGCGTGAGCCAATCTGCTAAAGTGTATCTGCAAGCAGTCAAGTCAGTATGAACGTGCACCTCTTTTGGAAGCACTATATAGTTCTGTTTCAGTTTATAACTAAAACATTAACAATGCTTCTCCCGAAGTAACATGAATTTTGAGGTCTTGCTAAACTGTTATTATGAAACCATTAAATGAACCAGTTACGCAAAAATTGTGTAGTTCCTTTTAATATGTGCACAGGAGTGTGCTATTTTCTCCAAATCAATAGCATATTTCGGTATTGCACATGCAGATCTGTTTTTAATAGTGGGACTCATGATCCTTTTATATGTTCACTTTAGCAATAAATATATTTGGAATTGATGTGCATTCCCAGAGTTGGTCTGTATGACCCCTCCATGAGTTGCTCCACTGCAAGACTGTGGAGCATTAACAAAATATGAGTGTGGAAGAAACTTAATAAAGTTGTTGGCATGCGGTGGACCAGAATTGAAGCAGTTTACTTTATGAAATAATATTTTGCCCTTAATGCTTAATTTACTTTCAGATTAGAAAGAAGAGTTGGTGTCAATAGTCTGTGCAGCAGGAGTGCTGTATGGCCGGTGTTTTTACAGATGTACGGAGGAAAGAGGAGGTGTGAAGGGGGTGCATATGGGTAGAAGGGGTGTCTGTATACAGAGACAAGTGTCATGGTTCTGTGACAATGTTAGGCACTTCCAAACTAAGTATGTGGAGTAGGGTGAGAATCTTTGTGAAAAGAACTGACTGTGTTTCAGGGGATCATTGCACATATTGTGTCACAGTAGAGAATACAGGTTGGGAGAGGGCAATACAAGTATGTCAGAGTCTCTTCACATTATACATAATGGCATGACTTGTGTATTGAGTTGTTTCCATTGCTGCAGTGTTAGAAAAGAGAAGTAGATTAATGATCTAGTGCAAGCAACAGGCATGCTGCAGCTATTTCAAGACCTAGTCCAGGTTATTATGTTGCACACAAGAGGCGCATTTCTTAAATAAATTCCATGACATAGACCCAACTATCTAACCCCTCCCAGACGTGCGAGTGACCCCCCTCCGCCCGCTGCCTCCTTCATGCACCTTAGCCACCTTCCATACCGGATAATCAAATTTGGAGACTTAGCTGGTGCATAACGGCAGCAGTTTATTTTGATAGCATGTAACATAAACATCACATTTCCATGATCATCTGTACGTTCCATGATTTCAGCACTGCATCACATCTATGAAATTATCACACTCTGATGCATTGCTCTTTACACTCCTTACAGCACTTCAGCACAGCCCACTGTGTGATGGCCTCCTTCCTTTGGTGCCTAGCGCTTGCGGCCTCCAGGCTACCCTTGCTACCGTCAATGCGAGTGGGCGGCCGTCAGGCCCGACACGGGCTGCAAGTGCCGTGACCGCCTGCTGCTGACCCCACGCTGGCCCCTCGCCTGCTCCCTCAGTGCCCCTGCTGAAAGGCATCCCAAGGACACTGTTTTGCAACTTGTCAACCTGGACTAGTGTGCTGTCTTGTCTGTCTATTTTGTGCTGTTTCCGCTTGCCCTTTCCCCAACTTTGCGGCTGTGACGCCCGCTCTTTGGTGTGGGTGGGCCAACTTAGGCTGGTCAAGATATGGCTTCCTTGACCTTGCCCTTTCCTTATCCCCTTTCACCCTCACCAAGACCCTTAGCTGATTGTTCGGTTCAAACCCCGCCGGCCAATCACCTGCCCCCAGCAGCCCACCCTTGTCGTTACTTTTTGTTGCCATCCTTGTTTTACCCTGCTCTCTTTGGCTTTCTGCAATCAATTGCTGGGTGCGCCCCACCGTAGTTCCCACAGGCATGTCTGAACTTGCACTCGTGCCCCATTTACGTTAATCTTTATCATATTTCCAGCATGCCGCGGGCCCGCCTTTCCGGTTCCTGGCACCGACACCCCCTTTTTTTGCTTTGCTCCTTTGGTGTGGGTCTTCGTACCTCCCTTTGCTTTGCGTGTTCAGAAAGGGGTGGCGGCGCGTGCTTACACCTTCCCTTGCCGCCACCATGTGATTGGTGAAGCCCTCCACATCCTGGTGGTCTCAATCTATCACCGGCCAAGTTTGCATCTTTTCCCTAAACCCTTCATCATATCGGAGCCAGATGTCCCCTTGATACTTTTGCCGCGCTGCAGCACTCTGGGGACATTTTTCTACAAATACGCTCCCCAAGGTTCTAAAGGCCATTAACCAATTCTCAATTGACTGCTCCACCCTTGGTCACCGCCTCTCCTTCCTGTCCTCGTCCCTCTTATCCTGTGTTGTGAGGTCCAACCCCACCTTCCGCACTTGTAGGAGTGAGAAGATATCTATGTATTCTTTGCACCAAATCCTCTCCTTGACCGATAACGGGATGAGGCTAGCTAGGCCAGTCTCCCGAGCTGTAATCGGTGGGTCCCCCGGGGAAGGTCTAATGTATTTGCTTGCATGTTTCCCCGCCCCTGCTTCACTTGCCGCCCCTCTGGCCAAGGCCTTGGAAGGATCCGTCCCTCCGCCTGCTGCCCGGGAGCTATTCACCTCCTTATTTATCCCCCCTTCTCTTGGTGCAGTAATCCCTTGCTTCTTCTCTTGGCTACCTATGGAGCTGTCCTTTTGGGGTATTGCCCCCATACCTGCCCCTTCGTTTGTGCTTGCTTCTTTGCCGCTAATCGTTGGTTGCTCCTGAGCTTTTGGGGCTGCCCCGCTCTCCCCTTGCCCCTTCTCTGCCACTTTTCTGCCAGAACTCCCTTCAACTTCTTTTCCTGCACCGTGGCCATGCCAAGGTAACATGCCCAGCCGACCATATGGTGTGTACCCTGGTAGCATGGGGTTGCCGGCCCCTGGCAATGGCCACCATTGTCCTCCCATGGGTGGGCCAATGAATGGTGCTGGATATTGTGCCTGCGCCCTATTCACCTCAAGCCTTGCCCCCTCCTGCCCTCGGTGCTGCATCAGTGTGGTAGGCCCCTATGGCACTGTCCAGGGTGGGGCTAGCTCCCCTCGGTTACCCCCACCAGGCCTTCTATGGCTGCGTTCATCACCCCCCACCTGGGTTCCAAAGTTTGCAATGCTTGACACCCCCCCCCCTTAGCCTCACTGCAACGCATGCCCCTGCACCCCCTTTGACGCGCCTGGTCACCATTTTTTCTTTCTCTGTGCACCTCCCTCGCCCTTTCTTGGCCTTTCGGTTCGTTTATGCGACCTCCTTGCGCCCTCTGGTCATCACTTTCGCTCCCTTCTCAGCTGCCCTCATCACTGCTGGACATTGCCCGCGAGGAAACCCGTGCCTTCTTGTGTCCTTTGCTCCGTGCTGGCCCCATATTTGCCGCTTTCTTCGTACCCCCTAGTTTGCCCTTTGGCACCTGTTTTTCTCCCCTCTTTTCAGGGTTGGCTGCAGTCTTGGCTGCAAGCCTCCCCTTTTTTGGCACACTTGTTGCATCCTCTTCCTCTCTTGTGCCCGTGCCATTGGTGGCCCTCGCTGTTCTGGGCCTCTCCGCTGGTACTCCTTCGAGTTGCGCCAACACTTGCTGGCTCACCCACTCCCGCCCCCTGCTGGCCACTATTTGGCATGCTTTTGCCCACATCACCTCGAGGTCGTCATACAAATCAGTATCCCCGCCCTTTTTTCTTTACTCCATGGGCCGGGGGGGGGGGGACCATTCCTTGTTTCCCCTTTTGTTGTTCCTCATATAGGGCGGGCCTCCGGCGTTCCCTGGGCTCTCTGCCCTTCCCTGGCATTTCTATGCTGTGAAGTGCTGCTGTGGCTTTAAATTTCTTTAACATTCTTGTCTAGCTGGCCTTGTGTTGGCAGGGCCTCACCAGACCGGAGCGAAAGGCTTCTTGCTAACAATCGGGAAGCACTATTAGAAATATGACCAAAACAAACAACAGACACTCTTACTTGTGTAACGACCTATACCCCAGATTCTAACAGAATTCGGAAAATCATCAGAAAACACTTGGGCATTCATGGCTGTTTCCGCCGCCGGGTGTGTCCCTCCACACATTCCAGCTTTCACTGTGAGGAGTCTACGCCCACTTCCGCCGGACTATGGAGTAGAAAACGAGCAACTGCACACTTGCTCTCTACCACCCCGATTCCGGCAGTGAGTGGGTAGGTCTGTCGGCGTACGTGCCGCTGAGCAAGCATGAATATCCCTGCTACACTTTCAGCCTCCGCAAGAGTTGCCGTTTTTTCCTTTTTTCCTGTTCCTTGCTTCCCGCATTCTGTCATTGCAACTTGCTTACTTTATGCTGTTTTTATTTCCTGCACGACTCCGTTCGGGACACTAGGTAATTCCAAGTGTCCTTACTGCCGAGAGTTGTTGACGGTTGTTACCAACCCCAATGGGATGAGTTCCATTTTCTGCTACCACGGTGGTTGTCCCACCTTACTTGTTTCTCGAGCCAGTTATTAATTAGTTTGTTTTAACTCACGTGGCTGTTACATTGCTTTGAATGATTTATCACAATGGGTTTATTGCATACCATATTTCGAGAGGACACTCAAGGTTGTTCATGGTTTGTGTTGGACTGCATCAATGATTTATATGTCTAATGCATAATGTTTTGTTTTAATAGGTCGGTCATCGAATTTCAGGTACCACACTGTAGGTTTTAGGTTTGGTTAATCAGGGTCACATTACCAGACAACCAACCACGGTGTAGATAGCTTTTTACTTTGGTCCTGACGAATTGCCACTAGATCTGAGGACTATTCAGGCAAGAAACATGTTGACCACTTGATAGTGCGCCTTCTCTGAAACATTATTTTAGTAGTGCGGCACCGTGTTTTTAATCAGGTTGGAAGTCTCCCTGATTAAAATAATTCTCTGGAGAACTACCATAACCTGTTTTAATACTCACTCGGAGCACTCACCTGCACCACATTCATCTACACTCCTAGGCCCCTCTCCTCCATGGCCCCCAACGGCACTTTGGAATAAAAGATCTCCGGCAAAGGGTCCCTCATAGGGAGCCCGGTAGGTATTGCAGCACCGACCTGACGAGGAGCATGCCCTATGATGAAGCATGACACCCAGTCGGGTGTGTGAGGGCCATAATTCCAACAGGAGGAATTCCTCATCCCTTCTGTAACTCTTGGGACTAAAAGACCACCCAGTCCCGTTGTCCTCTCCCTCCTCTACTCTTAGGAATTGCATACCTTCTTGTATTGTTTATCTAGTACAGGCCATAATAAATCATCAACCGTGTGCCCAGTCTATGGGTAGTGTGCTGTCAGTTTGGCCAAACTATGTTTACATCTAATGGTGCTGCAATCTTCTGTGATGAGTACCCTGATCTTCATAGTTGTCATGCCTACATATCGGAGGCCACAGGGACAGTCAATCTTAAAGATAAGTTTATAGCTGTTACTATTGGTGTATTGTGCTTGGTAATGAAATGAAAAAGAAACTTATATAGTGCTCTAAACACTCAGGTACGCTGTGTTCTGGAACTTCTAAACCCCTCGAGGGAGCCAAACCTAAGATGAAAAAAGCCAGGTTTTAGGTGTTTTTGAAAAGAGCCAAAAGAATTGATTTTTGCAATGTGGCTTGGCAAAGTATTCCATAATTTAGCAGCTGCAACTGAGAAGGAGCGTGCACCCCATCTTGCCTTTCGGAATTTTGGCACAGTAACTTTCCTGCATAAAGCTGATTGTAAAAGCCTGGATGGCTTATAAAAACGAAAGGAAGACCTGATGGCCAGTGACCCCTTGCCGTGCAAAGCTAGGTGGAGTGTGCAGAGCACTTTGAAAACTGTCCGCTTCCTGACTGAAAGCTCAAAGATCTTCTCTCACAGAGAGCTATTTTGGGGTGTTAAGGAAAAGCCATGCAGAAGCATTTTGCACCAACTGAAGTTTATTTGGAGAACAGCTGTTTATATTAAGAAAGATGGCATTACAGTAGATTAATCGTGAGGCTATTAACACGATAGCCACTTTTTGTGAAGCTCCTCAGGGTAGAAAGGGAAAATCTTTTGGAGGGACCGAATAATATGAAAGCAGGTACTTGCAATACGATTTACCTGCAGATTGAAGTTGAAAGAGGTATCGAACGAATCCCTAAGTTCTTTACTGATTCAGCGGGAATCGGGATGGACCAACATGAATCCGGCCACCAGAGCTCTGACCTGATAGAGTGCTGGGCTCCGAAGACCACACCTTTGGTCTCATCAGCATTAAGCTTAAGGAAATTATCCTTCATCCAGCTACTCACACTAGTCATGCAAAGTTTGAACTTCTCAGCCATCTCAGGTAGGTTATCAGTGAAGGTCACAATAATTTGTGTGTCATTGCGTAAGATACTAGCTGGAATCCCAATGCTCTCACCAAGGCTGCCACAGGGGAGACATATAAGTTAAACAATTTGGGCCTAGAGAGGAACCCTGCGGCACCCTACATGGAAGACTGAAGGCCTTAGCTCTAAACTGACCACAATTTACAATCTGCCATCTCCCAACAATAAAAGAGTGAAGCAGTTCTAGCGTCTTTGCGCCCACCCCTATTTGTTGTAGCTGTTTGATCAATCGTGAGGGTGAGACAGTATCGAAGACTGCCCATAAGTCCAAAAGGACCAGAACAGCCATCCCGCCTTGATTCCCCTGTATTCTCATAGAGTCAGTGGCAGCAGTGAGTGCCGACTCCAAGCTGTGGCCACTTCTGAAACTATTTTGTGAAGGGTCCAGAAGGTCATGATCAGTAATAAATCTCACAAACACAATATTCATATGTTTGTCAAGATATTTGCAGGGATAGGGAGCAGCAAGATCAGACGAAAGTTCTTCAGTTCGTCAGTATCTACGTCCAGTTTTTTGGAAGTGGGTGAAAATAGCTTCCTTCCAGCTCTCAGGTAACACTCCCACTAACAGGATGTAATTGAAAACCTTTTCCAAAACCTCTGCTTCTAGATCAGGTACTAACTGCAGAGTTTTGGGAGGGTATGGATCAGTGGGAGAGCCTGATTTGATACTCATCAGGGTCTCTTTGGCCTGGTGTTCTGTGATCGACGGGAAGGTTAGCGTCAAAGAAGCTGCAGAGCATACACTCACCCATACAGCCTCTCACACATGTACTCACTAACCCATACAGCCACTGACTCACCCACTCACTCATCCATACATACAGGCAGTCACACACACCCTCACCCACCCACACAGACACTCAGATAATCATACAGGTACTCAGACAACCAATTACTCACCAATACAGCCACTCACGTACCCACTCACACACCCATACAGCCACTTAGACACCAACTGACAGACTGATACAGACATTCACACAACCAGCCACTCACCCATACATTCACTGAGACACCTAATCACTCACTTATACAGTCATTCGTGCACCCACTGAATCATCCATACAGGCACTCATACACCCACTGATTTACCAATACACCTTGGTGTATATATATTTAACACTCATAAACTTTTTTTTAAAACTCACAGTCACCAGACGATGTCATCAGTGATGTCATGAGTGATGTCATTTGAGATGTCATCAGTGATGTCATGAGTGATGTCACTGGCCATGTCATCAGTGATGCAATATGTGAGGTCATAAGCAGTGCATTGCGGTGGGCGCTAGTTATAATTAGCTCAGCTAACTATAACTGCTGAATTTCACTGGTTTTGTACTAGTGAAACCTGAGCCTAACTATAACGTTCCTGTAACCTTTGTCTTTTTGAGTGAATTACTACATTTTTTTATTCCATTTCCTAACTATAATGTCCCTGTAACCTTTGTTTTTTACAGTGAATTATATATATATATATATATATATATATATATATATATTCACTGAAAAAACCATAGGTTTTAGGGACAGTTATAGTTAGTTGGACATTGCACTCGTACAAAACCCGTGAAATTCCCCTGTTATAGTTAGTTCAGCTAACTATAACTCGCGCCCCGCAATGCACTGCTGATGACGTCACATATTACATCACTCATCACATGGTCAGTGACATCACTGATGACATCACTGATGACATCTCAAATGACATCACTGATGACATCACTGATGACATCATCCAGTGACTGTGTGTTTCTGTAAAGTTTAAATATGTTTAATATATATAGGGAAAGGCGTATTGAAGAATGAGTGGGTGTATAAGTGTCTGAATGGATGATTTAGTACGTGAGTGACTGACTCTACAAGTGAGTGATTAAACGTATCTTACTGAATGCATGGGTTAGTGACTAAACTGTGTGAATGTCTGTATCCGTCTGTTTGTTGGTGTGTAAGTGGATGCATGGATTTGCGAATAGCTACATGAGTGTCTATATGGGTTATTGATTGGTTCTCTGAGTGTCTGTATGGCTGCCTGAGTGTTTGTGTGGGTGGGGTGTGTGTGACTCTATACATAGATGTGTGAGTGGGTGATTCACTGGGTGCATGATTTCAAGAGTGCATCTGTGATGGACTGCTTGGGTGGGTGAGTGTGTGTATGGGTGTGTTAGTGAGTGAATGTATATCTCAGTGGTACATGTGCGAGTAACTACATATGTAAAAGGCAGTATATATGTGTGTTAGAGTATTTAAATGGCTATAAGTGAGAGTGTGTTATTGTGAGAGTGGCTGTATGGATGCGTGTGTGCTTGTATCAGTTATTGTATAAGAGCGTAAGAATGTGCTAGTATTTGTATGAGTAAGTGAGCTGGTGTGTGTATAACTGTATAGGTGAGTAAATGGGTGTGTGATTAATTTTTTGCATGACTGACTAGGTGTGTGAGTACCTCTATGGATGAGTGGCGGTGTGTGAGTGTTTATATAGGTGTATGAGTGCATATGATAGTCCTGTACTGAGTGACTGTAAGTATGAGTGACTGTACAGGTGAGTGAGTGGATGTGTGTGTAGACCTAAGAATCAGTGAGTGGGTATGTAGTTTTTGGTGTTGGAGTGTCTATGGTTTTGAGAATGGCAGTCTGTAATTTAGAGTGGGTGTATCAAAAGTTATATTAGGGTGTGAGAAGATGCATGAAATTATCACATGGATGATGTCATCAGTGATGTCATTTGAGATGTCATCAGTGATGTCATCAGTGATGTCACTGACCATGTGATGAGTGATGTAATATGTGACGTCAACAGCAGTGCATTGCGGAGCGCGAGTTATAGTTAGCTGAACTAACTATAACAGGGGAATTTCACGGGTTTTGTACGAGTGCAATGTCCAACTAACTATAACTGTCCCTAAAACCTATGGTTTTTTCAGTGAATTTCAAAGGTTTTTTAAATGCTAATTTCTAACTATAACGTGTCTGAAACCTATGGTTTTTTCAGTGAATTTCAAATGTTTTTTAAATGCTAATTTCTAGCTATAACGTGCCTGAAACCTATGGTTTTTTCAGTGAATTTCAAAGGTTTTTTAAATGCTAATTTCTAACTATAACGTGCCTGAAACCTATGGTTTTTCAGTGAATTTCAAAGGTTTTTTAAATGCTAATTTCTAACTATAACGTGCCTGAAACCTATGATTTTTTAAGTGAATTTCAAAGGTTTTTTAAATGCTAGTTTCTAACTATGCCAACAGAGGTAGGACATGTGAAGAAAGAAGAAAAAACGCACAGAAAGAAGCAAAAGATGTGCAGAAAGAACCAACAGAGGAGCAGAAAGAGGCCTTGTTGCAAAATCATCCTGTGCCCACAACTTTTTCAGACGGGTACTGGTGGTAACTGACTCTGACTAACCAGAGCCAGTGCGCGTTTGCACAGTGGTGAAGGGAGGGGGGCCTGAGGTGACATGTGTACAAACGCGCCCGTGGCGCGTTTTAAGTTGCGGGATAAAGTCCCCTTGAATCCTGAGGGTCCCTGGGGCCCAACTAGCCCCCAGGTACCTACAGTTAGGACCACAGAGCTGAGTTGCAGAGAGGCGTTCCGAGGCCACGCACCTTTTTCACCTCTCTGCAACGCAACTCTGTTGTGCTTACTGAAGGTACCTGGTGGGCTAGTTGGCCCCCAGGATTCAAAGGGAATTAACTCCCCAACTTAAAACGCACCACAGGGCGTGTTTGCGCACATGTCACCTGAGGCCCCGCCCTCCCTTCACCACTGTGCAAACGCGCCCCGTGGCGCGGTTTAAGTTCGGGGGAGTAGGTCACCTTGAATCCTGAGAGTCCCTGGGGCCCAACTAGCCCACCAGGTACTTCAAGTAAGCACCACAGGCCTGCGTTGCAACGCCTGTAACAAATTGTGCAGTTGTGTTTAGGTAGTGAAGAGAATCATGCTGGGGGTAGTGTTTTAGGGTTTAGGGTAGTGCAGTGGTGTTTGTGTAGTGTAGGTGGTCATTCTGGGGGTAGATTTAGGGTTTAGGGTAGTGCAGTGGTGTTTGGGTAGTGTAGGGAGTCGTGCTGGGGAGAGTGTTTTAGGGTTTAGGGTAGTACAGTGGTGTTTGGGTAGTGTAGGGGGTCGTGCTGGGGTTAGTGTTTTAGGGTTTTAGGGTTTAGGGTAGTGCAGTGGTGTTTGGGTAGTGTAGGGGATACTGCTGGGGGTAGTGTTTTAGGGTTTAGGGTAGTGCAATGGTGTTTGGGTAGTGTAGGGGGTACTGCTGGGGGTAGTGTTTTAGGGTTTAGGGTAGTGCAGTGGTGTTTGGGTAGAGTAGGGGGTACTGCTGGGGGTAGTGTTTTATGGTTTAGGGTAGTGCAGTGGTGTTTGGGTAGTGTAGGGGTTTGTGCTGGGGGTAGTTTTTAGGGTTTAGGGTAGTGCAGTGGTGTTTGTGTAGTGTAGGAGGTCGTGTTTTAGGGTTTAGGGTAGTGCAGTGGTCTTTGGGTAGTGTAGGGAGTCGTGCGGGGGTATTGTTTTAGGGTTTAGGGTAGTGCAGTGGTCTTTGGGTAGTGTAGGGGGTTGTGCGGGGGTAGTGTTTTAGGGATTAGGGTAGTGCATTGGTATTTGGGTAGTGTAGGGGGTCATGCGGGGGGTAGTGTTTTAGGGTTTAGGGCAGTGCAGTGGTGTTTAGGTAGTGTAGGGGGTCGTGCTTGGGGGAGTGTTTTAGGGTTTAGGGCAGTGCAGTGGTGTTCGGGTAGTGTAGGGGGTCGTGCTGCGGGGAGTGTTTTAGGGTTTAGGGCAGTGCAGTCGTGTTCAGGTAGTGTAGGGGGTCGTGCTGGGGGAGTATTTTAGGGTTTAGGGTAGTGCAGTGGTGTTCGGGTAGTGTAGGGGGTCATGCTGGGGGTAGTGTTCTAGGGTTTAGGGCAGTGCAGTGGTGTTCGGGCAGTGTAGAGGGTCGTGCTGGGGGTGGTGTTTTAGGGTTTAGGGCAGTGCAGTGGTGTTCGGGCAGTGTAGGGGTGGGGGTGGTGTTTCAGGGTTTAGGGCAGTGCAGTGGTGTTCGGGCAGTGTAGGGGGTCGTGCAGGGGGTGGTGTTTCAGGGTTTAGGGCAGTGCAGTGGTGTTCGGGCACTGTAGGGGGTCGTGCAGGGGTGGTGTTTCTGGGTTTAGGGCAGTGGTGTTCGGGCAGTGTAGGGGGTCATGCTGGGGGTGGTGTTTCAGGGTTTGGGGCAGTGCAGTGGTGTTCGAGCAGTAAAGGGGGTCATGCTGGGGGTGGTGTTTC
The DNA here is from genome assembly GCA_963921515.1 of Calotriton arnoldi. Classification (NCBI taxonomy): domain Eukaryota; kingdom Metazoa; phylum Chordata; class Amphibia; order Caudata; family Salamandridae; genus Calotriton; species Calotriton arnoldi. Next base: position 473,313 of record CAWUFW010010772.1, on the reverse strand, counting down.
AGGGTTTAGGGCAGTGCAGTGGTGTTCGGGCAGTTTAGGGGGCAGTGCAGGGGTGGTGTTTCAGGGTTTAGGGCAGTGCAGTGGTGTTCGGGCAGTGTAGGGGGTGGTGCAGAGGGTGGTGTTTCAGGGTTTAGGGCAGTGCAGTGGTGTTCGGGCAGTGTAGGGGTCGTGCAGGGGTGGTGTTTCAGGGTTTAGGGCAGTGCAGTGGTGTTCGGGCAGTGTAGGGGGCGGTGCAGGGGGTGGTGTTTCAGGGTTTAGGGCAGTACAGTGGTGTTCGGGCATTGTAGGGGGTGGTGCTGGGGCTGGTGTTTCAGGGTTTAGGGCAGTGCAGTGGTGTTCGGGCAGTGTAGGGGGTCGTGCTGGGGCTGGTGTTTCAGGGTTTAGGGCAGTGCAGTGGTGTTCGGGCAGTGTAGGGGGTCGTGCTGGGGCTGGTGTTTCAGGGTTTAGGGCAGTGCAGTGGTGTTCGGGCAGTGTAGGGGGTCATGCTGGGGCTGGTGTTTCAGGGTTTAGGGCAGTGCAGTGGTGTTCGGGCAGTGTAGGGGGTCTTGCTGGGGCTGGTGTTTCAGAGTCTAGGGCAATGCAGTGGTGTTCGGGCAGTGTAGGGGGTCTTGCTGGGGCTGGTGTTTCAGGGTTTAGGGCAGTGCAGTGGTGTTCGGGCAGTGTAGGGGGTCGTGCTGGGGCTAGTGTTTCAGGGTTTAGGGCAGAGCAATGGTGCTCAGGCAGTGTAGGGGGTTGTGCTGGGGGTGATGTTTCAGGGTTTAGGGCAGTGCAGTGGTGTTAGGGCAGTGTAGGGGGTCGTGCTGGGGGTGGTGTTTCAGGGTTTAGGGCAGTGCAGTGGTGTTCCGGCAGTGTAGGGGGTCGTGCAGGGGGTGGTGTTTCAGGGTTTAGTGCAGTGGTGTTCGGGCAGTGTAGGGGGTCGTGCTGGGGTGGTGTTTCAGGGTTTAGGGCAGTGTAGTGGTGTTCGGGCAGTGTAGGGTGTCGTGCTGAGGGGTGGTGTTTCAGGGTTTAGGGCAGTGCAGTAGTGTTTGGGCAGTGTAGGGGGTCGTGCAGGGGGTGGTGTTTCAGGGTTTAGGGCAGTGCAGTGGTGTTCGGCCAGTGTAGGTAGTCTTGCTGGGGTTGGTGTTTCAGGGTTTAGGGCAGTGCAGTAGTTTTCGGGCAGTGTAGGCGGTCGTGCCGGGGCTGGTGTTTCAGGGTATAGGGCAGTGCAGTGGTGTTTGGGCAGTGTACGGGGTTGTGCTGGGGCTGGTGTTTCAGGGTTTAGGGCAGTGCAGTGGTGTTCGGGCAGTGTAGGGGGTCGTGCTGGGGGTGGTGTTTCAGGGTTTAGGGCAGTGCAGTGCAGTGGTGTTCGGGCAGTGTAGGGGGTCGTGCTGGGGCTGGTGTTTCAGGGTTTAGGGCAGTGCAGTGGTGTTCGGGCAGTGTAGGGGGTTGTGCAGGGGTGGTGTTTCAGGGTTTAGGGCAGTGCAGTGGTGTTCGGGCAGTGTAGGGGGTCGCGCTGGGGGTGGTGTTTCAGGGTTTAGGGCAGTGCAGTGGTGTTCGGGCAGTGTAGGGGGTCATGCACGGGGTGGTGTTTCAGGGTTTAGGGCAGTGCAGTGGTGTTCGGGCAGTGTAGGGTGTTGTGCTGGGGCTGGTGTTTCAGGGTTCAGGGCAGTGCAGTGGTGTTCAGGCAGTGTAGGGGGTCGTGCTGAGGCTGGTGTTTCACGGTTTAGGGCAGTGCAGTGGTGTTCGGGCATTGTAAGGGGTCGTGCTGGGGCTGGTGTTTCAGGGTTTAGGGCAGTGCAGTGGTGTTCGGGCAGTGTAGGCGGTCGTGCTGGGGCTGGTGTTTCAGGGTTTAGGGCAGTGCAGTGGTGTTCGGGCAGTGTAGGGGGTCGTGCTGGGGCTGGTGTTTCAGGGTTTAGGGCAGTGCAGTGGTGCTCGGGCAGTGTAGGGCGTCGTGCTGGGGGTGATGTTTCAGGGTTTAGGGTAGTGCAGTGGTGTTCGGGCAGTGTAGGGGGTCGTGCAGGGTCTGGTGTTTCAAGGTTTAGGGCAGTGCAGTGGTGTTCGGGCAGTGTAGGGGGTCGTGCTGGGGCTGGTGTTTCAGGGTTTTGGGCAGAGCAGTGGTGTTCGGGCAGTGTAGGGGGTCATGCTGGGGGTAGTGTTTCAGGGTTTAGGGCAGTGCAGTGGTGTTCGGGCAGTGTAGGGGGTCGTGCTGGGGGTGGTGTTTCAGGGTTTAGGTCAGTGGTGTTCGGGCAGTGTAGGGGGTCTTGCTGGGGGTGATGTTTCAGTGTTTAGGGCAGTGCAGTGGTGTTCGGGCAGTGTAGGGGGTCTTGCTGGGGGTAGTGTTTCAGGGTTTATGGCAGTGCAGTGGTGTTCGGGCAGTGTAGGGGGTCATGCTGGGGGTGGAATTTCAGGGTTTAGGGCAGTGCAGTGGTGTTCGGGCAGTGTTGGGGGTCGTGAAGGGGGTGGTGTTTCAGGGTTTAGGGCAGTGCAGTGGTGTTCGGGCAGTGTAGGGGGTCATGCAGGGGCTGGTGTTTCAGGGTTTAGGGCAGTGCAGTGGTGTTCGGGCAGTGTAGGGGGTCGTGCTGGGGGTAGGGTTTTAGGGTTTAGGGTAGTGCAGTGGTGCTTGTGTAGTGTAGGGGGTCGTGCTGGGGGTAGTGTTTTAGGGTTTAGGGTAGTGCAGTGGTGTTTGTGTAGTGTAGGGGGTCATGTTTTAGGGTAGTGCAGTGGTGTTTTGGTAGTGTAGGGGGTCGTGCTGGGGGTAGTGTTTTAGGATTTAGGTTAGTGCAGTGGTGTTTGGGTAGTGTAGGGGGTCGTGCTGGGGGTAGTGTTTTAGGGTTTATGGTAGTGCAGGGTGTTTGTGTAGTGTAGGGGGTCGTGCTGGGGGTAGTGTTTTAGGGTTTAGGGTAGTGCAGTGGTGCTTGTGTAGTGTAGGGGGTCGTGCTGGGGGTAGTGTTTAAGGGTTTAGGGTAGTGCAGTGGTGTTTGTGTAGTATAGGGGGTCATGTTTTAGGGTACTGCAGTGGTGTTTGGGTAGTGTAGGGGGTCGTGCTGGGGGTAGTGTTTTAGGGTTTAGGATAGTGCAGTGGTGCTTGTGTAGTGTAGGGGGTCGTGCTGGGGGTAGTGTTTTAGGGTTTAAGGTAGTGCAGTGGTGTTTTTGTAGTGTAGGGGGGTCATGTTTTAAGATGCAATGCTCCAATACCTGCCCAGTCTGCACTACATAAAACTGCAAAAAAACTAAAAATAAAAAGTGTTTTGCACACTTTTGTCATTGGGCTATATGTGGGCTACATCTGGGTAATATTTGTGCTACATTTGGGCTCTTTTTTCACTGGTGGCCATCTTGGAAGACTTCTTTGTTATGAAGTTTCCTAATTTCTTCATTTACTGCAGTCTCCTCAGTAGGAAATGCTTTCAGTTTTTTACTTTGATTCCATCAAGAAGGCATTCAGATGTGTCTCACATCTGCCATAAATTCAGAATGTTAGCACTCTAGTTGCTCATTAGATCACTGGAGTAAAGCTACTGCTCACCAGGGAGTTAACTGGTAGTCTGCTGCTGGTATTGAAAGTGATTGTTTCAGTCTGCATGTCAGAATTTTCTAATGAAATAGAAGAGTATTTGAGATCTCACTTAAAACATGCCCTAATTTTTCTTTCTGCAGCACTAACCATAATTTCTATTTCAAAAAGAACCCCTCATTTTGTTCCTTTTTAAATTAAATGTTTTAAGTGTTACCGGTTTATTCCAATCAAGATGGCTTCAGGTGTGCCATACTTTTGTCATAAGTAAGGCTGTTAGCGCTCTAGTTGTTCTTTAGAACACTCTGGGAAGCTGCAGTAGAACACAAAGGCATCAACTGGCAGGCTGCTCCTGTTGAAATATAACAGGAAGATATTTGAGATCACACTTGAAATATGTCCTAATTTTTCTTTCTACAGCACTAACCATAATTTCTATGACAAAATGAACCCCATCATTTTGTTCCTTTTTAAATTAAATGTTTTAAGTGTTACCAGTTTATTCCAATCAAGATGGCTTCAAGTGTGCCATACTTTTGTCATAAGTAAGGCTGTTAGCACTCTAGTTGTTCTTTAGAACACTCTGGGAAGCTGCAGTAGAACACAAAGGCATCAACTGGCAGGCTGCTCCTGTTGAAATATAACAGGAAGATATTTGAGATCACACTTGAAACATGTCCTAATTTTTCTTTCTACAGCACTAACCATAATTACTATGACAAAATGAACCCCATCATTTTGTTCCTTTTTAAATTAAATGTTTTAAGTGTTACCAGTTTATTCCAATCAAGATGGCTTCAGGTGTGCCATACTTTTGTCATAAGTAAGGCTGTTAGCACTCTAGTTGTTCTTTAGAACACTCTGGGAAGCTGCAGTAGAACACAAAGGAATCAACTGACAGTCTCTGCCCTTGTTGGATGTACATGTTTTACTGAGAATGTCAGACTTCATTCTCACATGAGTGAGAAAGATAATGTGAATTTACAGAAAATATGCTCTCATTTTAGCTTCTGGAGCACCTTCCAAACCTCCATGGGACAAGCATGAGAAAATAGTGTTCTCTCAAACATGATTCATGATATCCCAGCAGAAGGTTTTTCACATGGTAAAATCACCTTAGAATACACCACAATTCCTAAAATTAGTATGGTACCATCAACAAATAAATTCCAATGTAACTAAAGCCTGTTATCACCCTTTATAGTTCTCCTTTTGGTGACCCTCAAAATCTTCTATTCACTACAATGCATTTCAATGAGGTACTATCATTTATATTGGTCCCAAGATGGCTGCCAGCAATTCCAGGATGAAGTGCTGACAGCCAATCAGATCTCACGATGACATGTGTGGTTAGGCTCCGCCCAGATATATATGTGACTTTACTTTTGATTTTCTCAGGAACTACTGAACGGATTTACACCATTTAAGCAAAAGGCACGACACTGAACCAAGGGCTACCTCTTTGCCAAATTTGGTGTAATTCCGTTCAGCAGTTCGGGCTGTAGCTGCGACTAAAGGTTCCTATGGAAAAATGAATGGGGAAAACGCGTTTTGGGACCCCCCTTTTTCTCGGCCCCGCTGACGTATCACCCCGAGACTTTCAGGATAGGAGCGGACCGGAGCGCCCCAACAAGTTGGAAACTTTCGCGAAGATTCGTCAAACGGCGCCAACGTTATTTCAAATAGAATGTCGCGGATTTCCTATGGATAATAGGTTTTAACTATAACTATCTACTGGCGACCGCCAGTAGATAATGTATATACATATATATATATATATATATATATATATATATATATATATATATATATATATATATATATACGATTTTCCTGATGAAGAGATCCTAAATCTGGAACTCGCAAGAAGGAAACGGACTCCAATTGTTCAGTGCAATGCTGGTTTATTCAGTGCAAATGTCGCCATGACGCGTTTCGGGCTATGCAGCCCTTGATCACATGACATGACTACGCAATTTTCTCCCCCTTTAAAGTGCTAGTGCATCAAACGACCAAGAAGACAGACTATCGTCCTGTCTTTGAATTTCACTTGCCATACAACACCATTTAAAATAATTTTGTGGCAATACCATATTTAAACACAATGTTGCAATGTCCTATGGTCACATTATATCTGTATAAATACATGTTGTTAAAACAGTCCATTTTGAAAATCCGTCGTTTTTTTTTTATATAAAGTCAAACACAATCACAATTTACAAAGAACAGGGTAAATATAAATATATAAATAGATATAAATATAGTATGTACAATTTAAAAAATACTAGGTGTACTACGCCAATTGGAACTTAACCTTGTGTTAAAATAACAATCTTGCATTTTTGTGATCATTGGCTTAGATCCCTGTATTGTACATAATCAAAGTACCACAAAACAATATAGCCCCAGTGGGCCAAGTCTGTTGTTCCATGTTGAAGGCATGTATTACAATAACTCGGTCGTGTGAAGAATTAAATATAAAAAGTGCTAAACTGTGCATCAGTGCTGAAACTGTTTAAAAATCAGTTTAAAGTGTAAAAAAGAGTTAAAATTAATAGAATTTTTTTTAAAAAGCAGGTATGTGCAGAGGTTTAATTAAAACTACCATCTTGTTTTTGGAAGTTGTTAATTATGCGATGAGTATGTTCAATAAAGTGTCTGAGTGCATTGTATGGCTTACGTTTTAATGTTGTCTGTTCATAGCCATGTATACAAATCCTCAGTCGTATTAAGACCCCTAGGACTCTTACTGTCAAACTCTAAAATATATTGAGTTTCCAATTTCCTAAGGTTGGCCTCCCTATTCCCACCCCGTCTGAGTGGGGGTACCGAGTCCACCACAAAATACTTCAATTCCTGTATTTGATTACTATGGACCTCTTTGAAATGGCGTGCTACAGGGTAGCTAGGATCTGAATTGGTAATAGCTCTGATGTGTTGGAGAATTCTCTTGTGGACCTGCAACTTCGTACTGCCAATATAGCAGAGTCCACAAGAGCACTCCAACACATAGATAGCAAATTCGGTTTTGCAGGTCAAAAGTTTAGAGATCTTAGTGGGTTCAGGTTTAAAGGGTGTGACATACGATGTTTTATTTACACCCAATTTACAGGCCTTACACGTTGAACATCTTACAAAACCTTTTTGTCCCGATAACCAATTTTTGTTAAGGATTATTTCGGGGCTGCTGCTCACCAAGAAATCACTAGTTGATGGAGCTCTTCTATAGGTTATGGTGGGTTTATTAGGAAACATCTCACCTATGACGGGGTCACAGCGGATAATGTGCCAGTTTTTCCTAATGATCCGACTTATATCTTCTCTCTGTGTATTATATGTTAGTATAAGTCTGGGATTATTGGATTCATTCACTGGTTTATTTGCTTGTACATCCAATTTACAAGGGGGTTTAAATAATAAATCCTCCCTACAGAGTTCTCTTGTTTTTCTTATTGCTGCATCAACTGTTTGATTAGAGTAGCCCCTGGCTAAGAAGCGCATTTTACAATCCTGTTGAGCTATATTGAGATCTTGTTCTCTGCTGCATAGTCTGCGTACCCGAAGCATTTCCCCATAGGGGATGCTATGTATTGTATGTTTTGGGTGGCAACTGGATGCATGCAGTAGGGTATTGCCTGCCGTGGGTTTACGGTATAGTCTTGTTTCAAGATTGTTATTAATCACAAATACTTCCACATCAAGAAAGTAGACAGAGTGTTCACTGATATTGTACGTGAGATGCAGGTTAATATCATTAGTGTTGAGGTTAGTGATGAAATTAACTGCACTTTCTTTGTTTCCTCGCCAAATCAAAAACAAATCATCAATATATCTGACCCACTTAATCACATGGTCAGAAAATATTCTGCCATATAAGCCTTTTACAATCATTTCCTCCCACCACCCCATATGGAGGCAAGCATAACTTGGAGAAAAGCTTGCCCCCATAGCCACTCCTCTAGTTTGCTGGTAAATTTGGGTTTGGAAGAGGAAATAGTTGTTGTTCAGGCAAAATTCAGTTAGATTAATGATCATTTTGTTGTGATTATAAAACTGAATTGCTCGTTTGTCTAAAAAATATTTGAGCGCCCTAATACCATCTCTGTGGTGTATGCTGGTGTACAAATTTGATACATCTATGGTTATCAACAGATAGTCATCACACCATTGACACTCATGTATCTGTTTCAAAAAGTCTGTGGTGTCTTGTATAAAGGAAGGTAATGTTCCTGTAAGAAAAAGTCAATATATATGGATACATTTTCCAACAGGCTATTTTTCGCGGAAATGATGGGTCTTCCCGGAGGCTTGTTGATGTTTTTATGTATTTTGGGAATGAAATAAATTACGGGCATGATCGGAAAATCATTTTTTAAAACTTTATGTTCATCTTGGTTTAACAGGCCCGCACTTTTCCATGCCAACAGTCTTTTGAATAATTCATTTTGTGCTGTTAAAGTTGTTAACTTGTTACTAAGTTTATAGCACGTCCGATCATTTAATTGTCCAAGTGCTTCCTCCATATACAATTTCTTGGGCCAGAGCACCACATTGCCTCCTTTATCAGAATTTCTTATGACCAACGAGTCATTTGTTTTAAAAAAAATTATTAATTGATGATATTGATGCTGACACGCTTTTTGATGTTTGGTTGTAGCCTGAGTTTTGTGATTCAGTTTTTTGATTTCAGTCACAATTGCATCATTGAATGAGTCGATTGAGTCCCTTGGTGAAATCGGGATAAAAGAAGACTTAGGTTTAAATCCCGTATTTATGGTGGCATTGACTTCTATACATTGATTAGCAAGGATTTGCTCTGTGGTTGGTGCTTCTTCCGCTGAGGAATCTTCACTTTGTAATGCTTGTATATCACACAGAAGGTCTACATCAGAGACTGTTAAAGGGTTGATTGTATCTTGTACCAGAATGTCTGATGTCAGGTTTGGTGGTTTTGCTTGTCTTGAATTATAAAACTTTCTAAGTTTCAGTTTCCTTATATATTTATAAATGTCCACCCTGGTCTGTGTGTACTCAAAATTAGATTCAGGACAATATGAGAGTCCCAACGTGAGGAGCTGTTGTTCTGCTTCACTTAAAACGACATCTGAGAGGTTAATTATTGTATTCACATTTTCTATGGCTTGATTTACTTGCGCCTCCAGACCCTTTTTGCTTGATTCTTGTTGTTGGGACGCTGAGTTTCGTTGTCGCCTTGCTCAGCGTCTTTCCCGGCGTTTTGCATTCCTCCTTTGCCTCCTCTGATATTTGTAGTCCGTGGGCGCAGTGTCGAGCGCCGCTCCTCCTGTAAAAAACCTAATTCCTGTGCAAGGGTATGTTTAGGTTTCTGTATTTTCAAGCCTTCCCCTGGAACTGCACTTTGCTCAGCTTCCGATTCACTGTCGATCGCCGAGCTTAGATCCGACATAGATGATACTGTCAGTCCCTCATTGCTTGGTCCTGCTCGGTTGTCTCGGTCTGTAGTGAATCTTACTGCTTTGGGGGTGGCTCTAACTTTGTCATATTTGCGCGCAAATGTGAATATTTGACCCCTCTCATAGTCGTTTTTATCTCGTTGGAATTTAAAAGTTTTTCGCTTTTTAATTATATCCTCCTCTTTTTTAAGCCGCACCAACATTTCCTCTCTCATTTTAGATGTTGCGGTAGTGTTCTCTAACAGTGCAATTTGCTCGTTAATTTTATCAATTTTGTTCTGTAGCACCACTCTGTCACTACCTGCGTACTTAATGAGGATTATCATAAGGTTTTTGGATGCTTCTAAATTGCTCTCTGCCCACTCATGCAACATATTGGGGTCCGGATTGTCATAACTCGGGGCAAGCATGATTCGAAGACCTCGTGGGATCCTGCCCATTTCTAAGTATTTTGACAAAGATTTGTGCTCCCACCATTTTGCTTGTTCTGTTTTCATTAGCTTCTCAAGTTGTTTGTAGAGATCTTTTATATTGGAAGGTTGTCTTATTGCTCCCACGTTCAAATCTTGCGTTTGTGTAACTGAACTGGGAGTTTCTGTGAACATATCATCGGCCGCCTCCTCCCTGCATCGTAGCATATCGGCTGACATTTTGAATGCACTTGTTAACTATTAGCGCGAATAACACTGGTTATGTTTGTTGGTTAATTCGCAGCACACCTCTCGCCAGACAATCTTGGCTTTTCCTACCTCGTATGGTGCTGTCGGTCTCGTGCGCGCCCTTCGACACAGCTCGTTCCGCCTCACCGCAGTTAGTTGGTTGCTCAGCCGTCTGTGGGTTACAGGACCTTCTCCTAGCGGAGATGTTTGTAGTTCCGGTTCACGACCGAATTCGGCTTTTCGTCTCGATACCCTTAATATATATCGCACATCAACTTCCTGCCTGCCGATCCTGGCAGTAAACTCAGGCACGGACCTCAACAATCTCCAAGGAAGATTACAAAAAGACTCCAAGCAACTCCAATGTTGTGAAGAAAGCAGTGTCGATTTTATTCAGGAGTTATCCACACATATGCATATATACCCCACACTAAGTTGGTGCCCCTACATGCTACCTACTGTGTGTGCGGTTCAACGTCCAACCTAAGTGAAAGGTACTTCGAGCTGCATCAGGTGGCGCGGAGACTGGTGGGCAGGTGCAGATGCGCTGCCCGCACTCCAAAACTCCCAGCACGCTCGAGCGCGGCACCAAGTTAGTGAGGGGTAGTATATCAGTATATGTTTTTTTCTTTTCTTGTCCTGAGGAAGCACCACGGATCCTTACGACCAATTTAGGCGCGAAACATGTTGACTTACCACTGAGGGAGTGACCTGAGATAGTTCCCCCTCCCACGACTATAAGATACTTCCCCTACCCAGTCGTGACATACTGACTACCAGGGTTCCTTCTAAACCTTCATAGTAGCACTTACCTGTCATAGGTTTTTATCTCTGAAAGGGTGGTCCCCTCATTAAAGGATAGCGTAGTACCTTCCTTATCAGTTTTAATTCCCAATCACATATCACTTCTCCACCTCTCTGATCACCTCACTTGCACTCATCATACGGCAGCCTCTCTAAAAGATCTCGGCCAAAGTGACCCTTCAGGGGACCCGTAGGGCATTGCAGCACCGGCCCTACGAGGAGTACTGCCCTATGATGAAGCATGACATCCTCTAGGAGATGTGTGAGGGCAACATGAGACAGTCTAGCTTTCTGTCCCCATGATCTTGGTCCAGGCAATCTCTACTATTTGAGAGTACCTGTCCTCTTTCCTTAGGAACATAAGCCCATTTTTTTGAGTCTTTAGTCTTGTATATTGCACCAGTGTTTTCAGAAACATCCCTATCACTCTCCAGAGTGGAGTGGGGGTGCTATAGGGACGTTTCCATACCCACTTGAAACTTTTGACCTCCAAATTTTAGCTAAAATGTTAAAGGAAATTGGATATTGTAGTGTCCTGTTGGACACGTTCTAGTGTTCCGCAGTGTGATGTACTACACTTTAGATCCACCCATCACAGGCGTCACTGGTCAGGTGACCCTGATAATAAAAGGGGCTGGGCGCATGTGCCCTGGGCCAGTTATCCAGTACCATACTACTGCGTGTGAGTTCCTTATTTGGAAGTATGTGGGTCTAGAGCCCACTACTTTACAATGGCAACAGGCGGGTTGATCCCTGTGTATACAATGGCAGCAGTCTCCCAGTGAATCATGGGGGGAAGCGTAGCATGGACCTAAAGCACCCCCGCACTTGCAGCTGAAGAGACTAGAGCATCGGACAGTGGACCGCCTGAACACGCGTCCAAAGGTATTGCCCCTGCATCTGCCCACATGCTGAGCTGCTGCAGCCCCTGCCGTACCGACCGGACAACAGCGAACAATCTGTGGAAGGGGTAGAGTGCTGACGCCAGCACCGGAATTGAGGCACCCGCACGCTGTAGACACAAGAGGTGGACCCCCACCCTGCACCAGCATCGCCCGCGTGGGGCAAGAAGACTGCACCCACCCTCTGACAGCCTAAGTGCCCAGGTGAGAGGAGTAAACATTGGCCCTGCCGCAAGTCACCTCCCTACAGCGTGCCCAGACTATGCCTGCATCAGTAGCATGGTAAGACCACACCAGCTTTCTCAGCCCAGCACTGCCCGTTGTTGCCCCATGGTGAAGAGGGAATAGAGAGGGTCAGGAACCACAGCGTTAGAGAAGTGCACCCCGTGATACTTCCCTGCTGCCACCGCCGCTGGTACATGAAGACCGGCCCGCCTCTTACGCTGCGATAGCAGTGCCCTAACGAGAGACGCCCAGAGTGACACCTCAACTGTGCAAGCTCACCGGCAAAATGGACACACCACCCCTGCACTTCTGCAGACCCTGCACCTAGTGAGGAGCAGCACCCAGAGAAGCAACGTGGCCAGCAGCAGGAGGAAGGTTGCCGCAGCCTCATGCAGTGCCTGAAGCACCAGCCAGCAGTTACTCTGCCACACCGCACCTGGCCCAGGCGACTGCTACATCAGCACATGCGAGCCTCAGGTGGAAGTTGCAGCCCCCACTCAGACTGTGATCCCAGAGAGGCTGCCGCAGCAGGGAGGAGAGTATGCGAGGCGGCTGCAGCGCCACCTGGTGCTAGCCCACTGCAGCGCACCCCGGGTTGGGTGCAACTAATGGAAGTGGCCCGACAGGGATAATGTGTTTTAAAACAAAACAAGCTAGCCCTAAAGCATAGCATTATTAAGTAACCTGCAGTGCTCCCCGCATACCGTAATGAATACAGTGCAGAGAACCGGCGAGAAGCATGCCATCATGCACAATGGCCTCCAAACCGACTCACACACGTGGCCCCCACAAAAAGCTAAGAAAGGAAGAAAGCGAATGGTGCAGCATTGGAGTTTGAAAGGCTGCCTGCCCGAGTGGCCCACAGTGACTAAAGAGACGAGTCAAAAGAGTGCCACATACACATCCCCTTGTGGCTGGTTGCTGTCTCAGCACACGAGGAGTTGTGTGTCCCAGCAACGCCCCGAGACCATGATAGTGAGTAGTTGCACAAAGATACAGTGAGACAGGCCCTACTGTGCATACCCACAATTTCTGCTGAAGCAGGCGAGAGGTGTGCTCGGGAGAACAAGCCAGGCACGTGGCTGCACACGCCAATGGGTGCCATCCCTCCGGTACGTGTCATCAAAGCTGCCCCAACCAAGGTAGTGACATTAAAGGCAGCTAAAATAAAAGCAGCAAAGTCTAAGGAAAGGCAGCGCCCAAGGAGACAAGGAATAGAGCTGCCTGAGCCACAGTCTGCCAGAGAAGGCTAAAGGGGCATTGGCCTGAGAGAAGAAGCTGCCAGCAGAGAGAGACTGTGTACCCACCCAGCAAAGAGATCCTAGAAGCACGAAGCTACCCCAGCCAAGAGGAGAGTCAAGTGGCCAAGCGAGGTCCCACAAAGGTAATGGGGCCGAATGCAGCCAAGAACCAAGCAAGCCTCACAAAAGGTGCCAGAAGAACGTGCGCCCCCCCCAGTGGTAAACTGACACCACCGCAAGCAAGAAGAGTGCACTTCTTGCCCCCAGTGGTGAACGGCCACCAACACAAGCCAGGAAAATGGGCATGCCAAGCGCCAGAAGAGGGTGCCCATGAAGGGTCAAGAGGGCAAAGTGAGAGGTGCACCGAAGCCTGCACCCCAAAACTTGACAGCACAGGGAGGAGCCCGGGAGAGAGAGTCGTCTCCGAAAGGAAGAAGCAATGCTGAATGGAAGAGCCTGCGCCAGCTGGCTGCCCACTGCGCACAATGGCCACGATTGGCGCAGCATTGAGCATGTCACACGAAGTGACCAACCCTGCCAAGCATGCCTGAATGGAGGCAGGAGCAAGCGCCATAATGGAGCAGGCTCAAGGCGCAAGCACTACACCCTCGAGCGAAAAAGATGGAAGAAGGTGACCCTCCATTCAGGTAGTGGAGCACCGAGAAGATCCCTGAGGAGGGCATGGGGCCTGCGAGAGGTCCACGAGGAAAAGCATGTCTTACTGACAGGACAGACCAGCAACAGGTTCGCAGCAAAGTAAAGACACAGTCCGAAGAACCGACGTGACCAGCAAGATGTCCATGTGGTGCGAATATGAGACATGTGGCATGACGCCACATCAGAGTGAGGAACTTGGTCAGAAGTAGAGAAGAGCGTGACAGGATGCCACATCACAAAGGAGGAGAAGAGAGTGTCACAATGCCACAAGGTGAACACCCACCACAGGTGCGCAAGAGAAAAGGGAGTAGAGCGATAAGATCGAGGACTCATGCCTCTACTGGAGAGGGCATCCATCAACACAAGCCAGCCACAGGGGTGCAGAGAAGTCACTGGAGACAGCTTTGTGGGAGGACCAACTGTAAGCCACCAGCAAGCGCGATCTGCGTCCAGGCCCCACACTTCACAGTGCGACCGTCCAGTCACCTGTTCCCGGCTGCTCCGAATTCATGGCATCCCGGTCAGCAAGTGCACTTACCAAAAGATAATCGCAAGTGGCCATGAAGTCCCTCCAGTCCTCCTCACTCCAAGATATCACCACCTGTAGCCCAAGTGTAAGAAGGCAATCGTCATCATTGCCCAGGTGCATCACCAGAAACACCTAAGGAGCATCGCACCACCAGAGTGGATCCGAACGCCTAAAACGTCTGGAGACTAAAAAGACATTTCTGGCACTGTGGAAGGATGGCCACCCCGAAACCTTCTGTGTGGTCCCATGAACCTGAGGCCTGCCAAAGAGAGCATACTCGACCATTGGACTACCCACCCTTGGGGTTGCACGAGGCTCGGTCGTGGCCCAGTTGGGAGTACCACAGCGACCCTTGGGCATGGCCTACCAGAGGCCCTGCCCAGCCCACGCAGTCATGTGGCAATCCAGGGACAAGGGCCTCAAGGGAATTCTGGTGAGAGGGGAATCCCGACAAGAGAGATGCATCTGCAGTCGCTCCACGACAGGCACTGGGAAGCGTGAAGGTCACAGACGGAGACTGGTCACCCAAAGACTATCTGATGATGGCTCGTGAACCTGAGTCCTGACGGCCAGAGCACACAGACCCTGAGACATCACCCTTTGTGGCTGCAAGAGCGACTTGGTTGTGGTCCTGTTAGCAGTTCCTCAGAGACACCTTTACTCTGCCTAGAGAGGCCCCGCAAAGTCTACACAGTTGCGTGACAGACCAGCAGAAAGGGCCTCAAGGAGACTCCCAGGAAAGGGGAGTCCTGGCACAAGAGGGAATTCGGAAGCTGCTTCAGTAGCGGACACTTGTAAACATCATCACCTTCGAGGAAGACTCTCATCTCATCAACGTCGTCCTCAGTTTTTACAGGCTGGTCATCCATTGAAGCCTGAGCACCTTCAAAAGGATCTCTGAATTGGACTCCACCTCCGCTCTGGAGGCACCCCTTTTGAACTGTGTAAATAGTCTCCAACACGGTGAGACCAGGCCAGTCTGAACTACATTGCTGAGGTGGACTAAATCCTTATGGCCATGAGGTCCAGGGATCCAGCACTGCCCGGCAGATGGCATGAAGGGACTCAACGGTGCAGTGTATTGTTGTTTGTTTTTCCCATTGATTGGACTTTTGTTTGGTTCTTTTCCAATAAAGTTTGGGAGGGATGTAGTGTCCTGCTGGAAACATTCTAGTGAAATGTACTACACTTTACACCCACCCATCACAGGCGTCACCAGTCAGGTGACCCTGCTAATAAAAGGGGCCGGGCGCACGTGCCCTGGGCCAGTTATCCAGTACCATATTACTGTGTGTGCATTCCTTATTTGCAAGTATGTGGGCCTAGAGCCCACTACTTTACAGATATGTGAAGGTCCATCAACATGAGCTTTGGAAATGAGTATCTTCTACATGCTGTTCATTCCGCACCAGGATATCAGTTTCAGTTACGGTGATTCGGTTCTACTGTAAAATCAAGCTGTGTTTTTTAAAACCATTTTTATACTTCACACATATGCATGGCTGGGAGCAACCGCAGCCCCTTGAATAGCTCAAGTCCTCCTTGGGCCATCTGTTCATAGACATCTCATGGTGCCTGTTTACAAATGGGAGCTGCTGGCCATCTTTTCTCCTGTTTCCATCTGTTGACATTCTTCCCGCACCATCCCTGCGTAGTTGCTTTTGGGTTTAATTGTTAGCTTGGTATTTTGTCCCTATGTGGGATCATGCCTAAGAGGTCTTTCTCCATGAATACATTTACAATAACATGGACTCCATTGATTTCTTTGTGTAGTAATACGACAATTCAAGTTCATTTAACATGTTTTCATCTGTCACTCTAGTCTCAAGCATGTGAATGAAAATTCAGTTATAAACTTATAACAAAAGCCTCGGCGAAGGGGTATGATTTGCCGTCGTTTCCAGAGCGATACAAAAGGGGATGATGGACGGAATGCTTGAGCCAATCAAACACTCACCCCCAGTCAACTGATCTGGGTTTAATCCATCATCATTCTTTAGCTCACTCCACCACCCCAGTTCAGACATGGCCATATGCAAATCAGTCTGACCCTGTGCCTCATGCGAACAGTCCAGCCCGAACTGCCAAGCCATGTCTTCCCTGGACCGGAAACAAGCATCCTAGGACCGGTTTCTGGCATTTCAGCCGTCATCAGCCAGGCTTGCTTGAATCCAGTGGCAAAGTGAGCAAGGGACCCACGTCTGGGCATACCCCCGCCAACTTAGGGCGACCAAAGCGATACAAAAGGGGATGATGGACGGAACGCTTGAGCCAATCAAACACTCACCCCCAGTCAACTGATCTGGGTTTAATCCATCATCATTCTTTAGCTCACTCCACCACCCCAGTTCAGACATGGCCATATGCAAATCAGTCTGACCCTGTGCCTCATGGGAACAGTCCAGCCCGAACTGCCAAGCCATGTCTTCCCTGGACCGGAAACAAGCATCCTAGGACCGGTTTCTGGCATTTCAGCCGTCATCAGCCAGGCTTGCTTGAATCCAGTGGCAAAGTGAGCAAGGGACCCACGTGTGGGCATACCCCCGCCAACCTAGGGCGACCAAAGCGATACAAAAGGGGATGATGGACGGAACGCTTGAGCCAATCAAACACTCACCCCCAGTCAACTGATCTGGGTTTAATCCATCATCATTCTTTAGCTCACTCCACCACCCCAGTTCAGACATGGCCATATGCAAATCAGTCTGACCCTGTGCCTCATGGGAACAGTCCAGCCCGAACTGCCAAGCCATGTCTTCCCTGGACCGGAAACAAGCATCCTAGGACCGGTTTCTGGCATTTCAGCCGTCATCAGCCAGGCTTGCTTGAATCCAGTGGCAAAGTGAGCAAGGGACCCACGTCTGGGCATACCCCCGCCAACTTAGGGCGACCAAAGCGATACAAAAGGGGATGATGGACGGAACGCTTGAGCCAATCAAACACTCACCCCCAGTCAACTGATCTGGGTTTAATCCATCATCATTCTTTAGCTCACTCCACCACCCCAGTTCAGACATGGCCATATGCAAATCAGTCTGACCCTGTGCCTCATGGGAACAGTCCAGCCCAAACTGCCAAGCCATGTCTTCCCTGGACCGGAAACAAGCATCCTAGGACCGGTTTCTGGCATTTCAGCCGTCATCAGCCAGGCTTGCTTGAATCCAGTGGCAAAGTGAGCAAGGGACCCACGTCTGGGCATACCCCCGCCAACTTAGGGCGACCAAAGCGATACAAAAGGGGATGATGGACGGAACGCTTGAGCCAATCAAACACTCACCCCCAGTCAACTGATCTGGGTTTAATCCATCATCATTCTTTAGCTCACTCCACCACCCCAGTTCAGACATGGCCATATGCAAATCAGTCTGACCCTGTGCCTCATGGGAACAGTCCAGCCCGAACTGCCAAGCCATGTCTTCCCTGGACCGGAAACAAGCATCCTAGGACCGGTTTCTGGCATTTCAGCCGTCATCAGCCAGGCTTGCTTGAATCCAGTGGCAAAGTGAGCAAGGGACCCACGTCTGGGCATACCCCCGCCAACTTAGGGCGACCAAAGCGATACAAAAGGGGATGATGGACGGAACGCTTGAGCCAATCAAGCACTCACCCCCAGTCAACTGATCTGGGTTTTATCCATCATCATTCTTTAGCTCACTCCACCACCCCAGTTCAGACATGGCCATATGCAAATCAGTCTGACCCTGTGCCTCATGGGAACAGTCCAGCCCGAACTGCCAAGCCATGTCTTCCCTGGACCGGAAACAAGCATCCTAGGACCGGTTTCTGGCATTTCAGCCGTCATCAGCCAGGCTTGCTTGAATCCAGTGGCAAAGTGAGCAAGGGACCCACGTCTGGGCATACCCCCGCCAACTTAGGGCGACCAAAGCGATACAAAAGGGGATGATGGACGGAACGCTTGAGCCAATCAAACACTCACCCCCAGTCAACTGATCTGGGTTTAATCCATCATCATTCTTTAGCTCAATCCACCACCCCAGTTCAGACATGGCCATATGCAAATCAGTCTGACCCTGTGCCTCATGGGAACAGTCCAGCCCGAACTGCCAAGCCATGTCTTCCCTGGACCGGAAACAAGCATCCTAGGGCCGGTTTCTGGCATTTCAGCCGTCATCAGCCAGGCTTGCTTGAATCCAGTGGCAAAGTGAGCAAGGGACCCACATCTGGGCATACCCCCGCCAACTTAGGGCGACCAAAGCGATACAAAAGGGGATGATGGACGGAACGCTTGAGCCAATCAAACACTCACCCCCAGTCAACTGATCTGGGTTTAATCCATCATCATTCTTTAGCTCACTCCACCACCCCAGTTCAGACATGGCCATATGCAAATCAGTCTGACCCTGTGCCTCATGGGAACAGTCCAGCCCGAACTGCCAAGCCATGTCTTCCCTGGACCGGAAACAAGCATCCTAGGACCGGTTTCTGGCATTTCAGCCGTCATCAGCCAGGCTTGCTTGAATCCAGTGGCAAAGTGAGCAAGGGACCCACGTCTGGGCATACCCCCGCCAACTTAGGGCGACCAAAGCGATACAAAAGGGGATGATGGACGGAACGCTTGAGCCAATCAAACACTCACCCCAGTCAACTGATCTGGGTTTAATCCATCATCATTCTTTAGCTCACTCCACCACCCCAGTTCAGACATGGCCATATGCAAATCAGTCTGACCCTGTGCCTCATGGGAACAGTCCAGCCCGAACTGCCAAGCCATGTCTTCCCTGGACCGGAAACAAGCATCCTAGGACCGGTTACTGGCATTTCAGCCGTCATCAGCCAGGCTTGCTTGAATCCAGTGGCAAAGTGAGCAAGAGACCCACGTCTGGGCATACCCCCGCCAACTTAGGGCGACCAAAGCGATACAAAGGGGATGATGTACGGAACGCTTGAGCCAATCAAACACTCACCCCCAGTCAACTGATCTGGGTTTAATCCATCATCATTCTTTAGCTCACTCCACCACCCCAGTTCAGACATGGCCATATGCAAATCAGTCTGACCCTGTGCCTCATGGGAACAGCCCAGCCCGAACTGCCAAGCCATGTCTTCCCTGGACCGGAAACAAGCATCCTAGGACCGGTTTCTGGCATTTCAGCCGTCATCAGCCAGGCTTGCTTGAATCCAGTGGCAAAGTGAGCAAGGGACCCACGTCTGGGCATACCCCCGCCAACTTGGGGCGACCAAAGCGATACAAAAGGGGATGATGGACGGAACGCTTGAGCCAATCAAACACTCACCCCCAGTCAACTGATCTGGGTTTAATCCATCATCATTCTTTAGCTCACTCCACCACCCCAGTTCAGACATGGCCATATGCAAATCAGTCTGACCCTGTGCCTCATGGGAACAGTCCAGCCCGAACTGCCAAGCCATGTCTTCCCTGGACCAGAAACAAGCATCCTAGGACCGGTTTCTGGCATTTCAGCCGTCATCAGCCAGGCTTGCTTGAATCCAGTGGCAAAGTGAGCAAGGGACCCACGTCTGGGCATACCCCGCCAACTTAGGGCGACCAAAGCGATACAAAGGGGATGATGGACGGAACGCTTGAGCCAATCAAACACTCACCCCCAGTCAACTGATCTGACTGGGGGTGAGTGTTTGATTTGCTCAAGCGCTCCGTCCATCATCCCCTTTGGTATCGTTTTGTTACGCCCTAAGTTGGCAGGGTATGCCCAGACGTGGGTCCCTGCTCACTTTGCCACTGGATTCAAGCTAGCCTGGCTGATGACGGCTGATTAGCCAGAAACCGGTCCCAGGATGCTTGTTTCCGGTCCAGGGAAGACATGGCTTGGCAGTTCGGGCTGGACTGTTCCCATGAGGCACAGGGTCAGACTGATTTGCATATGGCCATGTCTGAACTGGGGTGGTGGAGTGAGCTAAAGAATGATGATGGATTAAACCCAGATCAGTTGACTGGGGTGAGTGTTTGATTTGCTCAAGCGCTCCGTCCATCATCCCCTTTGGTATCGCTTTGTTCGCCCTAAGTTGGCAGGGTATGCCCAGACGTGGGTCCCTTGCTCACTTTGCCACTGGATTCAAGCTAGCCTGGCTGATGACGGCTGATTAGCCAGAAACCGGTCCCAGGATGCTTGTTTCCGGTCCAGGGAAGACATGGCTTGGCAGTTCAGGCAGGACTGTTCCCATGAGGCACAGGGTCAGACTGATTTGCATATGGCCATGTCTGAACTGGGGTGGTGGAGTGAGCTAAAGAATGATGATGGATTAAACCCAGATCAGTTGACTGAGGGTGATTGTTTGATTTGCTCAAGCGCTCCGTCCATCATCCCCTTTGGTATCGCTTTGTTCACCCTAAGTTGGCAGGGTATGCCCAGACGTGGGTCCCTTGCTCACTTTGCCACTGGATTCAAGCTAGCCTGGCTGATGACGGCTGATTAGCCAGAAACCGGTCCCAGGATGCTTGTTTCCGGTCCAGGAAGACATGGCTTGGCAGTTCGGGCTGGACTGTTCCCATGAGGCACAGGGTCAGACTGATTTGCATATGGCCATGTGTGAACTGGGGTGGTGGAGTGAGCTAAAGAATGATGATGGATTAAACCCAGATCAGTTGACTGGGGGTGAGTGTTTGATTTGCTCAAGCGCTCCGTCCATCATCCCCTTTGGTATCGTGTCGTTTCCAGAGAGACAGGTCAATTCTTTCCATAATTTTTTTGCCTTACATTTTTCTGTGGTTGGAGGTTCCCTAAATCCTCCCTAATATTTATTTTAAGAAACTCCCATCATTATACGCTGCTACCTTAATTCCCAGGTAGCTTTGCTGCATGTGAAGGTCCATGGTTAAAGAGGCATGATGCTTCCTTTAAATGAATAAACAATTCATATATTACATAGAAAAGCTATAGAACGTGAGGCAACAGTAAAAAGAGGTTCTAAACCTCTTGTGTAAAATCTGACATTTTACATTTGCTGTTGCGTAAAATGTCACATTTTAGCACTACATGGTGTGTGACTTAACGTCTTCCTGTGAGGGTGCTTCCATTTACAACTTTCTTCTCAGCCCTAAAATTATGGCATGCTGTTATAATCTGGTTGTTGGTACATTCTGTCCACCCCCTCCCTTCCTTCCCCTTGGTTTCCTCTTACCCTGTCCTCAACATTCCACCGCTGACTCCTGTCACTGGACTGTGGTGGTGTAACGAATTTAGTCTTCTCAGCACTTACTTGAACGTAGTCTTCTCAATTATATCACTGGCGACGACCTACCGTGTGGGGACGGTTCACCCCCACCCCCAACTTCTTCTCCAGTGCTGCTGCTTATTTCTACTCCTGCAGGCCAGAAGATTTGCGTCTGGTGTCCTGTTGTACTGCTGTCAACCGGTGTAGTTTGCACTTTCTGTGGATTCTTCAAGCTGTCCGATCTCGTCCCGGTGAGGATCAAAGGTACTGTAATTTGCGCTTGCTGGCAAATATTCCCTTGTCCTGGTTTGGATACCAGCGCGACGCTCATCAAGCCTGGGGTGGAACCATTGGGACGTTGTCACTCAGCGAGCGGTTACCTGGCGGCACTGTGAGGTACATGGTTGTGCTCACTGTGGTGCTCACCGCCACCGCTCTACTCAAACTGAGACTGCCCCTGAGTATATCCTGCCTTTCCATTCAGGGTAGCCTTCCTCGAGTCAAGCGGAGTCCAAGGTGGCTGCCCCCAGGCTCCCTTGCACAGTTTCCCTCAACATTCTCCAGAGGGAAGTGCGAGCGGCTTCAAACGACGTTCTCCTCACAGCGTCTCTTCAGTGACGGCGCCGCCACACCTTGACAGAAATCTTGTCAGCAAGCGTTTAGTACGCATCTACAAGACATTCTTTCCTGAGCGTCTTTTCAAAAACGGCACCCGCCGCATCTTGAAGGCATTCTTTTAAGCGGGCATACAGCGCACCGACGATCGCTCAACGCCTCCTCATCATCAACGATTCTCGGAACAGTCTCCACCTTCCTGGGCTGACTGCTTCCGCATCGCAAACTGTACTCCTCTCCCCTAGCAGGGCGTCCTGGCGGTTGCCGCCCCCTCCTGGGGTGCACAGTTTTAAACCTGCCATTTTTCTTCAATACCTCAACGCTGACACACACAGCATTACTCTTGGTGTGCCAGCAACCTGCAGTTTTCCCTCAATTGCCTCAATGCTGACACGCACAGCTCCACTCTGGTTCTGCCAGCTGCATGTCGGTCCCTGGTGGTGTTTTTCTTCGGCGCTGACAGGCACAGCTTTCACCTTTACGTAACACATTGCCAGTCAGTTCCAGTATTCGATGATGGGCACAGCCTGTTCATACTTTACCAGGGAAAACATACTCATTTTGTGGATTGGCACAGCCATCGATAGTAACCACTTGTTGACAGTCCTCTGTCGCCTATAGGCACGGTTTGTTGATTCAATTAAACACCGTGCATTGTGTGCTTATTCGCTGATGGGCACAGCTTTTGGGGGCATTATCCAGCGATAATAAGATCCACGTGTGTCTTCTCCTCATTTCAATAGTTGCCATGGCATCTGCGAACATGTCACAGCCACCCCCTTTTCTTAATGAGGTGGGGGAACCTCTTTTACCGTGGAAACAGTGGTTTGGATTGTTGGAATCCTATCTCATTGCCATAGGGGGGGGGGGGGAAAGTTCTCACCACTAAGGAAGTTACACACGCTACTGCACAACCTGGGCATTGAAGGCCGTAAAACTTATGATAATATCTCAGTGTCCGATCAGGACGGTGAGGACGGTGAGGACAGTGATGAAGAGGAAAATGTGTTTCAAGCCGCAGTGAATAGGTTAGAGAAGCACTTCGGGAAGAAAATTAACATAGTACTGGAAAGGCAGAAATTCTTCTCAAGAGTACAAGGAAAAAATGAAAAAGTAAAACCATTCATTGCTGCTTTCAAAGGTTTAGCCAATACATGTGAGTTTGAGTTGCTACAAGATTCAACTTATCAGAGATCAATTGGTCAGATGTACCAATAATCCGAAAATCCAAGAAAGGCTACTGGTTGCAAATCCTGACCTAAGAGAGGCAATTGACATCGCTGTAGGAATTGAACACACGGCTGACTGTATTGTGGCTATGAAAGAGGGTGGTGACAAGCTATCTGAGGTTAATGTCATCAACAAACAAGAGACAGGGAAGGACAACAAAATCAAAATCAGTAGCACCTTCTCTTCGGCGGTCAAACCCAAATGCTACAGATGTGGCAGTCCAGCCCATTTGGCAAACAATGTAGCTTGCCCAGCGAGAGCAGTTGTGTGTCACAAGTGTGGAAGAAGAGGTCACTTGGCAAGAGTCTGCAGAGAACAATGTAACAAATGAGTCCTTGCCATTGAACATGAACCTCTTCCTGAGACCAAATTTGTGTTCCAACTTCAAGATAACACTGAAACCACACGTTTTCCATCATGCAACATCACACTTGACAAGAAACACGTATCGGTCTTTGCTGACTCTTGCTCTCTATACACGTTAGTGGATGCCAAACGTTTTTCAGAACTTTTTCCTGCATGGCAAGACATGTTACAGTCTCCTGACATACAACCTGGGGGTTACAATGGAGATCTCATACCTTTATTGGGGATGACCAGGATGGAAATTGGATTAAAAGGCAGGAGAACTGTGGCCAAAAATTATATTACAGAAAAGGGTTCCAGCTTACTGGGGTGGAGGCACCAAAAAGAATTGGGCATCAAATTGGACCCTAACACTCCCGACCACCCATCGGTGGGAGGGACGGAGGTCTGTAACGAATTCCCCAAGGTATTCAGCGAGGAGTTGGGCCTGTTGAAAAACTATCAACATTCCATTAAACTCAAATATAAGGCCAAGCAGGTTGCACATAAGGTCAGGCCCATTCCCCATTTGATGCAAAACCCTTTAAGACTTGAACTGGACCGCCTACAGGCGTTAAGTGTGATTGAACCCATCGAAAATTCACAATGGTTGGCTCCCATAGTCATTGCCACCAAAGCCTTGGGGAAAGACATTAGACTTTGTGTGGACCTCAGAGATTTGAATGAAAACATCTGGGTAGACAGACATCCTCTACCTCGCATCCATGAGGTCCTCACACTGATAAAAGGAGCTAGTTGCTTCAGTGTCTTGGACTTGTCTGCTGCCTATCACCAGGTAGAGCTCCATCCGAATTCACGCCACCTTACTTCCTTTATCACCCCCTTAGGCGCGTTCCAGTTCCTACGTATGTCATTTGGACTAGCTTCGGCTGCTTTCCAACGCATCATACAACATGTGCTTAGGGATCTGCCCGGAAAATTATGCTTCCAAGACGATATCCTCATCTATGGAAAAGATGTGGGGGAGCATAATGTCAGGCTGAGAAGTGTGTTATCTAATCTGGAAAGGGCTGGTCTTACCTTAGAAAAAGAGAAGTGTCGCATAGGGGTGGCATCGGTGGAGTACTTGGGCCACACTATCTCACATGATGGCATCAGACCCAAGTTAGACCTGATGGAAGCTATTCAGGACACAGAAGCCAGTCATGTGTTGAGGATCTCAAGTCCTTTCTGGGCTTATCGGAGTATTACTCCAAATTTGTTCGCAACTATGCCAGCATCGTAGAACCATTGCGGAGCTTGCTCAAGTCCAAAACCCCCTATGTTTGGAGCAATGAGTGTAATGACGCTTTCAAGGCAGTGAAAGAAGGTATTTTAGCTGCACCGTCTCTTGGCAGATTTGACCCCACCAAACCCACAACTCAATGTACTGATGCTAGCAACAAAGGGTTGGGGGCTAGCCTCACTCAATGTGTAGAAGGCAAAGAACAAGTGGTGGCATTTGCCTCCCGTGCACTAAAAGGGGCAGAGAAAAATTACTCAGTGGTAGAAAAGGAGGCGCTTGCCTGTTTTTGGGCAATCAGACATTTTAAGTTCTTTCTATGGGGAATACCATTCACAGTTAAAACAGACCACAAACCCCTCATGTTTGTTTTCAACACAAAGGGGTCAGAAAGGACTACACCCAGGATTGCTAGGTGGGTTTTGGGTCTGGAGGGTTTTAACTTCAAGGTCATATATGTGCCGGGTACGCAAAACAGTGGCAGATTACTTATCCCGTGCACCTATTGAAGTAGAGGAAGATTTAGACAACGGGGAGTGTGAGGAAATCGTCCTAAAATTAACGTGCCTTAACAGAGAGGAATGGGAAGCCAGCATAGGAAGTGATGAGGAAATCAAATCCCCTAAGGAGTACATAAGGGAGGGCTGGCCACCAACCAAAAATGAGGTTCCCGCTTCTCTTTGCAAATATTGGGAAGTCAGACTAGAGCTCAACATACAAGGAGGAACGGTCTGTAGAGGTGAAAAGATCATCCCTCCCGAGAAATTGAGGGCAAAAATTGTAAAGCTAGCCCATGTAGGCCACCTAGGACGCAGTCTCACTAAAAACAAGGTACGCCTGGATTATTGGTGGCCAGGCATGGACTCCATGACTGAGAGCATTGTAAAGGAGTGTTTTGAATGTGGGAAGAGTGACAAAATTCACCAGACACGTAAACCCCCGCTTTCCCCCGTAGAGGTCCCCAATAGACCATGGTCAAAATTGGCAATGGACATCATTGGTCTTCTCAACCTCAAAATGCTCAGAGAAAGATTCATCATAGTGTTAGTGGATTACCACACACGATGGATAGTGTTCAAGTGTGTGCATCAAATAGACACAGAGACAGTCAAATCATTTTTGAAAGTGGCATTTTTCGATGAAGGCATCCCTGATGTGTTAGTCACAGACAACGGGGTTCAGTTCACGTCCGACAACATGAAGGGATGGTTGAGGGACTTAGGTATTGTTCACCTTAAAACTGCCTTGTATTGCCCCCGCGCTAATGGGCTAGTAGAGCGGATGAACCGGATGTTTAAAGAGTGCTTACAAAGGGCGGAGTCCCTGGGCACATCTGCTTTAGCCGCTTTACAAGATACCATCTGGGCGTATCGCCTTACTCCCAACACCATCACAGGCATATCCCCTTTCACACCCTTAAAAGGTAGAGCACCAAGGAAAAGGTTATCCCCTCCTAACTTGAAGAAGGAAAAGGAGTCTGTTGTGGACAGAGACGAAATTTCCAAGAAAGTATGTAAACACCAGGCTAAATATAAGGGCAGATATGACCACACAAAGCATGTCAAATTTTGTTTGTTTCAGGAAGGAGACTTGGTTCGGGTTGACCTTCCTAAACCTCGTAGGAGGGAGGCCTCCAGATTTTCTGAACCCTTCAGAATCACTAAGGTGAGCAAAAATGTTGTGCAACTTGAGAATGGTCAAACCTGGAGTATGGACAGAATTGTTCCTCACAATGGTGGGGAAGGATCCAGCGCCAATTCTGATCAAGTAGGAGCTAAGAACAATGACGGGTCCGACCGAGACGGAAGTACTGGTGACAGGGTACCTCAAGTTCCCAGAATTTCCCTGTGAAGTAAGACTACTCCGGTGTGGGCCACGGACTATAGTTTTACCTGAGTTATTATTGTTCGAGTTGCTTTGCTTTTCCTGTATTGTCCATTTGGTACCTATGCTATGCAATTGGTTGACCTACCCTGGTCCTTCTCTTATGCTCTTTGTTTCTCTCTCTCGTTCTCTTCTCCTCTCCTTTCCCTTTCTTTTGTCCACCTTGCATAAGAGGTGTGTTATAATCTGGTTGTTGGTACATTCCGTCCACCCCCTCCCTTCCTTCCCCTTGGTTTCCTCTTACCCTATCCTCAACATTCCACAGCTGACTCCTGTCACTCGACTGTGGTGGTGTAACGAATAAAGTCTTCTCAGCACTTACTTGAACGTAGTCTTCTCAATTATATCACATGCCAACATTATCAACTGAACACACGTCCTGATTTTATTGGAAGTTACCTCAGAAGAAGAATTAAGTAGGAGTTCACCCCTGCCACTTGAAGGAAATCAGCAGATGTACTCTCATGCACACTGTTTCTAGTTACACCACACACCCCCTAAGCAGTTATACCAGAGATGTCATCTTACAACTTTTGAGCAGACAGAAAAATGTTTATTGGGAAAAAAAATCCTTAAAATTAAGTAACATTATTCTGATTATTAATTAAAAGTGCACTTTAAAAATTGACACTGTGGGTAAGTATACTTTCTGTGGACTTCCAAACGTGTGAGCCTCCTCACAAGTGTTTAACGTGATACGCACCTGGAGATCTAGCCTGCCACTTGCCTGTGGCCTCCAGTTCCCGCTTGTTCCAGCCTTATCCAGTGACACCGCCGCTGCCCTGGTTTTACCATCTAGGTTTTCCTGCTCACCATTCTTCCCGCCAACAGGAGATGCGTCTATCCCACTGGCACTGAAGTGGCACCAAAGTGGCTCACTGTGCCACTGGATTCAAGCTAGCCTGGCTGATGAGGGGTGATGACCGAAACCGGTCCCAGGATGTTTGTTTCCAGTCCTGGGAGGACCTGGCTTGGCAGTTCGGGCTGGACTGTTCCCATGAGAAACAGGGTTAAGACTGATTTGCATATGGCTGGGTCTAAACTGGGGTGGCATGGTGAGCAAAAGAACAATGTATTTAACCCAGATCTCTTGACTGGGGTTGAATGCATGATTTATTCAGCATTCCGCCCATCATTTGTTTGCGTAGCAGTTTTTGCCCTAAGTGAGATGAGTATGCCTAGGCATGGGTTCCTTGCTCATTGTGCCACTGGTTTAAAGCTAGCCTGGCTGATGAGGGGTAATACCCCAAAGCTGGTCTCAGGATGCTTGTTTCCGGAGGAAGGACCTGGCTTGGCAGTTAAGGCTGGACTGTTCCCATGAGGAACAGGGTCAAGACTGATTTGCATATGGCTGGGTCTAAACTGAGGTGGCATGGTGAGCAGAAGAACGATGTATTTAACCCAGATCTCTTGACTGGGGGTGAATGCATGATTTATTCAGCATTCTGTCCATCATTTATTTGCGTAGCACTTTTTGCCCTAAGTGGGATGGATATGCCCAGACATGGGTCCCTTGCTCACTATGTCACTGGATTCAAGCTAGCCTGGCTGATGAGGGGCAATACTGCGAAACCGGTCCCAGGATGCTTATTTCCGATCCGGGGAGTACCTGGCTTGGCAGTTCAGGCTGGATTGTTCTCATGAGGAACAGGGTCAAGACTGATTTGCATATGGCTGGGTCTAAACTGGTGTGGCACGATGAGCAAAAGAACAATGGATTTAACCTAGATCTCTTGACTGGGGGGGAATGCATGATTTAGTCAGCATTCTGTTTTGCCCTAAGTGGGATGGGTATGCCCAGACATGAGTCCCTTGCTCACTGTGCCACTGGATTCAAGCTAGGCTGGCTGATGAGAGGTAATACCCTGAAACCGATCCCAGGATGCTTGTTTCTGATGCAGGGAGGACCTGGCTTGGCATTTCGGGCTGTACTGTTCCCGTGAGGAACAGGGTCAAGACTGATTTGCATATGACTGGGTCTAAAATGGGATGGCATGGTGAGCAAAAGAACAATGGATTTAACCCAGATCTCTTGACAGGGGGTGAACGCATGACGTATTCAGCATTCCGTCCATCATTTGCTTGCGTAGCTTTTTCCCCCCCAGCTATCTTTGGAGGATCATGCTGGCAGTTGGCCAAATCTTCCACCACTCCATTAATAAACAAAGAAAAGAGGGTGGGAGTCAGCATGACTGCCAACCATTCATTTATGTCATCCCCCACATTATAACTGGGCACCATATCTTTTGAGTTATGAAATCTGGGCTCATGTGAAGCTACTGCAAGTATGCTGCCACCAATATTGTTGGTGCTCGACCCCACTTGGAGGGCTCTAATATCCAGCTCTCTGAGTCTTAGCTCATGATACATCTTCCTTTCCTCCATGGCTAGCCTTTTCTCTTCTAGAGCTTGCTCCTTCTCACACTTAACAAGGTCAAGGGTCTGCTCCTTGCCCTTCTCCATCTTGGCAAGCACTAGCTTTAGTTTTCTCTCCTCTCTCCTGTCCACCAGCTCCTCTGTGGACAGACTCTTTGAGGACACACTGTTGCCTTGTCTAGAGTGGACTGACAGTCCTCTGAGAAAATTGCTCCCCCCTCTGTAGGCTGCATGACAAGACCCTCCGTCAGGTCCCGCTCTGATCCTTCCTCAGACTCAGATCCCGCTTCCTCATCCACTTCTCCTTCTGGGTGGGCCTCTGCCCATGCTCGTAAGGCTTTCTGAAACTCTGCCTTCTTGGCACTTTCCTGATGGTACACCCCTCTCTCCTGGCAGATCCCCTTGAGCTGGGCAACTGTGTATGCCTCCAAGTTGGCCAGCTTGAATTCCATATTGCCAGGTAGGACCACAGGCATTGTAGAGAAAATGGGACTTGGGCAAAAGGACTTTGGAAAAATCAAACAATGTCAGATCAGGGAGAATTTATAAAGGCTCAAATTGGTCTAAGTTTAGAGTTGAGATTAACAAAGAGTTACTATATGGTATTGCACAAACACAAGTCCTATCCTCACCGCTGATCACCAATGTTAGAAATGGGATTCCTGGTTGGCTGAGGTGTACCCAGGCCAGGCAGGAACCACCACTCTAGTCAGGGTAAGCTAGATACACACTAAAAGAGAACCTGTGCTCACCCTCTGGTAGCTTGGCACAGAGCAGTCAGGCTTATTTAAAGAGGCAATGTGTAAAATATTTGTGCAACACACACAGTTACACAATGAATACATCACAAAAATACTCCACACAGGTTTAGAAAAATAAATTATTATATTCCGAACACAACAAGACAAAAACGACAACAATCCAATGTATAGAAGTTGAGATATTGAATTTTAAAGGAATAAATGCAGTAAAGTTCTTAGAAGCAAGCAGCGCTAAAAAGGTTACTTTAGGTCATGCTGGACTGGAGAAAAGTCAAAGTTTGGGCTGACTGCAATGGAGCTCTGACTGACTACAGGACCCACGCAGGCCTCGGTGAAGAAAATACCTTTTCTGGATGCAAACAACAAGATGCGTCGATGTTGAGTCCTGCTGCACAGGATGCGTCGATCTTCTCCACGAAGTGAGGGCGATGCATCAGTTCAGAAGACAGGTGCCACAGTTGAGAGACGTTGAGCGATGCACTAGACTCTGCCATGCAGTCGAGGGGATCCGTTGATCTCACCAAGCTGCAGCAATGGCAATAAGCTGTCTGATGCGTTGATCTCTGTAGGCAAAGTGCTGGTTCCGATGTGACAATTTTACTCCCGCAACTGGGTCGATGCGCCTCTTATACTACACACAGATGAGATGCGTCAAAATCCGTGTGGCAAAACAGCTGCAGAACCCACTTGTGAGGCCCAGTACTTGGAGAGCACGTCAGGCAAGGGTAGGACTCACAGAAGTCAGAGTCCAGCAGCACTAGCAGAATTGTAGGAACTCTTTTGTGTCCCTGAGACTTCAGAAAACAGGAGGCAAGCCAGCAAGCACTTGGAGATCACTTGGACGGAAGGCAGAGTCCAGCTCTCCTTCTGCAGAGTCAGGGAGCAGCAGGTAGCAGGGCAACAAGTAGAAAAGAATCCTTCCAGAAAAGCAGTCCAGTTGAGTCTTTTAAGCAGCACAGCAGTCCTTCTGACAGAGGTTCTGTTCAAGATCAAGAAGTATCTGATTTCAGGAGGTCAGAAATCCAGTACTTATACTCAAAAGTGCCTTTGATGTAGGAGGTGACTTCAAAGTAACTCTCTGAAGTGCACAAGGATCCCTTTCAACCGAGTCCTGTCTGCCAGGCTATCTGTGGGGAGTAAATCAGTGCTTTGTGTATGGACGGGACACTACCTATTGAAGTGTAAGTGTCA
This sequence comes from Calotriton arnoldi, assembly GCA_963921515.1. Lineage (NCBI taxonomy): Eukaryota > Metazoa > Chordata > Amphibia > Caudata > Salamandridae > Calotriton > Calotriton arnoldi. The sequence continues at coordinate 442,574 of CAWUFW010010772.1, read as the reverse complement.
GCCCCTCCTACTCCACCTTGCCCAGGAAGACCTATCAGAATGCAGATGAATGCAGATGAATGCCGATGAGTGCTCAGAATGAAGATGAGTGTCACCTTCCTGTGTTTGTGGTTGTCTATCAGGAATGCACAAAGTGTAGCTGTCACCCACCCCATATGTGTATTGGAGACAGGCTGTCAGGCACATAGAGCAGTTAGTGCAGAGAAATGTCCACTTTCTAAAACTGGCATTTCTAAAACATAATGTTAAATCCAACTTCGCCAATAAGGAGGATTTATCATTACCATTCCAAAGATATGAAACGTGAAAAAGCTACTCCTCTCGGATCAAGAATTACAGCTTAAAAGTGTATTAAGGAATTCCCAATGCTGGCCTCACAGTAGTCAAAAATGAAATAGGATGTTTGTCACTACCAGTACATGCAAAACATAAAAGTACATGTCCTACCTTTTACTCACATTCCACCCTGCCCTTAGGGTTACTTAGGGCCTACCTTAGGGGTAACTTATATGTAATAACAGGGGAGTTTGAGGCTCGACAAGCAGTTTTAAATGCCAAGTCGAAGTTGCAGTAAACTGCACACACATGCACTTCAGTGGCAGGCCTGAGACAGGTTTGAAGGGCTACTTATGTGGGTGGAACAATTAGTGCTGCAGGCCCACGAGTAGCATTTAAAATACAGGCCCTGGTTATATGGTTTACCACTTTACAGGGGACTTACCAATACATCACATATGCCAATCAGGTATACACCAATGTATCATGTTTAGGGGAGAAGCACATGCACTTTACCACTAGCAAGCAAGGGAGGAATGCTCAGAGTACTAAGGCCAACAAAAAGAATAAGCAAAAACAGAAGATAAAAGGCAAAAACAGTCTAGAGCAAGACCACCCAATGGATGCCAGGTCTAATAAGAAGCGAAACATCGAGACTCAGGAGTTATGCCTGCACTAATTCTAGATTGGCAACACAAAGGGAAATTTTGTGTGAGCATAGATAAATTGTCCCTAAACACTAAGTTCATGGGTAGAAGTGATTGTGTAAACACAACGTGGGGGATGGAGGGTCCGAGGAGAAAAAGGTTTTAAATCCAGCAAGGATAGACTCCCCATTCAAATCACAGGATACACAACAAATCATCGGGTCTAAACTGATAAACAATAGGAAATTCAGAACTGCCAGAGATCATTCCTCAGCCCCTAGGGGGAACTCCTTTATTTGGACAAAATCCCTCACCCACCATAGTTGGCATTCTTCAACATAGGGACTCTCTTCGTGACAGGAAAACTTAGTCCCGCCACGGGCTACAACCCCCTCTTTGAGAGGGAGGAGCTCAGGGATGTTTTTTTGTTTCTAACTTTAGGATATACTAAATCCTCCAATGAAAAGACATGAAACCAGTTGGGTAAGGGTGCAGCGTAAAATAAAATAACAGTGAATAGAGTGATGATTAAAACTAGCTACCAGGTATGAGATGTAACTTTATTGGTTCATCCTGGGGCCAGGATTAAAACAAAGCACCAGCAGGGGTAACTTCTACCTGCTAGAAGGTGACGAAAAGGTCTACATGTTTCAGCCTAAAGACCCTAATAGGTGTCACGGCTTTCGTCAGGACCTGTAATTGCTGCTGCTATCTACAATAACTGCTGTGTGATTGTGAGCATGAACAAACACAAACAACAAACAAGAAAAGAAAAGGGGGTTATACAACACCAGTAGTCCTTAAAGTTCCATAGGTACTACACTGGCCATACCTGAACAAAAACAAAACAACAATTAGATTCAATAGAAAATATAACTCTGGACATATCTGATATTCCTCTTTCAGAAATAAAGTTTGCAAAACATTGTTACAAACACCAACAAACTCCAACTAATGATTGATGATGAAAATAATGCACCAATATTAACATTAAGTGTTCTTACCCGTAATTAACGGACAGATCGCCACACCTTAACCTGGCATACAGCTCAGGGAAGGGGACACCGCTCTAAAAGAAAGTGTGAGAAGAAACGTAGGTCAGAAGGGACCAATATCTACACACAATCTGAAATTTCATACAAAAGGTTGATCACACGTACCAAGACCCACGAGTGCTGTGAACATGATTAAAAACCAGTGATATAAACCGGAATAGTCGTAGCACAGACTACTAGCATGCCTGAAACGGTAGTCGGAGGCAAGACATACTGGAGGAATATCTAATCGCAAAAATTAGTTAGAAGGGGCAAAAGCAATGATAATCGTAATGTCTAAAACGCTCCAAAAGTGCTCTAATCCACCCTGCCCACATTTGTCTCAAAAGTGGAACCTCATACTCCTTGATCGCAGCCTCTTACCACTTAGTTGGTACTCTGTACTGTGTAGAGCTGCAACCGGAAGGCAGGGACCAGGAAGTATACAGTGAGACATATAGACGTCCACTGGGGGCGCATGAGTGTGACGTCATGGCGGCGTCATACGTGAGACCAGGAATCATGGGAATTGTAGTATATTGTTGAACAAAGTCAATAAATGCAGGAGTGGTTTTGGCAAAAACCGGCATATACCAATATATGTGAGGAGATGGATTGTGTCAAAAACATACTAATATTAGCATTGAGTAATTAGGTCGCTAGTGTGACTCAGCAACCTAAATACGAGCATACATTCAAAAATTACTGGACCAGTGTTCTACATCAGCGGTGGGCAAAGGTGGAGGTAACACAGCCAATGCCTATTTGAGTGTGGTCCAGGGAATATCATCATTGAGACCATTAGTGTCACAGTGCAGTCTATAAACCCATCGTTGTTCTCTCTGAAAAAGAAATCCCACAATGGCAGATGTATGTGTAGGGATATGGGGTTGATCTAAAACTGTCCATCTAAGATCTTCTGCTGCATGATTCTTTGCAAGGAAATGATTAGTCAGTTTAGTCGACTGTTCCTTACAACGTATGGTACTTTTATGTCCCATTATCCTGGTTTTCACTTTACGTGTGGTCATCCCCACGTATTGTATGCCGCATGGGCAAGTTATGAGATGGATCAATTTCTCACTGTTTACAGTTGGTATGTTGTTCCAATAACCATGGTCTGTTAGTACCAATGTTGATAGATACGGTGTGTTGGGTTTGTGTACACACCCCACACGAACCACTGGGGAAGTGTCCCTTGACTGCCGGTAAACCCCAAAGAGTGTCCTGGGTTGCGACCTTCTTATCGCGGGGCCTTGTGTGTACCAGCCTGTCACTCAGGTTTGTACTCTTTCTGAATGAGAACAGCGGTACTTCAATGGGGGTGCCTCCTATGTTGAGGATCTTCCAGTTCTTGCAGATTGTTCTCTTAATCTGATTCGAAAAAGTACAGAAGGTATTCACACAAGTGATCCTGGACAACGGTTCCTTCGGAGGGGCGATCTCTATGAGTGCATTTCTATTGTTGTTCCTTGCTCTCTTGGTTGAGCGTCGTATCAACTGCGAGGGGTAGTTTCTCTTCTTTAGTTGAATTGACAGATTTTTGGCATGTTCCTCAAACTTCTCGATGGAAGAGCAATTCCTCCTTATACGTAAAAACTGCCCAAAAGGAAGATTGTCACGGAGCGACTTGGGGTGATAGCTATTGTATGACAGAACTGAGTTCCGAGCCATCGGTTTCTTATATAGCTCTGTTCCAAGACCGCCTCCTATGGGGTAAATCAGAATATCTAAAAATGGAAGGCTAGTCCTACTGTATTCCAGAGTGAATTTCAAAAAGACATTCTTAGTATTCAGCCACTGATGGAAATTAATGATAGTATCTGGTTCGCCACGCCAGATAAACAGAATATCATCAATATAACGCTTCCACATGAGGATATGAGTCCTGAAGGGGTTACTGTCTGACAGTATCTGCTCAGTTTTGAACAGATGCATGTACAAATTCGCTAGACTGGGCGTGAAAACGCTGCCCATGGAAGTGCCTGATATTTGTAAGTATGAGGTCTCTTCAAAGCGAAAGAAGTTCTCCTTCATGGCAATCCGAGCGCAATCCATAATGAATTCGACTGGAGTGATGGTATCCAGTTCGTTGCTTCTCAGTAAGATCTCTATAGCTATAAGTATTTCATCTTGCGGAATACATATATACAAAGATTCAACGTCAAAAGAGACCAAATAATCTGTGTTGACATCAAAAGGTACCTCCATGAGTAGTCTAAGAACATCTTTCGTGTCCTGTAAGTATGTAGGCATTAGAGATACAAAAGGACGGAGGAAATAATCCACGAATTTGGATAATGGCTCAAGGAGTGATCCAATACCTGAGATGGTAGGTCTCCCGGGGGGGACTTTGTATCTTATGTATTTTAGGCAATACATAGAAATAAGGCATCACTGGATGTGATGTGATCAAAAAAACAGCTTCCTTGGTAGTAATCCATCCATTATCTTTTGCTCCTCCCACTAACCTGGTGATCTCCGAAGTTAATCTCTTAGTTGGATCCATTTTCAGAGGGCGGTAAAAGCATCTGTTGTCAAGTTGTTTTAAACATTCTGTTCTGTAGGCGGACGTGTTCATTATAAACTGTCGCACCTCCCTTATCCGCAGGTTTAATGCAGATTGTTTCATCATTGATCAGTGACTCCAGAGCTCTGTATTCACTTTTAGGTAGATTCTGGTAGTGTCTCTTGTCGTTGCTGAACATATCAGTAACCTCCTTGAGAACAGCTTTCTCAAATGTGATAACCTGTGCTGGTATCATGTGTGAGGGAGGATTGAACCTCAAGAGATTCTTCAAACCAGTGTTAGGAGTGTCATCATCAATAGCATCAGATGATCTGTCTTTGAAGAAAACATGCAGTCGAATTTCCCGGAAGAACTGCGCCAATTCTTGGTGAATCTGAAACTCATCCCCTTTGTATGTCGGAACAAATCCTAGTCCTCTCTCCAAGACCTTCCTTTCTTCTGTAGCAAGTGTGCGGTCACTGAGATTGAACACTAGACTGTTTCGTTGCTCGTCCCCGGTTGAGGAGGAATCTTCATCTTGCTCTGAGTGGTCCGGGGGATGGAGGCGGGCTCCAATGCACTTTTGGTTGTTGCTGTCTCCTCCTTCCTCTCGACCGTCTGTGGCCTGACCCTAAAAAAGGCTGGTTCTGGAAGAAGTGAGGTTGTGCTTGGTAAGGGAGCATGGCTGGTTGGTAATTAGGAGTAGGATAACCCCATGGTGTGAGTGGCCACCATTGTGTTTGTGGTGGACCTCCTTGAAAACCTCTCCAATTCCATCTGGCTCTTCTTGCCGATCCTCTCTTGTTTGGCTCATTGCTGTTATTACCTTCTACTTTTTTCATTGAATTGCGGTGGAGTGTAATCATCACTAGTGTATGGATAAACTCTTTCTAGTGAGAAACGGGCTAGATCTTTTTTTAATTTATTGATCTTAGCTGATAATAAAGATTCCTTCATTTCCTTGTTGGGCTTGTTGGTCTCTTCAGCCTGCTTCTTGTACAGGGTAACTGAGATGATCGTTTTCAAATGGGTCTCTAAAGCTTGTATTTCAATCAGAATCGCATCGGCGATGCGTTTAGCTGTACTTATTATGCGAATCAGCCAATCCCTAATGCTTCACCAAGCAATGAGAGACCAATCTTTCTTAAAGATTTTATCATCCAGAAACAATCTAGGGGTGTTTGTCACTATCAATCCGGTGGGGGCACAATTACCCCATAAATATTCCGTCATGATTGCTCCGTGTGTCTGGGTATGAGTGTGTGTTCTTTTCAGGGTTAGAAGTTTAGTCCAATCGTCTGATTGGGAAGATACCCCACTTTGTATTGTGTCTATGATGCTAGGTGTTGTTAAGATAGACTGAACCATGGCCTCATCAAAGGCCAATCCCTGTAGCTCTGTCATGGTAATATATAAGGTGAAAGAATATTAACCTACCTGATAAAAGAGTAATGTTATGTGGTGATCAGCCCTTTTGTTTCTCAGTTTAGACCCAAGGATATGTTGTGTAACTTATAAGTGATTGTGACCATATTTTTGAGTATGTAGGAGTTTAGCTTCTGTTCTTGGGAGGACAAGATGCTGTTATTCCTGGAGTTTATTTTGTTTGTGGTGAACATGCCTACTTCAAATTGCCCAATGGATGGTATGGTACATGTTATTTAGGTGTAGTTTTCCCAAAGATTTATCATGTGGAACATTTGAATGATCCTGTGTGGGAAACAAAAACAAGACCTATACGAGGTAGTAGTGGTGCTAACATTGTGGGAGACATTTTTAGTGCAATGATTCCATCTGTAGGTGTAATCTTGAATGATCTTAATTCTTCGGATTCCATTTGTATTTGTCCATGTGATAAGCATTCAAGCCAAACCATTTTAAACTTTGTCTTCTTTTGTCAATTTTATTTGCCGTACACAAGGACATTTTTATTACCCCTATTACGTAAACATACATTTTCTAAGTGTAAAGCCGCCCTATTTTTCCTGCTGCAACTCAATGACCATGGTGTATGCCACGCAGTTGCTATCTTCTTGAAGTGTGTTTTAGCCAAAAGAATGAGCATTTTGTTTTGATGGAATAGTTTTTATTTTCAATTTTACAAAGTGTCTTGGGTCTTATATTGTAAAGTGCAAGTTTGTCCCTGGCATCTTAGTTTTTATCCACCTTGTTGTCTTTTTTAGTTTTGATGTCCTTGGATTCAAAATGTATGCACTGTCACTTTACATATTGTAAATTATTCTATAATTTTTAGTCTTTTTAACATATGTGTTTTATATTGCATGATTCTTTCTTATTGGATGTATCTTTTATGATCTGCCTTCGGGAGATCGAATAAAGACGAATGCGATGCGATGAGAATGATCTTAAGATTAGAAAGTTGTCGACCATAGTAGATAAATTGGCCACAAGTACAGCAAGTTCCAGATTGGCTTTAGATACTGAAATAGTAGTTTTGAGATCAATGATTTTGCAGAACCGTCTTGTGTCAGACACCCTTCTCACGAAAGAGAGCGGAGTCTGCAAGATATTAATGGTCCAGCAATGCTGTACCTATATACCTGACAAGAGTGAGGACTTAAAGAAATACATTAAGAACATTACTGATCTAAAAGGAGATTTGAAGGAATTAAAAGTTACAGGTGCTTGGGAAGCAATTGGAAATGGATTTTCTGCAATAGGCAGATGGTTTGGAAACAAGGAAATGGAATAGTGTGTTTTATCTTGAAAACTCCTATTGTTATCACCAGCTGTGAGATATGTCTGTTCATTATCTTCAAAGGATACAGGAGTATAAAAGCAAGTAAGGAAGGACAACATGGTAAGGGATTGAAAAGTACTAGGAGGGATATGGAAATGGAGGAGAATCAGTGTAGATTCTATGATAACATGAAATACTGGAAAACACAAGACGAAAGTTGTTGAGGACATCAAGGCTTTGACTTTATTTCACCTAATAAGGATACATATGCGTGTTATTGTGATGGCTAACATAGCAATCAGAGGGGAGATTGGAGTAGCACAATTTAGAATCCAGCCTTACACGTCACAGAAATGCCCTTATGTAACTACATGTGACACTATATTTACTGTGTGCCATAACTTTATTAACCCCTTCCATGCGCATGACGGAATGGTTCTGTCATGCGCCACGGTGCTCATGTGTCGAGGATGGAACCATTCTGTACTCTGCACACGACCACCAAATCCCTCTGCTGTAAATAGCAGAGGGATTTCCTTTTATTTTTTAGAGCCTCAGGAGCTGGGGAAAAGCTTCCCCAACCTCCAGAGGCATTTTTTTTTTCAGTGTAATGACGATCGGCACGCATGGCCCACCGTCGTCATTACACTGAAAGTGAATCGGGCCGATCAGCTCATTTCACTTTCACTGCCTATGTCCTTGCAGGGCTATCTCAGCCACCCCCCGAGCATGTAGGCAGAAGGGATAGGTATTACTGAAAAGGGGCGAATCTAGTGGATCCCTGCTTGGGGATTGCCAAAGCAGGGCGATCCCCAAACAGGGATCTTCCCACTAGAATCCAGGGAGAGTGGAGCAACCACATGGGCAAGGGCTTTTGCTCCCCCCTGAATTTTATGGCCACATTCATTCTCCACCCCCCCCCCCCCCCGGGGGCAGAAGGCACACTAGACACAGAGGATTTCTTTTTTATAATACTATGGGGTGTGAGCTGCCCTAATGCCCCCATCCCTCCCAAAAATTGCCATAGTTTTTCTGTCTCCCCAGGGTTCAGATGCCCCGGGGGGCAGAATGTCCACTAGGCACCAGGGATTGTTGTTTTTTATTTTTTATAAAAGAAGGGGGTGCATAAAATGGGAATGTCAATGCCTCCACCCCCCAAAAAACCCAAAAAGGACAGTCTCACCCCCAGGCAGAAAGCCCACTAGGCACCAGAGATGATAGGGTTTTTTTTCTTTATAAAAGAGGGGTGGGGCCAATGCCCCCACCCCCAGACCCTAATAATAACTGTCTTTCTGCCCCCCTGCGAGGCAGATGGGGGCTCTTACCCCCAATATGCCCCTCAGGTGGGTCAGAAAGCTCACTAGGAACTAGCGATTATTTGTATTTTAATGCCTAGGGGTGGGGGCCGACCAAAGTTGGCATGCCAATGCCCCACCCCCAAACACAAAACGGACAGTATTTCTGTGACCGAGGGCAGATGGGGGTTATTACCCCTGATCTGCCCCCCAGCCGGGGCAGAAAGCCCACTAGACACCATGGATTTTTTTATATATATATAAACGAGGGGTGGGGGCTACCCAGAATGGGCATGCCAATGCCCCCACCCCTCCATAAAAAATGGGCACAGTCTTTCTGCTCCCCCGGGGGGGCATATCATGGCAATAGCCCCCGATCTGCCCCCCAAGGGGGGCAGAAAGCCCACTAAGCACCAGGGACTAATTTATTCCTTGTGCAGGGGTGGGGGCTGCCTGAAGGGGAATGCTGCTGGCCCCACCCCCCAAAACAATGGGCACAGTCTTTCTGCCCCCCCTGGGGGCAGATATGGGTACCAACCCCCGATCCGACCCCTGGGGGGGGGCAGAAAACGTACTAGATACCATGGACTAATTTGACTTTGTTTAGGGGTGGGGCGGCCGGGAACAGGCATGCCGATGCCCCCCCCCAAAAAAATATGGGCACAGTCTTTCTGCCCTCTCCTGGGGTACAGATGGTAACTGTTACACCTGATCTGCCCCCCGGGTGGGGGCAGAAAGCCGACTAGGCACCAGAGATATGTTTTTGGGCATGTCAGGGAGCGGCCCCATAGTCAAGGGTGGCTCCCCTTTATTTAGGCACACATTTTAGCCATTTCTGTCCCCTTTGGCAGATCAATGATATGTTTAGGCTCATCTGCCCCGAAGGGGGGCAGAAAACCTCTAGGTACTAGGAAAAGTTTCTGTGTGTGTGTGTGAACTGGAGTTCAGCTGAGGGTCTGCATGTACTGGCGTTTGGCTGGCTGTATGTCTGGACTTGAGCTTGGCTGGTGGTGTGTGTGGACAAGTACTTGCTAGCGGTGTGTGTGGGCTGGCACTTTGCTGGTGGTGTGCGTTGGATGGTGCTTGGCTGGCAGTGTACGTGGATGGCGCTTGGCTGATGGTGTGCATGGACTGGCACTTGGTTGGTGGTGTGGGTGGACTGTCGCTTGGCTGGCAGTGTGGCTCACGTGGATCCCCCAGCGTTTTCTTACCCAGAATACACTGCAAATCTCAAATTTAGCTAAAAAGTCACATTTCGTCACGTCTCTGTGGGAAAGTTGAAGGATCATCTCACCGGCACAAATTCCTACCACCCAGCGTTCCCCTCGATCTCCTGATAAAAATGATACCTCATTTGTGTGGGTGCCTAAAACAGAGTCAGCCTAAAAACGTATTTAAAAAACTGCCCTTATGGACACGCTTTGATTCCCTCTCAGTTTTTCATTTTATACATTTTTAGGGTGACTCTGCTTTGGGCACCCACACAAGTAAGGAATCATTTTTGGGGGGGAAACGGAGGGGAATGTTAGGTGGGAGGAGATTTGTGCCAGCACGCTGATCCCATGCAGAATTGTGGGGAAAATGTGATTTTGTTTAGCTAAATTTGAGGTTTGCAGGGGATTCTGGGTAAGAAAATGTTGGGGATCCACACAAGCCACACCTCCCTTGACTCCCTGGGTGTCTAGTTTTCAGAGATGTCTGGGCTTGGTAGGTTTGCCTAGATGGCCGCCAAGCCTAGGAACAAAAACCCAGGTGCCCCCTAACAATTATAAAACAACCTGTTTTTGTGAAGGAGGCTCCTGCGTTTTAATTCCGGGCTTAGCAGCCATGTAGGGAAACCTACCAAACCCAGACATTTCTGAAAACTAGGCACCCGGGGGAGTCCAGGGATGTGTAGCTTGCATGGATCCCCCAACATTTTCTTACCTAGAATCTCAGGCAAACATCAAATTTAGCTAAAAACATTACATTTTTCACACATTTCTGTGTGGGAAAGTTGTGGCATCACTGGGCTGACACAAATTTCCTACCACTCAGTGTTCCACAAGGTCTCTCAATAAAAATGGTACCTCACTTGTGTGGGAGGGTCACGTGCCTGCAACAGGGAAAAAACGTATTGGGGAGTAATTAAAATTATCTATCACAAAACGACCTGGTTTTGCAAGGGGGGGCACCTGCATTTTTGGTCCCGTGCTCAGAGGCCATCTAGGGAAACCTACCAAACCCAGACATTTCTGAAAAAACTAGACTCCCGGGGGAGTTCAGGCAGGTCTGGGTTGTGTGGATCCCTCAAAGTTTTCTTAACCAGAATCCACTGCAAACCTCAGATGTTGCTAAAAAATCATATTTTTCTCGCATTTCTGTGTGGGAAAGTTGTGGGATCATCGGGCCGACACAAATTTCCTACCACCCAGCGTTCCCCCAGGTCTCCTGATAAAAATGGTACCTTAATTGTTTGGGTGGGCCAAGTGCCTGCTACAAGGAAGGGCCCAACACGTATTGTGGAGACATCCAAATTATCTATCACAAAACGACCTGGTTTTGCAAGGGGGAACCAGCGCTTTTGGTCCTGGGCACGGCAGCCATCTAGGGAAACCTACCAAACCCAGACATTTCTAAAAGGTAGACACCCGGGGAGAGTCCAAGGATGTGTGGCTTATGTGGATGCCCCAAAGTTTTCTTACCGACAATACCCTGCAAATCTCTAATTTAGCTAAAAATTCACATTTTCCTCACATTTCTGTGTGCGATCACTGCACCGGCACAAATTTCCTACCGTCCAGTGTTGCCCTCGGTCTCCCGCGTAAAATGATACCTTACTTGTGTGGCTGGGAAGGGCCAAAAATACAGAGATTGAGGAGATAGCACATTAAGCTCTAAGAGCTATATTTTTTTATATACTTTTTAGGCTAACTGCATTGGACACCCAAACAAGTGAGTTATCATTTTCATCAGGAGACCAAGGGGAATGCTGGGTGGTAGGAAATTTGTGCCGGCGCAGTGATTCCAGCCAGAAATGTAAGGAAAATGTGATGTTTGCAGCTAAATTTTAGGTTTTAGGAGATTCTTGGTAGGAAAGCTTTGAAAGATCCACGCAAGCTACAACTCCCTGGACTCCCCCGGGTGTCTAGTTTTCAGAACTGTCTGGGTTTGGTAGGTTTATCTAGATGACCATCGAGCCAGGGACCAAAAATGCTGGTGACCCCCTTGCAAAAACAGGTCATTTTGTGATAGACAATTCTGATGTCTATACAACACGTTTTGAGCCCTTCCCTGTTGCAGGTACTTGGCCCACCCACACAAGTGAAGTAGCACTTTTATCGGGAGATGTGGGGGAATGCTGGGCGGGAGGATATTTGTGTTAGCCTGGTAATCCCACAACTTTCCCACACAGAAATGTGAGGAAAATGTGTCGTTTTTTCTAGCTACATTTGAGGTTTGCAGGGGATTCTGAGTAGGAAAACATTGGGCGATTCAAGCAAGCCATACCCCCCTGGACTGTCCCGGGTTTCTAGGTTTCAGAAATGTCTGAGTTTGGTAGGTTTCCCTAGATGCCCGCAGAGCCCGGGACCAAAAACACGGGTGACTCCCAAGCAAAACCAAGTCTTTTGCTATCGATAATTTTGAAGTCTCCACAGTATGTTTTGGCCCTTTTCCTGTCGCGGGCAGTGGGTCTACCCATACAAGAGAGGTACCCTTTTTATTGAAAGACTTGGGAAATGCTGCCTGGGTGGAAGTTTGTGGCTTCCCACAGATTCCAGAACTTTCCATCACAGAAATGTGAGGAAAATGTGTTTTTTTAACAAAGTTTGAGGTGTGCAAGGGATTCTGGGTAACAGAACCTGGTGAGAGCCACACAAGTCACCCCATCCTGGAGTTTCCTGGGTGTCTAGTTTTTAAAAATGTACAGGTTTGCTGTGATACCCTAGGTGCCGGCTGAGCCAGGGTCAGGGCCGGACTGAGAACCTAAACCGGCCCTGGCAAAGTGCTCGGCCGGCCCCCCCCGGGGCTTGGGGGGTGCGGCCGAGCTGTTTGCCAGGGCCGGTTTCAGCCAATTTTGTTACAGGGGCCGATATTGCAGCTATGCTGCAAAAACGGCCCTGTAACAAAAACAGCCCCCAGGGGCCCAAAATCGGCCCCCACCCTAGCGGCCCACCGGGAAATGCCCAGTGCCCGCTATGGCCAGTCCGGCACTGGCCAGGGTCCCAAATCTACAGCTGGGCATATTGCGAAAAAATGGTCAGTTTTTACTAAAAATATAATGGGTCCACATTGCGTTTTGGGCCGTTTCCTGTCACAGGCACTAGGCCTTCCTACAAAAGTGAGGCACAATTTTTATCGTGAGACATGGAGGAATGCTGAGTGCATGGAAGTTTGTGGCTCCCTGCATATGTTTATGTTTAAAAAAAAAGTTTGAGGTTTGCAAGGGATTCTGGGTAAAAGAACCCGGTGAGAGCCAGGATCCCCCTGGGTGTCTAGTTTTAAAAAATGTACAGGTTTGCTAGGTTTCCCTAGGTGCCGGCTGAAGTAGGGTCCAAAATCCACAGCTAGGCACATTGCGAAAAAAGGGTCAGTTTTCACAGTAAAAATATGATGGGTCCACATTGCGTTTTGTGCCGTTTCCTGTCAGAGTCACTAGGCCTACCCACACAAGTGAGGTACCATTTTTATCAAGAGACTTGGAGGAATACAGAATCGTAGAACAAGTGTTATTACCAATTGACTTTCTATGCATTTCTGCCTTCCAAATGTAAAACAATGTGTAAAAAAGAAGTCATTTTGAAAAATTTCCTCAAATTCACATGCTAGTACTGTAGTGTAGCTCCTATTTCCCTAATAGGCTCTGCGCATTGGAATAATATATCCTATAGGTTTGACATAGGACTAAGGTCAGTATGTCCCTATCGAGTATATTAAACTTAATTACTTGTGCCAGCTAGCTCAGAGGCCACTAGAAACTCCTTGTCAAACAAGAAGGGAGTAGTTTCTGGCAGCCGCAAAACATGACCACTGTGTTTCCCTTTAGAATCAGAACGTGTCCCAGAGTCGTGGAAACAATAGATAACTATTTCACTCAGCTCAATCGTGCATGCTTAGTTTTCTCCAAGTTACACAGAAAGAACAGACGGGCGTTTCAATAAAAGATTTATTGAACAGTCTTGTTTCTGGTGTAAGTAAAATGTGCTGTTACGATCACAAGACAGTATGCGAGATAAATAATGTACAGTGTGAGCAGTAGAAATAAATAATACTGCGATAGCATTATCTTTTAGTATATATGCACTTACATAAATAACACAGACTAAAAATGCGAGTACTCATACGATGCGTTTCTAATCTAGTTCTACCCCAATGTACCTAACCTAACCAAGGTGTAGGGAGAGGTATGAAGTAGGTGAAGTATTCCTTACTATGGTATACTAAGAGTATGTTAAGCCTAGTATGCCTAGTATGCCAAGAGTCCCTCTAGGTTCTAGTCTGCTCCATACCTGAAGAATGAGAGAGGTAGGAATCTCTTTGCCAGACTCGAACTCCAACACCCCGCAAGGGAAGTCAGATCACTGGAAGCTGGACTCTCTGCGTGCAGGGATGACAGCGTCTTCTCAGTGCGTCAGGCCGGGAAACGGGCTCCTCTGAAGTCGAGGTCTCCTCTGATTTACAGGGGCTAGGGAAGGTATATTTATACCTGAGAAGTACCTAAGAATGTTAGTATTGACGTGAGTCGGACAGCGGAAGACGTCATGAATGAACCCCTAAGAAATAATGGTTCATGCATAATATATGAGTCCTTGAAGAAATCAATAGTCCTGTGCTAGGGAAACTCCTGCAGCCTAAGGGTCTGTTCTTCAAGAACTCGTTGTGACCTTAGGGTGGACGGATGTCAGAGACCATGCCTGTATTTGGAGTGCACGGTTTAATGCCTAAATAAGGGCTGTGATTTTATGCCTATATAAGGGCAGGACGAATTGTGCCTATATAAGGACATGATACTGGAAAGCCCGTTTATGGACATCCTAAGAGGAATACAACACCCACTCCACTTTCGTGTGTACGATAATACTAAAATGCTAAACATTTAAAATGCTAATCATTAAATGGAGTACCGCATATTTAAAAAATATTTCCTAAAAGCATTTAAAAAACATAATAAAAAATGCAAAAGGTACTGTACATTTGAAGCATTGCTTTTCATTTCAGGCATATATTTAAAATAAAATGCAATATGAATGAAAGAAGCAGTAATATTTACATGTGACAAAAAAATGATCGATAAGTTTTTCAAAAATCAAAGTCATTTCATGTCATGAAAATTAATGAACTGTTTTAGACACACAAGATGACTAAGTGTCCGTGGAAGTACCGTGAAGTCTGTACTATAAGGCTAGTTCTACTTTAAGCAGATTGAAGTGCCATTTTCGTTCGAAAAATGGGAAAAAGTTCAATTTTGGTAGAGTTCCAAGTTGTTTTGAAAAATGAAGGCCAAATTGTTACTGCATCTCTGGAACACTGTATGCTGAATCAGAGTCAGTTTACGGGTCTGGTGTAAACATGAGATCATCTATTTCTATAGACAAAACATCATCCACTGTAGTTGGTGTCAGCTGGAACACCTCGTGTAGCAGATTAATTGCACAGAGATGTGAAGCTTCGCTTCCAGCATAGGTTGCCGCAGCAAAGTTTGCGTCCGTTGTTACCTGTGTGCCTGTAGTTCTTTCTCGTACCTCAGCAGCAGCCGGAAGCGTCTGTGAGATCTCAATGAATGCTGACATCAGGATTGGTAGCCTCTGGGGACAACACAGAGCATGGGCCGTTATCGGGACCAGCAGAGTATCGACATCCGTTGGCGTGGCTGATGGAAATGTTAGACAGGTGTCCAACACGCATTCTTCACTGCATAGCAGGCATCGTAGAACAGGTAAGATGCAATCTTGCCAGATTGGTCGGAATGACAGGAACCAAGTTGTATTAAGGTCCCGTAGACGAGTCATGCCCAAAAGCTGTACTATTCGCTCACGGCACTTTCGTTCAAGGAGAGCTTTCTCCATTTCGCTCGGAGTGATGTCTGCGAATAGGCTGGCCATAGCGCAATAGCAGGAAGAGAAATAGAATTCCGGCAACAAGTGCTAGAATTAATGGTATGCCACCAAACACCGAATGTGCAAAGTTCGGGATGATTCCGAGTATTGCCTGGAAAGGTACTAACAGACCGGTACAGATGCTCTTAAATACATGTACAATTCCACTTGTATCAGACATGTTGAAGATACGTGTTATCATTTCTACGAAATGTATAGGGCAGTTTGTACGTATTAAAGTCTGTATCTCAGCCGAAGTCCTTGCTACTTGTAGATCATAGGTTTCTTTGGCCAAGGTCAAAGGCACTGTTTGCTGTAAAAGCATGGCTTTCATTCTGCTTAAAGTATCAAATCTTATAAAAGAGACGTTCAGCGAAGGCCACAAAGGCGACTCCCTGACTGTGTCTATTGGGGGAAACAATACTTGCATACAGCAAGTGACCCTGGAGTTGACCGTTACTAGATATGGGATGCCTGGCAGCATGCCGCAGCAACTCTGATCATTCAACATGAGGTGACTCCCATTAGAAAGTTGTCCAAACGTTGGATTAATCACAGCAGCTGGTGTACCCTGCTGATGGCAAGACAAATTTGCCACAGAACCATTACAAGCCCCGTGTAAAGAAATGTCCTGACATATAAGTGAACCGCTCAGTGCACGTTTACAGTGTGTACTGCTCAAAAACACTTCACGATCCCCACTCCAACATCTATATGTATACGGTAAATCCCAAGATGTCTTAATGTATTCCTTACCCAACTTTTCATATTTGCCTGCTTGCATTTATCTGAGGCAATACTGAAACTGAAAAGTACTCACAGGTAATGTTATTTTGCCATGAATAAGCCATTCTGTAGCTGGTTTTTCTGCCACTGTGAATGGTAACTTTTCCAGTTTTTCAATGCTCAGCACTGTATACTTTGCTCCTCTTTGTGCCAGTTCGATCTGTTTATCAGTTAGATTGTATTCTGCAAACAGATCTGACGTGTTGATGAATCGCCAAGGCACATAGCCCGCTCGCAAAGATTGCAGCGTCCAGCTCAATAACACAATAGAACGTAATTGAGATTGGCCTTGCTGTAACATTGCCAAATCTTGTTCTAGTATGTCGATTGCAGAGGATACAATGCCATCCAATGAATATATTCTGGAGGACAAAGTTGTTAACCCATTGTCGACCACAGAGAGTGTTTTCTCTAAATTAATACGATCAAGTTCACGTATTCGTTCTGCAGCCTCCATCTGTGATACTTTCCATGCTTCATTATAGGCAGCATAAATGCCGGCATATATGAAACGTTTTTGACGCGGTTTTCTTGGTCCAAGCAAGAATTCCCTAAGGTCTGCATCCTTTTTAAGTAAGGTTAAGTGTTGTTTCACATCCTGTAGTGTATACTTATGCAGCCAATCGAGACATAATTTTCCTACACTCTATGTTGTTACTACCCCCGGATGTTGTCTTTGGACGTATCTTGGGTCTGGCCTATTAATAGTAAAGCCCTGAGTTTTATTCAGGAATCTTTCATGACAGTTATTTGTGTCTGTGGGCCAGATCAACCATTTTTTCCAATCAGGATTAGATCTGTTGAGTTGTAGTATATTGTCAACTGTCACCACTGCCTGTGTGTTGTTATCTCTGGCAGGTGTTGGTACAGAAGGTGTGTTCATCTCTTTGATCTTGGCTAATCCAAGACAAGACGTTTGTTGGATGGTTTCATTCAAGAAAATTATTTGTTCAGGGATGAGGCATGCTCTAAATAAAGCTTCTATCCCCTGCACTTGCCAATCTTTAGTACCCCAGACTGTTTTTGTGTCTATTGTGTCTTTCCAAAAGTCGAAACCCTGTCTAGACAGTTGGGCATTAAATAATGCAGAGTAAATCTGTTTTGTATTTGTTAACATAATTTTCATTCCTGTTTTGTTTACATTTTTATAGTAAAACATTTCTGGATCAGATGTATTGTAACCTGAAACATATGGAAACTTGTTGGCAAATGTTTTTGAACTACCGTGTGGTGGTGTAGGACAATGCTCCCATTGGTTAAACATAAACACATTTCTTGGATATGCAGATTTATGCAAATAATGATGACCATAGTGGTTATAACAATACAGTTGTTCATAGTCTGATGAACCCTTTAAATATTCATTTTTAGAAAATGCAGCAGATTTTTCTAGATCAAACATTATGTAATTCACAGTCTCAAAGTCCCAATCATCTGAATAGGTACTGGACGTAATTAGATCACTTAGTGAAATTTTAAACAAATGTGGAATGTTCAATTGTTCAGTCGGGCCGAAAATGTCAAAATCTGTTTTGTCCCACACTATACCACCCTGTATAGGAACAGCTGTGATGTTCACTGATGACAAGTCTCTTGCTTCACGATGGGATGATTTATGAGGTTTCAAAAGTACGTTCACGTCTTTTCCTTCAGTGTTCACATGGATGTATCTGCCACTTATAAGCACACTCACAGTTGTAACCAGAGCTTGCCAGAGCAGGAAAACAAAAAGTCCAGATATAATCCAGAGTTCAATCCATGGAGAAACCAAATAAGTCTTTTTCAGAAAGTGAAGAAAGTCTTGTACTTGCTGCTTGAATTTCAATGATGCTGGCGTCGTTTCAGGTTCACTCGGATCTTCTGAGAACGTATCAAAGTTAATGAAGTAGCCAGAAGCAGTTCTATCAATTGTTGGAATTGCATCAGGACTTGTAGAAATCACTGGAACCAGTTCATCACTTGCTACATTGGTGTAGACAGGTGTATTTGGACGAACTGTTACTTGGTGTTCAAGAGGGATGAGTTCCATAGCGTTGTTGCTTAGTCCTCCATCTGCTACAGCTGAATTCTCGATTGTTATCAGTCTTTCAGTCTGAACCTCTTGGATAGTAGCGAGAGGAGTGCGTCTGCTACTAGGTCGGAGTACACGAGGCCAACTATTTAGTATTGGCCACATACTGTGGTTTGATCAGGTCGATGGACACAAATCTTTTCTCCTTTCTTCCAGCAAGGGGCGGCAGAAGTACTGTTCTTGTTCCTTGAACTGCTAGGACAGGTACTGGTTGTCTGTAAAAAGGTCCAAATTCCTTCTTGTCCGCAATTTTTTCTCAGACTAGATCCCCAACTTTTGGAATCCAGACAGGCCTTGCTGGGACCGCCGTTTTTTCCCCAGTGGTGGTTGGCTGTAGGAATACGTTGCTTTGTTTCGTTCTTAACTCATTCAGTTCCTGTAAAACAGCCAAACGATCTTTGATATCAAACGGTTTATTTTCCACCACTGTGCCTACGTGTTCAAGGTCTGGTACCCACATTCTTGTCCCAAATAGGACCTCATATGGAGTGACCCCCTAGAGAACTTCTTGGCAGATTGTTCAATGAGCGTTGGACCCCATTAAGGTGTTTGACCCACCTATCACCCGAACCTAATACCCTAGCTGTTATAGACTGCTTTATGTCCCGGTTTTTCCTTTCCACAACCGAATTTCCCTCAGGATGGAATGGAGAGGAGTACCGCAATGCAACGCCCAGACTGGCCATGGCTTCTTTGTAAGCCCGAGAGCTAAACGCAGGACCCTGGTCAGAATGTAGCGTGCCTATTGCGTATGTGCCGATAAAGACTCGCAAATCTTTTATAACAGTTCGAGCGTCAGCTGAGCGCTGAGGCCATATCCTTAGGAACCTTGATTCAGTATTTGTGGGAATGCATTTGTCCAGTAGGACGCAGGCACGTAGATAGTCTAATGCTGTCTAACAATGGTGTCTGTACTGGGTTGCCGCATTTGCAGCATGGTGTCTGGTGGCTCTCTCGCTGTAATTTACAGTCTAAGCAGTTGTTGATGAATATGTGAATTTCTGTATTCATCCCAGGCCACCAGTACATCTCTTTTAACGTCAAAATTGTTTTAGAGATCCCTTGATGTGACAGACCCTCCCCCAAATGTGTTTCATAAATCAAGGCTGCTCTACGTTCCATGTTTGGAATTACCCTATCCCCCACTCCAGGGATTCGAGCAAAGGAACGTTGTTCGCATCAATTACATAAGAGTACTTGAGTGGAAACTTTTTGGTAACGCTGCACTGCTGCCTTTGCTTGAAGCATTGACAGCCAACATTATCTCACCGTCTATTTTTGTTTTTGAACGAGTGATCGCAGCTACGGAAGCCATCTGAACAGCCCCCTTTGCGGCTTCATCAGCCAATGAATTCCCTGCAACGTGAACGCCATCACGTTGATGACTCAGTGTGTGGATCACGTGAGCCTTTGGTAGTTCGCTTTTCAACTGAACTACTTGTTCCCAAAGCATTTTGTGCTTTATTGTGCCACCTTTCGCATCTTTGAAACCATTTTCAAGCCAGTTTTGTATATAGTCATTATACGACTGAACACAGTAAAAGGAATCGCACACTACTAGTGTGGGGAATTCTCGATCTGTACTTTCAAGTGCCAGTTTGAATGCTTGTAGTTCAGCTCGCTGAGCTGTACAATCTCCTAGAGACTGAGTTTTTGTGACCATAGGTCTGAAGATGCCATCCTGCATGCGACCTTTAACGATTGCACACGCTGCACTGTAAGCTTGCTTACTCCCTATTGCAGGCTGTGCGGATCCGTCAGTGTAAATTATGAATTCGTACTGATCGAGAGGCAGAATTTCAGTAGGCAGAGGACATTCTTGTTCATATTGAAGGAATGCTTGTGTTTTTAAATCAGGATCGAAAACATATTCAACATCTGTTGCAGCAAGAGAATTAACCCATTGTATCCATCTTGGATGTAATGCTTTAGCATTTGGAATGCTTGCTTTTGTGACCGCTTCTAAAGCTGGTACTGGGGTTACGACAATAATGCGTTTCCCTTGGGCTAAGGCTCTTTCTTTTGCTACAGCGGTTTGAACTGCTGTTAGAATTTTTTCAGTTGAACTGAAGCGCATTTCCGCATGTGTGTACAAATGAGATTTGTATGCGATTGGTATTTTCTCACCCTCATTGAAGGTTAAGTAGGTGAATCCGCATTGACCCGAAATTATTCGGATCACCAAATTGTGTTGACTTACGCGTGTTTGTAAGTGATTTGTTGCTACCATGTTAGCCTGGAGTGAACACAAGATTTCTGTGTGTTCGTTTGTCCAGTTTCTGAACGAAAAATCAGGTTTGATTAATGCGTAGAGAGGTTTAACCCGTTCTGCGTAATTTAGAATGTATGTTCTTCCAAAATTTAGGAAACCCAAAATGGATTGTAAGTTTTTCAGCGTTTTTGGAGGTTGGAGCAGCGCACATTTCTCTAGAAAGTTAGCTTCCAAGCTCTTGCCTTCACTTGAAAGTTCATATCCTAGAAATAGGACATTGAAATGGGCAATTCTGGACTTTTTAAAGTTGAACTTGTAGCCCTCAGAGGCGAAACCCAGTATAATGGTGCTCACCCTGTACAAGTGTCTGTTCAGGTCATCGTCCGTCAGATAGATGTCATCTACATAGGACAATGCCTCATTGTCATAAATTTGTAGTAACTCCGTTACCCTCGCTGAGAATAAACCTGGGCTGTTCTTGAACCCTTGTGGGAGTCGACAAAAGTGACGCTGGGTCCCCATTATGGAGAATGCTGTTAAGTACCTGCTTTCAGGTGCTATGTTTTGACAAAAGAAACCATTTGAGATGTCTAATGTTGTTTTGTATTTTTTACGCACAATGTTATTCATTAATGCTGTGCTATGTGCATTTTGCACTGCAAAAGTTTTAGAACAAGTGTTTAGGTGTCTGTAGTCCAAAACTAGACGATATGTATTGTCTGGTTTGGAGACAGGAAACAAAGGATTGTTCATTGAGGAGGTGCATGTTTCAATCACCCCTTGATATTCAAGTTGATCTAAGATCTCCCTGACCTGTTTTTTAGCTTCTTGCTTTATTGGATACTGCCTTTGTGCAGTTGGTTCATGTTTCAGATGTATTTTATGGTGAGGTGAGTCCTCATCCCATCCTACATGATTTTTATATAATGCTGGGGCCTGGGCCACTGCCCATTTCCTGGCATATGTATATTTTAGATGTATAGGAATATGGTTGGAGAAGGCAGGCATAATTATGTCCTCGCCGTGTGGGCACTCCCTGACAAATTGTGGTGGCCAGTCCTTTTCTGCTAGAAGTATGTCATAGCCCCTTGATAGTCTTTCCCAAAAAGTGCTTTCACCTGTCTTGGCTTGTCTCCCTCCATCCGGAGTGTTATTTCATATAACTTTTGTGGAGTACTAACCCTGGTGTCTACAGTCTCAACTGTGATGTACTCATTCAAGTCCACTATCTCCAGAAGTTCCTTCAGGTTCTGGCGAACTATTGTGACTTCTGCTGCACTGTCCAGCATTGTCTGAGTCCATTCTCCGTTCTTGAGTTGTGTTCTCAGTATTCTCGGCATGTCTGATCTTCAGACCTGCTACTTTCTTTTGGAGAATTGAGGTTTTACTTTGGTTTTTAGAGCGTGTTTGTCGTCTTTCGATTTCACGCGTTCTTCTCTATGTTCCGATCATCCTCTTCTTTCCGAAGTCTGTGATGAGATCTGAAAGGGACGAGAGGAACGTGTATCATTATCTTGATACCTATCAGGTTTTCTCAAATTATCCCTATTCCTGACGTTATACCTCCTTTTAAGAGGGCTCCTTTTGAGGAGACCTACCTCGGGATTGAGAACGGTTCTCATTTGAGTTTTGTTGATTAGTCTCCCACTTCTTTTTAGAAGATGTAGGAGTTTGTTTAATTGAGTCCTTCTCAGGACTTTCAGATAGTTTTGGTTTCACTGGTCTTCCACCCAAACTATCTCTGCCTAATTCTGCATAAGATTGTTCAATTATTCTGGGTAGCTCAGTTTGATGTTCTGTAACATCAAATTCCCTTAATTTTTGGCGGATCGCTACTGCTGCTGCCTCCCCTTTAATAATAGATAATATTATTGTTGAGACCTGGTCGAAATTTTTCAGTTATTTCATTCCTAAATTTAGAGCAGGTTCTGCCCCGTATTCGTTTTGAATTTGTTTCAGGACATCAGGTATTACCGCAATTGACGGAATGCCATGTGTTTTAGTGTAGATGGCAGCAAAGACTGAGCCCCAAGTGGTGCAGTCTTCCAGTTGTGGTGTGATCCCCATTGGTAAACTGATTGTTAGTATTCTGTGTTTCTCATACGGGCTAGTATTTGGAAATACTGCTTCGATTTGAGTAATTTTTTGAGATATCCAGAATGGAATTTTCTCACATTTTGTGGGCATTTTACCCATGACTGCGTATAGAGTCTGTGGTGTAATTTTTAGTGTATTCCCCTGTTGAGGAGTTGGATTTGGAATTGTTAATGGTTGCTGGACTGTAAAAGTCTGCATGACATATTGGACCAATTGTCTGTAGATTTGTATTAATTCTTGTAGTTGAATAAGTAAGTCCTCATCTGACATTATATCCAGTTCAGGATGAGGTGTGTAGCCGGCTAGAATCGGCCATGTTGCTCCTGGTCTACCTAGTGGACCGAGCCTGGTAATGTTTCTGTGATGTTTTAGGGCGCCTTTAAACCAGAGCTGATGCTCCTGGTATGTTAATGGAATTTCTATATCCTCGAAAGGAATGTATTCCTCTGGTGGTTCATCTTCTTTGTAGAAGTGAAACATGTGTGTTACTGAATTGGATTCAGGAAATATTACCCATGAATAGAATACCTCTGTCTGAAAGGATTCATGTGCCTCTAACACGAAAACTGCTCTATCTCCTCTTGGTGGTAGGCCATGTTTTATAAGTTTTAGAGTGATGGCTCTTCTTAAGTTTGGAGCGATGTCTATAACACCCTCCTCGGTTTCATTTAAACCTGTAATGTTAAAAGCTGCTGCTAGGGCTGGATCAGCCGCAGCTTCACCGTTTCCGGCTTCAGTCATTTTGTTTTTTGAAAAATGTAGAACAAGTTTCAAGGAAACAAAGATAAGGTGCACAATATTTTGGAACACTGTATCCTTCAACGTTGAGCAAACCAAACAGCTAATATATAGGGTGCTTCCCTATGTAGCCTTGGTGGATACTTAACCCTGCCCACTCCAGACGTCTTTTGGAGTATATGGGTAGGGGTCTCTGAGAGAAAAAGCACGGCTGAGTTACTCAGTATCTAACGTTGAATTACCGCCTTACCAAACCGTTGGGCGCCATGTAGTGTAGCTCCTATTTCCCTAATAGGCTCTGCACATTGGAATAATATATCCTATAGGTTTGACATAGGACTAAGGTCAGGATGTCCCTATCGAGTATATTAAACTTAATTACTTGTGCCAGCTAGCTCAGAGGCCACTAGAAACTCCTTGTCAAACAAGAAGGGAGTAGTTTCTGGCAGCCGCAAAACATGACCACTGTGTTTCCCTTTAGAATCAGAACGTGTCCCAGAGTCGTGGAAACAATAGATAACTATTTCACTCAGCTCAATCGTGCATGCTTAGTTTTCTCCAAGTTACACTGAAAGAACAGACGGGCGTTTCAATAAAAGATTTATTGAACAGTCTTGTTTCTGGTGTAAGTAAAATGTGCTGTTACGATCACAAGACAGTATGCGAGATAAATAATGTACAGTGTGAGCAGTAGAAATAAATAATACTGCAATAGCATTATCTTTTAGTATATATGCATTTACATAAATAACACAGACTAAAAATGCGAGTACTCATACGATGCGTTTCTAATCTAGTTCTACCCCAATGTACCTAACCTAACCTAGGTGTAGGGAGAGGTATGAAGTAGGTGAAGTATTCCTTAATATGGTATACTAAGAGTATGTTAAGCCTAGTATGCCTAGTATGCCAAGAGTCCCTCTAGGTTCTAGTTTGCTCCATACCTGAAGAATGAGAGAGATAGGAATCTCTTTGCCAGACTCGAACTCCAACACCCCGCAAGAGAAATCAGATCACTGGAAGCTGGACTCTCTGCGTGCAGGGATGACAGCGTCTTCTCAGTGCGTCAGGCTGGGAAACGGGCTCCTCTGAAGTCAAGGTCTCCTCTGATTTACAGGGGCTAGGGAAGGTATATTTATACCTGAGAAGTACCTAAGAATGTTAGTATTGACATGAGTCGGACAGCAGAAGACGTCATGAATGAACCCCTAAGGAATAATGGTTCATGCATAATATATGAGTCCTTGAAGAAATCAATAGTCCTGTGCTAGGGAAACTCCCGCAGCCTAAGGGTCTGTTCTTCAAGAACTCATTGTGACGTTAGGGTGGACGGATGTCAGAGACCATGCCTGTATTTGGAGTGCACGGTTTAATGCCTTAATAAGGGCTGGGATTTTATGCCTATATAAGGGCAGGACGAATTGTGCCTATATAAGGACATGATACTGGAAAGCCCGTTTATGGACACCCTAAGAGGAATACAACAGTACAGGTACCCACAATTTCGGAGATGCACAAATAACCACTGCTTCTAGACTCTATATTTTGTTCCCATTTAGGAAATACATAGGTTTCCTTGATACCTATTTTTCACTCTTTATATTTTACCAAATGAATTGCTATATACCCGGTACACAATGAAAAACTATTGCAAGGCGCAGCTCAGTTACTAGCTCTGGGTAAATCAGGTTCTTGTTGAACCTACAAACCCAATATATCCCTGCAACCAGAAGAGTCCAGCAGACATATCGATATATTGCTTTCAAAAATTTGCCATACTTGCTAGAAGTTACAGGTGAAAACATTGGCTGTTTTTTTTTCAACTCAATTTCAATATTTTTTATTTCAATTGTTAGTTTCTATAGGAAAACCTTGAAGGATCTACACAATTGACCCCTTGCTGAATTCAGACTTTTGTCTACTTTTCAGGAATGAACAGCTTTTCTGGATCCATTATTGCTTTCACACCCATTTCTACCACTAACTGGAAGGAGGTTGAAAGCACAAAAAATAGGAAAAATAGGATATGTCCCAGTAAAATGCCAAAACTGTGTAGAAAATGTTGGTTTTCTGACAAAAGTCTGCCTGTTCCTGAAAGCTGGGAAGATGGAGATTTTAGCACCATAAACCTTTCATTGATACCGTTTGCAGGAAATAAACAGACATCTTGTTCTGCAGCACTTTTTTCCCATTTTTCCCCACAAAAAACAAAATTTAGCTGTATTTTGGCTAATTTCTTGGTCCCATACAGGAAATTCACAAACCCTTGGTACTTTTAGAATCCTCAGGATGTTGGAAGAAAAGGATGCAAATTTGACATGGATATTTTATGTGGACGAAAAGTTACAGGGGCCTAAGCGCAAACTGAGTTGAAAAAACAGCCATTTGTGCCTATGTTTTCACCTGTAACTTTTTCTAAGTATGGCAGATTTTTAAATACAATATACCGTTATGTCTGCTGGCCCCTTCTGGTTGCAGGGATATATATGACTTGTAGGTTCACAAAGAACCCGAGATACCCCGAGCCAATAACTGAGCTGTACCGTGCAATGGTTTTCATTGTGTGCGGGGTATACAGCAATTCATTTGGTAAAATAAAAAATAGGTATCAAGGAAACCTATGTATTTCCAAAATGGTAACAAAATATGGAGTTTAGAAGCAGTGGTTATTTGCGCATCTCTGAATTTGTGGGTACCCATACTAGCATGGGAATTGGAGGGCATTTTTCAAAATGACTTCTTTTTACATATTGTCTTTCATTTGGAAGGGAGAAATGAATAGAACATCAATTGGTTACAACACTTGTTCTATTATTCTGTGTTTCCCCAAGTCTCCCAATAAAAATGGTACCTCACTTGTGTGGGTAGGCCTAGTGCCCACGACAGGAAATGACCCAAAATGCAACGTGTACAAATCACAGTTTTCCAGTGAAAACTGACCCTTTTTTGCTCAGTGTTCCTAGCTGTGGATTTTGGACTCTAGCTCAGCCGACACCTAGGGAAACCTAGCAAACCTGTACATTTTTTAAAACTAGGCACCCAGGGAATTCCAGGATGGGGTGACTTGTGTGGCTCTCAACAGGTTCGATTACCCAGAATCCCTTGCAAACCTCAAACTTTGTAAAAAAAAATAAAAACACATTTTCCTCACTTTTCTTTGATGGAAAGTTCTGGAATCTGCAGGAAGCCACAAACTTCCATGCACCCAGCATTCCCCCAAGTCACCCGATAAAAATGGTACCTCACGTTTGTGGGTAGGCCTAGTGCCCGCGACAGGAAACGGCCCAAAACGCAATGTGGACCAATCACATTTTTCCAGTGAAAACTGACCCTTTTTGCTCAATGTGTCTATCTGTGGATTTGGGACCCTAGCTCAACCGTCACCTAGGGAACCCTAGCAAGCCTTTACATTTTTGAAAACTAGACACCTAGGGGAAAAAAGGATGGGGTGACTTGTGTGGCTCTCACCAGGTTTTGTTACCCATAATCCCTTGCAAACCTCAAACTTTGTCAAAAAAACATATTTTCCTCAGATTTCTGTGATGAAAAGTTCTGGAATCTGCGGGAAGCCACAAACTTCCACCCACCCAGCATTTCCCCAAGTCTCTTGATAAAAATGGTACCTCACTTGTGTAGGTAGGCCTAGTGCCCGTGACAGGAAACGGCCCAAAACGCAACGTGGACACATCACATTTTTCCAATGAAAACTGACCCTTTTTTTCGCAATGTGCATAACTGTGGATTTTGGATCCTAGCACAGTCGGCACCTAATGAAACCTAGCAAACCTGTACATTTTTTAAAGCTAGACACACAGGGGAATCCAGGTAAGGATGATGTGTGTGGCTCTTATCAGGTTCTGTTATCCAGAATCCCTTGCAGACCTCAAACTTTCCTCACATTTCTGTGATGGAAAGTTCTGGAATCTGCGGAGAGCCACAAACCTCCACCCACCCAGCATTTCCCCAAGTCTCTGAATAGAAATGGCACCATACTTGTGTGGGTAGGCCTAGTGCCCGTGACAGAAAATGGCCCAAAACACAACGGGGACAAATCACATTTTTCCAGTGAAAACTGACCCTTTTTGCTTAATGTGCCTAGCTGTGGATTTTGGACCATAGCTCACCTGACACCTAGGGAAACCTAGCAAACCTGTACATCTTTTAAAACTAGACACCCAGGGGAATCCAGGATAGGGTGACCTGTGTGGCTCTCACCAGGTTCTTTTACCCAGAATCCCTTGCAAACCTCAAACTTTGTAAAAGAAAATACATTTTCCTCACTTTTCTGTGATGGTAAGTTTTGGAATCTGTGGGGAGCCACAAACTTCCACCCACCAAGCATTCCCCCACAGCTATTGCCCCCATCTGTCCCCAAGGGGGCAGAAAGGCTGTCCAATTAGTAGGGATGGGGGCTGCCCAAAATGGGCATGCCAGTGCTCCCACCCCTAAGTATAAAAATAAGCATAATCCCTGGTGCTTAGTGGGCTTTCAGCCCCCCGGGGGGGTGCGATCAGGGGGCAGAAAGGCTGTAGATTTTTTTTTAGGGGGGTGGGGGCATTGGCATGCCCATTTTGGGCAGCCCCCACCCCTAAATGTACATAAATAAAAATCCCCAAGCAGGGATCTACTAGGGAGATTCTCCCCTTTCCAATGATACCTCTCCCGTGTGTTTCAGTGCTCGGGGGCTCAGATAGCCCCATGAACCCCAAACCAGTGAAACTGAAACGAGCCGATTGCCTCATTTCAGTTTCAGTTTCAATGCAATGACGTCAGCGCGCCATGTGAGCGATTGTCATTACAGTGAAAAAGAAAATGCCTCGGAAGGTTGGGAAAGCTCTTCCCCACCTCCCAAGGCAAAAAAAAGGAAATCCCTCTGCTGTTTACAGCAGAGGGATTTAGTGCTCATGTGCACATGACGGAATGGTTCTGTCATGCGCACACGAACACTGTAGCACATGACTGAACGATTCTGTCATGCGCGTGGAAAGGGTTAAAAAGATCCATCAGATGAGAGATTGTAAATCACGCACCTGCGCGATCTCACCACATTACCCCATGGAAGAGAATAGGCACAGTTTGTCTCTATTTACTCTATTGATGGCTGAACTGAGATCCAAGAAGGCCACGTGAAGTGATCACTTTTTGCCACAGTGTATTTTGAGGCAACCAGATATAGGTTAAGCGATTAGTCGACCGTTCCGTGACCAGCTCTAAATTTATATTGTATAATGGACAGAGCGTTATTCTCCTTCGCCCAAAGTTGTGAGTGATTTTAGATCACTTGTCCTGAAATTTTCACTTTACAATCGACCAAGGAGATGGTTCTATAACAAAAAAGATCTTCCGTACAGCCCTTTTTGAACACGGGATGATCGCCAATTGTGACCAGGATACTGGTATCCCCGGTATAACATGAAGATGTTATATAGTGATGGCTCAGAGGGAAACTTTTAATCATTGCAATTTGTGTGATATGCCTGTTTCTTTTTAGGAGTGGAGATATAAATAATTACTGCAACCGGTAGGTCTAAATTTAAAGGAGTAAAGCAAGTGATGAAATTAAATTGGATAAAAAGGAAGCAGGCAGAAGTGAAGCTTGCAGAGTTGCAGAGCCACCTGTACTATGAAATACGTGCTTTAGAGGAGTCCAGACACAAGCTGCAAAAGTTAATAACTGTTATATAATGTAAAAAGATTGAATGGAGTTGTGGGTGCAATATGTGATGACTCACAGAGTCATTAGAGGGAAGATTGAAAGAAATGTTTCATTATTAAATGTTTTATACACAAAAATTAACATTTACTTGCCGTACACAAGTTTATTTCTACACATTTTATATGTTTAAACTAATTCTAGTTAATTTAGGTCTGTATTGTAAAAACTACTTCATGTTAGCTGTTACTTTGCTTGTAAAACATGAACATATATTTTTTTGCCAAAACGCTGAAGCAACATTAAAAAAGGGAAAACTTATATTTCTCGTTTCTAATTTAGAAAATAATGTTTTTGGGCCACATGCATCAACATTAGGAATAGCAATTGCCTAATTGCGATTTCCTGCGAATCCCAATTAGGTAATTGCTATTTCTAATGTATGAATCTCCAAGAGTTTCATTTAACGATTCCTAGGGGGTTGCAAATCGGCCAACCTCATTAACATTTATGAGGTAGGTCCCAATTTGTGACCCCCCTAGGAATCGCTAAAATCACTGGGATTTTGGTGACCTGCTAAGGTCAGCAGACCACCATGTCCGTGTTTGGTTATCAATAAAGCAATCTTTTTTTTTTTAATTGCAGCCCGTTTTCCTTAAAGGAAAACGAGTTGCATTTTTTTTTTTTAATTAAAAGTTTTCTTTTTATTTTTAAGAGCAGGCAGACGTCCGTGGGACCACTGCTTATTCTTAAAAAACGTTTTCGCCAACATTCTCAAAGGGGAAGGGGTCCCTTGGGACCCCTTCCCATTTGCAAATGGGTTACCACCAACTTGAAGTTGGCTGTACAATGCAAATGTTTTGCGACCGCATTAATGGTCACAAAACATTCATATATACCGCTGCGATTCGGTATTTGGAAGGGATGCCCTAAGCACGCCCCTTCAAAATACTGAATCGCAAACCCATTTTGCGATGAATCGCAAAATAGGGTTTGATACATGGGAAAAGCATTTTTTGCATTCGCAAACGGGCCAATTCTATGAATTGACCTGTTTGTGAACGCATAATTGCTTGATACATGTGATCCTTAATCTTTAAGATTGCGGTGGAATTTCTTAATTGAATAAGAGGCCTTTTGGCTGCTCCTGCAAGTGGGAGCAGCCCATGAGCCCTATCGGCTAATTTGAAGGTCACAGTCTAAGCCTGCTTGTGAGAAAGTCTTTTATATTTTAATGAGACTGAAAATGTATCTTTTTTGTCCTCACTTGATTGGTTGGCTGTTCTGAGAAACTATGAGTTACTGATAATGTTATAATTCTGTTGTTTAAAGAATGTGTTTTAAGAGTTTAACTTTAGACTTCCATTCAGACTTCCTGTCTCTTACACTGGTGATTTAAATGCCTTTTTCCCTTGCCTGAAGGAGTTTAACTTGACTCATGGGCAGATGCCTTTCCTGCTTACTAGACAAAGCTTTACTTGATGAGTATCATTGAGTTGGGTAACAATACACATCTGTTATTCAGCACCAAGATACCCTTGGGTGAGAATGCACTTTACAAATACACATGTTATGTTATGTTACTTAATTTATAGACTTAGGGCCTTATTATGAGTTTGGTGGTGCAGGAGCCGGATCGCCCTGCTCCCTCACCGCCAATCCCATATAGGAACTGCCCGCCAGATCAGGAGTTTTCTCCGGTCTGGCGGACGTTTTTTTTGCGTTCTGGGAACGTCAAAGGCAGAACCTACACGGCATGGACTGCAGATACTGGGTGCATGCACACAACGGGGTTACATGTTGTGCCCCCTTGTGTGCACCCACATGGTGTGAGGCACCTTTGTTTTCTCTCTGCCGCAGTTTTTATCGCGGGTTGACCGCCATGAAAACTGTGGTGGAGAACAAACTTGTAATATGCTTGGCGGGACCGCAGCGGTCCAGCCAAGCACATTGCAGCTTCAGAACCGCCACGCAACTGCCAGGAAATGGTGGTTCCCTGGCGGTTGCGATGGCTCGACTATCCTTGTTGTAATAGGGCAGTTGGGAGACCGCCACCGTGAGTCTGGCACATGAGTCTGGCACTGTGAGTCTGGCACCGTGAGTCACTGTGATTCATAATAAGGGCTTTAGTCTTTCAGCAACTTTCCACTCTGACAGCTGCCGCTTGGCTTCTCTCCAAACGTTCTGACTTTTCCCTAGCTTAGCTGAATATGGTTTTCCCTTCATGGAAAACTGAGTCTGCTTTGATTCATTTTGAGACCACTTTATAATAGTTTGTCTTTTTATTATGATTTTGAATTGCTTTGAATTATATTGATTAATGCATTTATGTATTGGCTATTGATTTACAACTAAATTGATGATTTGAATTTGTAACTTTGCTAATCTTTTAATATGCTTTCAGGGTTTGCAGATCAAACACTCTGTCATCTTTGTGGGGCCAAATGTTCTTCAAGTTATTTTAATGTACTCTCATTAGAGATGCAAAGCGAGGCGTCGGTAAAAAGGCTGCTAACATGCGCTAATGCATGTTAGCACTGCCTTGTAAATAGGGCGAAAACATTATCTCCGCTTTTTTGGCTTTTAAAGCCAAAAAAGCGGAGATAAGGCCCTTGATAATATGCCCCTTAATGTTTATCTGCTTGAGTACAGCCTGTACTTGAGTTTGCACCAGAATTTTCCACAGTGCAAAGTGCTTCATCAAAGTCTGCTGCATAAAACACCAAGGTGATGGAAGGATTGCTTGAAATAATCTTAGCTTATTGTGGGTTATGTTAGGTCTCACGAGGAGGTAGCGGTGTCCCACAAATCTTAGTAAATGAACATCTCACTGACTTTATCCTTGCCTTTGACTCTGTACATTGCTCCACTGCCCTTTGCTAGCAGTGAACTATTCAAATACCATGTATATTCATACATGTAATGGAGCAAGATATAAAACGATATGCAACTTTATAATCCTTTTTGAGAGCTCCTAAAGGCAATGCTCACAGTATTACCACAATGATAGGGGAAAAGAGCAGCAAATCTTTGCTACAATATACGTTGTATTTTTCTTCAAAAAGAGGCAAGGAAAATGATGAATCCCATTAATCCTGCTACAAAACGGATGATCAAATGTTATTTTAAAACACAAGTAAAAGCGTGGATCTCGATCTTCTTTTGGGGAAAAAAAGGTGTTTCTAAGAGTTGTGTAATTGTTTGGGGGCAGGGCTTGAACTCTGGATTTTGCTTTCAGCTCACAAATAGCAAGCCGTCGGTGCCCACTCGCAGAAACCACATGAGAGGCCGTATTTACAATATGAACACGACGACCCAAACCCTTCTAAACGACCAGTAAACGACGCGGACTAAGAATAACGAGAGCATTATTCAGAAATATGCAGTGTGTGGGCGTCTTTTCCCTGTGGCGTCCCTGCGGGGGCCTGTGGCACAGAACCAATGTTTCTGAATACTTAAAAGCAAGTTTTTGTAAGTGGGTGAGAATGTGTTGATTTTATTGCCCCCTGATCCTCATTTGAATCATAAATTTGGATGATATAATTGCACTAAAAAATCTTGCATCCAGCTTGTGAACATTTAGACAGAATAATAGCACCCCAGCACAGAGGGCAGAGGGCAGAGGGCACACAATCCTGAAAGGGACGGTGATGAAGGTAACTTATTGAATATCAGCAGCAGAAGACCTGAAGCTGACCGTCCATATACTGACATTTACAACTGTGTGAATCTGTATTTTTAAAGCTTTTTAATCTTGTACCACACACTATAGTATTGGCAGAATTTAAGACATGAGGATTACTTTCCATCTAAACAAAATTCAACTTGACAGAAGCATAATAAAAGACAAAACATGGGTATTGATACAATTACCCACGGATATTTTTTTAAAGAGATAACTCTTCCACAGAGCATAGTACAGGACAGAGATTATCCCACTTAGCAGGTGCAGTTGCGTATTTCAGAATCTTCTATTTGCAAATCTGTTTGTATACGCACTTCGGGTAATCCTATCTTTGTGGCACAGCCAATAAATCGTTAAGCCGCATTTCTGGGCAACATTGGCAGTATCATGTTGGGTATTTCACTCAGGACTGGAACAAAAACCTGCCCCTGCACAAATATTTAAACCAACCCCACACTGCAGGGGGCCACGGATAGAATGAGGCCAAGGGTGGCATGTTTGGATCATGCAGTGCTTAATTTGTGTTAAAAAAGCGCACCAAGGGGCATATTCACAAGAAATGGCGATAACTATCGCTAACGCTAGTTAGCGGCAGTTTCCTTATCGCCGCCTAACCCTGAAAACTATCGCCATGTTAGCGGCGTATTACCAAGCCGCCGCTACATGGCGATAGTATCAGGGTTAGGCGGTGAAAACTGCCGCTAACATTAGCGCAATGGCGATAGGAATTCCGGCGTTAGCGGGCGAAATCCAGCGATAGGCCCATTAGCGGCAAGAAAACTCACGTTAGTCAGCCAAACGTGAGCTTTCTTGCCTCTAATGCAAAAAATAGCCTATCAGTCAACCCCCAATAGAAAATAGGCATAAAAAACAATAACATGCAGAATGGAGCAGCCAGGGCCAAGTGCAGCACACATCAACAACCCCTGCAAGCCAGCCAACATCCAGGATGACCGGGATTTGAGCCCTGATGCCTCGCTGGACCTGCGTCTGGAGCCTGGATGCCTCGCTGGACCTGCGTCTGGAGCCTGGATGCTTCGCTGGACCTGCGTCTGGAGCCTGGATGCCTTGCTGGACCTGCGTCTGGAGCCTGAAGTGGGATGTGGAGGAGCTGTGGAGTCGATGAGCCGTGGCGGTAGACATTGAGGTGTGTCGATCGCCCATACCTGCTGGTGAAATCTGGCAGGTCGCAGGGAGACATGTTGCTGACCTGTATGAGAAGACCGCCTTTCGACCCTTGGAGCTGTCAATGGTAGAGGCTCTCCTGCGCACCAACGTGGTGAGTTCCGCATCGCATACTACGATCCACCACAACACCGGGGTGCACGAAGGGGATTACCAATGCTGTGTGCCATCTCCCTGCATCACAGGCCCCATGATATTGGACTGGCCGTATGCTGTGGAGGGTGAGGCCCCTGTGCTACGCCGAACTTGTGTGGCGTGAGCGCTGCTACTTCACGCCTAAGGGGGCCATGCTGCGTCAACTGCATCGGGAGGTCCACCAGTGGACTATGCGGCGACTGCTGTACCCAGCCTAGTGAAATCACACCGGGCTGAGGCTCCTGCTGGCTGAGTCACAGATTTGGAGAGAGTGCAGTGGAGTGCGCCACGGTGTCAATGTCCAGGTAAGGAGAAGGTGGGACGCGTAGCGCAGGAGGGCCGGGGGCGAGTCGCTCAGGCCTATCACACGTAGATGACGCACCCCCAGTGGCGGCACTACCGCAATGGCGGAAGAGCGTTGCCCCACTGCCTCAAGCAGACGCAGGAGAGCAGGAGCTACGAAGACACGGGACCCGGCTTCGAGGTAAGACTTTCCTCATTGAAATATTTACAACACCCGCTCACACACACATCCCCGCGTACACATTCCATCCAGTATTCTTTCCGGCGTTTACCACCTCACAGCTGTCCCGCCCCCCCCAAGCACTTCTTAATGGCGGCCGTTGTGCGCACATGCACAGCGGGCGTACCACTCGTGTGCCAAAAGCACATACGTAGTTACGACGCAAGACATAACATTTCATTCCATTCCAATGCATACTAATACTAGGCACATTGCAACAGTAGGGTAGGTGTTGCATAGCGGAGACATAAATATCACTATTCCCACGTCAGTGAGTGCAACCCAGAACTAACCTTTGCACCCCAAACCCAACCGTGAACCCTGGAATTCCTTTTTGAGCCCCCAAAACACACCCCAATTTTCATAGTTTACCCCAAATGCACACCCCAATTTTCATGTTTTACCCCAAAACACACCCCAATCTTCTTATTTTACAACCGAAACCCATACCCGCCCGAAAAACTTTAAATTACCCCATTACTGACCTCACAATGCGTTGTAATCAAATGCGATGTAAAGGCACCTGCGTTGTCGGAGTTGCGTTGTTAACAATGTACTGCCTGCGTTGTAATGGTCGTCTCCCGTGCCAAAGGCAACTCATAGGCTACGCCGTTTGCGTCCAGCTGCCCCTGGACCACGCTCAGCACCAAGGAGCCTTCCTCTTGGACACTCCACCGCTACAACGCCAGCACCCTCCTCGCCATCAACCCTGGACGCCACCTCGCCTGTCAGGACCAACCTCTGCTCCGGACCGGACATCGCCATCACCATCACTGACGGCTGCAGTATCACCCACAAGGAGCACCCCGACCATCAAGGAGGAGGCATTGCCATCACCTACAGAAGCAGACTCCGACTGACCACGCACTCTAATGACCCAAGGGTGATCATGGACCAGCTCAACTCCCAGATCCGGACCAAGCCCAAGCACATCCTCTGCTGCACCCTCATGTGCAGGCCCCCCGGGCCATGGCCCCCCCATTCTCCAATACCATTGTAGACCTCATTGCACCCCAGGGTCTCCCATCCACCGACGACATCCTACTCGGTGAACTCAAGTTCCACCTGGACAACCCCAGTGACCAGGACACCACCCCCTCCTGGGGAAGGTCCCCTACATCAGACGCAAGCAGCAAGTCACCTCAACAGGCCACATGGCAGGACGAACGGTTGAGCATGTCACCTCCGCCAGCGGGAACTTCAACTACAGCCACAACACCGGACTCTCCTGGACTGACCATCATTAGTAACATCACATCTTCACCTTGCCCACTGGATGCCACCGCCATCATCGCACCCCCTCGCAGCTGGATCAAGGCCACCGAAGAACGTCTCGTCAACTCCCTCCGCACCAACACTCCACCAATGCTTCCAAACGATGACACCGCAGCGCGCAACCACCACCGATGGATCCCCAACAGCGCCGACATTCGGGCACCCCTCATGAAAGGCACTGCGTCAGTACCTTCCGCCTGCCTAATGGCAGGCGTGAGGGTGACGCAGTGCCACAGGGATGGGCTGGCCCCTTCATTGCTGGAGTTGCGTCATGGTTGTGACACGACTGCAGCAATGCGTGTCTTTAGTGCAGACAGATACGTCAGGATTCATGACGTATCTGTCATTACTTGCGTCATGGAGCGCTGTCCAGTGAATACAGCGCATCCATGCTGTCGCAAGAAGGGCGTAGTGAGAAGTGTTGCAACGCTGTCTTGTCGCAGCGCTGCAACACTTTTCATGACTGGGGCCCAGGAATGCGCACTATCTTATTGATGGGGCGCATTCCTGCACTGTAGTTTTGTCACAAGGCAGCGCTGCAACATTGCTTGCAGCGCTGTCCAGCACCAAAACCTGCTGGGATGTGGCCCCAAGTGTTCTCCCCATTTTTAAGACCAGCTATTTTCTGGTCTTAAGTCCCAGCAGCTAACGGGCCTTAGCGGCTGTTTTTTTAACGTATCGCCGGTCCGGGCGATCGTTGAGAATATCGCGAAGTGGGGTTAACGTGCGTTTTACCACAGGAACAGCTACATTGCATATGATTAGCGTTAGTTGTCGCTGACATCGTTGGCGATGTTATTAGCGGCCGCTATCGCCAGTAAGCTGTCGCTAACGACTGTTAGCGACAGCTTGTGAATACGGCGATAAAAATATCGCCGCTTTAGCGGCAGAAAAGTGCAGCTAACGCGGCGATATCGCCTTGAGAATATGCCCCCAAGTGTTTTCCTAGGACACACCTTCTACTTCCATTCCCTGGGATTGCCTCTTTCCCTGCTGGCACTGGTCTCTTTCATCACTGGAGCAGCATGCTCCCTGCTTGGATCCCACTCAAAGCCAGAGGTGATGTCTGGCCTGAATCGTAGCCTGCATGCCCGCCTTTCTTTTCTCTTACTGCAGTTTTTTATAGCATGAACTCGACTCGAAGGTATTGGAGCACTTTGCATGAGCACAGCTACATTACACAAGGTCACATTCATTTTTTTTTTTAAAGTACGGTGAGATTTGATTATTTGCCCAGAAGCACAAGATGTTGAGTCGAAGCTGAGCCTCAAACCAGGCTCCCCAATTCCAAAGTCGGCAGCTGTGGCCGTAACGCCGCATCCTCTCCCCTTAAGTAGGATTCAAGGTGGCTCTGTCCAGGTAACTTTTGAAAAAGCGGTTTAAACTGCGAATTTTGAGGCACAATTTTCACTTACATTTGCACAAAAAAAGATGAGCGTGCCTGAGCCATATCCTTGGCCCTCTGACTTTATATATTCACAACGTGTGACAACAACGGTAAACATCGTTTACGATGTTTACACATCGCATGCCATTACAACACGGGCATTACAACGACTGCGTTGCTACATCGCAAACAACGCCGTCCTTGTAATGACCGCATTGTAATGGCATGCGTTCTAAACGCATGCGTTGTAACATGGCCTATTCGGCTGTGGATGATGAAATGAGGTAAGGAGGAACAGGATGAGGCTGCTTAAGGAACCTTAGCTTGATCTCATCCTCCTGAAAATAGCGTAAGTTAGAATACATGTGCAGTGGCCCTTCTTCCCTGTGACAAGACTTCCTCTGAACAACAGGACAGGCAGGTCCCATGAGTCCAATTGGACCCTTGATTGACCTACTGATGAGGTCCATTCACAAAAGCAATTTCTGTCACTAGAACCTGCTGGAAGTTGGGAGCGGCCTTTGCTCAGATTGCCGGAGAGCTATGAGGTTTGCACTGATACAGGCCCCACTCCAATTCAGTGAGTAGGGATACAGGGGCTTGGGAATACCCTCATAAAGATTAGTCACTGATAACAACTGGCTCGTTTTGGAATGTATGGGGAGCTTTATTTGCTCTTTTGCAACAAAATTTCCTCTTACACGCAACTTATTGCTTATTTATGATAATAACCTTGCAACCCTCATCCGCTCTCTGGCAGCCCGACCTGTAGCCATGGTAGCCTCCAAACCAAAAATGACTAAACCCCATCAATAAAGGCTCTAATGCAACCCCCTTCAAAAAAAAAAGAAAAAGAAACAGACAGAATTGATCTCTTGTCTCTCTCGCAGATCAGCCTACAACATCAACATTAGATGCATCTTCAGACCAGACGCCACATACTAGATCTGAAATCCAACTCCTCCTAAAAGTAATTGCTGACATCTCGACTGCATGGCAGAATCAAACAAAATCAATATTGGACCTGGATACAAATTTACA
This sequence comes from Calotriton arnoldi, assembly GCA_963921515.1. NCBI lineage: Eukaryota > Metazoa > Chordata > Amphibia > Caudata > Salamandridae > Calotriton > Calotriton arnoldi. The sequence goes on along the minus strand of CAWUFW010010772.1, from coordinate 404,248 downwards.
GCAAGGGGAGACGTTGTTCGTGGCTGAACATTTCCACAAGCAAAACACTGTGGGCAATGAACTGAACTCCGCTCCGCTAGCGGAGGTTGCGAAGATTTGCTAACTACCCATTACATTGAAAACAGCATTCATGCAAAAACTCTGACTCCGCCACATAGCGGAGTTAGCTACTGCACCCACAACCCTTTGATTAAACAACTTTACCTTTACATGCTAAAAAAAAAACATATAACCAATTCACAAAAGTGAGCTTTGAAATTCATCAACCAATGAGAGAGGTGATGATTTTGGGGTCCCCCCTAACCTAGGGGGAGGACCAAGCAGATGCCTTGAACACAAAGAGCATATCATGCTGAACGATTCGGTGGTGGTCCCATCCTCCTAGGACCACCCCAAGCAAAGTTATGGGCAAAAATACAATGCCAACCAAAGGCCCAGCAATGCATTATGGGGCAAGATTCTAGAATGCAGTGAATATTATAGTATTAGCTCTCAGCTGAGCCGGGAGAGCAGCTGCGGCTTGAGGAATGTTTTGATATTGGATACTATAATATTCACTGCACTCTAGAATCTCGTCCCATAATGCTTTGCAGGGACTTTGGTTGGGATTGTATTTTTGCCCATAACTGTGCTTGTGGTGGTCCTAGGAGGATGGAACCACCACTGAATCGTTCAGCATGATGTGCTCTTTGTGTTCAAGGCATCTGCTTGGTTCTCTCCCTAGGTTAGGGAGGACCCCAAAATCATCACCTCTCTCACTGCTTGCTATATTTTCATTTTCACTTTTTGTGAGATGACTATATGCATTTTAGCATGTAAAGGTAGAGTTACTTGTTGGTATGTGAGGTTTCTGTTTTATTAATTGGGGTGAGATAAGATGGAACGGAGTTACTAAATCCGCAGAAATCTGCGTAGTGGTACTCCGCCACCCTTAGTTTTCAACGAAATGATGTTGAGCATGGAGCTGTGCCGAATTTGGCAGCGATGCGCTCTGACATTTCCAAAACGCGGGGATGCACTGCATTTACAATACAGCGCACCTCTGGGTTTTCTCTAGTGCTGGCGCTAAAGTTATCTTTCTAGTGCCAACACAGGCACCTTTGCACCACAGTGCAAGGGTGCCTGCATTGCAGGGAATGGCATTTTGCTCTTTCTATGTGTGCTGCAGAATGCAACACACATAGAAAAAGCAAAACCAAGGAGAAATAATAGCATTTCTCCTTGTTATGCCATTCTAATGCCTGCTCTCGCATGGCATTCGTTTTTAGCGCTGCCTCAGATTTACACATACTTGTAAATCTGGGGCAACATCAAAGAGCAATGAGTGCAGTGGAATGCCCACAGCAACACCCATTGCATGCCCCTTTCACGCTAAGTGATCCATGTAAAGGGCCGTATTTACAAGGTAGCGTTAAGTCACAAAAAGTGGCTTAACGCCACTTTGTAAATATGGAGAAGGGCATAGCGCCACCACAACATCACTAAAAGTGATGTTCTGGTGGCGCTAGCCCGTTATAAATATGCCCCTCTAACGGAGAGGGTGGAGGTGTTAGAAACACAGCACACCCTGATTTTAGAGAAACTTGAGGATGGAGAAAACTGATGTCGGAGAAATAACATCAGAGGTGTTAATCCTGAGCTCTCAAAAGCTGGTTTGGAACAAAACATTAAGACTTCTTCCATCAGATTCTCCCAGACACTTAAAGAGATGATATAGTTCTTGATCGCAAGCATCACGTCTACTCTTCCTACCAGACCCCCCAAAAACTACCCCACGAATATACTAATCAAAGTGCACTTTTACAAATTGAAAGAACTCATAATAATTGAGGTGAGAACAACGGGCACCATAACATTCAAAGGTGATGCAGTCACCAGTTTCCAGTACTTGTCAGCGACTCTACTAAGACGCAAAACCTTCAACAAAATTCACCTCGGCGCTACGCCACAAATTCATCCACTATAGATGGGGATATACCCTTGAACTCTTCTTTACCTTTGAAAGAAAGGATTGCACCTCTCATTGCTCAGATGCAGCCTGCAATATACTTGGGATACTAGATTTGCCTCAGAATTCTGCTGATGGTTGCCCAGATCAACACAATAGACCCTAAACTTAGGAGAAGCTTTCAATCCCAAGGCTAGAAGAGAAGCGCAAAGCGCAGAGACACATCTGTGAAAGAGAAAAGCACCCAGCAGCCTTGGAAGATGATTAGCAGACTCTGATGTTGTGTCAAAGTTTCGCACCCTTTTTCTTTTTTTTTTTGTTGAGGCTTGTTTTCCCTTATGATAACTTTATTATCTTGTTTTATCTGTTGCTTCATCGAGATGCATTTTTGCTCAACTGACCACTGCCTCTCACCCTATGAACCAGATAACTAGAGGTACCTCTCTCTCACCTTTTCTCCTACTATTTTGGATGTTAATATGGAGCTGTTCATTTACTTTGAGGTGCTCCAGTGGCTCCTGGTCCTGGGCCCCATAGCTCCATTGGTCAGGACCCATCCCCTTGAATAGATTACCTAATCGGACTTCTATTCAGTCCCTTTGCTTTGTTTTTCCTTCAATGTCTTTAATGTGTAGTAAGTTATATGCCATTTGAATGCCCCTGCTAGACAAAGATTTCCTAGTGTCAATGACGTGAAATTGATAAGCCTAAGGGGCATATTATCAACAGCCAGCGATAATTATCGCTAAGCGCACTTAGCGCGAATTTAAATATCGCCGGCTATCGCTGGATTACATCGCCGAGTTAGCGCGTTATCATCAACGTCTAACTCCAAGGCGATAAAAAATCCAGCGATAGCGGTGAAATACGTGATTAGCGCTGGAAATCCAGCGATAAAAAGTCAGCGATAGTGAAATCTTTGGTAATAAGCCAAGGTGGTCTCAGCCTGACAATCCACCTCCCATAGAAAAGATGGCTAAGTCAGGTTTCAATCAGGCGTTAGGAACCAGCGATAATCGCGGTTAGCGCGACTTTTATTATCGCTACGCGGGTTTGCGGCCGCATTGATAATAGGAGGTAGTCGTGTTAGCGACTGTATTCATGGTGTTTCTCGATGGCACCGCCTACTTTGCATCTCATTAGCGATGTATATCGCTGAGATGCTTAGCGTTAGTATTTCGGCTGCTAACATGCGCTAATGCATGTTAGCGCCGCCTTGGTGATAGGGCGATAAAATATTGCCGCTTTAGCGGGAGAAAGTGCTGCTAAAGCGGCGATACTGCCCTTGATAATATGCCCCTAAATGTGCAAAGCTTCAACTCTCTAATTAAGCAATGAGCGCTGATGTAATGATTACACGATAAAGAATATGACATTGTGCTGTTACAAGACATAAACATCCATAGAAAAGATGAGCCCTGGCTAAAATCATACTAGCTTCCTTAGGAATATCATTCATATGCGACTAATAAAACAAAGTGTTTGACAATACTGCTGAGGAAGGACCTGGACATTCGACTTGATGTCTTCTCAGAAGACCAAGGGTTGGAGAATAATGGGCATTAGAGGCAATATAAAGAATACGGAGCTCATGATCTTCTCAATTGTTGGTCCTAATGATGATAGAAAAGCTTTCCATCAACTCCTATTCACACAACGGTTACTGAATATAAGAGGAGACTTTACTGGTGTGTTAGACGAACCGTTAAAAAGATCAATACTTAAACAACACACATACAGTTTACTGAAGCACTTCTGGAAGGCATTGACTTGCTGGTTTTTGGAAGCCTACTGCCTACAACTTCCTAACAAGAGAGACTATCTTTTCTATCTGAGGGTACATAAAAATCACTCTTGAAACGACTATTTTTAACAAATAGGTTAGCATATGAAACGGTATTGACCACATAGATTGAGAACTGTACACTAGCCGATTATACACCAGTGTCAATGTGATTGGGCCTCTTGATATCAAAAACTCCAACCACATGAACCTGTACCATAAATGAAAGATTTTATGGATGTCTATCTTCGAATATCAATAGGCAACACACATCAACAATACTTCCAAAAAAATGGAGAACTCTCCCACTCCATAATATGAGATGCGGCCAAAGGGATTATGAAAGGGGAACCTATGTTGCATATTGTGTATTGTGACTTTTCAAAGATTAGCAAGCGGGAAAAAATCTGAACTTCAATCCGTGGTACAAATATTAGAACATAATGCTGATTGTTCCCCTTACACGCTAAGTTCCCTCACAAAGGCTCGAGGGGAATTAAAACAACTTCTCATAGAGAAGACTGCAAAGAAAATGCTATTTACAGGTCCGAAATATTACAAAAAGCAGAGTAAGGCAGACTGTACATAGCTTACAAATTGAGGGCCCTTCAGACCGGTAATTGTATAAAAAAACTGCAGAAGGCACCTTAGTAGCATGAAACCCTGAGATATTACAGATGTTAACAAATTTTTACACAGACTTGTACTCCAGGCAAGAACATATCTCTAGCGAATAACACCAATATCTTTTGTTCTATCACCCTCTGGCAATAAACCTGGGGCTCTGCTTGATCTTGACATTCCCATTACACCAGCTCAGGTTGCCCACATGATCGAGTGGATACCATGAAATAAAGCTCTGTGCCCCAACACCCAATGTTGTTCTATAAAGCATTCAAAGCATAATTGAAAGAGCCATTAGCTAAATTGTTTAATTTCATGGGAGAGTCTTGAAAAGTAATGGACTATATGCTGGAGGTGGCACTTACCAGGGGTTGGCATAATTGTGTAATTTTTGGTAATTTGGCTTCAAAAGAGTAACACAAAATTATAGAAATTACTCCAATTTCTCTAGCATAATTAAAATGTCTCCCAGGTCTAGTAATTAATGTCTTTCTAAAACCTGGGAAGGACCCCCTTAGCTGTGGACCTTATCAACCAAAAGCTCTTTTAAACAATGATGTAAAACTCTTTTCCAGGGTCCCGGTCACTGTAGTGAACAGAATTTGGCTGGACCTGATTTCCTCCTTCCAGTTGGGATTGATTCAAGGGAGGAACACCCATGATAACACACAGCTGGCAGTGACCCTAAATGATATCACCACAAAAGGATTTCAGATGGTCCTTCTCTCCCTTGATGTAGAGAAGGCCTTCAATAGAGTAGACTGGGGATATATCCGTACGGTCCTTTCCAAGACCTTCATAGGTCAAATTATGAACTCCCTCAGCATGGCAAACTATGTTAATCAAAAAGTCTGCTTTAAAATCAATGGAAAATTAAGTCTCCTGTCACTTTTCATATTCACCCTGGTGATGGAACCGCTCAAACATAGAATTAAAGATTACCCAACTATCCATGGGATCCAGGAAGAAATCAAGACGTATACACTTGTGCTTTTCGCCAATTAAGTCCTGTGCTTCCTTAATGAACCAACCAAGTCCATTGTTGCACTCCAAAAAAAAATTAGAAGCCTTTTAGAGAGAATCTGGAATTTCGCATTAATTACATCAAGTTATCAGGAATGGTAATGGCCAATCCAATGTATAGTGTGAAGTTTTGCCTTCAGTCCATGGGTTTTATGCATACAGAGAGACTACTGAATTCTCTGGGAGACTGGCTGCCATTTCAATGTGCCGCTCTTTATAACTACAACTTACCTCCTTTGATGGACACTCTTTTTAAAGATCTGTATCATTGTGGCAAACTGGATCTGCCATGAATTGCCAGAATAAATAGCATTAACAGGAATTTGTTCTCACAACTTCTGCATGTGGTGCTGATGCTTCTGTTAAACATTCCTAAGAAGTCCCCAAAATAACTACAAGCCTGGCTCAAGCACGTGGTATGAGAAGGGCAGCTCCACCAGAGTTGAAAGGGTCACTCTCTTTGAGAGCCAAATAAAAGATGGCCTTGGATTGCTTGATATACCTAGATATATAAGAGCTGCTGAGATCAGTTCAGCAATTGACTGTATGCAGCCACAGACGCAGACTCCTGGTTACAGTTACAGAGGACACTGTCTCCTGTACCATAACAATACTTACTTTGGCTTCACCCGCAACACAGGGCACATAAGAACACACCCTCTTATCTCATGCTTACACTGCTGGAGCATTAGAAAAGCTTGACCCGTACAGAAGGGATTACCTACTTCTTATTTCCTCTGATTCTGATTATTCAGATCCCTGACTTTTCATCAGGACAAAATGATGCTTTCTTCTTAAACCTGGATGGAGCGGGGCCACGTAGACTTTGTGACTTCTTTAATAATAGATTGCTAAAAATCAAACAAAAAATTGCTAATCCTCCTCTCAAGTATACAGGAAGGATAGGTTTAAGCTAATACAGGTGCAGCACTAGGCGGGCTTGGGTGGCCGGTGGGCCTCGGGCGATGTGAACTGACTACGATTGAGAGACTATTTGACCAGGATACGAACCACTGGGCCATCTCGTGCCTACATCAGGCTCAAAGATTGAACCTGAGAGCCGTACCTATATGAGTAAATGGGAAGAGGAACTAGCAACTGATATAGACTAAGAGATTTGGGACGCTGTCGGACTAGGGCAGCGACGATTTCCATTTGCTCTAAATACAAAGCAACTGCTTTCAAGGTTCTTACTAGATGGTATTTCAACCCTGCTAGACTCAAGGTCCTGTTTGAAACTTCTGATATGTGCTGGAGGGATTGCCAGTTATGCGGCACAATGCTACATATTTGGCGTCCTGTCCGTTGCCTCATTCACATTGGGAGGCCCTGTTGAACCTCATAAAGGGGATTACTGGAGTCATTTTCCAACTTGACCCTGTGGTCATAATATTGGGCCATCTGCGGAAGAATAGAATATACCCTATGTCCTCTCCTGTGGGTTGATTAATCACACACGTTTTAGTGGTGGCCAGGGTAACGTTAGCACAACATTGGAAGTAGAGGACTTGACCTCTATTAGGTCTGTGGTGGACGAGATTTTTCCACATCTATGTGATGTAAAAATTGACAGCATTAGTAACTGACAAAATGTTAACATTTGAGAAAATCCGGAAACCATTTAAGACTTATGTAAACTCTCAGACTTGGGGTTGGAGGTGGGCCTGCCATGTACCTGATCTGGTGAGGAAAAGCTATTACAATGAAATGCCTGGCTCCTCTGACCATAACCCACAGAGCTAGAGGAACCATTGGCAGACAAATAAATCTAAAGACTTTGCCTATCTAGTTACACCCTCCCCATCAATCAGTTGAACAAAATAGTGACAGTTCTGCCTCACTCCAATTGCGTTGGACGGGATTTCTGTGAAAGACTTTGCCTTCCTTTCCTCCTCTCCTGCCCACTTATAACATCACGTGAAGTATATTATCACTATCATGCAGCTGTTTCATAAACTTTGTGTTATTATGTACCGTTTGTACAATGTGGTTTACGTTTCAAAAACATAATAAAGTATAGAAAAAAAGAAAATTGCAGAGATAGGCCCTATTGCCTTAAAAATGTGTCTCATATGGGAAAGTGAATGCATGTGAGCGGCAGCTGAGTGCTGGGTGAAGATGGCCAAGAGGATTTCTAGCCCCTTGCAGCTCTCTCTTGTGTATACTTGGCTGTTACATTTACAGTGCGTGACTTGGCTACATGAAATCACCACCTAAAATATGATAAAATTCAACAGAAAAGAATAGTTAGGGAGTTAAGTCACTGAGGTTGAGAATATATTCATAGTTACATTTCTTTAGTAGACGCCTCATAAAAGCTCCTCATTTTATATTTTAACAAATAGGCCCCCCTGAAAGCCCTGCTCAGGTCAGGTTCCAAATTTGAAAAAGTATGGTACAGGTGGTATTTTCCAGCAAGTTTTGGGCAAAGGAATATGTGTGTCTGTGTAAATGAAATTTATTCTACTTGAAAGTCTCCTCTGCTTCAGACATCTAATGCCTCAAACACAGCTTGGACATTATACAGACCTGGATGTCCACCGCCTACCTAAAGCTCAAACCAGCCAAGACAGAATTCCTGTTTTTCAGGAATAACAAGATACAGTAGAACCTGAAACAAGGACATGAACGTTGATGGCTTCAAGCCCCAACTTTCACTAAATGCAAAGTCACATGTATTCACCTTGGACACCAAACTCACCCTCAAGGAACACATTACCAAAAAACGATGGCCTGGGATCAGCTATTTTCTCCAAAGAAAGGTAAACTGCTCCTTCCAGATAGTAACTTCAGATGTGCTGTTAAAGCCCTCGGACTCTTGCATCTGGATGCGATAATGCCCTACTTCATGGCCTCCCAGACTCCACTATGACACCCCTTAGGGGCAACAGTGAAATGCCATAGTACGTCTCATCCAGGGCCCGAAGAAATATGGCTCATACCACCTTCCAAACCAATTGTATCATTTGCAAACTGCATTATTAATAATGTGTGTATGGTTTATTGTTAATGCTTTCAAATGCATGACATGTAAGTGTAACTGTACTCTAAGACTAGCCCACCATAAGTGTGGTTTGTGTTGCTTGTGAGTTTGTGGAGATTACGTTGTAATATATAATGGTTAGAATATCATAACCCTATATACAGAATAGTTCTAGAAATAATGCCTCTGTCTGGTGGTAACATGAATGAACGTGTGTGTATATCATTTTCAAGATGTCTCATTTTGGTGTTAATTGGGTGGGATTGTGAGTGCTGTAAAATCAAATCATGCCAGAGCACAAACGTGGGCCTTTGTGGATACCACATCTAATTATATCCGGACACGCACGACTGAGTACAGATAATTAGCCCGACAACCATCCTCAGGTGGCTCAGCTGCAGCTGGATTGCTTTAAAACTGTACCATGGGCAGCAGAATGGTGGCAGCAGGCATGGTGGCTGGGGCATGGGGTTTTCTGATATAAAATAGCACGACAGCCACACAGCAGGTTGCCCTGAACGATGCATCAGAGTTATGTGCTGAAGCATCGTTATTTTCTAATATGTCCCTGCAGGTAGTAGGCGGTAATGTGCACTTTCTTTACCATCTTCCAAATGCCAACAGAGGAATTTGGAGCTGCACTCTATCTGAGAGCCATGTTTGGGGTGGTGCTCGGGATTGGTCTTAGACCGAGACTGACACAGAGAAAATCCAAGTCAGGTCTCTCTTGGTCCCCATGTCCTCCAGCTGTTGCGTCTCACGTCATACCAGCTGGGTCTATGATTCTTAGGTCTCACCTACTAGACCCCGCATGCACTGTCTGTTGTGAGACGTATTGTTAGTTTATAGTGGGGTAGGAGCTTGTCCGTTGCGTACCAGTGGTGGAGTCATTGTCACTCTCATATGCTTGATTCTTATTCATTAGTGTGTGTGGGCTTCCCTTTCTGTTCTCTTGATTTCCTGCCACTTGATCTCCTGGAGCATTGATGCATTACTGTGTCCTTACACTAGTCGCTTTTTCAGGCGTTACTTTTTCATCTTTCTTTAAGCACGCCACAAGACTGCATGTGTTTTCCAGCTGTCCACGCAGAATGCTTTTCTTTCCCTCTCGGTGCCTGTCTCTCTTGGCTATGTGGTTCTCCCTTAGCCCTCCATGATGCGCTAGCCCTCGTGTGCTCCACCTTGCTGCGTTGCTATCTCACTTATGTGCATCTACAGCTCCCAGCTTTGCGTTGCTCTCTCTCGCTCTCCCATCTATTTGCTTTTCTCCGCCACTTTGCTCCTGATTTTGCCCATTTGCCCCCCCCCCCCACCCACTGGCACTGCCCCTCCTTTGCAACTTGTATATATGTAACTCTAACCGCTAGTATTTGTAGTAGACATAAGTAATTACCACCATTCTTATTTGAGTTTAGAGTTTATCTGTTTCGTATCGTTTATGTAATTCATGTACTCCGTAGTCCTAATGTAATGTAACTGGTTCCATTCCAAAGCGCTTTGACACCTTCGGGAAAAGTTCGCCCTACATAAAAATGCATAAATAAATCCCGTTTGCCTCTCTGCCCCCCGCCACTGTTGCTTACCCGCCCACTTTTTAAAAAAAAGCTTTCTCACATTTTTTTTCTTTTTAATTTTCTGATCCTATTTGGATTGACAAATAAAAGCGCCCATGTCATTTTACCTGCAAAATGATATGACAGGCTTTTTTCGGCTTTATCCATGCTGCACAGCATAGGGGATTCTGTGTAGAGCATAGCTAAAAGGCCTGGGCAAAGTCCATAGGTCCAAAAGGCGAGACCTATTGGCTTTGCCAATGCTTGTTAGGTTGTGACCCGTAAGACCCGCATAATAGTGCCAAAGGAGCATCTTTGAAGACAGGAAGCAATCCAGTCCCACAATGAGACAGAGGCTATACATTTTTGGACTAGAATACTTACGTTATTTTTAACTAAAGTACTAGCGCTTCGAGCCACAATATTGTAAGCCCTGTGCATAAGGTAATCTTAGTCCTCAACCACACCCCCTTTAACAGAGAAGCTGTCCCAGCAGCAAATTCAATGCAGGGACATGTGTTTCTGAGCAAAATACTTGTTTTTGTGGACAGTACAATATAGCAGAGGGATGTCTTTTGCAGAGCATGAGTGTGCGCGCACAGCATAAAACCCATGCGAAAAGTGTGCTCCATATTGTTTTCATTTTGTATTGATTTATGGTTTTATATTGCGCAAACCCTACAAAAGGAACATCAGAGCGCTTTAGTTACCAAAGGGGATACATAGATCTGTGGTGTACATTAGACATTTGATTAATTGTTGCATATAATGTGTATACAGTTTTTACAGTGTGTGTAAATGATTGGTAAATACATTGATGGAAGGCAAGCTCAGTAAAAAAAAATGGCACTTTTGAGTATTCTATGTGTTGTGAAACTCTCGAATAGCCCTTAATGCGAAAGTTTGAGGTACTACCAAATATGTTTTGGTTGTTTGAACCAAAGAGAAGCAGCAAACCTAGTAGAGAGAGGAGTACTTGAAAACAGGAAGGGAAGTAAATGGAGAAGGAAGGCAAGAGCCTGGAGAGGAGATGAAAGTAATATACAGATAGGAGCATAAAAAGTGTAGTGAGAAAGCAAGAGAAGTAGAGTTATTGAATAGAGCAGCTAGAAATGGAGAGAGAAGTACAAGGTAAGAATAGTAACTACATGTTTGAGACCCAGACTAGAGAGAGGGCTGACAGAAGCAGTTTTTTTTTGGGGGGTGGGGGGAGTGAGTTAGTCAAGTCAAAATTAGCTTTATTCGATTGCTATTACGTACAATCATAAAAGCACATAAAAATACAAACAATTATACAATTCATAGTGGAATTCAAGATAAAAATTTAAGAATAATAACGATCCAGTGCAACTTTTAAAATTCACTACTTAGATCACCATAGATTTCCTTTGCCAGAGGACCTTCTTTAAGTACATTGATATCCTCCATACAGTGTGAACATTATCCAGGAACTGCAGATTGATAAACGCCAGTCGGCACTGCCGAATCCCCATAGTTTTTAAAATTGGAATTATCCAAATTTTCCTAAGTTCCATGTAAAATTTACAAAAAAAAACTACATGTATTGTAGATTGTTCAGAGAGATTATCGCCGGAGCATACTTGTAATTCCCGGGCCCAATCATTCATTTTAGGAACACATTAACAAGTCTATGAAAAATCCCCAGCCTGAATCTAGTCAATAAGAACCTATTGTATCCCCCGGTACAAATTTTAGATACGGTTGGACACTGTAGGTAGTTAACATTAGCTGGTTATGCTGGACAGACGGCTCAACAATCTCTTGCCGACATTCTCAATGTGTCCAGCAACCCAAGAACCTCTTTTTTCAACTGTTTTCTCGAGATCATCTGGATGGTGCTCGGGTCAGTAAAATACTCTAAATGACCCAAATCACGCATAAAATCTCTGACATATTTAATCCATGGAATCTTTAGGGACCCCTCCAACTTCATGCTATCCATTAAAATCTCCCTGTTTAACTTTGTCTCTTCTTTGGACCAGATTCTATGCCACAGGAGAATAGGCTCTGTTTTAATGAGATCGGTAATGAGCGGTAACCCCAACTCCGCATGACAAACATATGAGGAGGTACTAATCGGTACACTTAAAATATATCTTAAGAAGGAATTTTCCACCACCTGCAATGGAAGCGTGTTCGTAAGACCCCACAACTCTGCCCCATACATGGCAGTGGTGATACATTTTGCTTTGTAGATCTGGGTAAGCTCTACGGGTGGTCTCCTACCCAACTTTTTGGCAAAGCTAGCAAGGGCAGCAGGTGTTCTTAAAAAAGCTATTTTTTTAGTTAAAACAGTTAAAAAGTATTTTTTTATTTTGCAGAGTTTTATATAGCGCAAACTTGACCCGAATCGGGTATCAGAGTGCTTTACATAGCACCAGTTACGTTACATTAGGACACACATTCATTTTTGTTAGGCACGGGGAGATTAAGTGATTTGCCCAGAATCACAGGATGTTCAGCGTCATTGCCGAGACTTGAACCCAGTTCCCCAGATGCGAGGTCGGACGCCCTAGCCATTAGGCCAACTCCTTTCCCCAAGTATACCCAAATAAGAAAAACTCTTGGCAACCCCCACCTTCTGGCCTTCCACAAACATGTCCCTACACCTCTGGTTACCACGGCCACACCTCATAATATAGGTTTTTGAGATATTAACTCTAAGGCCTAGATTGCTCATGAACGTGGAAAAGCTGTCTAGCACTCTCTGTAATCCTAATTGAGTTTGAGACATCAGTACCGCATCATCTGCGTACAAGAGTGCTGGTATAGGGCGACCTGCTGGGGAAATCTTGGTTGCCTTTAAGCAACGCCTCACCCAGGCCATTAATATAAAGGTTAAAAAGAAAGGGGGCTAGAACACAGCCTTGCCTGACCCCCTTCCTTATTGGGAGTGGGGCCGAGCAATCACCGGCCAAGCCAAAACGTACACGCGCCCTTGCATTACTATACAGGCGCCTGAGAAAATAAATGATTTTTAAATCAACCCCCATAAGCTCGAGTATCTCTCACAGCTTATCGTGCCTCACCGAGTCAAAGGCGGCGGTAAGATCCACGAACGCTAAAAACAGTTGTCCCTTCTTAGCCCGGGTATATTTCCCCACCAGAATAGCTAGATTTAAACTCTGGTCGGTCGTCCCTAAGCCCTCGCGAAAGCCGGTATTGAAGGTCGGATATGAACCATATTATCCTCGGCCCACTCGTGTAAACGTTCTAAAAGGATTCGACCAACTACTTTGGTCAGAGAATCCAATAAAGAGATGGGCCTGTAGCATCCGGGGTCCTGACGGTCTCCCTTTTAAAAATTGGGACAATAATGGATTCCACCCATGTTGGTAAAAAGGGGCCGCACAGCTGGCATTAATTACCTGCGTAATTATTGGCCCTCATAGATCCAAGTTTGACTTAAATAAATCTACAGGGACACCATCCGGCCAAGAGGCCTTGCCAGCCCTACTAGCCGAAATTGACCGGGTCACTTCCTCCAATGTAAATTGGAGTGAAGAGCTGATGGGTCCAAGCTAACGTCCCCCTCATTGATATTTATTTGTGCATCCAGGGTACCCTCCCTATTATATACCTTGGAAAAGTGCTCGATCCACTGGACCTCAGTTATCGCAATTTCAATTGCAGGACCATCTCCAGCTGTCAAAAATGGGGCTTTTACTGCTTTCCAGAAAAGCGAGCTATTTTTCATTAAGGAGGCTTCATGTAGGGATTCCCAAGCTTTGTTTCTAAGAGTATTTCTTCTCTCCTTAAGCGCACATCTATACTCTATTCTTGCTTGCCTCACGCCATTTACATTTCTAGGTTCCTTATGGAGTTCATACTTTAGATTTGCATAGGCTCGGGTGCACTTAGAGTCAAACCATCCCTGGGACTTGCTTTTGGGACGATTCTCAATGAACAGGGCCTCCCTAACAGCAGCTGATATTATTTGAAATGAAAGTAAGATACTATGTGGAGAAACATCTTCACTCAAGCACATCTCAAGAGCCATTCTACACTTGTTTACCATGTGATGCGTAATATCTAATGGATTCACCATCGACCAGCGTAGGGAGTACCCATTCGTCCTATCAATTGCTATCTTTGCTAGTGCCCTGTCGACTTCATCATGGCTGCCAGATTTACTTGTCGACAGTTGAACAGATATACACAGAGGAAAATGGTCACTGAGTGAATTATCGTCGACAGAGAAAGAGTGAATTCTATTCGCGTGACTGTTTGACAGTAAGATATAATCTATAGTGGTAGATAAACCTCTGCCATTAAGAGTATGACTCACAGGAGCAGGTTCCGGACATAGAGTATTTGCAAATCCCAGGTCCAAGCTAAAAATTAGTTCATTATACCAGTCCCCCAGTATAGAGTGCCTAAAATGTGTGTTACACAGCCCTTCTTCATTTGTGAGACCACATAAATTACCTTCATCATTTGGGCACAATGAACAGTTAAAATCCCCTACCAAGATTATCATTATATCTTTAGAATCATCAGTGCACAGACAGTTCAGATCGTAACCCAGCTTTCTAACTACAGCCCCAACACTATCCTGGGGTATATTATTATAAAAGTTTGCCAATACAATACAGTGCCTGCTATCCACATACATTTTAATTAATTGATAGAAAGTCTCCTCCGCATACATCTCGACCTTTTTAAAATTCAGCATACTGGAGATGTAGGTACAAAGCCCACCCTTCGCCCTTCCACTTAACCCTTCCACAGCTTGTGTATGAAATGTTTTAAACCCATTGATGTGAATTGATTCTTTAGCCCACTTTTCCTGAAGACACATTATGTCACAATTAAGTACAAACTCACACCATATGGGGTTGGTCAGCTTGGAGCGCAGTCCGGAAATATTCCAGGAGACAAGTTTGCATCTGGTTTGGTCACTTTTAAGAGGCACAATGATTAATGCTAGCTGGCCAGGTGGTAGTCCACCATCGTTGAGGGGTGTGAGGTCTGGGCTAACATAATCATGTTACTCCGATGGGATGATATTCCCCCAACACCCTCCCTGTTCCCAATATTGCCTGGAGGTGGCAGATGGCTATCTAGAATAACGTAGGCCTGGTCAGCGGTGACTTTAATACGTGGGCCTTAACACCTCCACCTTCACCTTCTGTACGAATGGGTATCTTATCTAAAAAGGGGAGACCCCAATAGGTCAGTCAGTCTACGTCTTCCAATGGATTCAGAGTATCATAGCGGTTGCTAACTGGGACCGCGTATGTAGGGTACCTAGATCTTACATAACTCTCCTCTGGGTCGGCAAACCCTAGGCTCCTGGGGGGTTGGTAAAAGTACCCCAGTGGTAAGATGTTGATACCCTGGCCCATAGCTAGACCGTTACCAGCCCTATCGAAGATGGATTGTACCAGACCTGGAGACCCAAATGATAAGACTACGCAGTCACCCACGAGAGACTTAATTGACTTACCTACCCAACCTATTCTGCGCGCCATTTTGAACTCTGAGAAGAGCGCTTGGGAGATGCAGTCCTTATGCTCAACATATGCAATGACTTGTTTTTTAATGTGGACCAGTGTTCAAAGACGTTGGGTGGTAAAGGTGGAACATTTGCCAGCACAACCGTGTAAGGAGTTGCCTCTGGCGGGAGATGTAAGGTCGAGTTGGAGTTAGTAGAGTCTCCCTGGTTAGGTCTCCGTTGGATCAGCGTGCTTTTCGATCTCCCCTCTTCGCCTACTAGAGAGATACCCCTATTGGCGGAAGTCCCGTATGAAGAGTTTGCGTGTTGCATGCGTGCAGCATTAGGACCCTCGGAGCCACCCAAAAGTCCTTCTTGGAGATGTGGGGAGGGTGAAGCCCTTGAGTGCGAATGCCCAGACTGGACTGAATTTATTAAAGTGGTACTGTGGATGCCAGAATGCGAGGTTCGTCCCCCAGCAAGAATATTGCCAGGCTGACCGGTCTGACCGGTCTGGTCAGCCGCAGGTTCCTTCCCCCTTGTGGGCAATGCCTCGGCACCTCTGCATCGACATGTGTCTTGTTGAGCCGAGACAAGGCTGCTGACTGGTCCCTCCAAAATTAGTAATCTGCTTTCCAGGGTGGACAGTTTTTGGAACAAGGGGTCCAGCAAGGCTGTTACCACTGTTTTGAGCCTTTCCCAAAAATGCTCCTCGGGGGGGGCAAGGGGGTACTCCGTCTGAAGCCGTGGGCACCTTGGGCGATGGAATTATGGTAGGGCCCTCTCTACAGAGTCTCTCCCCGGCTTTATTTTTACGACTTGATGGATTTTGGTTCTGCGTCTGCGTGGCCTGACCCTTCCTCTTTTTTAGTGGGAGTTCATAACTATTATCATGACATTTTTTTGCCTTCTGTCCCCTGGTGATTACATTAGGCCTACTTGATGTACCCACTCGTTCAGAGGAAGTGGAGGGTTGGAGATCTATCTCTGTAGGTGTGAACTGGTGACTTTGGAGAGATACGCCCTCCGAGTCAGTTTGCAAGAGGGAATCTAGAGGTAAAACCCGACTTTGAGAAACCTGGGGTTCCAATGACAGTCTCCGCTCTGTGAGTGCAATCTCGTGGTTAAGTGCTGACTCTGCCCGTAAGAGAAAGGCGTCGAGTGTCCCCACCGCTCCCTGTCCAGTGATAGTCTTTTGCTTACTCATGTTGTTTCCCTTGTGCTAATGTTAGTATAAAATTGATAGCACAGTACCTTTCACGTTTGAAGACAGAGGCAGAAACACCCCAGGCGCAGAATGTCAATGATATGACCCAGCCCGGCCTCTTCTGGCCTCTGACGGGCGCACACGGGCCCGCCCGCGTGCGTCTCTCGCTGCGGGAGCCCTGGCCACTATTTGAGGGCCTCCTGGAGCACTCTGTGGCGGTGGCGGCAAGCACGCCGCTAAGACTGCTGGAATCTGTAGTCTGCCCACTCTCGCGGGACCAATGCCTCGAGGAAACCGGAGCAGCAGGCGGCCGTAACTGTGGCTGTGGCAGGTTTGCAGGCACAGGAATGAAAAGAAAAGAAGTGAGTTATAAATAGCGCGATCTAAACCTGAAGATATCAGAGTGCTTTACATGAACACCAGTTGCATTACAAACTGACACATTAATTTTTTGGTTTGTTTTAGGCACGGGGAGATTAAGGGGCATATTAACAAGCCGGCGATAACAAATTATCGCTGCTTTAGCGTCTGTTTTCAGACGAAAAGCGGCGATAATTTTATCGCTGTATTAGCGTCACGCTATCGCGTGAATCCTTGCCCTATCGCCCTTTCCCATAACGCCCATCCTGCATCTCTAATGAGATGCAAGGTGGCGTTACTGGGCGTATCCCAGATGGGCTACGTTGTAAATATCGCCGATGTGCACATCGCGATGTTTACAAGGCAGCCCACAGGATGATAGCAGACGTTAGATTTTGGCGAAAACGGCCGTTTCGCCCAAAATCTAACGTCTGCTATTATCCCGACTTAGCCATCCCTAACATAGGGGTGGATTGTGCTGATACGACCACAGGGTCGTATCAGCAAGAATATCGCCGCTTTGCAGGGAACATCGCTGGAAAACCAGCGATGTTCCCTGCAAAACGGCGATAACCTCGCTATCTCTGGAATTTTATCGCCCTGGAGAAGCGTGTTGTTAATAACGCGCTACCAGGGCGATAAGTTCCGGAGATAGCCAGCGATAGGATATCTATCGCTAAGCACGGCCAGCGATAATTATCGCTGGCCGTTGATAATATGCCCCTAAGTGATTTGCCCAGAATCACAGGATGTTGAGCGTCCCTGCCGAGACTCGAACCCGGTCCCCCAGCTCCGAGGTCGACCTCTAGCTGGTAGACCTCATCCTCTTCCCAGATGCTGGTGAGAGAAGGTACAAAAGTGGGCAAAGGAAGAAGAAGGTAGGTGTATAATGCGAGGAGGGAGCCACAGGTGTAGCAAACATGCCTGGCTCCTACAAAGCGCTGGCACTGCAGTTTGCATTACATAAGGCTGGGAGCCCAACCGGTTTGCCCCTTTCTGTCCGGCCTTTTGCACACAGGTTTACCACCCTTCGAGTATCCATCTGCATCTCTGATTACTCAGTAACATTACACTTAGCATCCCTCTCATCTTAAACCTTCCCTTTTCCTTCTACAAGGTCCTCCAAAGACTCCCCATGTTCTGCACATGCTGTGACGAGTCTCCAGCGAGGGATTAGCCAATGGAAGTGCTGACCTCAGTAGAGGAATAGGAGCCCTCCTCTCTCTCTCATCAACTTCCCACCTCCCTTCTCCCTAGGCTCTTTTTCTTCTCCATCGTACTCTCGTCCTTATTCTCCTCTAGTGTGTGTTCCCTTTATACTTTTATCTCTCTACTCACAGTCTTCTACCTTCCATGTCTCTGCTGTTCTCTTTCTACTTGTATCTCGCAATCTGTCCTCAACCTCTGTCAACTGCTTTACTTCACTTTTCTCTTCTTTACTTATTGGTCACGAGAGGGGGTGTCAAAGTGAAAGAAACAGAAAAAGTGACCAACAGTGACCAGGGAGAGGGCAAGAAAACGTGAGTGAGTGAATGGGTGAGGCCTTGCCTGCCCAAAGCGATGCCTAGGACAGTGGGACCAAGAATTTAATGGTTGACCCCATTTATTGGGTATCCAATGATTCTGCTAGATTGCGAGGTCCTCCTCGACCCACGTGTCTGGCGTTGGAGATCAGTGTGTGCTTCCTGAACTGAGATCTCAGGTTACCATTGGCGACTCCAAGCTCAGTGACTCAGAAGCAAAGCAAGCGCCATCTGCAAAGAAGAGGGGTTGGCAGTGAAAACGAATAATCTTCCCTGAGGTGACAGAAGGACTACCACAATGGTGTAGAATGCTGTGTGCACCGTCTTCATTTCTTAATACCGTTTTTACTCAAGAGGAGCTTGCAATCTTTTGATTTATGCTTTTTTACAGTTGTGTTTTTAGGTCAAGCCTAGAGTCAGTGCACATGCGCTGCTCTGGGAGACTTGTAGTGGAGTCTGAAAGAGAAGCTCTGCCCACTCTCTGCCCATATTTTTCATTGGCTTGTGTCATTGTCCTTTGTAAATGCTGCCTTCTGATTAGTTAATAGGCCTGTTCGTCTCTCCTTAGTACCTCCTTGTCTTCATCTGCAACCTCTCATGGCGACTGGCCCTTTTACTTCGGTTGTTACACGGTACTGTTCGTAAGTCTCTAAGAACTATTTTCTTTATTAGGGTTTCTCTTACTGTGGGCACAACGTGCTTTGCTTGCAGCCGGGACAATGGCGGGCAGTTCTTTCCAATGTCATAGGTCTTGCATTTAAATGCGAGACCTATTGCATTGCAAATATTTTTGTCATCAACCACCCTGTCATTAACCACCCCGCAGGGAGGGAATGCTGCGAGGACGCAGAGAACTTGGAAACCGGAAATGGGGAAACCTACATGCCGGAAGAGCACGCCAGGCCTAGTTACAAGAACGGATGGAAACTCACAGCAGGGACCGATCATTAAAACACAGCAGAAGAACCTGACAGCTACAGCACGGACTCAGCTGGAATAGTCACCTAGAAAAACACTGTAGTATCAATCATATGTGAAAGGAAATCTCTTGGTACCTGTGGGTGGCATTTTTCAAACGATGTAGTCTTCTTAAATTGTGAATATTGCGCACATGCCATTAGCAAAGTGGTTCGCCACTGGGATATATCAGATGCCTGAGCTATGTGCCACGAGGTCTCTTTTTTTTTGGTAATGGGTGCTTGTGCACATTGGCGTGGGGGAACCATCCATTGGATATTAGGGGAACCTCTTAATTAGCCACTATAAATGCAATACTAGTTCTTCAACTCCGCAGTGTTACAGAAAAGTACAAAACTGAACAAACACTGTGGGTGAGACTCAGCAGGTCAAACAATCGTGTTCAAACAAACGGCAGTTGCAAGTGAGCCTCAGCCCCCCTCGCCCCCCACTCACAGTCGATCAGTCGCGGTCAAAATAACATTCACATACATTTTTTTTCAGTTAACAACACACACATTGTCACTCAGTTAACAAGTATGCTAAAAAATAGATTAAAAAAAATATTGCACGCCCCTTTTGCACATCAGCTGCAACTTGCAAGGGGCACAGAGGCAGGCAGCGCCAGCCTCCTGTTGAGCAGACGAGCTGAGAGCCCCTTCCGTCCCTGAGCATCTACGCAGGGCCCAGTGCTTAATTTGTAAAAAAACAAAAACGTAAGTGGCAGAGCCCTAGTCAGCGCTGCCAGTTACAGCAACAACACAACTGATAACCATCACACGCCTACAAGTGTGACAATTCTGACAATTCCAGGCTCAAAAAGCTGAAAGAATGACTTTGGCAGCAGGTATTAATCACTCAAACGTTTATATTTAATTAATAAACAATTGTTTTTGTGCTTGTCTCTAAATGGAATAAACAGCGCCGTCATGTGGCAGACTGTCAGTGTCATAGTGCCAGTGCTGAGCACCGGAAACCAGGGCTCAAATTACGCACTGACGTGAATAATACTCCTGTGGTAGGAATCGTGTGAAAACAGGGAAAGGAAGAAAGAAAGAAACACTGGACTGGATCACACTCTGAATGGATCGTCACAGGGTTTATTTATTTATTTATTTAATGCATTTTTATATAGCGCGGACTTTACCCGAAGGTGTCAGAGCGCTGTACAATAGAACCAGTTACGTTACATGAGAGAAATGTTACAAAATAGAACGTTACAAAAATAAACAGGAGACTAGAAGAGGTAGGCTAAAACCATAGAAGGCAAGAACACAATATCAAACACTTCAAGCAAGGGTAAGGAATGTACAAGAAAATATTACAAATTTACAATGATGAACGAACTTCCTAGAAGGGTCAGAGAATGAAGGTATTAGTTCTGAAAGTGTCTTTGGAAGAGAAGAGTTTTGAGGTCAGCTTTGAAAGAGAAGGTGGGGACAGCACAGGGCTACCTCGATGCTGGAAAATGGTACATCACTGAACCGGAAGTAGGGTAAACAGGAGACCACAGAAAAACATGATGTAAAAAATACCCAGACAAATAAATGCGCATGTTCAGCGAGCAAGACGAGTTCTCACTCCTGTGTCCATCTTGCACTAGGGGAGGCGGTGGGATTTGTGATTTTCCGCCTACCCAACCCCCCTGATTAATGGTTCGAAAAATCCTGTCGGGCCTGGATTGGGGTCCACCCCTTCTGTGACAGAACACTGGGGAGGGACCTTTAAGCTTGCAGCCTCTGCCTGTGGGCACAAAATAGCAGAGAAATGCTACAGTGAAAAAAGAGTTCATGTTGGTGCTGCTGTACATCACACATTTGCTGCATTTCGTTTATTGGTACATTGAAACAAGCATTTGCAATGCAACGGGTCTCGCATTTGCGAGAGTTTAAGCTATTAGCACTGTAAATGACAATGCCTTTTATTTGTTTTAAAAAGCAAAACATAAATAAAAGGCATTGTCATTTACAATGCCAATAGCTCAAACTCGCGTAAATGCGAGACCTATTGCATTGCAAATGCTTGTTTAACTTTATATCCTTGTTTAATAAAGCTGCTAAGCTGGCCACCCCCTCCCTCCCCCACATCAGAGCCATGGCATCCCAGGGATGCCAGCCCCTGCTTTGTGTGAGCAGCGATGATGTGAGGGGCCGTTTGTCATTACTCCTAGAGCTGGCATCTGTACTTGTTTTATTTATTTAAAAAGTTTTATATAGCGCTAGCTTGACCCGTGGGTATCAGAGCGCTTTACATACACACAGGAGAGAAAAAGAATTGTATTACATAGTAGGACCTAAGGAAGCAAAAAGACATAAGTAAAACATAATAATTAGGCAAACAGTGAAGGGGAGGGAGAAAAACACATTCAAGTAACCACCTATCCTTGATGGTCAAGTGAGAGGGGAGTCAGCTAGGATATAGAAGTCTAGGTTAGTTGACGTTGGTCGGTAAAGTATTTGTTGAGGAGATGGAGTTTCAGTTCCCTTTTGAAGCAGGAGAAGGAGGGGTTGCATCTGAGGTCTCTAGGGAGTGCGTTCCACATCCTGGGTACGTTACCAGAAAAGGATCGGCACTGAGTGGTTTTCCTTTTCAATTTCGGAGGGATGAGAAGGAGTGAGTTGGAGCTTCTCAGAGTTCTGGATTTTCCTGCTTTTACCAGTTTGCTGTTTAGGTAGTTGGGGGAAGGTGAGTGAAGGGTTTTGTGTGTGATGCAGGCAAGTTTGTAAATACATCTCCCTTCCATGGGAAGCCAGTTGAGGGAGTTGAGGGTTGGTGTGATGTGTTCGAATCTTTTTACACCAGTTATGAGTCGAGCGGCCATGTTAAGGACTGACCTTAGTGGGGCTAGGTAAGCTTTTGGTGTCCCTGTTAGGATGGCGTTCCCATAGTCCAGTTTAGAGAGGACTAGGGATTGTACTATTGTCTTGAGATCATCTTGGGGAATGAAAGGTTTAATTTTCTTGAGGTGTTTTAGTGAGTAAAGCGCACCTTTTGCAGAGTTTTTGATGTGGTTCTTCATTGATAAGTTCTTGTCCAGGGTAATGCCTAGTGACTTAACTGAGTCGGATAGGACGAGGGGGCAGTTTAGGGCATCAAGATTCTTGAGCCAGTCTTGAATTGGTCGGTGGTTACTTTTCGGAGAGAACATTATTAATTCCGTTTTGTCTGGATTCAGCTTTAAGTGGTTTGCGTTGAACCAAGTTTGGATCTTGGTTAGTGTGACATTGAGGTGTCGGATGTCACTGGGTGATTTGATTTTGTAGTAGATTTGTGTGTCGTCTGCATATAGGTGGTAGTTAACTCCTGCTTGTTCCAGAAAGATTGTAAGGGGTTCCATGAAGAGATTGAAGAGGGATGGTGAGAGGATCGAGCCTTGCGGGACTCCAAGTGTGACTTGTGTCGGCCTAGAGAGACAGGAGTTGATTTTAATTTGTTGCGAACGGTGCTGAAGAAAGGAAGTGAACCATTTTAGTACTCTGCCGTTAATGCCAGAGCGCCTCTTCAAGGTCTCAAGTAAAGCTGGATGATTTATTGTGTCGAATGCCGCTGATAGGTCAATAAGGATGAGGTGAAAGGCTCTGTGGATATCGTCAGAAATATTGAGCATGGCTGTTTCGGTGCTACAACCTTTCCTGAATCCCGATTGAAAGGTGTCGAGGAGGTTGAACTCATCAATCTGTTTGTTGAGTTGTTGGAGAAAGCACTTCTCCAATGTTTTAGCTAGGAACGGGAGGTTGGAGATAGGTCTGAGGTTGTTGAGATCGTTAGGGTCAGCCCCTGGTTTCTTGAGTATGGGTGTGATTTGTCCTAGTTGAAGGGAGTCAGGGACACAGCAAGACGTGATAGAGGAGTTGATGATGTTTGTCCAGAAAGGGGCAATGATGTGGTTGAGTTTTTTTACTATTGTGGTTGGGAGGGGGTCCATAGTGTGGGAAGAAGGCTTTAGGCTTGCAATTATATTGAAGACCTCGATTTCCAACTTGAGTTCGAAGTCTGACCAATGAGCATTATTTTTTAGTTGGAGGCAGACCTGGTTGTCTTTGGTATGATCTCTTTCTGTTTGGTCAAGGGTGGTTAAAGGGGGGCAGGTTAAGAGAGAAGGAGGATTTGAGGTTTGGATGAAGGATTGTTCGATTTTTGTGACTTTATCTGTGAAGAAGCTGGCAATTTCTTTGCATCGATCCTTGGTGGCTTTGATTTTGTGCGGGGATGTGCCGTTTGTTTGACTTTTAACAATGTTGAAGAGTTCTCTAGGTCTGTTCTTTGCCTGGTCTAGTTGGCTGCGGAAGAAAGAGGCCTTTTCTCTAAAAATGTGTTTTTATATGCCAACCGAGCAGATCTAAGTTGCGCTAGGTGCAATGTTGATGGGTTTAGTCTCCAAGTCCTTTCAGACTGTCTGAGTTGTCGTCTTTCGTTGTTAAGATCCACGTTGAACCAAGATTTAGATTTGATTGGTCTCAGCTGTTTGAGTTTGAGTGGGGCTACTTGATCTAACACCTCTGTCATTGTAGAATTAAAGTGAGCTGTGAGGTCATCAGCCGACAAAGTGGAAGGTTGGAGCTGTAGATGGGCCTGAATCCTGGATTCAAGTTCGGTTATAGGGACTTCTTTGATGTTCCTGGTCCAGTGCTTAGGTTTGTCAGATCGTATTGGTTGGTATCTGACATGTGAGTCAATATTAAATAGAATAAGGTGGTGGTCAGACCAGTCAGTGGGAGAAATCGCTCTCAGAGAGACCAGTTCATTTTTGGTGATGATCGCATCCAGAGTTGCTCCTTTGATGTGTGTTGCTTCATTTCAGAGTTGTTTGAGGTTGGTTATTTCAAGCAGGTTGGAGAGGTTCTGGACTGTGGTGTCTTCTGGGTTGTTCCAGTGGATATTAAGGTCTCCCAGGAACACGTCTTTCGTGTCTGTTAGGGAGAAACGTGTTATTAGGTCTGTTAGTTCTTCGGCGAAGAGGGCACGCTCCCCAGGAGGATGGTAGATGGTGTGAAATTTGATGGGCGTGGTGCCTTTGACTGTGAGTTCAACACCCAGGTATTCAAGAGTCCGGTATTCTGCAGGTTTAAGTTTGGTAAGCTGTATTCCTACTTTGTGAATGATGGCTAGTCCGCCACCCGTTTTGATCGGTCTGTCGTGTCTGATGATGTTGTAACCTGGAAGGGTGAGTAAGTCTAGAATGGGGGTAGAGTGGTCATTGAGCCAGGATTCTGTGAGGAATGCGATGTCTATTTCTTCAGCGAGTAAAACTTCAGCAATGTCTGTGGCGTGTTGTACTGCTGATCTACAGTTGAGGAGCATGCAGGATAGAGGACGGGGAGCCTCAATGTTGGTGTGTGCTGTGTGGATAGAAGCGTATTGAGCAGGAGGTCTGGGCGAGAGGACAGTTCTAGGGACTCTGTTTGTGCCAACTATAACTGGGATAGCGAAAGGAGCCGTATTCTGGCTCATTGCGAAGTAAGAGTCGTTGATCACATCTGCTTCCAGTACTGAACTGGGGCGTTGATCTCGGCTAGGTCGATGTGCCTGACTCCCCAAAGGAATGGAGGGCTGAGGGGAGTCAAGTGGGGCCATGGGAGAGGCTGTGTGGAGGGAAGGTGTGTAGCTACCCGGAGTGTGTGAGCATGGTGGCTTACTCCGGTTGTGAAGGTCTTGTTGTAGGTATAGGATATCGGCCGCTAGGGAGTCTATTTTCTGCTCCATTCGGGTCAGTTGCTGGGTAATTGAGCTAAAAGAGCTCCTTGCTTTTTGGCGGGCGCCGTTTTCAATTGTTGGTTACCGATCCAAATTGAATTGGCAAAGAAAAATAAAAACTCCTTGTCCCGGGCTTTCAATGCATGCCAATGGATTGGTGCAGATGAGACCGTTTGCACATAGCGCGTCATTGATATTTATTCTGCTGCAGCTGCGAGAAGCTCCTTCTTCGAGGAGGACATGGCACTCGGTAATAAGAACACAGGCGGCAGATGTCCCACCAGAAGCGGGCTGTAAATCTGACTTTTTACGAATCTCACTATAGTGGCACAGCTCGCACACTCTGCCAGTTTATTTTTTCTGTTTTTGTAACCCACACGTGTGTAGTCAGCAGCATGGGGGAGGGAGGGCAGGGTACAGTAACTTTCTGGACCTGTTTTCTGGTCTGGAAGTGTCCTTGATGTTCTGAGGTTGCTGTCACAAAGCGCTTGGGTTTTACATAAATTAAGAAATGAATGTGGGGAGAGGATATGGGATTTGGGGAAAGGAGGATATGGGATTGGGGGAGAGGATGTGGTCTGACGGCTAGAGCTGCCGACTTTGGAGTTGGGAAACCAAGGTTCGAGCCTCGGGGTTGCGTCCACATCCTGTGATTCGGGGCAAAATACTTAATCTCCCACTGCCAACAAAAAAAAAAAAAATGAAGTTGTCCTTGTGTAAAGTAACTGGTGTTCGCGCTATATAAAGCTACAAAAAAAAAATGTGCGATGCTGCTTGAAAGGGCACACTTAACTTCCAGTGCTCCTCACTGGTCTGTACGTTATATACTGATCTATTGTCGTTTGTACGCCTCTCTCTTTATATTGTTGCTAAGCGCCCTGAAGCAGACTTAAATCCCACTTGTGGGCGCTGTGTAAAAGAAAAATGCAGATTGTGCCACAAAAGCCTGCTTTATTACCAAGTTAGGTTAAAGTTCACATTTTTCCACACTCTGCCTAATTTACAGCACAACCTATTGCGTCTTTCAGAACGAAGAAATACATAGTTTCATCTAAAATTTCTCACACCCATTACACAAATCATCCTTCCCTTATTAGCTTTCCCCAACGTTTGCCATTCATGCATTTTCTCAAGTTCTGGCCCTACTGACCTTCCTTCTCTAGTTAAGCCTACCGGTCCCTCCTCAGCCAGGGCGTTCCTGTGCCATAGTAAGCCTGCCCTATCTTGGACGTGTTGTATCTCTAGTGTTACCTCTATATCCTCAACCAACCATCCTCGTCTCCTGTGACAACATATACTGTATATTAATCAATCTCCTTACTTAACCCTCTCTATAACTGTTGCATCCACCTGCAGTCAATGAACTGCAGGTAAAAACTTCCACTCCCCTTCCACAAAAGAGTGTCTTCTCTTGATGCAAAACTTGTGCTGTCCTCCTACTGAAGAAGCGGCCCGCATTCAAATGGCATCTTCTAATAATCTGCATAATGAGAAGATGCTTATACTTAAGTGAAGAAAATGTATGCAATGAAAAGGGTAAAATAATTAACATAAATGTATTTCATATAATATACATTGGTCCTCTCCAAGCACCAACAGATAAGCTACGTTGGCCTTGTGTGAATTGAAATGCAAGCCTCGTAAGTCTACCTTTGCAATATTACACATTATTAGGTCGAGCCTGGGCAGCGCATGCACTGCGAGGCATGCTGTATTTGAGTATGGATATGAAGCTCCGCCCACTCCACCCATATTTTTCATTGGCTTATGTCATTGTCCTTTGTATATGCTGGCTTCTGATTAGTTAATAGGCTTGTTAGTCCCTCCTTAGTACCGCCTTGTCTTCATTTGTAACCTCCCATGAGGACTGCCTTTTACTTCTTTTGTTACACGGTATGTCTTATTTAGTCTGTAAGCACTATTTTCTTTAATGAGTTTCTCCTACTGCAGGTATGACATGCTTTCCTGCAACATTCAGCACGCCATGCCTGCTTTCACTTTCCAAGTAGCCCGGCACAATGGCGGCTGCTTCTTTGAAATGAAAAAGGTCTCGCATTTACAAGAGTTTGAGCTATTGGCTTTGTAAATGACAATGCCTTTTATTTATGTTTTAATGATCAAAACAGATAAATAAAAGGCATTGTCATTTACAATGCCAGTAGCTTCAACTCTCACAAATGCGAGACCTATTGTATTACAAATGCTTGTTTAATTAACAGTAGGTCTTGGGATTCCTGTTCTTGCAGCTTGCCATTGACACAGGTTGTTAGTTGTGGAGAGCTGCCTCGTAGTGTACAAAGCCCCAAAGGAGAGAAAAGAAAACGCAGCAGAACTACAGCAATGCATTTCACACAGAACATAATTCTTTAGTCTTTAATTTGTAGCTATGATGTACATACAATGGTAGTGCACCTATAGTGGGAGTTATACAGCTATCCAGTTCTGGCCTGGAGTGGGAGCATGGTGCTACTGGTGCATACAATACCCGGGCATCATTTCTAATATGGCTCCTGTGAGCACCTCCTGCAGGCCTGGCTTGGTAAGCACTAAAGGCTCTAAAATCTTAAGTCTTTTATCTTATGTGATGTTGTTATGCTGTTGCCATTTGTATAAAGCATATTCTGACATTGGTATAGCAGTGCAGCATTTTCGGCATCCTGGCAATTTTCCACGAGTCCAAGATTTCCATTTCACACCAGAGGAATAGGCCACGTTACAGCGCATGTGTTTAGAACGCATGCCATTACAACGCAGTCATTACAACAATGGCGTTGTTTGCGATGTAACAACGCAGTCGTTGTAATGATTGCGTTGTACTGGCATGCGATGTGTTAACATCGTTGTAATCTATGTTTACCTCCACAGCCCCACTAGGACAACATAGCTTGACGAAGCCTATTTACAACTAGTCTAGGGGCCCTGACTGGCCCTAGCCAAGCAAGGCCCACATTCCATCTTTCCACAGGTATCAGCCACACCGCTCAGCTCGATGCTGTAGAACATGGGGGAGGGGCTTCTGTTCCATCGCGAAGCCCCGATGCTCCTAAGCCAGCACTCTTAACCGCCAAAAACCCTGGTCAACACATGGGGATAAGGGGGTATTTCTTATGTGCCCCCTTCACTCTGTTAAATAGCCCATCCTGAGCTTAAGAATTGCCGACAGGAAGCTCAGCTGCGGACGTCATCTTGGTTGTCTACAGGATTGGTAACTTTCGCTACAGGTCCTTCTTTGGTGCCATCTCGAAGGACCCACTTTCACTGTGAGGTTCTAGATTGAGTCCCCCTCAGCGTCTGTAAGTCTATTCAGCAACCAACAGGACGCCTAACAGACCACCAGCCTGGAGTCTGCACAATCAATCAATCAATCAATCAATCAATCAATCAATCAATCAATCAGGGGTTTATAGAGCGTGCTACTCACCCGTGAGGGTCTCAAGGCGCTGGGGGGGGGGGGTGCAGCTCGGGATCAGTTGAAGAGCCAGGTCTTGAGGCTCTTCCTGAAGGTGTGCAGAGTGGGAGACCATCTGATGTTGACTGGGAGCTCGTTCCAGGTCTTTGCTGCGACGTAGGAGAAGGCTCTTCAGCCTGCTCTGGTTCTGCGGATGCATGGGGTCTCTGCCAGGGCGAGGTCGGCGGAGCGGAGGTTCCTTTTGGGTACGTGGAAGGAGACTCTTTCGTTGAGATATTTGGGTCGGATGTTGTGGAGGGATTTGTAGGCGTGGGTGAGTAGTTTGAAGGTTACCCTCTTCTCGATGGGGAGCCAGTGGAGGTCTCGTAGGTGCTGGGTCATGCTCTCGTGTCGTGGGGTTCCGAGGACGACTCTGGCTGCAGTGTTCTGGATGGTTTGGAGCTTGTATAGCAGGGTTTTGTTGATTCCGGCGTAGAGAACGTTACCGTAGTCCAGTCTGCTGGTTATGAGTGCGTGGGTGACGGTCTTTCTGCATTCGGGGGGGGATCCACTTGAAGGTCTTGCGGAGGATGCGGAGGGAGTTGAAGCAGGTGGAGGCGACGGCGTTGATCTGGCACAAGCGGCGACACTTCTTGCCTTGTCCACATTCTGGCTACGCCCCCTGCAATTTTCTTTTGAACTGGCATGTATTGGCATGGTGTGCAGCAAATAAATACAACCATCCATTGAATTAATCTGAAAGACTTGTTTAAGTGCTAACCATGGAAGACCAGTAGAAGGTAAGGAATAGAGGGCCTGCTTAGTCTGCACCAATATAAGAGTACTTGTGGGTTGACTGTGTGTAGTGGGTGTGATCCAATGGTGGACCCATTATGATGTGATATCATAAAGTCTAATTGGCAAGGCACAAAGTAAAGTTTGCCGTATGAATGTCTGGCTTGGGCATGTTTTGGAGAGATGGAAAGCTTGAGTCAGGCAGACCGAATACATTTTTCAATTGACCGCTACCTTGGAAAAAACCAAAAGCTCCAGATCCCTTAAATAAGTTTCAGCAAGGCCCACTTGCAAGCACTGGCAATAATCAACTAATTAACACATCTACAAACATGCATGCAAACTCAGACCCACACACCCACAGGCTATTCACATAGACTAATAGACATAGGTGCACCTATACACATGGACCACAAGGTCTGCATTCACGTATGCACAGTCTAACCACAATACAGACAATAATGCATATAGACACAGTTGTATCCATGCATCTTGAAAAAATTAAAGATGCACATATGCTAGAAAGCAGTAACCTTGTACCCCAGATCTAGTCAAGTGATATAAGCTTTCTTTCTTTACCACAGTAACTACCAACCGAACACAGTTGCAATATGTTAGTAAGCAGTAGACTGGGGAAAGTTGAATGTGATTTAAGAGAAAAAACTGGGACACTGAGGATCGCCACTCTGACTTATCAGTTCTGCTAAGCATGGACTTCAAGTGATCATAGTGGGTATCTCAAACAGATAAGATTAGTAGAGATCGTAAATTATACTGCATCATGTTTTAGATAGAAATATAGGTGGAGCAACATAATTTTGGCTCCACCCTTTTCTGTTTTGACCATGCCATATATACGTACATATAGTCTCATGTACATGTGTGAGTTAATTTCATTAACGCAATGTAGTGCACTTGAACAGATACAGAAAGTGCATTTACTGTAAAATTCCCAACATTTATGTTAGTGTGCAGACTATTGTTTTCCTTACAGTGTCATCAGATTGCAGTTCATATGTATATATATCTGAATTTGTGTGGTTTGAATAATATTGTTAACTCATATAGTCACGTATTCATTTGAATAGTATCCTGCATTTATTTTATTACTGTACATGTGACTAAAACTATGCATTTAAATGTATACTGAGATGCTTGCCACGTTAACTTGACCAAAGGCCTTAACATTTGAATCTTAATGGTATACTTCATTGTGAGTTTGCTTGCGTTGCAAGGCTTTTCTCTCCTCTGCAGGTGCATTTGTATGATCTCATAGTTAGAGAAAGGCACATTTTGCATGAGAGATAGTGAGGCTGGAGAGGAATAATTTTGGTGAGGACAAGAGGCGCTAACGATCAAAGGGAGGAGTACTGTCTGTGCTGTATCTGGAGGTGGGAGGAATCCAAGGAAGTTCTGATGTGTGGACCAAAAGAAAGACGTTTCAAGTGTAGTTGCCAAGTTTTATCGTGGGGAGGTGGAAAGTAATGAGTCATGTGATATGGGATTCTCGTATGTTCTTTTGTGGATTTAATTGGTGATCACACTTTGGCTTTAATTAGATTCCTTTTAGACTTTGAGGGGTACAGACTTCTTTGCTTTTTCTCAGTTGTGTGGCTTTATGCTATACAATACCTCTGATTTTGAGAGAACTTCTGCAGAAGTTCTCTACAATGCTGACACCTTCCTGCTTTATTGGATCAAATTAGGGCTTCCCGAGTCATACTACGTAGTTTAACTATAGTTAGATCATTTAGATTAGCTCATGCCTAGGTAAATCATATTCTGTTCATCAAATTCTGTATTTAATCTTATGTATTGCCATTACTGAATTTCTTGTTTGCTTCATATTATTGAGACTTAACTTTGTCAGATGGGTTGGTCTGTTAGAAGTGATTCTGTATTTTTACAACATATTCTTATGACTAGTGTATATCATCTTGGCTCTGAATTTGTAATACATTCATACTTAATCCCATCTACCGACTTTGGGTCTTCACTGTGTGGCCAAATGGGTTACATTGTAAATTTAATTTGTGGATGATGTTAACTCCTCTTTATTCCATAGGCTCCTAAAAAAGGAGCGGTTCATTGCAGGAAAATGTGGACAAGTGGCTCAGTGCTCTGGCAGATGGTAGCAAAGTGAGAATGGCTTGGTCCTGGAATATGGGGAGTTAGGATAAATTGTTAGAATAGTTCAGACCCAATCCCAGCCCTAGAGCCCATGTTTTGATTTGGTGGATCAGCTTAGTTCCAGCAGTTCAAGAAAGAGTTGTAACAGCGGAGGTGTGAGTTTTTTATAGGGTTGCACATTCTAATGGCCTGTGCTTAGCTTGCGGTGTTCATGGAGATTTTATGAAGTTTGACGGTGATGTTTTGAATGTTGTGTGAATGTGGCACTTAACGTGAAGAAGTTGAAGCTGGTAATTGGTCCAACATGGCCGAAGATCCCAGGATGACATTAAAAAGTGTAGAAGACACCGTATTGCAATTGTCTGATAATGTTTTGTTGATGTCTGTCATGACACGTCACCGACAGCACAAATGAGATACGGAAATTAATTGTTGTGTGTGAAAGTGAGTTATGGTTAGTGTGGTGGACCCTTTGCACATGGGTAAGCTGTACTAATCGGGGTGAGTCCTCGCAGGTCGAGGTCTTATTCAAGTGTCTTTGAGTAGGTCAGATAGTGTTATTCCGAACAATTTCTTGTATTATTGAAGACTGGTAATTTCTTCAGTGGAGCAGACAAAGTTATTTGTTGCACTTGCTTTGTATTTATTTTGCATGCGTAGTGCTGAAGAGAGTGCGTTTGTGAAAATTGTAAAGGATGGTGACTTGCTGCAAGGAGTGAGATTCAAGTCACGGGATTGGTCGGTTGGTGTAAAGCTGCACTGTTATTGGTTGTCTACATCACGGAGTGCCGTGCTGGTATTGGTTGTTGATTCTAAACGTGAATCGTGAGTAAAGTATTTTTTTCTGCTCTGAAGTGAAATTCGAATTGTGATTATTGACATTTTTATTTGAAAATAAAATGCTTTAAAGCCATACGAGATTTGATTGGGGGAGTTGTGACAATACCCGTTAGAGAAGGAGAAGAGGCACCACCCGAGGATACAGCAGTCATTATATGGCGATAAACTTAGGGCTCCGCACTTGTATGTGGCTTAAACAATGGCATAAGATCACGAAGAAAAGGGTGCACTCGCATTTCCACACCATGGTACATTTAATGTGAGAATCATTGAAAATTTAACGATTACATTATATGAAATGAAATCACGGCTTAGGCCTACACAGTTTGAAGCGCACAATGCGTGGAAGTGTGCGGCTCGTTCCCAAGAGAAGGATAACTATCAGGGAAGAGCTAGAAAGGCAGTGCGTACTTACGCTGATGTGAGGTGGGATGCAAAACAGAGGAAGTGGAGAACTGACATGATAGAGGGAGCTAAGTTATATTCTGCATTAACTGGTGAGGAACTTGAAAAGGGAAGGAAAGAGAAGAAAAAGAGAGAAAAAGGGTATGGGTCAAAGGAACAAGATGAGAGAGATGAGAATAGTGAGAGTGACTCTAGCGACAGTCTTCAAGCGTGTTGTTGTCAAAACGCCTGCCTCCGTATAATGAGACCCAATCAATGGGAGGTGGAAGCGTTAATACGAATGGAAATTCAGGAGTGGCTACCGTACCAATAAGTATGAACCTTAGTGCGACAGGAGCCACCCCTATAAATGGGAATCAAAACCTGAGAGGAGGAAATCCTGGGATTTATGTCCCGGTACCTCTATAGCTCCTAACCTTCCAGATGCTCTCACTGTCCTGATTACCATTGGTCCTGTGGTTCCTATATATAATCCCAGCTCCATATGGAATGTAAGATATTATTTGGCTGATGTGGTGTGAGTGCAAATTTGAAGATGAACCAAACAGGGTTTTGACCTTTAAGGTCATTCCCAGGACTGCCTGATCTAGGTATGCTTACCTGGGAGCAACCCTTAAATGCACACAGTAGCACCCCTAGGGAGGGTGTAGTACCTAAAGCTTCTGGAGTGCAGTCAAATATTAGTGCTCAGGAATTAGACGAATGGTTGAAGGCTGTTACTGCTTCAAATGAGAGTGGAAGCTCAGAACAGAGTCAAGGAACGATTAAGTCATTATTGAGGGTAAACCCGGTGAATGTAGGTAAATTTAAACTTGAATTGGATGAAATGACAAGAGAAAGTCTTGAATTGGCCAAATTGGACCGGGGTTTGTGTCCCCGGTACCTCTACAGCCCCTAACCTTCCAGATGCTCTCACTGTCCCGGTTACCATTGGTCCTGTGGTTCCTAAATATAATCCGAGCTCCACATGGAATGTAAGATATTATTTGGCTGATCCAGCCAAGCCAAAAGCCCCAGAGAAGGCTCCCGCAAGCTCGAATGTGGGAAGGTTTGTGAGTTCCCTTTGTGGTGCGAGTGCAAATTTGAAGATGACCCAGACAGGGTTTTGACCTTCAAGGTCATTCCCAGGATGGCCTGATCTAGGTACGCTTACCTGGGAGCAACCCTTAAATGCACACAGTAGCACCCCTAGAGAGGGTGTAGTACCTAAAGCTCCTGGAGTGCAGCCAACTATCAGTGCTAAGGAATTAGACGAATGGTTGAAGACTGTTACTGCTTCAAATGAGAGTGGAAGCCCAGAACAGAGTCAAGGAACGATTAAGTCATTATTGAGGGTACACTTATCAGGAAAGTGAACTTTTGTTTATGGGTAAGGATGTTACCAGACGAGCAAGGCCAACCTATGGCAAATTGTCTGAAGTAGCTCAGAAATATCAGGTAGATCTGGATCGGACTAAAGCATTGCAGAAAACCCACCGACTCTGTTTTAGTGATAAGGATGTAGAATGTGTGAAAATACCAGGAATTAAGTTGCAAATTTGGGAATTGATTCAAAGCATTCGGACTTGGAGTGCTCTAGATAAGTGGGAAGGTAAATGTGCAAAGAAGAAGGGTCTCAAGAGATCTATGGGGAACTGCCTCCTCCCGGGGAAGGGGGAGCGGATTCTACAAGTTAACCTTTATGGGAAGTACCCAGTGGAGGTTATGTTCATGTACCTTGGAGTAGGAATGATCTTACGTCATTCACCAATGATTTCCCCAGGTTGAGAGAGAAACCTGTAGAATGGTACAAACAAGTTGAGTGGTTTGTGAAAATCTCAAAGGTTTTGTGGACTGATTTAAATACTCCATTTGACATTTTGGTCCTGAGTGACTTGTGGACAGCATATAAAATAGCCACGGAGTAGCCCGAGAGAGAGCGCCGGCAATGTACCCATTGACTAATGGACCGTCACCCATAGTAACTAGCAATGAAGAAGTATGACCAGCTGATGATATGGTTAAAGTCCAAAGTGTTGCCCCAAGATATCAACTCGGTCAAGATTGACCGAAGACTCAGGAATCCAAAGAGACGATTCATGAATATTACGAGAGATTGTTGCAGGCATTTAAACAGCATAGTGGAATGGAAACATTGGAGCCCAAGGATATGAGACAGTTTGTGTTCAGGTTTATGACAGGATTGAGGCCTAAAATTAGCATAATGACTCAATAGCCTTTGATTTGTTGGCAGAATAAGTCAATTGATGAGATTTTGAGATATGTCAAGTACTGTAATGATGAAACAGACATGAGGCAGAAGAAATTGAAGGAGAAACTAATGGTGGCACAAATGAAGGGCGCTCAGGGGGAAGGTCAAAGTCAGCCTTTTGTCAGGAATGTTCCCCCGATGCAGGCAGTGTATAAGCAGAGAGCTCCTGCAATGCAAGGTGGGGGTGGATTTCAGTCACAAGGTAGAGGTTGTGGCATTCCAATAGACCCAAGTACTGGAAATAATGTAGCTAATTTGAAAACGTCCAATCCGTGCCATTATTGTTATAGGTTGGGGCATTGGAGGTCGTAATGTCGTCTTAATCCTGAAAATCAAGGTAAAAATCCAGGGTTTACACCGTGTCTGAATAATAACCCTGTGTAGTCACAAATTGTGCTGAGACCAAGGTCTCAAAATTTCAGTGTGCCACAAGCCCCTGTGATGAAAGTTCCAAAAACCCCGATATCACAGCAATCTGCTAATGGTCCTAGATACGCTTTGAATCAGTTTCCAAATACGAATCAGACTTCTTTCCAGAATAACAATACTTTCCAGCTGCATCCCATGTTTGATACAGTTGACAATTATGGTTCCAATCAGTCCTCCTGACTGTGCCTGAGAGGGGAGGAAGATTGTGTGCTTGGTGCAGTCTTGAAGGTAGACCAGAGTGACCCATTTATAGATGGTAAAGTAAATGGCCACCCCATATCATTTTTGGTTGAAACTGGTGCTACCCGTTCTACTATAAGAACAGTGGAAGTTCCAAACCTACCCCTCTCGGGAAAACAAATCCAAGTTGTAGGTGTTGTAAATAAACAAATGACCAATCCTTTAACTGAGGATGCGCCTGTAAAGATAGGGAATTTTGAGGATAATCACCAATTTGTGGTATGTGATTCAAGTACTGTGACTTTGTTGGGACGCAATTTGTTGTGCAAGCTGAACTGCACTATTTACTGTAGGGGTGTGGAATTTCAAACCCATGATGAAGATGTCGCCTTTAACATGGTTAATCACATTCCTGTAATTGAACTGTTCCCTCTGATGACAAGTGAAGAGTTGCCCCAGATCTCAGAAATATAGTGAAGTCAGAAGTATGGGATTTTTCAGGGAAGAAAAACAAACACAAAAATTGGCGTGATACCCTCAGAGAAATGCTGTTTGCTTATTCAGCAAGTCAGCAGGTTAGTACCAGAGACCCAAAGAGTTCTCTATATGCTGCTAGTTGTTTGCTACCTAAATTCAAGGCAATTCTTAGAATTGAAAGAGGATGGCTCACTCACATAATGTGACATGCTTCATCATTTACCACCTTGTCCCACCCTGGTAAGATGTTACTACCAAGGCGGACTCAACCTCAGAATGGGGCTTTTCTGAGGGAGTTCTTAGATATGTCTTCTCTCAGGAAAATGATTTAGGTCCAGTTTATGACTTTAAAAAACAATGGGATAATCCACTAAAGTATCCTTTAATTTGGTGGTATCCCTGGTTGATTAAAAGATTACCAAGGGGTAAATACAGGAGGCATACTTAGGTGTAATGACCTGTATTCGTCACTGTACAAATAATTTCTGCCTCTAATCAGCCGTGGGTCTAAGCCTAAGGCATTCGTCAGGGCCATGTCTATGCCTCCTTCACTGCAATTAGTAAGTGCTGGTTGGGCTTAGATATAAACAGAGGACCTACCTCTCAACTGGTAACATAATTAGTGATAACCTATGAGATAAATACAAAAAGCAGCAAAAATTGTTGTTCATGAAATAGGTGAACAACAGTTACAGTTGACTTAAATTCGCACAATATTCGACCAGAGAGATGGTCGCTTTTACCCAAAACCTTTAAAATAAGTAGCACTATATGACACAAATTAATTAACAGACGAGTGATTAGGGTGAGTATATAAGGTTAGTCTCGTGCATATCATATAACAATGCAGTGATCAAAATGAAGAAAGCAGACAAAATTAAATACCTAGAACTATTTAGCTCGGGGCTTCATGGTCTGTTCGGGGTGGGTCTCTCCTGTAGTCAAACTCTTGAGTCACGAATATATATATAGGATAGAGTTTAGACAGATATCATCTCAATGTAAAACACCTGGCATGTTTTAAAATATATATATATATGCATATATGTATGCGCCTCACTCTGTAGAGATACTATGGATGCGTACTCAACACTTAACAAACAGCCGCTTGACCCAGTATAAGCTGATCATACTCAAGGCTGACAATGTTACCTAGAAAAGATGTGCCGTTTTAAACCCTGCCACCTTGTTGCGCCTTCCTGAGAATGACAATGATGAGAGTGAAGTGGAGCATGACTGTCTCGATGGACTCACCAGGCATCTGTAGCCCACAATGCTTACTGGCTTGCCTGTCTGCCGCTTTGCTGGGCTGGGACTCAGTCCCCCAGCACTCGCATCACCGGAGAAGGAGGGGC
Organism: Calotriton arnoldi; assembly: GCA_963921515.1. Taxonomy (NCBI): domain Eukaryota; kingdom Metazoa; phylum Chordata; class Amphibia; order Caudata; family Salamandridae; genus Calotriton; species Calotriton arnoldi. The sequence goes on along the minus strand of CAWUFW010010772.1, from coordinate 366,885 downwards.
TTACCTCCTGATGCATGAAAAGCCCCAAGAGACTCCTGCAGTGCAGGATAGATTCACCGGGCGTCTGTAGCCTGCAACGCTTACTGGCTTGCCTGTCGGCCACTTTGCTGGGGTGGGACTTGGACCCCTAGTGCTTGCATCACCGGAGGAGGAGGGGCTTACCTCCAAAAGCATCAAAAGCCCCAGGAGACTCCCGAAGGGTGTGACTCCCGCGGGCGTGCCTAGGCCATGCCCTGGCAAAGCCCAAGCCAAGGGCGGGCCCATCTGTGCCTATCCGAGCCCGGAAGAGGCTGGGCTGGGCCACCCCGTGGTCTTTCTTTTATATTTGCTCTCTTCGCTGGAGGCCTGTTTATGGCATACAAGAAGAGCTAAGAAGGGTAAGAGGAAACTGGGAATTGGGCAGAATACAGTGCAACCCCCCCAAACCCACTTCGCTTGAGAGAATGATTCAACGTTCTATGACGGCTATTAGTAACGAGATAGACCATACAGAGAGAAGATTGTCACTCTCTGCAGGGGTAGCTCTAGACTCTGTAACCAGCCCATCGGCTTCCACTTGCTCTGCAGCCCGTTTGGTAACTACCCAAGAGCAACTGACCATGGCTTCACTGGCACAGACTAGGGATGTTATATCTTTGCCACCAATTTCGTGCTCTCCGGACAGTCCACATTTTTGATGGGAGGGCAAACGCACAAAATGATTAACTAAGCCAAAAGTAAACAAAAAGATCTTTCAGCACACCCAGTTGGCAAAGAGCACAGATGCTATTTTAGTCATACTAGAAGATGACCCAGCCCTGACCTCAATTGGGCATGTTGTGGACTGGGGAGGATCGGTTGAAGGCAGTCAATGGTCCTTGAGGGGGGGAGTTCTTGGATAAAGTTGCGTTGCTTCTGCAATCCGAGTTGATGCCAATACTTTCTAGACTGAATGCCACAGATCGTGCCCTAATTGACCTTAAAGCAACACTGGATGTTTCAGAACATTCGGATAAGGTTGTTGTTGCTGGTGAGATGGCATCTGTAGTTTCTTTAGCTCCTTTAGGTATACAAGAGAAAAGCCCAGGGATGACTACCTCCATCGCTCATTGGCTTCTTCTAAAAAGCCTTTGCCTAATGTCCCAAATGGTGGTCTTAACCGGCAGAATATTAACCCGCATACTCGGTGGGGAGTTACAGATCTTAACAACAGAGCCCAATCTGAAGAGCTGCATTCTACTCTGAATCGGGATCAGGCAGCCGGAGATCGTGGTAAACATGGAGGAAGGAGGGAAGCTCTGGGACCGCGGACTCTGCCAGGGAACCGCCGTTGCCTGGCGATGGCGCAGCGGTCCAGAGGTATCGGTATGCTTGGTGGAACCGCCGTGGTCTCGTCAAGCATATTACGACTTTTATCACCGCCGCTGATTTCATGGAGGTATTTCCTCCATGAAAAGAGTGGGGGTGAGGAAAGAAAGGGGGCCCTGCATGGCCCCAGTGTGCCTCACGCCTTGTGGATGCACATAGGGGGGCACAACATGTGCCCCCCTGTGTGCATCCACTGAAAAGTCCATGCTGGGCTGGAACTTCTGTTCCAGCCCAGCATGGACTTTTCAGTCCATGCCGTGCTGGAACTTCCTTTGACGTTTCCAGTGCAGTGCCTATTTTCTAGGCACCACTGTGGGAACGGCAAAGGAAATGCCCACCAATGACTAAAAAAGTAATTATAGGGCGGACGGTCCTCATGTGCGTTTGTCTGTGCGGCAGTGGGGTGGTCCCATCGCCACACCGTCAAACTCGTAATCAGGCCCATAGTGTGGGTCCAAAATGGTTTGATGTGAATTGCACAAGGGCATATAAGGAATTAAAGGCGGCCCTTAAATAAAAGCCTAGGTCGTCAATAGTAGTAAAAGAGGCCAGGAAGATTTATGTGCAGGCACGCAGGAAGCAAAAGTGTGCCTTGAAGAGAGAAGCCTGGAAGGAGCCTGTATCTTAAGGGATAACTCAGCTTTTTGGAAAGTCGTAAACAATCCATTATTTAATGAGGTAGCAGTACCAGATATGAGTCATACTATACCAGCGCAAAAATGGGTAGCTCCTTTTGGTTGTATACAGACGAGCAATATTGACTCTACTTCTATTGCACCTCCAACTGGAGAACTAAAGTTACATTTTGACCTGGAAGAGGTGAGAGAAGGTATACAGGAACTCACACCTGGAAAGGCGCCAGGATCAGATGGGGTGCCCAGAGAACTTTTTAAATCTTGTGTAGATCTTTGGGCTCCATTAATTACCAAGCACTTGAATGCGTTTGCACAGGGCCATATCCCTTTATTATGGAAGCAATCAGTCATCGTGCCAATAATTAAAAAAGGGAATCGAGAGGGGGCGTGGCCAACAGCCGAGGGAAATTGCCGCACGGTAGCTCTACTCCGTCGCGCCACTCCCGCTAAATCCTGATAAACGTTAAGTGCCCCGGACGATACTGACTGCGGTGGAGCTCACCTGGCTCTGACAGTGTGCCAGTCAGCTGGACCGAAGATTGCCTTGATCGGAGGTGTCTGAACGGCCAAAAGTGACCGAGGCTGAGCTGCGGCGTTGAGAGGCGTGGGGCGCGCCGCGTTGCATTCCGCCGGCGCGCGCCCCATCTACACCGCAGCTGCGGAGAAGGGATAGTGCCCGTGCCTGCGACGGTGGGGCCGTGCTGAGATCCAGAACTTCAGCAGTATTGCCGGTGAGTGCTTTGCCCCCCCGCCGGCCCCCACAACGATCTACCCGTCTGCCGGGGTGTCCCGCGGACCGGTGGAGGCCCGTGCACCCTACGTAACTGCAGGCCACGGGCTCAGACGCATCGGAGCCGGCCTGCAGCACCGTGCAGCAATCTCCAATTCTGCGGGCCGGTCTGGACTTGCCCCCGCTGCTGGCCATAACCTGAGTCCCACAAGCCCCGGGCAAACGCTACATATCCTGCCCACTGGACTTCCCTGGGCTCTGAAAAACATTGCACAGTGCATTGCGGCTGCGGTGCACCCAACTGCGCCACCAGGAACAAGCCAAGTGCCTCTGCTGGGGATTTGGACATATGTGTAACTCCCGACACCATTTTGGGCAGCTACGGTGCTAGGGAAAGGTGCTGCAACGACGAGGTGCAGGCCGGAGTCTGCACTGTTCTATGGGCATTGGTGTGGGGGTGACGCCCACGGAGCCCTGGTCATTCAACATTTCAGGTAGTGGGGGCGAAAACTATGCCTGTATTTCACCGGCCCACAGCACATAAGCCATGTGGGTAGTGGACCTATAAACTCGCTGCAAGGGGAGAGGGGCTGGAGTCTACCGCTCATTTAACTGCAGGCCGATACTTCCAACGCAGTTAAGATTTGCCGAAAGCCAACACGTCGAGCAACCAGAGTTGCTCCCCGCCTGATACCTATACTTCCCCCCCTCCCCCACGGCGTGGGCCTTCTCTGACATAGTGGTGGCTCATAGTCCGGGCCTTGCTGGCGGAAACCGACAGGCCGGTGTGGGCTGGTTTCACAAGCAGGTGGCGGTGAGTAACTGGTACGGCCCGGTCCCCTCTCTGATTCACCCTACCCACCGGCCACGCCATGGCGAGCGGCCGCGGTGGTTGAGGTACGCTTCAATCAAAACTAGAAAAATTCACAAAGGCCAGGATGAGACGCACTCTAACCCCAAACCTAGAGGGGATCAACCGGACCCCACGCTGCAGGACATTTTAACAGCCATAATGACGGTGCGCACCTCCCTGGAAGGCCGCATTGACACCGTCGCCTCGGAAGTTTCCTTGATAAGAGCTGATATGAGGAAAATGGCGGAACGCATTAATGCTGTCGAACTCACGACTAAAGATCTGTCGACTGATATAGATCTCCTCAAACGCCAGGTGAATGAACTCCAAACTACCAAAGACGCAATGGCGCTGCAACTCGATGATTATGAAGGCTGCATGCGGCGTAACAATATCCGCATTTTAGGTGTGCCGGAACGGGCCGAAGGGCAGGCTGCGGACCTATTTGTCGAGGAGTTGATAACCAAGCACCTCCAGCCAAAGGGACTATCTAACTATTTTTCGATTGAACGAGCGCACCGAGTGCCGGGAGGTAGGCCCAAACCTGGTGCACCGCCTCGACCTCTCCTGGCTAGAGTCTTTAATTTTCGTGACAGGGATGTCATACTCCAAACGGCGAGAGCGGTCCCACCACTGGCCATAGACAATAGTAAAGTTACCTTCTTTCCTGCCTTTACTCTGCGGGTCCAGAAGCAACGTCGTAGCTTCCTGGACGTGAAGCGTGCGATGCAGGATCAGGAATTTAAATACGCCATGCTGTTCCCTGCGAAGCTGCGGGTGGAATCGGAAGGGAAAGTATGGTTCTTCACTAGGCCTGAAGATGCCTGGGACTGGCTCGACTGCTGGCGGACGGTTGGTAAACGACACCGTGGGCCCACCGGCAAAAATGGTACCACCCACAGGTCGAGCCGACAGCCTGGGTCCCAACCGAACGAAGAATCGGCGACGCAGAGTACAGCGGAATAGAGCGCTGTGGCTCGAAAAGGGGTGTGATTGATCTTTGGTTATGACGGACTTGCTGAGATGGGCCTCGATTGGCGTAGACTGTTTTGTGTATAACCTATCTTGCATTGAACTCTGGCACGAGATGGATTCTGTAATGGTCAGCTCTGCAATTGTATTTGCTTCCAATGAGGGCGGCATCGCTGTTTTTATTCTTGATGAGTGTCACGTGATATGTTTTACCTGCATGCTATGGGGTCCAATGCTAGGGGTACAGATATTCACACGTATTGATGCCCCAGGGAGTGGGGTTGGATCACGTTCCTAATATTGTTAAGGGTGGGCGAAAGGCACTCTGCAAGTTTGGGGTGGCATGAGGTTCTGTGCCCGTGGTGCAGGGAGGCAGGGTGGGGGGTGGGCGAGGGGCGTTGGGGGGAGGGGGTTTGTTTGATTTGCATTGTGAGTTGTTCTATTGTGATGGCAGTGATATGCTTCTCAACAGATATACCGGAGCACACTAGACACGTAGATTTGAGACCGCGTACACTATTGTACACAATTGCGACATGGACAGGCGACATCCCACACTATCTCCATGTACTATGCCCGACCGCAAAGTGACGAGGAATCTCTGTGTCCTCACGTGGAATGTTAATGGGCTGGGCGATAAACTAAAGCGTGGGGTTGTACTTCAATATCTTAAGAGACAGTCCCCAGATATCGCCCTGCTCCAAGAGACGCATCTGCATGGAAATAGTTGCAAAGCACTGGACCGATGGAGTATAGATTAGTGGTGCATACCGGTTTTACAGCTAGCTCCAGAGGGGCAGGCATTTTAATCCGTAAACAATGTCCCTTCATGATACGCAACACTTGGATTGATGAACTGGGGAGGTACGCTGCCATAGCTGGCATGTGGGAGGGGAAGCCCCTTAATATTGTCACAATCTATGTCCCCCCAGCGCTTAAAACGTCCACATTATCTGCTTTGGGCAAACTACTCTTAGATCTTCCGATTGGCACTTTAGTACTGGGAGGTGATTTCAATCTTGCATTAGATGGCAGTGTAGACCGGCGGCCTCCACGGCCTGACCCACATGACACATCCCCCCTGAAGGATTTCCTCATGGCATTCGGCCTGGTAGACATCTGGTGCCATTTTAACCCCCTGACCCGGAGTTATACTTTTCACTCCAGGGCCCATGGTAGTCAGTCCCGCATTGACCATCTGCTCACACACACCGACGATCTCCCCAACTTTACTGAAGCTAAATCTCTGGCACGTGGCATCTCGGACCACTCTCCGGTTTTGTCACAGCTGACTCTGTCCCGGGAACGCTGTCGACTCACTCTATCTATCAACCCATGGAGTCTGAAGATCCCACAGGTCAAAAGGGCTCTTATTGACGGGGTCGACCATTACTTCACCGAAAATACAGACACAGTTCAATCCAGTAGTATACTCTGGGGGGATTTTGGGGCAGTCTCGTTGATGGCGGGACATAAGAAGGAACGGACGGCTAGATTAGCAACCCTAGAGCAAGAGATAAAAGACCTTGAGGATGAGGTGGCGATAAACGACAATGAGCAACTCGCCCATACATTAAGTATCAAACGCCAAGACTATCGTCAGTTGGCAGGGGAGGCAGCCAAAGCCAAATACAAGGCTACTGCCCATAGAATATATGAATTAGGCGATTCTATGGGTAAGATGCTAGCATGGCTGGAGAGGCGTGAGATGGCTCGGAGATGGGTGCCTTCTATAGAGACAGACGCAGGAGACTTAACCACAGACCCGAAACATATTGCCGAGACCTTCGCATCCTACTTCACCTCCATATACTCCTCCACCACCCACACCACTCTCCAGGATTCGCGAGACCTTCTCGCCACAATTCCAGTGGCTGGCCTAACACCAGATGATCGCGACTGCTTAGAGGGGGATCTTACAGAGGAGGAACTCACGACTGCCATTAGTGGTATTAAATCGGGTAAGGCGATTGGCCCCAATGGACTCCCCATAGAATTTTTTAAGTTAGTGTCATCTAAGATAACACCCGCTTTGCACGCGATGTATGTTGAAAGTTACCAATCGGGCTCCCTACCCAGAGAGTTGATGTTAGCCTCTATTGTCTTCATACACAAACCAGGCAAATCGGTTACAAGATGTGAGTCTTACCACCCCATCTCGTTGTTGACTGCTGAGGTCAAAATCCTGGCCAAGGTTTTAGCTAATCGTCTCCTTCCAATTATATGCAAACTCGTTCACCCCGACCAGTCAGGCTTCATGCCTGGCCGTAACACGGCCCTTAACCTTCGACGGCTACATGGAGTATTGGGGAGAACCAGCACTATCCTGGAAGATGCGGCAATATTATCAGTGGATGCAAAGATGGCATTTGATACCATTGAATGGCCCTACTTATTTGCCCTTCTTGAACGATTGGGGTTTGGCCCTCATTTTATTCGGTGGGTTCGGCTGTTATACACGGATCCCACAGCGCAGGTGGTCGTAAAGCAACACACCTCCAGCAGTTTTCGTTTAGGGAGAGGGACCCAACAGGGCTGCCCCCTTTCACCCCTCACTTTTGCTCTACTATTGGAGCCACTGGCGACCTGGGTCAGGGGTGACCCTATGATTAGGGGCTTGAAGTGGACAGATCAGCATGAGGACAGAATCTCCCTCTATGCAGACAATGTCTTGTTATACGTGGTGGCCCCCAGGGCCTCGCTACACCGCATCCTGCACATTTTTGCACTCTTTAGCACCCACTCTGGCTATACCATTAACTGGACAAAGTCTGTTTTGTTCATGCTGCGGGGCCCTGTACCACAGATGCCCAAAGACATAACTATTACATTGGCCGTTGAGGGCTTTCGATATCTTGGAATCTACATCACACTTGACCCGACCCATTTTTACAACACTAATCTCCAGCCCCCACTGTTCAGATTTCGGAAAGACGTAATTCACTGGCGGACACTACCCCTCACTCTACTTGGCAGAGCGGTGCTATATAAGATGCTAGCTCTCCCCCATTTTCTATACGTGCTACACAACACTCCTCATAGAGTCCCCGACACATACTTTGGCTGTGTGGAGAGGGAGGTCAGGAATCTCTTATGGGACGGGAAATGTCCACGCATTGCGACACACAAGCTCACTAGAGGGTGGTACGATGGGGGGATTGCGTTGCCCGACCTGAAACAAATTTACTGGGCCGCCCAGCTTGCAGTAGTAAATCAATGGGTCTTTGCCCCTCCATTGGAACCGGCATTACGCACAGACAGATGGTTACTGTCTAAGGGAGGATACCAGCGTGCACTTTATTCCAATCCCAGGAGATTACACCTTACAGGCCCCACCGCCCAAACAGTGACACTCTGGCATATAGTAACTAAGAAACTGGGCTGGCACAATAAGATTACTCTGCTCCCTCCCCTGTGGGAATCCGAATGGCTTGGCATACTGAGTAGATGCCCAGGGTTCGACAAATGGGACCTGATCACCCATTGAGGAAAGTCCGATCTTTGGAAGCGAGATGCAATGGTATCGTTCGCCGATCTTCAAAGAGAATATCACCTGGCTGGGTCCGAGACATTCCGTTATCTCCAGGTCCGACATGCGATTACGTCTGTGGTCACTAGTGGTGAGACTCTACCTGAGGCCTCCCCACTTGAGGATAGACTTTTGACCGACCCCCTGACAAACAAGGCGATATCGCTTACTTATCACAAACTGCTGAATAACAAACCTGATTCACTGGCTCGACTTCGTCAATTGTGGGAAACGGACCTGGGATATTTAGAGGACGATGACTGGCAGGAAGCCCTTTCTTCCCCTCGGGAGGTTGCCATCCCCATGCGTCTCCGACTTGTCCAACTCAAAACTCTACATAGAACCTATCTAGCTGCACACATACTGGTTAAGATGGGCCGTCGACCAGATTCCAGCTGTCTCAGGGGGTGTGCCTGCGAGGGCACTTTCTTCCATATAATCTGGGAGTGTCCGAAGCTACAGCCTTACTGGGAGAAAATTGTCTCTGAGCTAGCGAAGGTGTGTGGGAAAGATATCACTAGTTCCCCACGGCTTTGTTTATTGAATGTGTGGGAGGCCACAGACCTGACGCAAACGGAACGTACATGGGCGTCTCTGGGATTTGCGCTGGCCAAGAGAAATATAGCCCAGGGTTGGGGGACCGGAGCTCTACCAAAACATTCAAAATGGGCCAAGGATATGGATACTGCCATGATTGCAGAGAAGGATGTGTTCAAACAAAGAGGGTGTCCCGCGAAGTGGGATCTTAAATGGGCAAAGTGGAATATGTCCCGCGGCGAAATTTGTATTTCTCCCTCAGCTGAATTGCGCAAGACTGCCACTGCTATTGATGATCTTCCTGTCTAATGCCATTCTTTATTGCGATGTCAGTTTGGCTTCCTGTATGTATACTTTCATCTGCTATGTCACTACTAAATGGTTTTACGACCTGTTACTGTACCATCACATTTGTTTAATAAAAAGACAAGTAAAAAAAAAAAAGGGAATCGAGAAGATCCAGCGTGCTATCGGCCAATCTCCCTGATAGACGCTGAAGTCAAAGTATTGGGAAGGGTTTTGTTGAATCAACTAATGGACTGGGCAAACAATAAGGAAATTCTGTCAGAAATCCAATAAGGCTTCAGACCTGGCCAGGAAAACATTGAATAAAATCTGAATTTATACCTCTTAGTTAATAAATATACAGTCGCCAAAAGGGAAAGCATACATCTGGCCTTCATGGACCTCAGCACAGCATTTTACACAGTGGTAAAATCTAAACTGTGGACTGTATTGAGGGACATGAGGGTTCAGGAAGCTGTTGTGGATTTGTGCACAATTTGCACTTGGGGCTTGAAGCCTCTATACGATAAGGTCCTACAGGGGAATACACTACACACTTTCAGTTAGGGAGGGAGGTTCAGCCGGGCTGCATAGTGGCCCCCATGCTTTTAATTCTTTATATTAATCAATTAGAACAATATCTAGGAGAATATTGTAAAGATGTCCAGAAGGTAGGAAGTAGAATGGCTCCAGCTTTACTGTACGCTGGCGATTCTGTCCTTATCGCCGCACAGCTAATGGCCTATAGTCATTACTGGATCGATTTTATGATTTCATGGGTAACCTGAGTTTGAAAATTAATTATACCAAATCTTATACTATGTTATTAGGATAAAAAAATGCCAAGACCAAGACCTACATAATTAAGGACCATCATATAGGAAATGTGGATATATTTTGTTATCCAAGCCTTTTGCTGGATCATAAATTGAATTGGGATCCCTTGATGAGAGCGCATGTTCAGTCTTTTAACATTTTAACAGGGTGGCTCATTTTATTGATGCTTTTGCTATCTTTAAAATGTGAAATGTGTCTCAACAGCTGCCCCAAACAGGTGGCAGAGAACAAATTCTTTAGAAGAATGCTGCGGATTCCCCAGAGTGTTCCTGCAGAGATAGTGCATGATGAGCTGGGAGTAGGCTTTATTGCAGACTATATACAATAGCGACCCACACACTTATGGTTTTCGTTATGGTTGAAAAGTGAGTTAGAGTTTAATAGGAAAATCTTGATATTGTATGAGAATGGAATATAGTCAGTATATACCATGATTAAGTTGTATCAAAACTAATCTGAGAGAATTGGGTAAGCCCCAACTTTATAGCTCCTCAGAGTTGATCTCTAAATCAGATATAACATGGGTAAAAGGAGCATTTAAGGCATCTAGAACCAAGAGCCTTAGACTCTCAGCACAAAAGCAGCTGCACGCACTTTGCTATGGTGAAATCTATGAATAAATTAGAACCATATTTAACGTTGGATATGTCGGTTTTGTATAGGAGGTTTTTAACGTATTTTAATTTAAATGTATTTCCTCTGTGGCTAGTGGGATGGTATAAGCTGTCAGACCCCCCGCTTTGTTCATGGGATATGACTTCTGTATTAGACACTTTGCACACTGTTTTTATTTGCCCCAGGTGCCGTGGTTTGCGACATAAGTACATTTGTCGTCTTCTCCTCACTCTAAACCTTGAGCAAGTTAGACCAGCCTTATTATATTTGCAATTGTTAGATAATTCTAATGTATACTATTATTTATCTACATTCTTATCGGGGATGTTTCATGCTTTTCTTTGAATATGTATTTTTATGGATTGAATATGTATTTATTGACGATCATCTTTTTAAAAGTTTTTTATTGTACTTTTCTGATTGCTGAAGCAAATCTAATAAAGAGGTTTTGACTGTCTCAATGTTACTGAACTCTGCACCTAGTCAAGACCAGATATACAACACAAATATAGTATTGCATTGCTTTTAGATGGCTCGTGTCTGCGAGACCATGGAGGAAATGTAATGGCTGCATATGTTGTCTGTACAGTTTCAGGAGTAGTTGAAGCTCCATGGCTCCAATGAGTATTTTCTGCAGAAGTGGTTGAATTGATTGCTCTTACAAGAGCATGCTGTGTCTCCACTCTCCAACCAGAAGAAAATGACAATTTTCACTGACAGACAGTTTGGCTTTGGTGTCGTTCATGATTTCGGACAGTTATGGTCCCAGAGGGGTTTTATGACTGGAGGCGAGTAAATTCCCTGTCTTAGTAAATGAACTGATACAATTAATTCTGGAACTGATTGTCAATGAACTTGAACCGTTCTTACCAGAGACATTTAAAAAGATTTTGTCAGTGAAGTAAGAAGAGTACCGAGGTCCGAGTTTGCTGAAGATGCAAGGGTGTCATTTAGAAAAACATGGAGCAGGGTTAAGGAAGACTTACAAAGATTTTGTAAATAATCAAGTTACTGCATACTGCACAAACTCTCGTTTTGCCATTTGCACAGGTGGAAATCGACAAAGAGGACTCTGCTGCTGCTAAGTTCTACCCAACGGTTCGCTTGTATAGTAGCAATGGAAGCCAATCCTAATATTAGTAGACGTAGGAACATAATAGTAGGCACACTAAGAGTTATAGTTGTAGTACTGATCATTTTGCTTGTAGGGCTATATCTATCTACATCTAATTCAGTAGAGACAAAGGGTCTCATTACGATATTGGCAGGCAGGGTTATTCCATCACAAACGTGACAGATATCCCGATGTGCCAAATTACAATTCCATTATATCCTATGAAACTTGTAATACGCCGTCGGGATATCTGTCACATTTGTGACGGAGTATTCCATCCGCCAAAATTGTAATCAGGCCCTAAATCTGTAAATAATCCCAAATCCTCACACCCTCATAGGTTGTATCAATTACATGAGTCCGAATTGCACATAGATACATCTAAAAGCGATTATTCTTCAAATGCTTATTTTAAATTGCTTTATTAGTATATTGACACAATTATGCCAGAGATTGCTACATTTGTATGCAGTTGCCTGCATCAGCTGCAGAGGGTATTACTTACCACCATATTCCTTCGATTTATGGAGTTACCTGTAGTATTTTGATGAGCCTTCTGTATGGAATGGAACATTTCGAATAATATTTTTCCAATCAGGATTTAGTCATTTCAGAAGTCTCCATCATTGAACATTTAAGTCATCACATTGACCCCAATGCTAAGTTTCCTTGAATCAATAAAAGGATCTTTAAACCCATCATGATTTTAGACACTGCCTATGCTCACAGACACAATTTGACTTGCCTTCTAACAGAGGTTGAGAAGAAATTTCTACATTTGGTTGAAGACAGGAGGAGAAATTTGGAATTTAAGTTAAAAATCCGCCACAGTTTTAAGATTAAACATAAGTGGATTAAGGAGGAAATAGAGCATTTAGTGGCAGGAAATCAGGCAGCATTGACCCTAGATTGGAAACATGAAGGGACATTGTGTATTCACACTAAGATGGCCGACATGTGATGAGCTCCCGCCGGGAGCTCCCGGCTAGGGACTGCCTTTTTGGCTAGAGTCCCCTGATTTCTACCTCCTCCTTGGACCCTTTTTCTCACCTGAGGTCTTGTTTGTCTGTGGTCCTCATCGCTCCAGTCTCCCGCTTGTGGGCTCGAGATTTTTGGAGAAGAACGGGTTCGATACTTTCTTCTGCGGAGACCGGGCGGTCATGGCCGATGCGCGGTGGAGCTGCCCGACAGCTATAGGGGAGATTGGCTCCGGTTTCTCGCCGCGTCCGTCACCTACCCAGCCGGACATCGGGCACCGCTCTCCTCGCCTCTCCGCTGTGTCTCCCTCTTCCCTCGCCTTCCTGGCAAGGCACCGATGAGTGTTTCCTTCTTCCTGGGTGGCTGCTGGGTAGTTGCCTGCCTTCCGGACCTGAGACACGGTTGCCTGACATCCTGCTGCGTGGGATCGAGAAGCTACGAGAGCGCAACAGGACGAACTGCCCGATGCTGCTGCCCTGCACCTCTGAGCTTGCTTTCCTTTTTTTCGGAGTTGCTCGCCCTCCTGACTCCGCAGCTGCCTTCCTCTTCCTGGGACTGCTTCCTGGGTGACCGCGCTGACTCCCCTGTCGTGGATTGCCCGGGAGAGATCAGCGACCCTTGGCCTTGCCTCCCTTCGGAACCAGCTGCTGCCTTCCCCATTCGGCTATGCTTTTGGGGTAGGTTTTGAATGTTGGCTTTGCTTGATCTGATCTTTTGTTCGCCCGCATTTCCCGCCATCTTGTTTGCCTGGCTCTTGGGGTCCTTGTCTTCCTGTGCTGACTCCCCTGTCGTGGATTGCCCGGGAGAGATCAGCGACCTTCGGCCTTCCCTCCCTTCGGAACCATCTGCTGCCTTCCCCACTCGGCTATGCTTTTGGGGTAGGTTTTGAATGTTGGCTTCTATTGATCTGATTTTTTTGTTTGCCCGCATTTCCCGCCATCTTGTTTGCCTGGCTCTTGGGGTTCGTGTCTTTGGTTCCGCCATTTTGCGTTTTCAACTGTCCCCCTGATGCCCTTTGCCGCCGGAGTGACCATTGCCCTTCATCGACCCCCTCTTAGTCAACTACACCCCACTCTTCCTGTTTGACTTGGTGAGGCACCCCTTCCATCTCTAACTTTACCCGACCCAGTTTTTGAAGTCTGGCACTGTTGCTGATCCCTGGACCCTCTCCGGTTTTGTTCGGCCTGCTTATTCTAATTTTCGGTATCCACTGAAGTACTCTTCTCCATGCCCGGTCTTCCTTGACTAGATATGTATCCCTAGCCCTTGTACTTTCCCCCTCTACCAGCTATGCTCCTTGGACTTGTTTTCTATGTTTTCTTATGCTCTAGCAACGGAAGTATTTTATTCTTATGCTCTACCAACGGATGTATTTTTGTAACACTGTCTTTCTATATGCTATTGTTTGCTCTAGAAACTAATGTAACTATGTAACACAGTTCTATTGTAACCAGTTCCTTATGTAAGGCGCTCTGATACCTCCGGGTCTAGCCAGCGCTATATAAAACTCTTCAAATAAATAAATAAATAAATAAATATATATGTTGCAAGATCTTCGTTTGACAATCATTTTGTGGGAAAGAGTGAGTTTGATCATATCTTTGAAGTTAGGGGAAATTAGAATTTATTTCTGATGGGTGATGATCCTGTTATTCCTGGAGTTTACTATATTTGTGGAGGACATGCTTATTTCACATTGCCCTGGGGCTGGTATGGCACTTGTTACGTAGGTGTCGTTTTTTTCAAAGCTTTATCATGTGGAACATCTGAATGACCCCTTGTGGGAGATAAAGTCTACATCTAAGTGAGGAGTAAGTGCTGGAGCAGTAGTGGGAGATATTTTTGGGACAATGATTCCATCTGTGGGTGTGATTTTAAATGACATTAAGATTAGCAAGTTGTCTGCCATAGTGGATATGTTGACTACTAGTACAGCAGGAGCTTTATTAGTCATAGATATGGAAACTGTAGCTATTAGGTCTATGGTTTTGTAAAACCACCTTGCGTTAGACATCCTGCTTGCAAAAGAGGATGGAGTTTGTTGGATGTTCAAGGTTCAGCAATGCTGCTTCTACATTCCTGACAAGAGTAATGATCTGAAGAAGTTTATCAAGAATATTTCTGACTTGCACAAGGATGTGCAGGAGTTGGAAGCAACAGGTGCTTGGGAAGCCATTGGAAATTGATTTTCTGCAGTAGGTAAATGATTTGGAAACCTGGGAAGTGTAATTTTGGGTGTTATTTTGAAACCCCTTATGATAATTGCCTTTTCCTAGTTCCTAGTTGTGATCTTTAAGGCATATAAATGCTTTACAGATGGGGAGTGAAGAGAAAGAGAGCTGATGTAGAGTTAGAGGAGAGTCGGAGAAAATACTATGAAGACATGAAACGTCTGGAAGAATCTAGAAGGGAAACATTAAAAACCACCAGGTTTTAGCTGGTCCGTCTGACAAGATCAGATCTTAATCTATGATGGCTGATTTGCCATCAGAGGGAGGGCTGGAGCAAAGTAATTTTGGCTCCATCCTTTTATGTTTTGACCATGCCATATATACCTACACATGATCTCATGTATTTGTGTGAGTTAATATCATTAACGTAATGTAGTGCACTTGAACAGATACAGAAAGTGCATTTACTGTATAATTTGAGATGTCATCAGTGATGTCACTGACTATGTCATTAGTGATGTAATATGTGAGGTCATAAGCAGTGCATTGCGGGGGCATGAGTTACAGTTAGTTCAGGTAACTATAACTGCTGAATTTCACTAGTTTTGTATGAATGGAATCTGACCATAACTATAACGTCCCTGTAACTTTGTTTTTTTCAGTGAATTTCTAAGGTTTTTGAAATACTATTTGCTAACTATAACGTCCCTGTAACCTTTGTTTTTTTCAGTGAGTATATATATATATATATATATATATATATATATATATATATATATATATTTCACGAGATGCAATCCAAGGAAAAGAAAGGATCCACACGAGCCCACTTGATCAGTACAGCAGTTTATTTTTCAGTTCGGCAGAGAAGGACGACGAGTTTCGACCACGTACGTGGTCTTGGTCACATGACCATCGCCTCCATTACATGACTTTTTAAAGGGTAAGTGCACATTTGAAAATCATAGACATAAAAGAAATGTTTGTGGCACATAAATGAAATCATGACAAAACATATAATTAAAGTAACAGGCGCAGCTGTTTAGCAAAGGTAATTTTGTCCAATATTGATCATTCTCAATGATTGTATATGCTGGTATTAAGTAAGTCTTAAATGTTGTGTCTATTCGCCCGGTATTGGGCTAGTTAGTGACTAATGGCTGGTGCGTGACTGGCCGTATTTGCAGAAAATTGGGGGCTAGTGCCCTTTTCCTTGTGAGGAGGCTATGTACTGTGGTGTATTGTTAAAGGGATGTCCCTCGTGAGTGGGATTAAAGTGGGAATAGACTTAGTCATTGTGTTATATATTTTCGGTGTTATCGGGGGTATAGTACCCACGGCATGCACTCAATAGTGACTAGGAGTAAAGGTGGAGGATCCGCCGATAGACTCCAGTGCTCGTAATCCTATCACAGATGTGAAGTTCACGGTGATTCACAGCAATGGTCCTGTACAAAATCAGAATACAATAATGTTAGCAACATAGCATATCAAGGTCAACATTGTAAATATTCACAGCCCTAATTCACTCTAATCAGTTACATACGATTGAAGATTGAGAGGGATAAAAATGCACCTGTGTTGGATATAAGAAAAGTGCAATTCAAATAAAGGAAAGGAGGAAGAGGTCGGGCGTAAGTAGTCCACCAAGGCCATGGTGCTTCTATGGGGGGTTGTATGGAATTACAGGTGAGAATACAGTTCCTCGTCCTGGTTCAGGCCGTCAGGGAATTTGGTACCTGCTAGGAGGTTGAAACGTGACTCGAGTTTGCGTAGAGCAGCTATGCAGTTGCCTCCTCTCGGGTTGGGTGTGACTGTGTCCAGTCCAAAGAATTTGGCTTTGGTCCTTTCAGCCCCGTGTTCCCTAGAGAAGTGTCTTGCTGTACTGTAGCTTTGGTCGCGATTAGTGGTCGCTCGCCAGTGTTCTAAAATGCGTTGTTTGATCGGGAAGGTAGTAGACCCGATGTACCACAAATCGCAGGGGCAGACTATTGCGTATACCACAAAGTCTGTGCTACATGTGATGAGTTTGGGGATTTTCCAGAGGGTCTTGGTTCTCTTAAGTGTGACTTCAAGTACGTTACTGCTATTTTTACATGCTTTGCAGTTCCCGCACTTACGGAAGCCCTTTGCTTGTCTGAGCCAGCTGCCTTCCTTGGGTTGGAGATGGCTGTGTACCAGCATATCTCTCAGAGATGATCTCCTCATGTATGTTATAGAGGGTGTGGCTCCTATCTCATTTCTCAGGATAGGGTCCTGTCTAAGGATATCCCATCTGTTTCTTAATATGCTGCGTATCTGGTTTGATTGACTGCAGTATCTGGTGATAAATCTAACTGGTTTTTTGGCAGTTATCTCACTGGTCTTGGCATGCTTCACTTTGTCTAGAATCTCCTCCCTTGGCTGACTCTCAACTCTTTTTTCTGCCTGGGCTAGTGCTTTCCTGGAGTACCCTCTTTCCCTGAATCTCACCTTCATTTCCTGCTTCGTTCTTTCATATGCTGTGGTGGTGCTGCAATTGCGTTTAGCCCTCAAGAATTCGCTGTACGGGATGCCCCACCTAAAGCTGGGCGGGTGGGAGCTAGCTGCATGCAGGATAGAGTTTCCTGCAGTCTTTTTTCTGAAAAGGTTTGTGCTGATTCTACCGTTTTCAACTTTAAGTTTGAGGTCTAGAAAGTCAACACCTTCCTGACTGTAGTGTCTTGTGAATTTTAAATTAACGTTGTTCTGGTTAAGACAGTCAATAAACAGATTCAATTCATTTTCAGACCCTTTCCACACAAAGAAAATGTCGTTGATATACCGCAGCCATTTAGACACACAAAAGATCCAATGTTCAGTTTGGTCATTCCAGAGCACCTGCTTCTCCCACCAACCCACCATGAGATTGGAGTAGCTGGGAGCGAAGCAGGTGCCCATTGAAGTACCTTGTAGCTGTTTGTAATGTTCCCTCTCAAACATAAAAACATTCTCTTTAAGACAAATTGCTGTCATGTCCAGGAGCATGAGAGTATGTTCCAACAATTAAGCCCTGCGTTTTTTGAGAAAGAATTTTCAAGCCTTAATGCCATCATCATGTCTAATACTTGTGTACAACGCCTCAACATCCAGGCACACCATCCAATGATTTTCCCCCATGGTTACATCCCTTATCTTTTGTAAGAAATCAGTGGTGTCTTTAAGGTAGGACGAAAGATCTTTAACAAAGGGGAATAGGAAATGGTCCACATATATACTGGTGTTCTCGAGGAGACTATTTTTAGAAGACACAATGGGTCTTCCTGGTGGATCGTTGGTGTTTTTATGGACTTTTGGAAGGAGGTACAGTGTCGGGGTGGTGGGGGTGTCATTTTTGAGGAATTGCTTCTCATCCCATGAAAGCAGGCCCTTATCATGCCATGCCTGGAGTCTGTTAATATACATGTCTTTTAGATCAGTCAGATATTTTTTATCTACTTTTCCATAGCATGTGGGGTTATTGAGTTGGCGTAGCGCTTCTCTGGTATACATGGCCCTGGTCATGATAACAATATTTCCTCCTTTATCAGAGGGTTTAATGACAAGCTCTCGGTCATTTTGTAAATTCTTGACTGCCTCCCACTGTGTTTTGGTCATATTGCCACTGTGTGTGCTCTTTTTCTTCAGGAGCTCTAGGAGATCTTGGGCTACCAGGTCACTGAAGACATCAATATTGTCTTTGACCGTGGTTGAGACATATTTGGATTTAGCTTTGAAACCTGTGAAGGCGGTTTCTCCGGTGTCTATACCCAGGGTGACTGCGATGTTAGAGGTGTGGGAGGGATTAAAGGGGTCAAATATCTCACTAACCGCTATGGGAGGTCCCTGCTGCTCAAGGGTAGTCATAGTTTGTAAAGTCGGTATATCATCAATGGATAGACCTGTGTCCCCCGTTGCTATGGGTCTAGTTGCGGTCTCACTAAGGTTCTTTCTATGAGCATGCATTTTACAGTTTCAGCTTTCTTTCAAATTTATACAAATCAACTCGTGCCTGTGCATAATCAACACGTATCTCTGGGCAAAAGGACAAACCTAATTCAAGTACACTAATTTCATCATTAGTAAGAACCTTTTCGGTCAGATTTATTACTGTCATTCTTGGTGTAATGTCCTCCATTATTGCTTGGTTGTCTTCTGGCCTCTTGTTCCCATACCAGTTGTTCTTATATTTCCGGCGCCTGATGTTCCGTTTGCGGTTTTTCCTGCGTTTTCTTGCTTTTTTCCTCTCGGTCTCCCACGATTGGATTGTTCCTTCGCCTTTTGGAGGAGACGTAACTCCTTGGAAAAAACCTGTTGTTCGGTGCTGGTTGAGGTGGTGCTTTCAATAGATTCCAAGTCTGAGCTAAGGTCAGTTGTTGATCCTTCTTTGCTTGTTTCTAGGAGGCTCAGTGTTTGGTCCTTCGTGAGTTCTGTTCTCATTTTGTCGTACTTCTTGGCAAAGGTCAGAATACGCCCTGACGCATAGTCTCTATCATCACGCGAAAACTTGCGCTGTTTCCTGGCTATGACGTTTTTTTCAAAGGCTTTCATCCTGTCGTCAACCGATTTAATTATCTCCTCAGTCTCCTTTTGATTGGCTTCTTTTTTGAGGTCATCCAATAGGTCCTGGATTTGTTCTAGTAGACTCTTGTGCTCATCCCAGGCGTTCGTTATCAGTATTTCTAACATCCGCCTGGAGCACGCTGTTGTGTTATCGATCCAGTCCTTTAATACCTGAGGCTTAGGTATTGACAGTGTGGGGGTGATGAAGATTCGGAGCCCTCGGGGAATGCGGTTGACCTCTAAGTAATTTTGCAGCGAGGTCGCCTCCCACCACCTGCTAATCTCTTTCCACCTCAGGCGTTCAAAAGTGTTGCCCTTTTGTTTGAGACTGGGTTGTGTGACATCAGTCCTGGTACTTCCCGATGGCTGTGCATTCAACTGTGTTTTGCTGAAAATGGCCTTGGTGGATTCCTCACGCCCTCTCATGAACTCATCTGCCATAATCCAGTGATTGTAAAAAGGTGCGTTGTTTGCACCCTGCTGTCCTCGCTGATCGTACTTCTAGAGCCCGATGGCTCACGTAAACTCTGGCTAGCGCAAGTTGCGGCGTGATTCAAGTTTATATGTGAGGAAAACGAAAGTGCCGATGCACACCACGTTCTCTTCTCAGCTGCCACGGAAATCGAGACTCGGGAAGGGGTCCGCACACGAGGGCGCGCAGCCGCCTACCTCCTCTCCTCGGTTACCAAGGCAATCGGGACTCCAGAAAGAGCCTACACACGGGAGAGCGCAGCTGCCTTTACTTCTGTCCTGTAGACGCCGGTCAGATTACTTCTTTTCAATCTCACTGGAGTTTGTTACTTTTCGCCACATAAACTTGCAGTCCAGCCGGCGGGTGCTCCTTACAACAAGGAAACCAATCGGAAATCGGACGGAAGGCGGAGCACCCTTCCTCACGAGTCGGGGCTTCGCAGGTGCTCCGAAACGCGTAAGGCAGAGAAACACTTCCGAATGAAGAAATGCCGGTTTGCCTTAATAAAGAATCATTTGAATTCTTCTGCTTTAGAGTGCGTCTTCAATCGAGGATAAATTGTTTTGCAACATGTTTACGGCAGTCCAGCCGTGAAGACTGCACCACCCCTCATGCTGGAAATAAGGGGGCCATGGAGGCACAGAACTGCTCAGAGTCTCCTTGTGGAAAAACAGATGGCACAATGACTAAACATTTCTCACTTCGGAGGCCCACCGGAGGGCCAAGAAAATAAATGAAAAGCATGCGAAAGCGCAGAACCCACTAAAGGTAACAATTATGTGTAAAGGCACTGCAGAACCCACTAGAGGGAAACAATTGTGTACTACATATCCCAGCATGCAATACACGTTGAACTCACCTGTGGCCCACTGGAGGGCAATTGAAATTAATCACATGCTGAGGAGAGTGCCTTTTCAGTTATACCGCGCAGTCTCATGGAGTGCCTGTGACCAGGGAGCTTGCTGCTCCGAAACACGTAAGGTAGAGAAACACTTCCGAATGAAGAAATGCCGGTTTGCCTTAGTAAAGAATGATTGGAATTCTTCTGCTTTAGAGTGCTGTGAGAAGTTGGCCTGGTATATGCTGTCGACTAATTAAAGTGGGCACCTTGCACCAGTCCAAACGACCCTTATTGATGATTAGGTTAAAGACAACCTTTATAGAAAGCTATCCTAGTGGTAGGTGTGGAGAGCAGGCTTCAGACTAAGTCTTGAAGGAATGTAAAGCAGCTTGTTTTACCAGTATATAACCTCTTGAACGACCAAATGAAAGGAGAACCACACCAGGTATATATAAAATATATGTATTTATTACCAAACACTCTCCACTAACCTCTTTATGAGATTAGAGAACAAGGCACACAATATTACAGTACTAGAACGACAGTAAATAGCACAATACACAGTGGGCTCCAGGGGGAGACCAAACCATATATTAAGAAAGTGGTATAACAACCCCGACTTGACTAGACACCATGCCTAGAGCACGTAGAATTGCTGGGACCCCAAGGAACCACCCAAGGTAGTGACACAGGGGACCCACGGAGGACGGGTGCAGTGTGGGAACACAGACGCGAGCTCCGTACAACTCAAAGGGAAAGTCGCGGTTGGAAATTTAGAGTTTAAGGACACTTCGGAGAGGACTTCAAGCAAACCCAGTTAAACTTAGAAGGTTCTAAGGCCAGCAAACTTGTGAGTACTGAGGTACCCGAGTTACCTATCCCAGAGGAGCCGGGTGCATAGGGGTCAAGTGGTGTCGGAAACCCTCGTCGTTTTCAATGGCGTGATGCGAAGAAGTGCTGCTGCCGTGGAGAAGAAAAGTGTCCGGTGTGACCCAAGCCTGGATCAGAGATGAGAAGAACCTGAAAGCAGAGGGGACAAAGTCTGGGTCACTTCACATGACCAGGAGCGGAGCAATCGAATGCCCACCGATGTCGGGTGCTTCAGGTGCGAAGAGGTGAAGCTTGACTCTGCAGCCACGGGGACCAGGAGACGTCGACGACAACCAGATTCCGCAGGTGAGCTGTCCCACAAAGGATGTCGAGTGCTGGGTGGTCAGTTTCCGGATTGGAGACCAACAAGCCTTGGCAACTGCAACCCATGCGGTCAGAGAAATGATGCTTCGGTGAGGACCAGCAAGGACCTGGGGACTCCCCAAGCTATGGAGAGTCAGGGCACGTCTGGAGCAACCAGGAAAGCCCGCTGAAAGTTAAAGTTGCCTTCTCAGGGACCCACAGGTCAACGGACCAGGGATCGCAAAGGGACCTCAAGAGGAATCACACAATACCAGCCCACGGAACACTCGTGGAGTGTAGGCCAGTAATCTTCGGTGGAAACACTGCTCGGGGCTTGCACTACAAGTAGCCCAAAGCACAGCCTTAGGGATTGCCTAAAAACATATGCTGCTGCAAATGTGCACGGTGTCCAGGGGTTCGGGTTTCACGGTCCCCACGTGGGCTGTGGGTCTCAGGTTTGCAGAGAGCACTAGTCGGCCTTGGGGAAACTTGGGCACCCACCTCCTGTGTTGCAAAATCTTCAGAGTCCGTCGGGACCTGCATAGATGCAAACCGGTCAGATGCATTGAGGTGCCTGCCTTGCAGGGGAGTAACTCCTTTACTCCAAGGGAGATTCTTCAGTCGTCCAGCAAAGCGTAGATCGTCGAAGGTTACTTGGTTTCTGTAGCAGAGTTTATTCCAGGTAATATCTAAAGTCCTGTAGTCAGGGATCCTACTTTATACCCAAGGAAGGGGTGGGACAAACTCTGGGGACCCACCTATGGGAGGGTCAGGACAGAGGGGTGGCTACACCCATGTCCTTTGTCCAGTTTCGCACCAGAGCAGGGGCTGATAGCCCCTGCAACCGGTTTGAGCTGGACTATGCACAGGGACACCAAATGTGCCCCCAGTGCAGACATCAAAGCACTCTGAGAGTGCACCCACCCAGCCCCAATACACTAAAGCCTGTCTGGGAGGTGGTCACACCTCCCTGTGACAGGAAACCTATTGTCAAGCCTTCCCCTGCCGGAGTTTCGTCCAGCAGCAGGAGGGCAGACTCGTGTCTGTGGCTGGCAGCATCCATTTTGTGATGCCAGGGCTCTGTGAAGCTGGTACCGGGTGTACCGGTGCTGTCATATTTCACCCTCTAGGAGGGAGGAATCATACCTCCCACACCACTTACTGGTGTGGAGGTATGATTCCAAGGTGTTTGACACCAAACACGACATAATTCCTTGCAGCCGTTTTAAAGTTAGCATTTACCGCGAGGTTATAATGCACTTAAGAGTATATGGTTGGCTGCATCACAGACAACCCCGGAATAGTGGTTCCGAAGGCTGCAGAGGGGCTCTGCTCATGCATGGGCACCCTCTCACATAAAACCCAGCACCCTGCCTTCAGGATTGATAAGGCCTGCCATAGGGGTGACTGATAGGCTTATATGTGCAGTGATTAGGATAGATATAGTGAACCTATATCTAAGGAAGGGGTGCATGCACCTCCTTACACAGGCAGCAGTAGCAGACTTGTTGTGTCATTGTGAATGGCCTCTCAGGGGCGGCATAATACATGCTGCAGCTCCTGGGAGGCCTCTGGGGTACCTATGCCCTGGTTACATAGTATACCATATACTAGGGACTTATAAGGGTACCCCAGAATCCAATTTGGAGTGTACCTAAAGTACATGCAATCAATTTAGAGGAGAAAGCAGATAGACTGGGGTCTTGAATAGTAGGATCCCAGTCAGACTAAGTCGAAAACAGTGAAACATCAGCAAAAAGTGGGGGTAACTATAAGAAGCAGATCCTACTCTCCTACACAACCCCCCCAAACGTCAGGACATTAAACTAACCTTGACCAGTTGAGTCTTCATGTTCTAAGTGGAAATATATGAAGAGTCCATCTGCATTGGCATGGTTACTCCCAGGTCTATGTTCCACTGTATAGTCCATCCCCTGTAGGGAAATGGACCACCTCAAAAGTTTGGGGTTTTCCCCCTTCATCTGTTTTAGCCATAAGAGGGGCTTGTGGTCTGTCTGAACAATGAAGTGAGTGCCAAACAAGTATGGCCTCAGCTTCTTCAAGGCCCAAACCACAGCAAAGTCTTCCCTCTCAATGGCTGACCAACGTTTCTCTCTGGGGGTCAGCCTTCTGCTAATAAAAGCTACTGGCTGATCCTGACCTTCATCATTCAATTGTGATAACACAGCCCCTACCCCCAACTCAGATATATCTGTTTGGACAATGAATTGTTTGGAGTAGTCAGGACTTTGCAGAATGGGAGCAGTGCACATGGCCTGCTTCAGGTCATCAAATGCCTTTTGACAGCTGACTGTCCACTGAACTTTCTTTGGCATTCTCTTGGAAGTTAAGTCATTCAAAGGGGTCACTATGGATCCATATCCTTTGACAAACCTCCTATAGTACCCAGTCAGGCCCAAGAAAGCTCTGACCTGAGTCTGGGTGGTTGGAGCAACCCAGTCCATGATGGTCTGGATTTTGCTCTGCAATGGTTGAACCTGGCCTCCACCCACAAGGTGGCCCAGGTATACAACTTGGCTCTGCCCTATCTGGCACTTGGTGGCCTTGATAGTGAGGCCTGCTTTCTGCAGGGCCTCCAAAACATTTCTCAGGTGGACCAGGTGATCCTCCCAGGTGGAGCTAAAGACAGCAATATCATCTAGATATGCTGCACTATAGGCTTCCAGGCCTGTAAGGACTGTGTTCACCAACCTTTGAAAAGTGGCAGGTGCATTCTTCAAACCAAAGGGCATCACCACAAATTGGTAGTGCCCACTAGGGGTTGAGAATGCTGTTTTAGCTTTTGCATCCTCAGCTAGTCTGATCTGCCAGTAGCCAGCTGTCAGGTCAAATGTGCTCAGAAACTTGGCTGAGGCCAAAGTATCTATAAGCTCATCTGCCCTAGGGATTGGATGGGCATCAGTCCTAGTGACTGCATTGAGACCTCTGTAGTGAACACAAAACCTCATGTATCTCTGACCACTCTGGGTGTGAGGTTTAGGTACCAAGACTACTGGACTAGCCCAAGGGCTATCTGAGGGTTCAATCACACCCAAATCCAACATCTTCTGGACTTCAGTCCTGATGCAGTCCCTGACATGGTCAGGTTGCCTGTAAATCTTATTTTTAACAGGCAGACTGTCCCCAGTGTCCACTTCATGAGTGCACCAGGTAGTCTGACTTGGAGTCAGTGAGAACATATGTCTAAAATGGTTGAGAACTTTTCTGCAATCAGTTTGCTGCTGGTCAGTGAGGCTGCCTGCCAAGGCTACACCATCTCATGAACCATCATCAGGGTTCTGTGAGAGCAGGTCAGGGAGTGGATCACTCTCTTCCTCCTGTCACTCATCAGTA
Organism: Calotriton arnoldi; assembly: GCA_963921515.1. Lineage (NCBI taxonomy): Eukaryota > Metazoa > Chordata > Amphibia > Caudata > Salamandridae > Calotriton > Calotriton arnoldi. The sequence goes on along the minus strand of CAWUFW010010772.1, from coordinate 341,882 downwards.
GCCGTGAGCAAGCCCATGTCTGCCCTGTCAACATATGATTTGAGCCTGTTGACATGGAGCACCCTATGGGGGCTCCTGGGAGTTCCAAGGTCCACCAGGTAGGTAACCTCTCCCTTTTGCTCAATAATTGTATGAGGGCCACTCCACTTGTCTTGGAGGGCTGCTGGGGCCACAGGATCCAACACCCATACTTTCTGTCCTGGCTGATAAACAGTCAACACAGCCTTTTGGTCATGCCAGGCCTTTTGCAATTCCTGGCTAGCCTCAAGGTTTTTAGTTGCCTTCTTCATGTACTCAGCCATCCTGGAGCGGAGACCAAGTACATAGTCCACAATATCCTGTTTAGGGGTTTGAGAGGTAACTCCCATCCCTCCTTCACTAGACACAATGGACCCCTAACTGGATGTCCAAACAGAAGCTCAAATGGGCTGTAACCAACCCCCTTCTGTGGAACCTCTCTGTAGACAAAGAGAAGGCAGGGCAAAAGTATGTCCCATCTGCGCCTAAGCTTTTCTGGGAGACCTTTAATCATGCCCTTTAAGGTTTTGTTGAACCTTTCAACTAAACCATTGCATTGTGATTGATAAGGGGTGGTAAATTTGTAATTTACACCACAATCCTTCCACATAGCAGTTAAGTAACTAGACATGAAGTTGGCATCTCTGTCTGATACTACCGCCTTAGGAAAACTCACCCTGGAAAAGATTCCCAGGAGGGCCCTTGCCACCACAGGAGCTGTGGTAGTTCTAAGGGGAATTGCCTCTGGATACCTAGTGGCATGGTCCACCACCACCAGTATAAATCTGTGTCCAGATGCAGTTTGAGGTTCTAGGGGACCAACAATGTCAATCCATACCCTCTCAAAGGGAACCCCCACCACAGGTAATGGTATCTGGGGGGCCTTTGTAGTGCTACCTGCCTTACCACTGGCTTGACAGGTGACACAGGAGCGACAAAACTCCTTGGTGTCTTCAGACATATGAGGCCAATGAAAGTGAGGGACAATTCTGTCCCAAGTCTTGTTTTGGCCTAGGTGACCTGCTAATGGGATATCATGTGCTAGTGTCAATAGGAAGCTCCTAAACTTCAGAGGTATAACCAACCTCCTGGTGGCTCCAGGCTTGGGGTCTCTACACTCTGAGTAAAGGAGTCCATCATCCCAGTAGATCCTGTGGGACCCACTAGTACTCCCAGCAGCCTCAGCAGCAGCTTGCTGTCTGAGGGGTTCAAGAGAGGGGCAGCTCAGTTGCTCCTGGCTCAGATCTGCCCTGGAAGGGCCCCCTGTCCCCAAGAACTCAACCTGATCAGGTTCAAGCTCATCTGGGACAGTTCCTTCTTCAGGACTAAGATCAGCTCCCTCAAGAGACTGATCTGGATTCCGAGGCAGGGGGGAAGACACTGCCTTAACCCTGCTGCTCCTTCTCTTGGAAGGTACCTGGTCCATTTTTCCAGGATCCAGGACCTGTTCAGTGTTAGACATTTTTGCCTGTGACCTGGTCATAGCAAACACATCTGCAGGGATACCCAACATTTCTGCATGAGTCCTGAGTTCCACTTCAGCCCAAGCTGAAGTTTCTAAATCATTGCCCAATAAGCATTCAACAGGGAGGTCTGCACTTACCACAACATTTTTAGGGCCAGTTACCCCTCCCCAGGAGAAATTAACAACTGCCAAGGAATGGTCTGTCCTGACATTGCTAGCATTGGTCACTTGGTACATCTCACCAAGTATGATTTGCTCAGGAGCCACAAGATCTTTTGTCACCATTGTGACACTTGCTCCTGTGTCCCTGAATGCCAAGGCCTCCTTTCCATTGATTATAGGCTGTTGTCTGCATTTGCCCAAATTACTGGGGCTTACACATAAGGAGGCCATATCCATGCCTCCATCACAGATCAACATAGCCTGAGTTGGAACTCTGACTAGGCCAGAGTCCATCTCAGATCCCAGGGTTAACCCTACTACACCCTTATTTGGAACACCACCACTTGGAGCTGAACTAGGGGGAACAGTTGCCTTAGGGGCAGTTGTGGTTGGAGTGGAGTCCTTGGACTTGTTACAATCACTTGTCCAATGGGTCTTCTGTTTACAGATTTGACACCATGGCTTCTTCTTGCCTTTACCTTTGTTGGATTGGGACTCCCCACCAGATGCAGATTTTTGGGGCCCTTGAGAAGACTTCTGGTCTTTACCCTTCTCCCCACACTTATCAGAGTTTTTAGAATCCTGCTTCTTGGAGTCACCACCTTGGTTCTGAACCTTCTGCCTCACCCTGGTTCTGACCCATTTATCTGCCTTCTGGCCCAATTCTTGGGGAGAGGTCAGATCAGAGTCCACCAGGTACTGATGCAACAGTTGATTTTGACAGTTATTAAGGATCTGCTCTCTCATGATTAAATTATACAATCCTTTGAAATCACACACCTTACTGCCAAGTAACCAGCCTTCCAGAGTCTGTGCCTTTTGGGTGTCTCTGAACTTTAACCTGTATTGTTCAGTGGTTAGGCCAAACCCATCAATCAGAGCACTCTTCAGGACTTTGTAATTATCAGCATCCTCTTCTCTTACAGTGAGGAGCTTGTCTCTACCTTTGTCTGCAAAGGAGAGCCACAAGATTGCTGCCCACTGCTCCTGAGGGACCCTCTGTACCTTACAGGCCCTCTCCAGTGCAGTTATCCATTTGTGGATGTCATCCCCACTCTGGTAGGGAGGGACAATCTTGTTCAGGTTCCTATGGTCATGAGTATTTTCTCTACCTCTAGGGACACTGTGGCTGCCACCATGGGGCTCTAGCCCCAACTTCTGAGAAGCTCTCAGAAGCTCCAGGGATTCCCTATCTAAGGCCAATTGCTCTCTCTTGATTCTGAGCTTAGCTCTCTCAAACTCAAGCAGTTGGCATTTCTTCTCATAAGAGGATTCCCTTTTGTGAGAAGCAGAGGTCCCTACAGAAGTACCAGAATGATCAGATTCCTGAGAAGGAGATCTTGATCTTCTTGGTAGACTGTTAACCCATCCTGGGGGAGTGAAGAGAGGGCCACTGAGGCCTTCCTCACCTGAAGGAAGAATTGGATTGTCCAGGTTAGAATCATCTTGATCCCCCTGGTCAGCATTGGAGTCCAGGTCATGGAAGTTTTCACTTCCTGGCCTTTCTTCCTCTGCTGCCCCACCCAACTTGCCTGCCTCATCAGACCCTGGGGTCTTTCTGAGGTCATCTAACAGCAAAGCCTCTATGAGGCGTTGAGTGCTTGCATGTCTCTCTGTCTTCAGTTTCCTAGATGTACACATATTTCTCAATTCTTGGAATGTGAGATTGTCATACCTAGTTGGCAAGGAGTCACTGACTTCAGGCCTTGAAGACATTCTAGTGTGGTGTGGTGTATGCACCTACCTACTCTAGTGGGAACTGAGACTCTCTTGAGTTGGAGAAAAGGGTGTGCTAGACCCTTTGGCTACCCAACTCCAAGTTCAGTAGAACTTACTTTATTCTAGACTTGATTTATATGTACCTAAGTACCTTTAGTGGTTTTCAGTTAGTCACTCACTGAGATTATCTGGTAAAACAATAGCAAGCTTGAATCCCAACCGCTGCACACCAATGTGAGAAGTTGGCCTGGTATATGCTGTCCACTAATTAAAGTGGGCACCTTGCACCAGTCCAAACGACCCTTATTGATGATTAGGTTAAAGACAACCTTTATAGAAAGCTATCCTAGTGGTAGCTGTGGAGAGCAGCCTTCAGGCTAAGTCTTTTTTTAATTTTTTTATTTGAACAAGAAAGTAGTTGGACAACAATTGGACATTCATAATACATGGCATCATCAAAATTGCACATAATGAGCAAAGATAATATTTATCTCATTACTAGCATGACCAATACTATATTGTAGCCATAATACAAACAGAGAAAGTGAATATTAAGAGTGCGTACAAAGCTTGCTCAGTATCTAATTTATATCCAAATTACATTTAGTACTAGCAGCAATCCTAACTTCTACCCTAAAAGATATAAAATAGCATTCCGTGCTTGAATAGAGAAAGACAAAAACTAATTAAAGTGCATAGTGCAAATAGCAGCAGTTCGTAATTAACGTGCCACACAGAGCTAACGTTAAAGCCTTATATACATCATCTAGACCTTCGGACGATTAGCAGCAGTTCTTGAATAAAGTGCTTAATATTTAGGCTTTACATAAATCAGCCTGGGAGTGTCATGACTCTAGCATTTTGTGAATAAAGAAGCAGAGAACTATTTAAAGTGCATAGTGCAAATAGCAGCAGTTCTTGAATAAAGTGCCGTACAAAAGGCTATTTAAAGTGCCTAGTGCAGAATAGCAGCAATTCTTAAATAAAGTGCATGATATTTAAACTCTACTTTAATCGACTTGCTCCTCTCCTATCTCAAGCATAATACCAATATACATAATCTGTCTCACCTTATTAGAATATAGGAGGGTAGGCGACTCTGGAGCACCTTGCCTTTATGATCCTTCTCCTTCCCTCTCGTCCTGATCGAAATACTCCTGCCAAATAGCTCTAAATCTTTTGGTTGCTCCTACCCGTCTCGCATAGGCCTCCTCAAACCTAAAAGTTCTGTACATTTTGTTAAGCCAGTGGTCCATCCTAGGTTGCTTATTTGTTTTCCAATTTTGTAGGACGAGTGATCTTGCAACAGATATAGAGATTAATATGAAATACTGCTGATGTTTAGTTAACCCTTTCACCTCCCCCGAGGTGCCAAATAAAACCAACATAACCGATGGTTGAATTCTCAAAGACAGAAATGAGGAAATCTTGGCAAAAACCTCATCCCAAAAAAGTCGTAGCTTATTGCATTCATAGAAAATATGCACCCATCCTCCCTCATCCTGAATATCACATCTAAAACATCGGTTTGGGTTTGTTGGAAACATCTTATGCAATTTCAGGGGGGTATAATAGGCAAGCCATCTAGATAAAAAATTCATTCTCTTGTAATTAGCCCCTTTAAGTGCTTTTTTTGCTAACTCATTGAGTTGTTGCCATTCCCTTATATTGAACTTACAACCGGTCTCTAAATAAATTTTTTGAAGTTCTATTGTCAGGATCTCTTCTGAATGGGCCTTTTGATGCAATAGCCGGTACCAGCATCCTACCCCCACCATTTTATTCGCCATTTGCCTGGCGATTTGCTCTGCCACCTTATTCATTGTTACATAGTTGATTTTAAGAAAATTAACTAACTGATAGAAACTCAGAGGGAGGGCTGTTGTTAAAGAATTAGCTTGTAGTCGGACTGTTTCCCAAGTTATTAAGGTCTCATGATTAAAAAAATCCCCAAGCCGACTAAAGCCTAATTCTTGCCACTGTTGATAAAGGCCTCTAGATAATATAAGACCACCTACTGCACAATCCTCAATAGGGGTAAAAGCATGGAATGCTGAAATATCTCGTAATTTAAAAAAAAGCTGCATTCTTTCTACTAATGTTAATATCACTTTGTATCTGGTCCTTTTGGGCAATTTTGCCAGCCGTAAAAAATTCGGGAGCCTTATTGCACTCTCTTTCAACATCTGCACCAAAAAAAATGTATCAAATACTGAATTTTCCGCACCCAATTGTGAAAACAAATTTACTAACGATGCCTGGTAATATGTTGGAAAATGTGGTAAAGCTAAACCTCCTGAAGCTACATCCAATTGTAATGTGGCAAATTTCACTCGGGGATGTTTGTTATTCCAGACAAACTTCCGAATTATTTGATCTAATTCCTTAAAATAAGAACTCGGAATTTTCAAAGGAAGATTGCTAAAAAGGAACAAAAACAGTGGGAGTATCGACATCTTAATCATCGAAATCTGTCCTATTAGTGATAGATTAAGCAGAGTCCATTTGTCTAATACATTTTTCACTTTTGTGAGCATTCTGTTATAGTTCAAGGGGAACAATTGACTAAAATCATGTGTAACGCATATCCCCAAATATCTAATTGGATGTGATGGCCTTATGAAGATGGATGCGGGAATATCCGCTGAAGTCGAATTAAATGTAAGGATTTCGGTTTTTGCTTGATTTACTTTATACCCCCCCACCTGCGTAAACTTCTGTATTTCATCAAGTGCATTTTGCACATTAGAATCCCCAGCCTTAAGATATAAAATAATATCATCTGCATAGAGTTTGACTTTCGCCATCCCCTCAATTGGAGGCAAAATCATCAAGCTCTTCCGTATCTTAACAGCTAAGGGTTCGATAAACAAAGAAAACAAGAGGGGGATAGTGGACATCCTTGGCGTGTACCACGCTTGATTTTACCCTACCAGCTTCTTCTCCATTTACAACAACTTTGGCTTCCGCGTAACTATAAAGTTCTTTTAACATTCGTAAAAAATGTGACGGGAACCCAAATTTATCCAAAATAAAGAATAAAGCGCTCCAATCTACTAAATCAAAAGCCTTTTCGGCATCCATCATCATGATCACCGCATCCATCTTATTAGTGGAGAAATAGTCAATGGCTTGTGTCAAGAAATATGTATTAACTGCCATCAATCGCCCAGGAATAAAACCGTTTTGGTCCTCATGTACCACCTGCTGTACGCATGGGACTATTCTTTTTGCCCAGATCTTCTTAAATAATTTATAATCCGTATTTAATAGACTAATTGGGCGGTAGGAATTGGGATCACAGGGATCTTTATCTTTTTTAAGAAAAATTACTAAAACCGATTCCTTAAAACTTTTCGGGACATATAGACCCTCCTTTATCTGGTTAAACAATTTTCCCAAAAAAGGGAGAATTTCTTCCTGAAATGCCTTAAAAACTTCCACTGGGATCCCATCTACACAACTCGCCTTAGCATTGGGCATACTTTTTAACACTGCTAAGATTTCTATAGTCCCAATTGCCCTATTTAATATCTCAGAAGCTTGTGAGGGTATCTGGAGTAACTCCAAAAATTCAAAATAGTCCGTCAAATCTGCTTCGTCTACCCCCTGTGTTTCTGCATAAATTTGGTTAAAATGTGAGAGAAATACCTCAGAAATAACTTGTTTATCGTCAACTAACATGCCAGTTGAGGGGTTCTTAACTTGGGCAATTATTTGGGTTGCTTTCTGATTTTTTGTAGACCAAGCCAACAATCTCCCAATCTGTTGACTTTCCTCATAAAGCTTCTGTTGATAAGCCCTACTCCCTGATATTTCTTCCAACAAAAAAAAATCCTTCAAATGTTCCTTTGCTTTAACTAATTCCTGCTGATGTGCTCTGAAAGTGGACTCAGTTGTATTTATTAAATCAGCATTTCATCTAGCTTTCTCTACTTCAGTCTGTAATTCTTGAATCTTATCCTTTCTTAGTTTATTTATTCTTGCCTTATATGATATTGTGTGGCCTCTGAAGGTCGCATTAAATGCCTCCCATACCATAAACATGGATGCAGAATTTTCATTACGCTGAAAAAACTCCTTTATAAACACTTTGGTTTCTGTTATCCAGGTAGGGTCTTGTAGTAAGGATTTATCAAATTGCCATCTAGGCCTGTTTTTTGGAGTAATTCTTATCCTTAATATAAATGAAACTAAGGAGTGGTCTGAAAAAGAGTTGGAAAGTATTTCTGTGAATCCATTAGCGAACAGTTTGTCTACTAAGAAAAAATCCAGTCGAGATGCTGATCTAAATCTAGCTGAATAGCAGGTATACTGCTGAAGGCCAGGATGCCCTAACCTCCAGGGGACTGATAAAGAAAAATCTTCTGTTAACCTACCTATTAATTTTGTAGTTTTGGGCTTTAACTGACGCTTCGCCCTATTTGATGTATCCAGTGCCAAATTCTGGATAAAGTTAAAGTCCCCGCCCAAAATTAGTATACCTTCCATTTGTGCTATCAACTGATAAATTTGCTCTAAGGCCACCGTGTTGTCCTCTATAGGACCGTAATAGTTGACCAAGTTCAGGACTGTTTCCTCTAACTTCGCCTTTACCCAGATCCATCTCCCTTTACCATCCCGTCGTACCTCCTTAACCTGCCAATCTAGTGAATTAGAAAATAAAATCCCTACACCTCTTACCGCTAAATTGGCTGATGAAAAATATGCTTGCGTATATTTCTTAGGAAGGGATATTTTCGGGGTATCAGACCTAAAATGAGTTTCCTGTAGAAATATAATTTCAGGGGCAAGAGAATTTATCCAATTTAAACAGGCCGAACTTTTTAGTGGATTCAATAATCCATTAACATTACATGTAACCACTTTTATATTCTGCAATTTTGGTTCCATTTTTGATTCCATCCTAGGTTTCCTCCTAGCTCATTGATGATTTTTTTTACCACTAGTTTCATCCTATCTTTTGTTCCATCCCTCGAGCGGACATCTCCCAGGTAATTCTGATGCCACAATACCCTTATCCAAATGACTACACTATTTTCTTGTTCATTTTTTCCCTTGCTAAGCCCTTGCGACCACCCCCCCTCTGGACTCCCACCCTGAAACTCCCAGAAAAAGGGGTATTGCCCACCATACCCCCCAATCGAAAATCGGACGGAAGGCGGAGCACCCTTCCTCACGAGTCGGGGCTTCGCTGGTGCTCCGAAACGCGTAAGGCAGAGAAACACTTCCAAATGAAGAAATGCCGGTTTGCCTTAATAAAGAATCATTGGAATTCTTCTGCTTTAGAGTGCGTCTTCAATCGAGGATAAATTGTTTTGCAACATGTTTACGGCAGTCCAGCCGTGAAGACTGCACCACCCCTCATGCTGGAAATAAGGGGGCCACGGAGGCACAGAACTGCTCAGAGTCTCCTTGTGGAAAAACAGATGGCACAATGACTAGACATTTCTCACTTCGGAGGCCCACCGGAGGGCCAAGAAAATAAATGAAAAGCATGCGAAAGCGCAGAACCCACTAAAGGTAACAATTATGTGTAAAGGCACTGCAGAACCCACTAGAGGGAAACAATTGTGTACTACATATCCCAGCATGCAATACACGTTGAACTCACCTGTGGCCCACTGGAGGGCAATTGAAATTAATCACATGCTGAGGGAGCTTGCTGCTCCGAAACGCGTAAGGTAGAGAAACGCTTCCGAATGAAGAAATGCTGGTTTGCCTTAGTAAAGAATGATTGAAATTCTTCTACTTTAGAGTGCTGTGAGAAGTTGGCCTGGTATATGCTGTCCACTAATTAAAGTGGGCACCTTGCACCAGTCCAAACGACCCTTATTGATGATTAGGTTAAAGACAACCTTTATAGAAAGCTATCCTAGTGGTAGCTGTGGAGAGCAGCCTTCAGGCTAAGTCTTGAAGGAATGTAAAGCAGCTTGTTTTACCAGTATATAACCTCTTGAACGACCAAATGAAAGGAGAACCACACCAGGTATATATAAAATATATGTATTTATTACTAAACACTCTCTACTAACCTCTTTATGAGATTAGAGAACAAGGCACACAATATTACAGTAATAGAACGACAGTAATTAGCACAATACACAGTGGGCTCCAGGGGGAGACCAAACCATATATTAAGAAAGTGGTATAACAACCCCGACTTGACTAGACACAGTGCCTAGAGCACGTAGAATCGCTGGGACCCCAAAGAACAACCCAAGGTAGTGACAGAGGGGACCCACGGAGGACGGGTGCAGTGTGGGAACACAGACGCGAGCTCCGTACAACTCTATGGGAAAGTCGCGGTTGGAAATTTAGAGTTTAAGGACACTTCGGAGAGGACTTCAAGCAAACCCAGTTAAACTTAGAAGGTTCTAAGGCCAGCACCCTTGTGAGTACCGAGGTACCCGAGTTACCTATCCCAGAGGAGCCGGGTGCATAGGGGTCAAGTAGTGTCGGAAACCTTCGTCGTTTTCAATGGCGTGATGCAAAGAAGTGCTGCTGCTGTGGAGAAGAAAAGTGTCTGGTGTGACCCAAGCCTGGATCGGAGATGAGAAGAACCTGAAAGCAGAGGGGACAAAGTCTGGGTCACTTCACATGACCAGGAGCGGAGCAATCGAATGCCCACCGATGTCGGGTGCTTCAGGTGCAAAGAGGTGAAGCTTGACTCTGCAGCCACGGGGACCAGGAGACGTAGACGACAACCAGATTCCGCAGGCAAGCTGTCCCACAAAGAATGTCGAGTGCTGGGGGGTCAGTTTCCGGATCGGATACCAACAAGCCTTGGCAACTGCAACCCATGCGGTCAGAGAAAAGATGCTTCGGTGAGGACCAGCAAGATCCTGGGGACTCCCCAACCTATGGAGAGTCAGGGCACTTCTGGAGCAACCAGGAAAGCCTGCAGAAAGTTAAAGGTGCCTTCTCAGGGACCCACAGGTCAACGGACCAGGGATTGCAAAGGGACCTTGAGAGGAATCACACAATACCAGCCCACGGAACACTCGTGGAGTGTAGGCCAGTAATCTTCGGTGGAAGCACTGCTCGGGGCTTGGACTACAAGTAGACCAAAGCACAGCCTCAGGGATTGCCTAAAAGCATATGCTGCTGCAAATGCGCACGGTGTCCAGGGGTTCGAATTGCACGGTCCCCACAAGGGCTGCGGGTCTCAGGTTTTCTGAGAGCACTAGTCGGCCTCGGGGAAGCTTGGGCACCCACCTCCTGTGTTGCAAAATCTTCGGAGTCCATCGGGAGCTGCGTAGATGCAAACTGGTCAGATGCGTTGAGGTGCCTGCCTTGCAGGGGAGTAACTCCATTACTCCAAGGGAGATTCTTCAGTCGTCCAGCAAAGCGTAGATCGTCGAAGGTTACTTGGTTTCTGTAGCAGAGTTTATTCCAGGTAATATCTAAAGTCCTGTAGTCAGGGTTCCTACTTTATACCCAAGGAAGGGGTGGGACAAACACTGGGGACCCACCTATGGGAGGGTCAGGACAGAGGGGTGGCTACACCCATGTCCTTTGTCCTGTTTCACGCCAGAGCTGATAGCCCCTGCAACCGGTTTGAGCTGGACTATGCACAGGGACACCAAATGTGCCCCCATTGCAGACATCAAAGCACTCTGAGAGTGCACCCACCCAGCCCCAATACACTAAAGCCTGTCTGGGAGGTGGTCACACCTCCCTGTGACAGGAAACCTATTGTCAAGCCTTCCCCTGCCGGAGTTTCGTCCAGCAGCAGGAGGGCAGACTCGTGTCTGTGGCTGGCAGCATCCATTTTGTGATGCCAGGGCTCTGTGAAGCTGGTACCGGGTGTACCGGTGCTGTCATATTTCACCCTCTAGGAGGAAGGAATCATACCTCCCACACCACTTACTGGTGTGGAGGTATGATTCCAAGGTGTTTGACACCAAACACGACATAATTCCTTGCAGCCGTTTTAAAGCTAGCATTTACCGCGAGGTTATAATGCACTTAAGAGTATATGGTTGGCTGCATCACAGACAAACCCGGAATAGTGGTTCCGAAGGCTGCAGAGGGGCTCTGCTCATGCATGGGCACCCTCTCACATAAAACCCAGCACCCTGCCTTCAGGATTGATAAGACCTGCCATAGGGGTGACTGATAGGCTTATATGTGCAGTGATTAGGATAGATATAGTGAACCTATATCTAAGGAAGGGGTGCATGCACCGCCTTCCACAGGCTGCAGTAGCAGACCTGTTGTGTCATTTTGAATGGCCTCTCAGGGGTGGCATAATACATGCTGCAGCCCCTGGGAGGCCTCTGGGGTACCTATGCCCTGGGTACATAGTATACCATATACTAGGGACTTTTAAGGGTACCCCAGAATCCAATCTGGAGTGTACCTAAAGTACATGCAATCAATTTAGAGGAGAAAGCAGATAGACTGGGGTCCTGAATAGCAGGATCTCAGTCAGACTAAGTCGAAAACAGTGAAACATCAGCAAAAAGGGGAGTAACTATAAGAAGCAGATCCTACTCTCCTAAAAGTGCCTCTTCGATCTAGGATATATTGTTTTGCAACATGTTTACGGCAGTCCAGCCGTGAAGACTAGACCACCCCTCAAGCTGGAAATAAGGGGGCCACGGAGGCACAGAACTGCTCAGAGTCTCCTTGCGGAAAAACAGATGGCACAATGACTGAACATTTCTCACTTCGGAGGCCCACCGGAGGGCCAAGAAAATAAATGAAAAGCTTGCGAAAGCGCAGAACCCACTAAAGGTAACAATTATGTGTAAAGGCACTGCAGAACCCACTAGAGGGAAACAATTGTGTACTACATATCCCAGCATGCAATACACGTTGATTTCACCTGTGGCCCACTGGACGGCAATTGAAATTAATCACATGCTGAGGAGAGTGCCTTTTCAGTTGTACTGCGCAGTCTCATGGAGTGCCTGTGACCAAGGAGCTTGCTGCTCCGAAACGCGTAAGGCAGAGAAACACTTCCGAATGAAGAAATGCCGGTTTGCCTTAATAAAGAATCATTGGAATTCTTCTGCTTTAGAGTGCGTCTTCAATCGAGGATAAATTGTTTTGCAACATGTTTACGGCAATCCAGCCGTGAAGACTGCACCACCCCTCAAGCTGGAAATAAGGGGCCCACAGAGGCACAGAACTGCTCAGAGTCTCCTTGTGGAAAAACAGATGGCACAATGACTGAACATTTCTCACTGCGGAGGCCCACCGGAGGGCCAAGAAAATAAATGAAAAGCATGCGAAAGCGCAGAACCCACTAAAGGTAACAATTATGTGTAAAGGCACTGCAGAACCCACTAGAGGGAAACAATTGTGTACTATATATCCCAGCATGCAATACACATTGGGCCCGATTCACAGAACTAACTTACGACAAAATCCTAAACTTACTACCATTTTGGTATTCACAGAATGAACTTACTCATTTTGGTATTCACAGAATAAACTTACTCATTTTGGTATTCACAGAAGACACTTACACATTTTGTGTAACTTACACATTTTGTGTAACTTACACATTTTGTGTAACTTACTCATTTTGTGTAACTTACTCATTTTGTGTAACTTACACATTTTGTGTAACTTACACATTTTGTGTAACTTACACATTTTGGTATTCACAGAAGGCACTTACTCATTGATGAGTAAGTGCCTTCTGTGAATACCAAAATGAGTAAGTTAATTCTGTGAATACCAAAATTGTTGTAAGTTCATTCTGTGAATACCCAAATGTGTAAGTTCATTCTGTGAATACCAAAATTGTTGTAAGTTCATTCTGTGAAACCCAAATGTGTAAGTTCATTCTGTGAATACCAAAATTGTTGTAAGTTCATTCTGTGAATACCCAAATGTGTAAGTTCATTCTGTGAATACCAAAATTGTTGTAAGTTCATTCTGTGAATACCCAAATGTGTAAGTTCATTCTGTGAATACCCAAATGTGTAAGTTCATTCTGTGAATACCAAAATTGTTGTAAGTTTAGGATTTTGACGTAAGTTAGTTCTGTGAATCAGGCCCATTGAACTCACCTGTGGCCCACTGGAGGGCAATTAAAATTAATCACATGCTGAGGAGAGTGCCTTTTCAGTTATACTGCGCAGTCTCATGGAGTGCCTGTGACCAAGGAGCTTGCTGCTCCGAAACGCGTAAGGCAGAGAAACACTTCCGAATGAAGAAATGCCGGTTTGCCTTAATAAAGAATCATAGGAATTCTTCTGCTTTAGACTGCATCTTCAATTGAGGAAAAATTGTTTTGCAACATGTTTATGGCAGTCCAGCGTGAAGACTGCACCACCCCTCAAGCTGGAAATAAGGGGGCCACGGAGGCACAGAACTGCTCAGAGTCTCCTTGTGGAAAAACAGATGGCACAATGACTAAACATTTCTCACTTCGGAGGCCCACCGGAGGGCCAAGAAAATAAATGAAAAGCATGCGAAAGCGCAGAACCCACTAAAGCAAACAATTATGTGTAAAGGCACTGCAGAACCCACTAGAGGGTAACAATTGTGTACAACATATCCCAGCAAGCAATACACGTTGAACTCACCTGTGGCCCACTAGAGAGCAATTGAAATTAATCACATGCTGAGGAGAGTGCCTTTTCAGTTATACCGCGCAGTCTCATGGAGTGCCTGTGACCAGGGAGCTTGCTGCTCCAAAACGCGTAAGGCAGAGAAACACTTCCGAATGAAGAAATGCCGGTTTGCCTTAATAAAGAATCATTGGAATTCTTCAGCTTTAGAGTGTGTCTTCAATCGAGGATAAATTGTTTTGCAACATGTTTACGGCAGTCCAGCTGTGAAGACTGCACCACCCATCAAGCTGGAAATGAGGGGGCCACGGAGGCACAGAACTGCTCAGAGTCTCCTTGTGGAAAAACAGCTGGCACAATGACTGAACATTTCTCACTTCGGAGGCACACCGGAGGGCCAAGAAAATAAATGAAAAGCATGCGAAAGCGCAGAACCCACTAAAGGTAACAATTATGTGTAAAGGCACTGCAGAACCCACTAGAGGGAAACAATTGTGTACTACATATCCCAGCATGCAATACACGTTGAACTCACCTGTGGCCCACTGGAGGGCAAATGAAATTAATCACATGCTGAGGAGAGTGCCTTTTCAGTTATACTGCGCAGTCTCATGGAGTGCCTGTGACCAAGGAACTTGCTGCCCGGAAACGCGTAAGGCAGAGAAACACTTCCGAATGAAGAAATGCCGGTTTGCCTTAATAAAGAATCATTGGAATTCTTCTGCTTTAGAGTGCGTCTTCAATCGAGGAAAAATTGTTTTGAAACATGTTTACGGCAGTCCAGCCGTGAAGACTGCACCACCCCTCAAGCTGGAAATAAGGGGGCCACGGAGGCACAGAACTGCTCAGAGTCTCCTTGTAGAAAAACAGATGGCACAATGACTAAACATTTCTCACTTCGGAGGCCCACCGGAGGGCCAAGAAAATAAATGCAAAGCATGTGAAAGCGCAGAACCCACTAAAGGTAACAATTATGTGTAAAGGCACTGCAGAACCCACCAGAGGGAAACAATTGTGTACTACATATCCCAGCATGCAATACACTTTGAACTCACCTGTGGCCAACTGGAGGGCAATTGAAATTAATCACATGCTGAGGAGAGTGCCTTTTCAGTTATACCGCGCAGTCTCATGGAGTGCCTGTGACCAGGGAGCTTGCTGCTCCGAAACGCTTAAGGCAGAGAAACACTTCCGAATGAAGAAATGCCGGTTTGTCTTAATAAAGAATCATTGGAATTCTTCTGCTTTAGAGTGCGTCTTCAATCGAGGATAAACTGTTTTGCAACATGTTTACAGCAGTCCAGCCGTGAAGACTGCACCACCCCTCAAGCTGGAAGTAAGGGGGCCACGGAGGCACAGAAGTGCTCAGAGTCTCCTTGTGGAAAAACAGATGGCACAATGACTGAACATTTCTCACTTCGGAGTCCCACCGGAGGGCCAAAAAAAATAAATGAAAAGCATGCGAAAGAGCAGAACACACTAAAGGTAACAATTATGTGTAAAGGCACTGCAGAACCCACTAGAGGGAAACAATTGTGTACTACATATCCCAGCATGCAATACACGTTGAACTCACCTGTGGCCCACTGGAGGGCAATTGAAATTAATCACATGCTGAGGAGAGTGCCTTTTCAGTTGTACTGCGCAGTCTCATGGAGTGCCTGTGACCAAGTAGCTTGCTGCTCCGAAACGCGTAAGGCAGAGAAACACTTCCGAATGAAGAAATGCCGGTTTGCCTTAATATAGAATCATTGGAATTCTTCAACTTTAGAGTGCGTCTTCAATCGAGGATAAATTGTTTTGCAACATGTTTACGGCAGTCCAGCCGTGAAGCCTGCACCACCCCTCAAGCTGGAATTAAGGGGGCCACAGAGGCATAGAACTGCTGAGAGTCTCCTTGTGGAAAAACAGATGGCACAATGACTGAACATTTCTCACTTCGGAGGCCCAACGGAGGGCCAAGAAAATAAATGAAAAGCATGCGAAAGCGCAGAACCCACTAAAGGTAACAATTATGTGTAAAGGCACTGCAGAACCCACTAGAGGGAAACAATTGAGTACTACATATCCCAGCATGCAATACACATTGAACTCACCTGTGGCCCACTGGAGGGCAATTAAAATTAATCACATGCTGAGGAGAGTGCCTTTTCAGTTATACTGCGCAGTCTCATGGAGTGCCTGTGACTAAGGAGCTTGCTGCTCCGAAATGCGTAAGGCAGAGAAACACTTCCGAATGAAGAAATGCCGGTTTGCCTTAATAAAGAATCATAGGAATTCTTCTGCTTTAGAGTGCATCTTCAATCGAGGAAAAATTGTTTTGCAACATGTTTATGGCAGTCCAGCGTGAAGACTGCACCACCCCTCAAGCTGGAAATAAGGGGGCCACGGAGGCACAGAACTGCTCAGAGTCTCCTTGTGGAAAAACAGATGGCACAATGACTAAACATTTCTCACTTCGGAGGCGCAGAACCCACTAAAGGTAACAATTATGTGTAATGGCACTGCAGAACCCACTAGAGGGAAACAATTGTGTACTACATATCCCAGCATGCAATACACGTTGAACTCACCTGTGGCCCACTGGAGGGCAATTGAAATTAATCACATGTTGAGGAGAGTGCCTTTTCAGTTATACTGCGCAGTCTCATGGAGTGCCTGTGACCAAGGAGCTTGTTGCTCCGAAACGCGTAAGGCAGAGAAACACTTCCAAATGAAGAAATGCTGGTTTGCCTTAATAAAGAATCATTGGAATTCTTCTGCTTTAGAGTGCGTCTTCAATCGAGGAAAAATTGTTTTGCAACATGTTTACGGCAGTCCAGCCGTGAAGACTGCACCACCCCTCAAGCTGGAAATAAGGGGGCCACGGAGGCACAGAACTGCTCAGAGTCTCCTTGTAGAAAAACAGATGGCACAATGACTAAACATTTCTCACTTCGGAGGCCCACCGGAGGGCCAAGAAAATAAATGACAAGTATGTGAAAGCGCAGAACCCACTAAAGGTAACAATTATGTGTAAAGGCACTGCAGAACCCACTAGAGGGAAACAATTATGTACTACATATCCCAGCATGCAATACACTTTGAACTCACCTGTAGCCCACTGGAGGGCAATTGAAATTAATCACATGCTGAAGAGAGTGCCTTTTAAGTTAATCCTCGCAGTCTCATGGAGTGCCTGTGACCAGGGAGCTTGCTGCTCCGAAACGCGTAAGGCAGAGAAACACTTCCGAATGAAGAAATGCCGGTTTGTCTTAATAAAGAATCATTGGAATTCTTCTGCTTTAGAGTGCGTCTTCAATAGAGGATAAACTGTTTTGCAACATGTTTACGGCAGTCCAGCCGTGAAGACTGCACCACCCCTCAAGCTGGAAATAAGGGGGCCACGGAGGCACAGAAGTGCTCAGAGTCTCCTTGTGGAAAAACAGATGGCACAATGACTGAACATTTCTCACTTCGGAGGCCCACCGGAGCGCCAAAAAAAATAAATGAAAAGCTTGCGAAAGCGCTGAACCCACTAAAGGTAACAATTATGTGTAAAGGCACTGCAGACCCCACTAGAGGGAAACAATTGTGTACTACATATCCCAGCATGCAATACACTTTGAACTCACCTGTGGCCCACTGGAGGGCAATTGAAATTAATCACATGCTGAGGAGAGTGCCTTTTCAGTTATACCGCGCAGTCTCATGGAGTGCCTGTGACCAAGGAGCTTGCTGCTCCGAAACGCGTTAGGCAGAGAAACACTTCCGAATGAAGAAATGCCAGTTTGCCTTAATAAAGAATCATTGGAATTCTTCTGCTTTAGAGTGCGTCTTCAATCGAGGATAAATTGTTTTGCAACATGTCTACGGCAGTCCAGCCGTGAACACGGCACCACCCCTCAAGCTGGAAATAAGGGGGCCACGGAGGCACAGAACTGCTCAGAGTCTCCTTGTAGAAAAACAGATGGCACAATGACTAAACATTTCTCACTTCGGAGGCCCACCGGAGGGCCAAGAAAATAAATGAAAAGCATGTGAAAGCGCAGAACCCACTAAAGGTAACAATTATGTGTAAAGGCACTGCAGAACCCACTAGAGGGAAACAATTGTGTACTACATATCCCAGCATGCAATACACTTTGAACTCACCTGTGGCCCACTGGAGGGCAATTGAAATTAATCACATGCTGAGGAGAGTGCCTTTTCAGTTAATCCGCGCAGTCTCATGGAGTGCCTGTGACCAGGGAGCTTGCTGCTCCGAAACGCGTAAGGCAGAGAAACACTTCCGAATGAAGAAATGCCGGTTTGTCTTAATAAAGAATCATTGGAATTCTTCTGCTTTAGAGTGCGTCTTCAATCGAGGATAAACTGTTTTGCAACATGTTTACGGCAGTCCAGCCGTGAAGACTGCACCACCCCTCAAGCTGGAAATAAGGGGGCCACGGAGGCACAGAAGTGCTCAAAGTCTCCTTGTGGAAAAACAGATGGCACAATGACTGAACATTTCTCACTTCGAAGGCCCACCGGAGGGCCAAAAAAAATAAATGAAAAGCTTGCGAAAGCGCAGAACCCACTAAAGGTAACAATTATGTGTAAAGGCACTGCAGAACCCACTAGAGGGAAACAATTGTGTACTACATATCCCAGCATGCAATACACGTTGAACTCACCTGTGGCCCACTGGAGGGCAATTGAAATTATTCACATGCTGAGGAGAGTGCCTTTTCAGTTGTACTGCGCAGACTCATGGAGTGACTGTGCCCAAGGAGCTTGCTGCTCTGAAACGCGTAAGGCAGAGAAACACTTCCAAATGAAGAAATGCCGGTTTGCCTTAATAAAGAATCATTGGAATTCTTCTACTTTAGAGTGCGTCTTCAATCGAGGATAAATTGTTTTGCAACATATTTACGGCAGTCCAGCCGTGAAGACTGCACCACCCCTCAAGCTGGAATTAAGGGGGCCACAGAGGCATAGAACTGCTCAGAGTCTCCTTGTGGAAAAACAGATGGCACAATGACTGAACATTTCTCACTTCGGAGGCCCACCGGAGGGCCAAGAAAATAAATGAAAAACATGCGAAAGCGCAGAACACACTAAAGGTAACAATTATGTGTAAAGGCACTGCAGAACCCACTAGAGGGAAACAATTGTGTAATACATATCCCAGCATGCAATACACATTGAACTCACCTGTGGCCCACTGGAGGGCAATTGAAATTAATCACATGCTGAGGAGAGTGAATTTTCAGTTATACTGCGCAGTCTCATGGAGTGCCTGTGACCAAGGAGCTTGCTGCTCCGAAACGCGTAAGGCAGAGAAACACTTCCGAATGAAGAAATGCCGGTTTGCCTTAATAAAGAATCATAGGAATTCTTCTGCTTTAGAGTGCATCTTCAATCGAGGAAAAATCGTTTTGCAACATGTTTATGGCAGTCCAGCGTGAAGACTGCACCACCCCTCAAGCTGGAAATAAGGCGGCCACGAAGGCACAGAACTGCTCAGAGTCTCCTTGTGGAAAAACAGATGGCACAATGACTAAACATTTCTCACTTCGGAGGCCCACCGGAGTGCCAAGAAAATAAATGAAAAGCATGCGAAAGCGCAGAACCCACTAAAGGTAACAATTATGTGTAAAGGCACTGCACAACACACTAGAGGGTAACAATTGTGTACTACATATCCCAGCATGCAATACACGTTGAACTCACTTGTGGCCCACTAGATGGCAATTGAAATTAATCACATGCTGAGGAGAGTGCCTTTTCAGTTATACCGCGCAGTCTCATGGAGTGCCTGTGACCAGGGAGCTTGCTGCTCCGAAAGGCGTAAGGCAGAGAAACACTTCCGAATGAAGAAATGCCGGTTTGCCTTAATAAAGAATCATTGGAATTCTTCTGCTTTAGAGTGAGTCTTCAATCGAGGATAAATTGTTTTGCAACATGTTTACGGCAGTCCAGCCGTGAAGACTGCACCACCCCTCAAGCTGGAAATAAGGGGGCCACGGAGGCACAGAAGTGCTCCGAGTCTCCTTGTGGAAAAACAGATGGCAGAATGACTGAACATTTCTCACTTCGGAGGCCCACCGGAGGGCCAAGAAAATAAATGAAAAGCATGCGAAAGCGCAGAACCCACTAAAGGTAACAATTATGTGTAAAGGCACTGCAGAACCCACTAAAGGGAACAAATTGTGTACTACATATCCCAGCATGCAAAACACGTTGAACTCACCTGTGGCCCACTGTAGGGCAAATGAAATTAATCACGTGCTGAGGAGAGTGCCTTTTCAGTTATACTGCGCAGTTTCATGGAGTGCCTGTGACCAAGGCGCTTGCTGCCCTGAAATGCGAAAGGCAGAGAAACACTTCCGAATGACGAAATGCCGGTTTGTCTCAATAAAGAATCATTGGAATTCTTCTGCTTTAGAGTGCGTCTTCAATCGAGGATAAACTGTTTTGCAACATGTTTACGGCAGTCCAGCCGTGAAGACTGCACCACCCCTCAAGCTGGAAATAAGGGGGCCACGGAGGCACAGAAGTGCTCAGAGTTTCCTTGTGGAAAAACAGATGGCAGAATGACTGAACATTTCTCACTTCGGAGGCCCACCGGAGGGCCAAGAAAATAAATGAAAAGCATGCGAAAGCGCAGAACCTACTAAAGGTAACAATTATGTGTAAAGGCACTGCAGAACCCACTAGAGGGAAACGATTGTGTACTACATATCCCAGCATGCAATACACATTGAACTCACCTGTGGCCCACTGGAGGGCAATTGAAATTAATCACATGCTGAGGAGAGTGCCTTTTCAGTTATACTGCGCAGTCTCATGGAGTGCCTGTGACCAAGGAGCTTGCTACTCCGAAACGCGTAAGGCAGAGAAACACTTCCGAATGAAGAAATGCCGGTTTGCCTTAATAAAGAATCATTGTAATTCTTCTGCTTTAGAGTGCGTCTTCAATCGAGGATAAATTGTTTTGCAACATGTTTACGGCAGACCAGCCGTGAAGACTGCACCACCCCTGAAGTTGGAAATAAGGGGGCCACGGAGGCACAGAACTGCTCAGAGTCTCCTTGTGGAAAAACAGATGGCACAATGGCTGAACATTTCTCACTTTGGAGGCCCACCGGAGGGCCAAGAAAATAAATGAAAAGCATGCGAAAGCGCAGAACCCACTAAAGGTAACAATTATGTGTAAAGGCACAGCAGAACCCACTAGAGGGAAACAATTGTGTACTACATATCCCAGCATGCAATACACATTGAGCTCACCTGTGGCCCACTGGAGGGCAATTGAAATTAATCACTTGCTGAGGAGAGTGCCTTTTCAGTTATACTGCGCAGTCTCATTGAGAGCCTGTGACCAAGGAGCTTGCTGCTCCGAAAGTCATAAGGCAGAGAAACACTTCCAAATGAAGAAATGCCAGTTTGCCTTAATAAAGAATCATTGGAATTCTTCTGCTTTAGAGTGCGTCTTCAATCGAGGATAAATTGTTTTGCAAGATGTTTACGGCAGTCCAGCCGTGAAGACTGCACCACCCCTCAAGCTGGAAATAAGGGGGCCACGGAGGCACAGAACTGCTCAGAGTCTCCTTGCAGAAAATCAGATGGCACAATGACTGAACATTTCTCACTTCGGAGGCCCACCGGAGGGACAAGAAAATAAATGAAAAGCATGCGAAAGGCCAAAACCCACTGAAGGTAACAATTATGTGTAAAGGCACTGCAGAACCCACTAGAGGGAAACAATTGTGTACTACATATCCCAGCATGCAATACACGTTGAACTCACCTGTGGCCCACTGGAGGGCAATTGAAATTAATCACATGCTGAGGAGAGTGCCTTTTCAGTTGTACTGCGCAGTCTCATGGAGTGCCTGTGATCAAGGAGCTTGCTGCTCCGAAACGCGCAAGGCAGAGAAACACTTCTGAATGAAGAAATGCCGGTTTGCCTTAATAAAGAGTCATTGGAATTCTTCTGCTTTAGAGTGCGTCTTCAATCGAGGATAAATTGTTTTGCAACATGTTTACGGCAGTCCAGCCGTGAAGACTGCACCACCCCTCAAGCTGGAAATAAGGGGGCCACGGAGGCACAGAACTGCTCAGAGTCTCCTTGTGGAAAGACAGATGGCACAATGACTGAACATTTCTCACTTCGGAGGCCCACTGGAGGGCCAAGAAAATAAATGAAAAGCATGCGAAAGCACATAACCCACTAAAGGTAACAATTATGTGTAAAGACACTGCAGAACCCACTAGAGGGAAACAATTGTGTACTACATATCCCAGCATGCAATACACGTTGAACTCACCTGTGGCCCACTGGAGGGCATTTGAAATTAATCACATGCTGAGGAGAGTGCCTTTTTAGTTGTACTGCGCAGTCTCATGGAGTGCCTGTGATCAAGGAGTTTGCTGCTCCGAAACGCGTAAGGCAGAGAAACACTTCCGAATGAAGAAATGCTGGTTTGCCTTAATAAAGAATCATTGGAATTCTTCTGCTTTAGAGTGCGTCTTCAATCGAGGATCAATTGTTTTGCAACATGTTTACGGCAGTCCAGCCGTGAAGACTGCACCACCCCTCAAGCTGGAAATAAGGGGGCCACGGAGGCACAGAACTGCTCAGAGTCTCCTTGTGGAAAAACAGATGGCACAATGACTGAACATTTCTCACTTCGGAGGCCCACCTGAGGGCCAAGAAAATAAATGAAAAGCATGCGAAAGCGCAGAACCCACTAAAGGTAACAATTATGTGTAAAGGCACAGCAGAACCCACTAGAGGGAAACAATTGTGTACTACATATCCCAGCATGCAATACACATTGAGCTCACCTGTGGCCCACTGGAGGGCAATTGAAATTAATCACTTGCTGAGGAGAGTGCCTTTTCAGTTATACTGTGCAGTCTCATTGAGAGCCTGTGACCAAGGAGCTTGCTGCTCCGAAAGTCATAAGGCAGAGAAACACTTCCAAATGAAGAAATGCCAGTTTGCCTTAATAAAGAATCATTGGAATTCTTCTGCTTTAGAGTGCGTCTTCAATCGAGGATAAATTGTTTTGCAAGATGTTTACGGCAGTCCAGCCGTGAAGACTGCACCACCCCTCAAGCTGGAAATAAGGGGGCCACGGAGGCACAGAACTGCTCAGAGTCTCCTTGCAGAAAATCAGATGGCACAATGACTGAACATTTCTCACTTCGGAGGCCCACCGGAGGGACAAGAAAATAAATGAAAAGCATGCGAAAGGCCAAAACCCACTGAAGGTAACAATTATGTGTAAAGGCACTGCAGAACCCACTAGAGGGAAACAATTGTGTACTACATATCCCAGCATGCAATACACGTTGAACTCACCTGTGGCCCACTGGAGGGCAATTGAAATTAATCACATGCTGAGGAGAGTGCCTTTTCAGTTGTACTGCGCAGTCTCATGGAGTGCCTGTGATCAAGGAGCTTGCTGCTCCGAAACGCGCAAGGCAGAGAAACACTTCTGAATGAAGAAATGCCGGTTTGCCTTAATAAAGAGTCATTGGAATTCTTCTGCTTTAGAGTGCGTCTTCAATCGAGGATAAATTATTTTGCAACATGTTTACGGCAGTCCAGCCGTGAAGACTGCACCACCCCTCAAGCTGGAAATAAGGGGGCCACAGAGGCACAGAACTGCTCAGAGTCTCCTTGTGGAAAGACAGATGGCACAATGACTGAACATTTCTCACTTCGGAGGCCCACCGGAGGGCCAAGAAAATAAATGAAAAGCATGCGAAAGCACATAACCCACTAAAGGTAACAATTATGTGTAAAGACACTGCAGAACCCACTAGAGGGAAACAATTGTGTACTACATATCCCAGCATGCAATACACGTTGAACTCACCTGTGGCCCACTGGAGGGCATTTGAAATTAATCACATGCTGAGGAGAGTGCCTTTTTAGTTGTACTGCGCAGTCTCATGGAGTGCCTGTGATCAAGGAGTTTGCTGCTCCGAAACGCGTAAGGCAGAGAAACACTTCCGAATGAAGAAATGCTGGTTTGCCTTAATAAAGAATCATTGGAATTCTTCTGCTTTAGAGTGCGTCTTCAATCGAGGATCAATTGTTTTGCAACATGTTTACGGCAGTCCAGCCGTGAAGACTGCACCACCCCTCAAGCTGGAAATAAGGGGGCCACGGAGGCACAGAACTGCTCAGAATCTCCTTGTGGAAAAACAGATGGTACAATGACTGAACATTTCTCACTTCGGAGGCCCACCGGAGGGCCAAGAAAATAAGTGAAAAGCATGCGAAAGCGCAGAATCCACTAAAGGTAACAATTATGTGTAAAGGCACTGCAGAACCCACTAGAGGGAAACAATTGTGTACTACATATCCCAGCATGCAATACATGTTGAACTCACCTGTGGGCCACTGGAGGGCAAATGAAATTAATCACATGCTGAGGAGAGTGCCTTCTCAGTTGTACTGCGCAGTCTCATGGAGTGCCTGTGATCAAGGAGCTTGCTGCTCCGAAACGCGCAAGGCAGAGAAACACTTCTGAATGAAGAAATGCCGGTTTGCCTTAATAAAGAGTCATTGGAATTCTTCTGCTTTAGAGTGCGTCTCCAATCGAGGATAAATTGTTTTGCAACATGTTTACGGCAGTCCAGCCGTGAAGACTGCACCACCCCTCAAGCTGGAAATAAGGGGGCCACAGAGGCACAGAACTGCTCAGAGTCTCCTTGTGGAAAGACAGATGGCACAATGACTGAACATTTCTCACTTCGGAGGCCCACCGGAGGGCCAAGAAAATAAATGAAACGCATGCGAAAGCGCATAACCCACTAAAGGTAACAATTATGTGTAAAGACACTGCAGAACCCACTAGAGGGAAACAATTGTGTACTACATACCCCAGCATGCAATACACGTTGAACTCACCTGTGGCCCACTGGAGGGCAATTGAAATTAATCACATGCTGAGGAGAGTGCCTTTTCAGTTGTACTGTGCAGCCTCATGGAGTGCCTGTGATCAAGGATCTTGCTGCTCCAAAACGCGTAAGGCAGAGAAACACTTCCGGCCCACCGGAGTTCCAAGAAAATAAATGAAAAGCATGCGAAAGCGCAGAAGCCACTAAAGGTAACAATTATGTGTAAAGGCACTGCAGAACCCACTAGAGGGAAACAATTGTGTACTACATATCCCAGCATGCAATACACGTTGAACTCACCTGTGGCCCACTGGAGGGCAATTGAAATTAATCACATGCTGAGGAGAGTGCCTTTTCAGTTGTACTGCGCAGTCTCATGGAGTGCCTGTGATCAAGGAGCTTGCTGCTCCGAAACGCGCAAGGCAGAGAAACACTTCTGAATGAAGAAATGCCGGTTTGCCTTAATAAAGAGTCATTGGAATTCTTCTGCTTTAGAGTGCGTCTTCAATCGAGGATAAATTGTTTTGCAACATGTTTACGGCAGTCCAGCCGTGAAGACTGCACCACCCCTCAAGCTGGAAATAAGGGGGCCACGGAGGCACAGAACTGCTCAGAGTCTCCTTGTGGAAAGACAGATGGCACAATGACTGAACATTTCTCACTTCGGAGGCCCACCGGAGGGCAAGAAAATAAATGAAAAGCATGCGAAAGCGCATAACCCACTAAAGGTAACAATTATGTGTAAAGACACTGCAGAACCCACTAGAGGGAAACAATTGTGTACTACATATCCCAGCATGCAATACACGTTGAACTCACCTGTGGCCCACTGGAGGGCATTTGAAATTAATCACATGCTGAGGAGAGAGCCTTTTTAGTTGTACTGCGCAGTCTCATGGAGTGCCTGTGATCAAGGAGTTTGCTGCTCCGAAACGCGTAAGGCAGAGAAACACTTCCGAATGAAGAAATGCCGGTTTGCCTTAATAAAGAATCATTGGAATTCTTCTGCTTTAGAGTGCGTCTTCAATCGAGGATCAATTGTTTTGCAACATGTTTACGGCAGTCCAGCCGTGAAGACTGCACCACCCCTCAAGCTGGAAATAAGGGGGCCACGTAGGCACAGAACTGCTCAGAGTCTCCTTGTGGAAAAACAGATGGTACAATGACTGAACATTTCTCCCTTCGGAGGCCCACCGGAGGGCCAAGAAAATAAGTGAAAAGCATGCGAAAGCGCAGAACCCACTAAAGGTAACAATTATGTGTAAAGGCACTGCAGAACCCACTAGAGGGAAACAATTGTGTACTACATATCCCAGCATGCAATACATGTTGAACTCACCTGTGGGCCACTGGAGGGCAAATGAAATTAATCACATGCTGAGGAGAGTGCCTTCTCAGTTATACTGCGCAGTCTCATGGAGTACCTGTGACCAAGGAGCTTGCTGCTCCGAAATGCGTAAGGCAGAGAAACACTTCCGAATAAAGAAATGCCGGTTTGCCTTAATAAAGAATCATTGGAATTCTTCTGTTTTAGAGTGCGTCTTCAATCGAGGATAAATTGTTTTGCAACATGTTTACTGCAGTCCAGCCGTGAAGACTGCACCACCCCTCAAGCTGGAAATAAGGTGGCCACGGAGGCACAGAACTGCTCAGAGTCTCCTTGTGGAAAAACAGATGGCACAATGACTGAACATTTCTCACTTCGGAGGCCCACCGGAGGGCCAAGAAAATAAATGAAAAGCATGCGAAAGCGCAGAAGCCACTAAAGGTAACTATTATGTGTAAAGGCACTGCAGAACCCACTAGAGGGAAACAATTGTGTACTACATATCCCAGCATGCAATACACGTTGAACTCACCTGTGGCCCACTGGAGGGCAATTGAAATTAATCACATGCTGAGGAGAGTGCATTTTCAGTTGTACTGCGCAGTCTAATGGAGTGCCTGTGATCAAGGAGCTTGCTGCTCCGAAACGCGTAAGGCAGAGAAACACTTCTGAATGACGAAATGCCGGTTTGCCTTAATAAAGAGTCATTGCAATTCTTCTGCTTTAGAGTGCGTCTTCAATCGAGGATAAATTGTTTTGCAACATGTTTACGGCTGTCCAGCCGTGAAGACTGCACCACCCCTCAAGCTGGAAATAAGGGGGCCACGGAGGCACAGAACTGCTCAGAGTCTCCTTGTGGAAAAACAGATGGCACAATGACTGAACATTTCTCACTTCGGAGAAAATAAATGAAAAGCATGCGAAAGCGCAGAACCCACTAAAGGTAACAATTATGTGTAAAGGCACTGCAGAACCCACTAGAGGGAAACAATTGTGTACTACATATCCCAGCATGCAATACATGTTGAACTCACCTGTGGGCCACTGGAGGGCAAATGAAATTAATCACATGCTGAGGAGAGTGCCTTCTCAGTTATACTGCGCAGTCTCATGGAGTACCTGTGACCAAGGAGCTTGCTGCTCCGAAATGCGTAAGGCAGAGAAACACTTCCGAATGAAGAAATGCCGGTTTGCCTTAATAAAGAATCATTGGAATTCTTCTGCTTTAGAGTGCGTCTTCAATCGAGGATAAATTGTTTTGCAACATGTTTACGGCAGTCCAGCCGTGAAGACTGCACCACCCCTCAAGCTGGAAATAAGGTGGCCACGGAGGCACAGAACTGCTCAGAGTCTCCTTGTGGAAAAACAGATGGCACAATGACTAAACATTTCTCACTTCGGAGGCCCACCGGAGGGCCAAGAAAATAAATGAAAAGCATGAGAAAGCGCAGAACCCACTAAAGGTAACAATTATGTGTAAAGGCACTGCAGAACCCACTAGAGGGAAACAATTGTGTACTACATATCCCAGCATGCAATACATGTTGAACTCACCTGTGGGCCACTGGAGGGCAAATGAAATTAATCACATGCTGAGGAGAGTGCCTTCTCAGTTATACTGCGCAGTCTCATGGAGTACCTGTGACCAAGGAGCTTGCTGCTCCGAAATGCGTAAGGCAGAGAAACACTTCCGAATGAAGAAATGCCGGTTTGCCTTAATAAAGAATCATTGGAATTTTTCTGCTTTAGAGTGCGTCTTCAATCGAGTGATCAAGCTTGCGGGAGCGCAGGCGAAACGCGTTATGCTGGGCACTTGCCACTTATCTCTGATGCATTGATATCACCGAATAAAAGCACTTTTTTCTAAGGATTTGCCCCGTGTGGTCCGTACCTACTGTGCTGCTGTGAAGTTGGCGCTTTAAGGACTTTTGGTTTTCCATATATATATATATATATATATATATATATTCACTGAAAAAACCATAGGTTTCAGGGACGTTATAGTTACAAATTAGCATTTAAAAAACCTTTGAAATTCACTGAAAAAACCATAGGTTTTAGGGACAGTTATAGTTAGTTGGACATTGCACTCGTACAAAACCCGTGAAATTCCCCCGTTATAGTTAGTCCAGCTAACTATAACTCGCGCCCCGCAATGCACTGCTGATGATGTCACATATTACATCACTCATGACATGGTCAGTGACATCACTGATGACATCTCTGATGACATCTCAAATGACATCACTGATGACATCATCCAGTGACTGTGTGTTTCTGTAAAGTTTAAATATTTTTAATATATATAGGAAAAGACGTATTGAAGAATGAGTGGGTGTGTAAGTGTCTGTATGGATGATTTAGTAGGTGCATGTCTGACTGTATAAGTGAGTGATTTAACGTATCTTACTGAATGCATGGGTTAGTGACTAAACTGGGTGAATGTCTGTATCCGTCTGTCTGTTGCTGTGTAAGTGGCTGCATGTGTTTGTGAATAGCTACATGAGTGTCTATATGAGTTATTGAATGCTTGTGTGAGTATCTGTATGGGTGCCTGAGTGTTTGTGTGGGAGGGGTGTGTGCGACTCTGTGCATAGATGTGTGAGTGGGTGATTCACTGGGTGGATGGTTTCAAGAGTGCATCTGTGATAGACTGTATGGGTGGGTAAGTGTGTGTAAGAGTGTGTTAGTGAGTGAATGTATGTCCCAGTGGTACATGTGTGAGTAACTACATATGTGAAAGGCAGTATATATGTGTGTTGGAGTATATAAATAGCTATAAGCGAGAGTGAGTGATTGTGATAGTGGCTATATGGATGAGTGTGTGCTTGTATCAGTGATTGTATAAGAGCGTAAGAATGTGCTAGTATTTGTATGAGTAAGTGAGCTGGTGTGTGTATAACTGTATAGGTGAGTAAATGGTAGTGTGTTTAATTATTTGCATGACTGACTAGGTGTGTGAGTACCTCTATGGATGAGTGGCGGTGTTTGAGTGTCTATATAGGAGTATGAGTGCATATGATAGTCCTGTACTGAGTGACCATAAGTATGAGTGACTGTACGGGTGAGTGAGTGGATGTGTGTGTGTCGACCTAAGAATCAGTGAGTGGGTATGTAGTTAGTGGTGTTGGAGTGTCTATGGTTTTGCGAATGGCAGTCTGTAATTTAGAGTGGGTGTATCAAAGGTTATATTAGGGTGTGAGAAGATGCATGAAATTATCACATGGATGATGTCATCAGTGATGTCATTTGAGATGTCATCAGTGATGTCATCAGTGATGTCACTGACCATGTCATGAGTGATGTAATATGTGACGTCATCAGCAGTGCATTGCGGGGGCGCGAGTTATAGATAGCTGGACTAACTATAACGGGGGAATTTCACGGGTTTTGTACGAGTGCAATGTCCAACTAACTATAACTGTCCCTAAAACCTATGGTTTTTTCAGTGAATTTCAAAGGTTTTTAAATGCTAATTTGTAACTATAACGTCCCTGAAACCTATGGTTTTTTCAGTGAATTTCAAAGGTTTTTTAAATGCTAATTTGTAACTATAACATGTCTGAAACCTACGGTTTTTTCAGTGAATTTCAAAGGTTTTGTAAATGACAATTTTTAAATGTATTAATTGTTATATAAATTTTTTTTATACTGATTCACTACATTTTTAGAAACAATTTTTTTTACATATTTTATTTTTTAAATTACATTGTAATTGCATTATACATTACATTACAAAAAATACTTTCTCAGAATGAATTACTTTAGTTTAAATACTTTGCACATAGGCAATAGACTTTTAAGTACAGTAGTTACAGTTGTTGCAATGGGCAACACATTTTCAAACACAATGCAACATTCAGCTCAATGTGAATTTCTAGTTAAATGCAATTAGTTACTTTATGGATTACTTTTCTAACCACAGGACTGGATCCTAGATTCAGTCCTGGGACATCACCTGTAAACAGTTGAGTAAAAGCGTTTTGGTTACAGTCGTGATTTTTAAGGAATATTATTGTACTTTAAAAGTTGACACTTAGAAACTTTTTCTCATAGAATCACCAATGTTATCCTATGGAAGGAAATTCACTTAGAAGGTAAAAACTGTTATCGTTACTTTTTCTTACTCAGTGTTGGATCCTGGATCCAGCACTGGTGCATCTCCTGTAAACAGTTGAAAGAATGCGTTTAAGTCATACAGGCGATTTTTTAGGAATATTTGTAGTTTGTGAAAATCGACACTTTGAAACTTTTCTGCTAAAAACCAGACAATGGATTCCTATGGAAGAAAATATAAGTTACTGGTAAGTACGGTTAAAATTACTTTTCAGGGTCAGTGCTGGGCTAAAAGATGCAGCACTGGGTTCTCTCCTGATAACAGGTGAGTAAATTGGAATTCGTACTTTGGTTGATTTTAGAGGAATATTATAAAGTTCCAAAACTCCACACTTAGAAGAATTTCCAAGTGAAACCAGTCAATGTTAGCCTATGGAAGGAAATTCAAGTTACTGGTAAGTACGGTTAAAATTACTTTTCAGGACCAGTACTGGGCTGAAAGATGCAGCACTGAGGTCTCTCCTGATAACAGGTGAGTAAATCAGAATTCGGATTTCGGCTGATTTTAGAGGAATATTTGTATGTTTCAAAAATCAACACTTAGAAACTTTTTCAGCAAAAGCAGGCAATGATATCCTATGGAAGGAAATTCAAGTTACTGGTAAGTACGGTTAAAATTACTTTTGAGGATCAGTACTGGGCTGAAAGATGCAGCACTGAGGTCTCTCCTGATAACAGGTGAGTAAATCGGAATTCGTATTTCGGCTGATTTTAGAGGAATATTTTAAAGTTCCAAAACTCCACACTTAGAAGAATTTCCAAGTGAAACCAGTCAATGTTAGCCTATGAAGGAAATTCAAGTTACCGGTAAGTACGGTTAAAATTACTTTTCAGGACCAGTACTGGGCTGAAAGATGCAGCACTGAGGTCTCTCCTGATAACAGCTGAGTAAATCAGAATTCGGCTGATTTTAGAGGAATATTTGTATGTTTCAAAAATCAACACTTAGAAACTTTTTCAGCAAAAAGCAGGCAATGATATCCTATGGAAGGAAATTCAAGTTACTGGTAAGTACGGTTAAAATTACTTTTCAGGATTAGTACTGGGCTGAAAGATGCAGCACTGAGGTCTCTCCTGATAACAGGTGAGTAAATCGGAATTCGTATTTCGGATGATTTTAGAAGAATATTTGCACAATGGTGAAGGGAGGGGCGGGGCTTGAGGTGACATCTGTGCAAACGCGCCCCGTGGCGCGTTTTAAGTTGGGGGATTAAGTCCCCTTGAATCCTGAGGGTCCCTAGGGGACAACTAGCCCACCAGGAACCTCCAATATGCGCCAGGGGGCTGCGTTGCAGAGACGTGTAGAGAGGCCACACCTCTTTTTACACCTCTCTGCAACGCAGCTCTGTGGCGCTTTCTGGATGTACCTGTTGGGCTAGTTCTACCGAGGGACAAAATGGCTGCCAACATTTCCTGAATCGGAATGTTGACAGCCAGCTGACAGCCAATTAACATGCAGCTCGTGATCGGGAGGGTACGCGGACCCTACTCGGCCATAGATATCACTATCTTTTTACTTTTGATTTTCTCAGCAACTACTGAACGGATTTACACCATTTAACAAAAGGGTTCTTTCTGAACCAAGAACTACCTCTTTGCCAAATTTGGTGTAATTCCGTTCAGCAGTTCGAGCTGTAGCCGTGTCTAAAGTTTCCTATGGAAAATTGCATGGGGAAAACGCGTTTTGGGACCCCCCTTTTTCTCGGCCCCGCTTGACGAATCCCCCGAGACTTTCAGGGTAGGAGCGGACCGGAGCGGGCCACAAAGTTTGAAAATTTTGCGAAGATACGTCAACCGGCAAGAGAGTTATTTCAAATAGAATGTTGCGGATTTCCTATGGATAATAGGTTGTAACTATAACTATCTACTGGCGACCGCCAGTAGATAATATATATATATTTATATATATATAAAACACAAACTCCGTATTCCTTCCAGAAACCGGACGCCAACACAGGGGCTCGTGCTCGATTTTAAAAGCTTTCAAAACTTTTATTCGCTCGGTGACGCGTTTCGCCTGCCTCCTCAGGCTTGTTCACACAATATATATATATATTATCTACTGGCGGTCGCCAGTAGGTAGTTATAGTTAGGACCTCGTTTCTATTCAAATAGCGTTTTTTCTTTTGCCAATATCGTTGGTGCCGTTTGACGAATCTTTGCGAAATTCTTAAAATTAGTGGGGCGTTCCGGCCAGCTCCTGTCTTGAAAGTTTCGGGGTGATTCGTCAAGCGGGGGCGGAGAAAAAGGGGGGTCCCAAAACGCGTTTTCCCCATGTTAATTTCCATAGGAATTTTGAAACAGATTACAGCCCGAACTGCTGAACGGAATTACACCAAATTTGGCAAAAAGGTAGCCCTTGGTTCAGAAAGAGACCTTTTTTTTAAATGGTGTAAATCTGTTCAGTAGTTCCTGAGAAATTAGAAAAAGAAAAATATCGATATCTGAGCACCGAGGAGGAGTCGTGAACCCCTCCCGGGCACGAGCTTCACCCTGATTGGCTGCCAACACTCCAAACCAGGAAGTGTTGGCAGCCACCTTGTGACTCAGTAACCGAGTCACAAGAAAAGAGTGGAAAAAGGTTGAAAAACAAGGAAAGGGGCAGGGTAGAAACACCCTGACCCCCTAGGCCTGCTCAGGGGGTCCCACAAGCATTTTTTTTTTTTTTTTTAAACAGCAGAATTTGTGTTGGGGACGTGGCCTCGGAACACCTCTCTGCAACACAGCTCTGTGGCACTTACTGGAGGTACCTGGTGGGCTACTTGGCCCCCAGGGACCCTCAAGATTCAAGGGGACTTAGTCCCACAACTTACAACGCGCCAGGGGGCGCCTTTGCACAGTGGTGCAGGGAGGGGGCGGGGCCTGATATAACAAGTTACCAATCCTGCTTTGTGGGACTTACTGGAGGTTATAAAAGGGGTAGTTGGCCCCCAAGGTTGACATTGGGGGCTAACTATCCCTCCTGTTACCTTCGCTAAATCCCACACAGTGGGATTGCTAAAAGGTGTTTGGAGGCCACGCTCACCTTTCTCCACCACTCTGCAAACGCGACTGCTATGTTATAGTTAGAAATTAGCATTTAAAAAACCTTTGAAATTCACTGAAAAAACCATAGGTTTCAGGGACGTTATAGTTAGAAATTAGCATTTAAAAAACCTTTGAAATTCACTGAAAAACCATAGGTTTCAGGCACGTTATAGTTAGAAAATTAGCATTTAAAAAACCTTAGAAATTCACTGAAAAAACCATAGGTTTCAGGGACGCTATAGTTAGTTGGACATTTCACTCGTCAAAACCAGTGAAATTCCGCCGTTATAGTTAGTTCAGCTAACTATAACTCGTGCCCCGCAATGCACTGCTGATGACGTCACATATTACATCATTCATGACATGGTCAGTGACATCACTGATGACATCTCAAATGACATTACTGATGACATCACTGATGACTTCATCCACGTGAAAATCTGATGCACCTCCTCACACCCTAATATAACCTTTGATACACCCACTCTAAAATACAGACTACCATTTTCGAAACCATAGACACACCAATACCAGTTACTACATACGCACTCACTGATTCCTAGGTCTACACACACATCCACTCATTCACCCATACAGTCACTCATACATACAGTCACTCATTAATACAACACTATCATATGCACTCATACACCTATACAGACACTCACACACCACCACTCACCCATAGAGTTACTTACACAGCTAGTCAGTCATGCAAAGAATCAATCACACTTCCATTTACTCACCTATACAGTTATACACACACCACCTCACTTATTCATACAGATACTAACGCATACTTACTCTCTTATACAATCACTAATACAAGTACACACTCATCCATACAGCCACTCTCACAATCACTGACTCTCACGTATAGTCATTTATATACTCCAACTCTCACATACACTGCCTTTTAGATATAGTTACTTGGACATGTACCACTGAGACATCCATTCACTCACCAACACACCCATACACACACTCACCCACCCATACAGCTGTTTCCACATGCACTCTTGAACCCATACACCCAGTGAATCAACCATTCACACATCTATGCACAGAGTCACACACCTCCCACCCACGCACACATACACTCAGGCACCCATACAAATACTCAGGCAACCAATCAATAACCCATACAGACACTCATGTAGCTAGTCACCAACCCATGCAGCAGCTTACACAACAACAGACAGACTAATACAGACATTCACACAGTTTAGTCACTAACCCATGCATTCAGTAAGCCACATTTAATCACTCACTTATACAGTCAGTCACACACCTACTAAATCTTCCATCCAGACACTTATACACCCACTCATTCTTCAATACACCTTGGCATATATATAAAACATATTTAAACTTTATAGAAACACACAGTCACTGGATGATGTCATCAGTGATGTCATTGGTGATGTCATTTGAGATGTCATCAGTGATGTCATCAGTCATGTCACTGACCATGTCATGAATGATGTAATATGTGACGTCATCAGCAGGGCATTGTTGGGGCGCGAGTTATAGTTAGCTGAACTAACTATAACGGCAGAATTTCACTGGTTTTGTACGAGTGAAATGTCCAACTAACTATAACGTCCCTGAAACCTATGGTTTTTTCAGTGAATTTCTAAGGTTTTTTAAATGCTAATTTCTAACTATAACGTGCCTGAAACCTATGGTTTTTCCAGTGAATTTCAAAGGTTTTTTAAATGCTAATTTCTAACTATAACGTCCCTGAAACCTATGGTTTTTTTCAGTGAATATATATATATATATTTTTTTTGGGTGGTTTGAATAATATTATTAACTCTTACATAGTCACGTATTCATTTGAATAGTATCCTGCATTTATTTGTATATGTATCTATAACCATGCATTTAAATGTATACTGAGATGCTTGCCATGTTAACTTCACCAGAGGCCTTAACATTTGAATCTTAATGTTTAACCTACAACGTTAAAGTTTGCTCATGTTCCAATGTTTTTCTCGCCTCTGCAGGTACATTCGTATGATCTCATAGTTAGAGAAAGGCACATTGTGTATGAGGGATAGTGAGGCTTGGGAGAAGTACATATGGCGAGGATGGGAGGTGCGAATGAACAAAGGGACTACTGCCCATACTGTATCTGGAGACTGGAGGAATCCTAGGACATTCTGATGTGTGGACCAAAAGAAAGGAGTTACAAGTGTAGTTGCCAAGTTTTACTGTGTGAAGGTGGAAAGTAATGAGACATGTGATATGGGATTCTCAAATGTTCTTTTGTGGATTTAATTGCTGATCACACTTTGGTTTTAGTTAGATTCCTTTTAGGCTTCGAGATGTACTGACCTCTTTACTTTATTCTGTTGTGTGGCTTTATGCTATACAATGCCTCTGATTTTGAGAGAACGTCTACAGAAGTTCTCTACAATGCTGACACGTTCCTTTTTTTAAAATCTAATTCGGGCTTCCCCAGTCAAACTATGTAGATTACGTTTTGTAAGTTAATTTAGATTCTCTCATGCCTAGGAAAGAGGAACATAAATCATATTCTGAATATCAAATTCTGTTTTTAAATCTTCTGCATTGCCATTACTTAATTTCTTGTTTGTTTCATGTTATTGAGACTTAACTTTGTCAGATGGTTTGGTCTGTTAGTAGTGATTCTGTATTTGTACAAAGTATTGTTACGACTAGTGCATATTTAAGCTTGGTTCTGAATTTATAATAAATCTATACTCAATCCCATCTACAGACTTTGGGTCCTCACTGTGTGGCCAAATGGGTTACACTGTAAATTGAATTTGTGAATGATGTTAGCTCCTCTTTTCCTTAGGCTCTTAAAAAGGTCCATTACAGGGAAATTTGGACAAGTGGCTCAGTGCTCTGGCATAGGCAACAACATACCTTGAGAGTATCTCTCTGTCTGACTCTCCTGTGAACTGGAACATCTGATAATTCTAAAAACAGAAAACTTTGATACAAGTTTAATTCTTAAATATATTGCAGTCTGTCTTTGCATTACTTCTAATTTAGCAATGTCTACCTTTGACTGTAGTTACACTTTCACTGCTTAATGTCTGCAATATGGATGTCTCGTTAGGACTTTTGTGCCTGAAATATACAGCACTGTAAGAAATTGGGTTACTCGTTAAGGAGGGTGAAACTCTACTAAAGCAGCAATCACAATCTTTGTCAGGCCGAAGTCACAAGCAAGCCTCAAGCTAACCTGTGCTCAATTGTCTAGTAGCTTGGCACAGAGCAGTCATGCTTCACTTAGAGACAATGTGTAAAGTATTTATGCAGCACTTCAAACACTATTAAAGAGAAAACACAAGAAAAATTCCACACCAATTGAGAAAAGTAGAGCAAGTTTTAATACGTAAAGCAAGACCAAAATGACAAAAATCCAATCAGAAGAATCAGACATTTGCACGTTTAAATATTTCAGTGAAAATAGCGCCAAAAGCATAGAGCGCTCACTGTGGCTATGGGGTTGCACCTGACAGGGACAATGTCACATCTTTAGGCCAACTACGATGGAGCACGGACTGGCTACAGTCATCCCAGTTAGACCTGCTGCAAAAGAGTACCATAAATCCTGGTTCCAAAGAGATGTGGAGTCCTGTGTTAAAGATGCATCACGCAGCAGAGGCAATGCAAGGTCCGGGCAAGGAGATACATCTCGCAGAGGCGGTTCTGGGGAGCTGCAAAGTGCAATGTGATGTCCATGCATGGAAAAATGCCACGCAGAGGCAGATCTGATGGGCTGCTTTGGGCGAGGCGATGTCCTTGCATGGATATGCATCACACAGCATTGATTCCTTCTTCAATTATTAATACTTTAAGCACAAAATTCACATTGTATACATTACAAATGCCTTGTTCTTTAAGGATCCGGTCAGTTAACTACATGTAATATGGATCCAAATGCACTGAGAAACAATACTTCAGAAATCCCTTTTGATTGTAAACAATGTTTTGTTTCTAGCTCGCAACTTCTCAAATGGAATATTCTCTGAATATATATTGTTAGAAATTGGGTTTATGGTTGGCAGAGGTATGCACCCTATCCAAGCAGGATCTACAGTCCTAGTCAGGGTAAGTGTAGTACACACTAAAAGTTTACTTGGGCTCAACCTCTGGTACTTTGGCACAGAGCAGTCAGGCTAAACTAAAAAGGCAATGTGTAAAGTATT
This sequence comes from Calotriton arnoldi, assembly GCA_963921515.1. NCBI lineage: Eukaryota > Metazoa > Chordata > Amphibia > Caudata > Salamandridae > Calotriton > Calotriton arnoldi. Next base: position 304,442 of record CAWUFW010010772.1, on the reverse strand, counting down.
TGTGCATGTACATACACACACACACAGACACACACAGTAGCACAGTAAAAACACCACAAAAGCACTCCACACTAGTTTAGAAAAATAGCCAATATTCATCTGCGTAAAACAAGACCATAACAAAAAAAATCAAACATACACAAGTCAAGTTATGAATTCTGCAAGTTTAAATCAAAGATCAGTAGCTCCAGCTAGGGCTATCTGGTCGCGCTTGACCAGAGCAAATCCAAAAGTTCAGTCCGACCACCATGGAGCACGAGCTGGATTTAGGAGTCACACAGACCTGCTGACAGTATCTTGGTTGCATCGAAGCTCGAGGACGATGCCCTGATAAAGGAGGGGATGAGCCACTGTCGAAGGTGATGCGTCGTTTCTGAAGTTGGCCAACGACATTGATGTATCAATGTCAAGCAGTGATGTGCGTCGGGGCGATGAGTCAATGTTGAACCGCTGGGCTGTAGGCTATGCGTGCAGCACACGAGCAATGCATTGGCACGAAGCTGCACAGGACTGGGAATGCGTCGGAGTCTGGGGACGGTGCATCACAGATGTTGGCACTGCGGTGTCCGAGACTTGTGCAACAGCGGTGATGCAGTGATGCGGAGGCGCTGCATCGGCAAAGTTGGGGCTGCAATGTAAGTCGTGGTTGTTGCATTGCGCAATTGGGGAGCAGTGTCCACGGCTTTGGTGCAGACAGCAGCGATGTGGCAATATCGCAGGGAAATGCGCCGGTTCCGATCGACGCATCAGTGTGGATGCATTGGTTTCTTGGGTTGCAGCACCAAACACTCAGTTCCAAGGGTCCAGGGTTGGATTTGGCACCACTTGGCAGAGCAGGATTCACAGCAGAGGATCCCTGGTGCTAGTAGCAAGATGCAGGTGAAGCCTTTGATATCTCTGAGACTTCAGACACAGGAGGCAAGCCCAAGCAAGCCCTTGGGGAACCTATAGAGAGGCAGGATGGAGAGAGTCAAGTCCAGATCTCTCACTCCCAGGTAAGAAGCAGTAGGCAGCAGGCCAACACAGCAAAGCAAGCAGCAAAGTCCCTCCTGGCAGAAAAGCAGCTCTTCTTCCTGGTAGAATGTCCTCAGTTCCAGAAGCATTTAGAGTATATGGTGTCAGAGGTCCGGTACATATACCCATTTTAGCCTTTGAAGTAGGGAGACTTCAAAGAAATGCCTTTGTAGTTCACAAGACCCTGCCCTGGCTCCAGACTCACTACAGGGAGGTATGCAACCCTTTGTGTGAGCACAGGCACAGCACTATTCAGGTGCAAGTGTCAGCTCCTCCCTCTCAGTCTAGCTCAGGAAGACCCATCAGCCTGGTGATGGGCCATCAGGATGTGAGTGGCATACCTCAGCTCCCTTTGTGGTGTGACTGTCGGAGGAAATGCAGAAAGACCAGCTGTTCACAGGACCCAGACGTGTATTCCAGAGAAAGGCAGAAAGCACAGAATGGTTACAGTAAGAAAATGCCAACTTCCTAAAAGTGGCATTTTCAGACCTGCAGTTTAAAAACCAACTTAACTAAAAGATACCCCAAACGTATACTTCCTATCTTTTCCAAATTGGAAGTAACACTTGTGAAATGTTACAAGGCAGCTCCAATGCTAACCTATGGGAGAGATAGGCCTTGCAGTAGTGAAAAGCAAATTTAATAGTTTGTTGCTACCAGGACATGTAAAACTTAAAAGTACATTCCATAACCTTTTAAGTACACTGCTCTGTGCCCAGGGGCTGTCCATGGCCTACTTTAAGAGTGACCTATCTGTAATAAAAAGGAAGGTTTAAGCCAGACAAGTAGGTTAACTTGTCAGGTTGAAATAGCAGTTTAAAACTGCACACACAGGCTCTGCAGTGCTGAGACATGTTTGAAGGCTATTCATGGGTGGTACAATCTGTGCTGCAGGCTCACTATTAGCATTTGATTTACAGGCCCTGGGCACATGTAGTGCACTGTACTAGGGACTTATAATTAAATCAAATATGCTAACCATGGAGAAACTAAATGCCATTCTATTTTAGACACAGAGCACATGCACTTTAGTAGTAGTTAGCAGTGGAAAAGTGCACAGAGTCTTAAATTTGGCAAAAATATAGTTCAGCACACAGTCAAAACAGTAGGTCAGAAAGCCAAAAGTCAGGTTGAAACCACACCAAAAAATGCCAGGTCTAACATGTGTCCCTGCCAGCAGAACTACCCACCTCCTTGGGAGTTCTCTTCACTAAGGCGTAAGAACCTGGAAAGACCATTAGTGCTGGTGTGTTCTGTTCCAGGATGGCGCTCCACCATAAAGTCCATTCCTTGTAGGAAGATGGACCACCATAACAGTTAAGGATCCTCATCCCTCTTCTGCATTAACCATCTGAGGGGCCTGTGGTTTTTCTGAACCCAAAAAAGAGTCCTAAACAAGTAGGGTCTTAGGTTCTTCAGCACTCAGACCTCAGCAGATGCGTCCCTCTCTGTTGCGCTCCACCTCTGTTCCCTAGGAAGTAACCTCCTACTATTGAAGGCTACAGGTTGATCTAGGCCCTCTTCATGTAGTTGTGAAAGCATGACCCCCATGCCATGCTCTGAGGCATCAGTCTGCACCACAAATTCTTAGGAGTAGTGAGGAGCCTTGAGCACGGGTGCTGCGCACATGGCCCGCTTCAGGGTGTCAAAAGTGGCCTGTTATGCCTCTAAGGGTACGGTTCAATCTCTCAACCAACCCATTGGTTTGGGGGGTAAGGAGAGAAGAACTTGTAGGTTACCCCACACTCCTTCCACATGGCTTTCATGTACAGGGACATGAAGTTGATACCACAGTAAGATATCACCTCCTTGAAGAAACCCACTCGGGTAAAGATTCTGTGACAGTAACTGTGCCTTGGCCATGGTGGGCACAGTTACTGTCCTCAGAGGGACAGCTTCTGGGTACCGGGTGGCATGGTCCACCAAGACCAGGATGAACTTGTTGGCCATGGCTGTCTGGGATTTAGAGGCCCCACAATGTCAAGACCTACCCACTCCAAATGGATGCTTACAACAGGGAAAGGATGCAGGGGGACTTTGCTTTTCCCCCCTCTCTTGCCACTTGCCTGACAAGTAGGACAGGACCTGTAGGATGCATCTGAGACCTTTCTCATCTGAGGCCAATAAAAGTGGGTGACAAGCCTGTTAAAGGTCTTGTCATACCCCAAATGACCTGCCAGTGGCAGACCCAGTAGGAAGGTTCTGAGTTACTGGGGTACCATGAGCACACGGGCTGCACCAGGCTCAGGAACCTTAGGCTCACTATACAGGAGACTATTCTCCCAGTAGATCAGGTGCTTGCTAGAGGTGTCACCCGCTGCCTGGGCCTCGGCCAGCTGACGAAGGCCCACAAAAGTAGGACACTCTTTCTGCGCCACACACAACTCCTCCCTGGAGGGACCTCCATCCTGCTGTCAATAGGTCAGCACAGGCAGGTTCCCCAGTTCGGCCACTTCTTCCCCTGTAGGTTCCAGGGCGTCCCCCTCAGGGGCAGCCTCCTCCTGGACCATGGGACTCTCAGGAGTGGGTTACTCGCACCTCTTGCCCTTCCTCTTCTTGGCAGGCACCTGGGCCACTCTTTCAGGCTCCAGGTCCTTCTGATCACCCTCACATGCTGCCATGGAACTTAAGGTCAGGCACATCCCCTCATGCAGCCCCAACATCTTCAAGAGTGACCTGCACTCCACCTCCTTCAATCAATCAACATTTGTAGAGTGTGGCCTTATTATCCCTGGGGATATCTGGGTGCTTGGGGTGCGAGGTCTCCTTGGAAAAGCCAGGTCTTGTGGTAACAGCAGGAAGAGGGAAGAGACAAGCAGAAAAATGCAAAACAGAGGGCAGAACAACGAGCATGCAGAAAAGGCAAAACAAAGGGCAGAAAACTAGCAGAAAAGGCAAAGCAGAGGGCAGAAAAACGAGCAGAAGAGGCAAAACAGAGAAGAAGAGGGCCGAACAAAGGGCAGGAAAATGAGCAGAAAAGGGCAAAACAGAGGGCAGAAAAGGCAAAACAGATCAGAAGAGGACAAAACAGAGTGTAGAACAATGAGCAGAAAAAGCAAAACATGAAGAGCAGGAAAGCGAGCAGAAAAGGCAAAACAGAGGCCAGAAAATGAGCAGAAAAGGCAAAACAGAGGGCAGAAAAACTAGCAGAAAAGGCAAAACAGAGCAAGAAATGAGCATAGGAGGCACAAACAGAGGGCAGCAGGTATTCAGGCAGCAGACGGTAGCGGACTGTGGGCAAGCTGGACAGGAAAACTGTTTCAGGTGGAGCTGGCATGAGGGCCTGCTTCAGGCTTCCAGGAGGTATGCTCCAGGTCATTGCCCAGCAGATAATCCACAGGCATAGACGGACTCACAGCTACCCTCAAGGAACCTGAAGCCCCCCCCCCCCCATTCAAAGGGAACTTGAGCCACTGAACATTGACTCTCTCGGTTGTCTAAAGCAACAACTTGGTGAACCACATTAGGGACTACCTGCTCTGAGGATGCCAGATGACACCGGACGGTCGTCATGCTGGCTCCTTTGTCTCTCAAAGCCTCCACCCTTTGCCCATTAATAGTAATCCACTGCCTATACTTCCTAGTATTGTCAGGCGTGAGGGTTCTCTCTACCATTTCACTGTCACCCAGGGACACTAGGGTAACCTCAGCTGTATTCCCACAACCAGCTGGGGCCAACTCCTCCCCAAGCGGTACACTAGCCATATCCAATTTGAGTTTTGCAAGCTCCAACTTGAGCTCCTTTCTTCCTGCCAGTCCTCCAGCTTCTCTGGGGTAAGGCCTTTGAAGAAACATTTTCTGAATGGGGCTCTCTCTCCATTCAGGCTGGCCCCCGCTCCACAGGCGGCCCTGGATTGTCCAGGAAATCCAGATGTAGACTTTTCTCATCATCATCTACAACATCATCTCCCTCCTCTGGGTGCACAGATTTCAGGCAGGCCCTCAGCGCCTTTTGCAACTCCTCCTTTTTAGTAAGGTCTCTAACAGAGCACTTGAGATCCTTGCTGAAATCTTTGAGATGGGTCACTGTGTAGGTTTCTGTGAGAAGTTGGCCTGGTATATGCTGTTCACTAATTAAAGTGGACACCTTGCACCAGAACAATTCGACTCTTATGGTAGATAGGTTTAAGACAACCTTTATAGAAAGCTATCCTAGTGGTAGCTGTGGAGAGCAGCCTTCAGGCTAAGTCTTGAAGGAATGTAAAGCAGCTTGTTTTACCACACAATCTCTTGAATCACCAAATGAAAAGACACCACACAGGTATATATATCAAATATATATGTATTTATTAATAAACACTCTCTACTAATCTCTTTATGAGATTAGAGGATAGGAACATATGTACAAGTCAAATATTATCAGGATAAGTTTAGCACAATTGAATATTACAATCTTAGTTTGCTAGACCTAGGTCTAGGGCATCTAGAATCGAGGGACCCCCAAGAACCACCCCAAGTAGTTGTAGGAGACCCACAGGGGACGGACGCGGTGACCTGGCACCGATGCGAATCCTGTACGAGTCTATGCACTCAGACGCGATTGAAATATCAATGTTAAAGGTCCCTTGCGTGTTCGAGGCGAACACACCGATCGGTCCTTGTACGAGTCGAAGGACGCGGTTACAGATGGTATTGCAAGGGAGTTGGACGCGTTGTGTCTAACACAGACGCGAACCTTGTGCGAGTCAGTGCAATGGAGATCTCAGAGTTACAGGCCCTTTGTGTGTTCGAGGCGAACACCGATCGGACTCAGTACGAGTCGAAGGATACAGTTTTAGATAGTGTTGCAAAGGAGATGGACGCGGTGTGTCTAACACAGACGCGAACCCTGTACGAGTCAGCGCAATTGTCGCACTTGGAAAGTTAGAGTTTTAGGACACTTCTAGGGAAGCTACAAGCAAGTCACTTACAGGGTAAGTAGTTCTAGGGCCCACACCCACAGGAGCACCGTAGTGCTGAAGTTACCTCACCCAGGGGAGCCGGGTGCATAGGTGTTCTTTGGTGTCGGGTCGCGGCGTCGTTTTCAATGGGAGCCAGTGAAGACTTGCTGCTTACGGCGACAGGAGAAGTGTCCGGAGGAATCCAAGCCTGGATTCGGAAGATGGAAGACCTGAAAGCAGAGGGGACAGTGTTCAAAGTCACTTGGCAGTGACTCGGGGCAAGGAAGATGGATGCCCACCGTCGTCGCAAGATTCAGGTCATCTGCAGTTGCCTTGACTCTTCAGCCACGAGGTCCAGGAGGCGTCGTCGACAACCAGGAGCTGGATTCGGCGTGTCCCACGATGTCTGCAGCTTACGGCGGTGTCGGCGACTCAATTGGAGCCACCAAGCCTTGGTAACAGCAAGTCTCAGGGAAAGTGTGAAGAGACAATGGCACAGACCAGCAAGGTCTGTTGGACTCACCCAGCGAGGGTAAGTCAGGGCAGGCCTGGAGCAACCAGGGGAGCCCTTTGGTTTCTTTATAGAGTCTTCTGGGGACCCACAAGCCGGCTGGCAAGGGATCGCGAAGACGCCTCAGGAGGATCCACTCACAGGGGCCCACGGTCACTCGGGACGTGGTAGGCCTCTGATCTTAGGAGGGATTCTTGCTGGAGGCTGGGACCACATGTGGTCCAAAGCACAAGTTCGTGGAACGTTGTGAAGGGGTTGCACTCGACAATAGTGCACGGTACCCAGGGGTCGCGGTTCCTCGTTACTCTTGGGGTCCACTGGCCTCAGCTTCGCTGGGGACTCACGATGGCCTTGGAGAAGTCAGGAAATCCACTTCTTGGGCTGCAGGGACTTTGGACTCCGGCGGGAGCAGCGTAGTTTGCGACCATCGTTTGTAGTTTTTGGTGCCTGCCAAGCAGGGGAGTCACTCCTTGACTCCAAGGGAGATTCTTCAGTCTTCCAAAGGTAGTGGAAAGTCGAAGGTCCGGGATTCTTCTTGTAGAGCGTCGTCCAGGGAAATCTGAGGTGCTATGCACAGGTTCCCCCTCTTATACCAAAAGAAGGGGAGGGACTAGCTCTATGACCCTACCTATGGGAGGGTCAGGGGAGTGGGTGGCTACACCCACTTCCCTTTGTCCAGTTTCACGCCAGAGCAGGGACAGGTAGCCCCTGAGCCGGTTTGAACTGGCATATGCACAGAGGAGCCTTCTGCTCCCCCAGTGCAGGACTTCAAAGCACTCTAAGAGTGCACCCACCCAGCCCCAATACACTAAACCCTGTCTGGGAAGGTGGTCACACCCCCTTGGGACAGGATATCTATTGTTGGGCTTCCTCCACTGCGAGTGTTGGTCATCAGCAGGAGGGCAGCCCAGTGTCTGTGACTGGTGGCATCCATTTTGTGATGCCAGGGCTCTGCAAGATTCTACCGCGTTTCCACAGTAGGTACATGTCTATCCCTCTAGAAGGGTGGAATGCTACCCCTGCCGCCAGGACTGGCGGGGGGTAGTATTCCAAGATGTTTGACACCAAACACGACATGTTTCGATGCAGCCATTCCAAAGTTAGCATTTTACCGCGAGGATATAATGCACTTAAAAGTATATGGTTTAACCGCATCCACAAACAGCACCAGAGAATGGACTCTGAGAGCTGCAGAGGGGCCCTGCTCAGGCAGAGGCACCCCCTCACATAGAAGCCAAGCACCCTGCCCTCAGGATTGATAGGGCCTGCCTTAGGGGTGACTGATAGGGTTATATGTGTGTGCAGGAGAGATATAGGGAACCTATATCTCAGTGAGGGGTGCTAGCACTTCCTCACTCAGGCTGCAGTAGCAGGCCTGTGGTGTCAGATTTAGTCTGCTTCCCAGGGGTGGCATAATACATGCTGCAGCCCCTGGTAGGCCTGTGAAGTACCTATGCCCTTGGTACCTAAGGTACCATATACTAGGGACTCATAAGGTACCACAGTATCCAATCACTAGTGCACCTAGAGTGCACTCCAAGTCGTTTAGAGAGAACAGAGAGGCTGGGGCCCTGATTAGCAGGGGCCCAGCCAGACTATAGCCAGAAACCAGTGTAAACATCAGAAAAAAAGTGGGGGCAACATAAGAGGCAGATCCTACTCTCCTACACAACCCCCCCCAAACGCAGGGACACTAAACTAACCTTGACCAGTTGAGTCTTCGTGTTCAAAGTGGAAATACCTTGAGAGTCCATCTGCATTGGCATGTTGGGTCCCAGGTCTATGTTCCACTGTATAGTCCATCCCCTGTAGGGAAATGGACCACCTCAAAAGTTTTGGGTTTTCTCCTTTCATTTGTTTAAGCCATAGGAGGGGCTTGTGGTCGGTCTGAACTATGAAGTGAGTACCAAACAAGTATGGCCTCAGCTTCTTCAGGGCCCATACCACAGCAAAGGCCTCCCTCTCTATAGCTGACCAACGTTTCTCTCTAGGGGTCAGCCTTCTGCTAATAAAAGCTACTGGCTGGTCTTGACCTTCATCATTCAGTTGAGACAGTACAGCTCCCACACCCAGCTCAGAAGCATCTGTTTGGACAATGAACTTTTTGGTGTAGTCTGGACTCTGTAAGATGGGGGCAGTGCACATGGCCTGCTTTAGGTCTTCAAATGCCTTTTGACAGCTAGCTGTCCACTGAACCTTTTTTGGCATTTTCTTTGAGGTCAGATCATTCAAGGGGGTCACTATAGATCCATATCCCTTGACAAACCTCCTATAGTACCCAGATAGGCCTAAGAAGGCTCTCACCTGTGTCTGGGTGGTTGGAGCAACCCATTCCATTATGGTCTGGATCTTGCTCTGTAAAGGCTGAACCTGGCCTCCACCTACAAGGTGGCCCAGGTACACAACCTGACTCTGCCCTATCTGGCACTTAGTGGCCTTGATAGTGAGGCCTGCCTTTTGCAGGGCCTCCAAAACATTCCTGAGGTGGACCAGGTGATCCTGCCAGGAGGAACTAAAGACAGCAATATCATCTAGATAAGCTGAGCAATAAGTTTCCATCCCTGTCAGAACTTTATTCACCAACCTCTGGAAAGTGGCAGGTGCATTTTTCAATCCAAAGGGCATCACCACAAAGTGGTAGTGCCCACCAGGGGTCGAAAATGCTGTCTTGGCTTTTGCATCATCAGCTAATCTGATCTGCCAGTAGCCAGCTGTTAGGTCAAACGTGCTTAGATACTTGGCTGAGGCCAAAGTATCAATCAGCTCATCTGCCCTTGGTATGGGATAGGCATCAGTCCTAGTGACTGCATTGAGGCCTCTGTAGTCTACACAAAACCTCATTTCTTTCTTACCACCCTGGGTATGAGGCTTGGGTACCAGGACTACTGGACTAGCCCAAGGGCTATCTGAAGGCTCAATTACACCTAGCTCCAACATTTTCTGGACTTCAGTCCTGATACAGTCCCTGACATGGTCAGGTTGCCTGTAGATTTTATTCTTGACAGGCAGACTGTCTCCAGTGTCCACCTCGTGGGTGCACCAGGAAGTCTGACTAGGGGTCAGGCTAAACATATGTCTAAACTGTTGCAGCACTTGTCTGCACTCAGTTTGCTGATGGTCAGTGAGGCTGCTTGCCAAAGCAACATCATCTACTGACCCATCATCAGGGTTCTGAGAGAGCAGGTCAGGGAGAGGGTCACTCTCCTCCTCCTGGTCCTCATCAGTTGCCATGAGCAAGCCCATGTCAGCCCTGTCAACATATGGCTTTAATCTGTTGACATGAAGCACCCTCAGGGGCTCCTGGGAGTTCCAAGATTCACCAGGTAGGTGACTTCTCCCTTCTGTTCAACTATTGTATGGGGGCCACTCCACTTGTCCTGGAGGGCTGCTGGGGCCACAGGCTCCAACACCCACACTTTCTGTCCTGGCTGGTATACAGTCAGTACAGCCTTTGGTCATGCCAAGCTTTTTGTAATTCTTGGCTGGCCTCTAGGTTTTTGGTTGCCTTTTTCATGTACTCAGCCATCCGGGAGCGGAGACCAAGTACATAGTCCATCACATCTTGTTTGGGGGGCTTGAGAGGTAACTCCCAGCCCTCTTTCACCAAACACAGTGGACCTCTCACAGGATGCCCAAACAGAAGCTCAAATGGGCTGTAGCCAACCCCCTTCTGTGGAACCTCTCTGTATGCAAACAACAGGCAAGGAAGAAGAAGGTCCCATTTCCGCCTAAGCTTCTCTGGGAGTCCTTTAATCATTCCTTTCAAGGTTTTGTTGAAGCGTTCAACTAAACCATTGCATTGTGGGTGATAGGGGGTGGTGAACTTGTAAGTTACACCACACTCCTTCCACATTGCTTTTAGATATCCTGACATGAAGTTGGTACCTCTGTCAGAAATGACCTCCTTTGGAAAACCCACTCTGGAGAAGACTCCAATGAGGGCTCTTGCCACCACAGGGGCTGTGGTGGTCCTTAGAGGAATTGCTTCTGGGTACCTGGTGGCATGATCCACTACCACCAGGATAAACCTGTGCCCAGATGCAGTTTGAGGGTCAAGGGGACCAACAATGTCAATCCCTACCCTTTCAAAGGGTACCCCCACCACAGGTAGTGGTATCAGGGGGCCTTTGTTGTGCCACCTGCCTTACCACTGGCTTGGCATGTGACACAGGAGCGACAAAACTCCTTTGTGTCCTCTGACATATGTGGCCAATGAAAATGTGGAACAAGCCTGTCCCAGGTCTTGTTTTGGCCCAAGTGTCCTGCTAAAGGGATGTCGTGTGCTAGGGTCAAGAGGAACCCCCTAAACTTCTGAGGTATTACCATCCTCCTGGTGGCTCCAGGGGCTGGGTCTCTACTCTCAGAATATAGGAGTCCCTCATCCCAATAAACTTTATGGGACCCACTAGCACTCCCAGCAGCCTCAGCAGCAGCCTGCTGTCTGAGGGGTTCAAGAGAGGGGCAGCACTGTTGCTCCTTACTCAGATCTTCCCTGGAAGGGCCCCCTGCCCCCAAGAACTCAACCTGATCAGGCTCAAGTCCCTCTGGGGCAGTTCCTTCTTCAGGATCTGCTTCACCTCCCTCTGGGGGTGAATCTGTGATCTGAGACAGAGGGGAAGGCACTGCCTTGACCCTACTGCTCCTCCTCTTGGGAAGCATCTGGTCCATTGTTCCAGGATCCAGAGCTGGTTCAGTGTCATGCATTCTTGCTTGTGACCTGGTCACAGCAAATACCTCTGCAGGGATGCCCAACATCTCAGCATGAGTCCATAACTCTACTTCAGACCAGGCTGAAGTCTCTAGATCATTGCCCAATAGACATTCGACAGGGAGGTCTGCACTGACTACAACCTTCTTGAGGCCAGTTACCCCTCCCCAGGAGAAATTCACAACTGCCAGACTATGGTTGGTCTTGGCGTTGCTTGCATTGGTCACCTGGTACATTTCGCCCAGGATGATCTGTCCAGGGTCCACAAGATCCTCTGCCACCATGGTGACACTAGCACCTGTGTCCCTAAATGCCAAAGCCTGTTTGCCATTTATTACAGGCTGCTGTTTGTATTTGCCCAGATTACTGGGACTCACTAGGAAGGACATATTAAGGTCTCCCTCACAAATCAGCATTGCCTGAGTGGGCACTCTGACTAGGTCAGAGTCCACTTCAGAACCCAGGGTCAACCCTACTACACCCTTATTCTGAGTACCACCTCCACCAGTAGCTGAACTAGGGGGAACAGTTGCCTTAGGGGCAGGAGTGGTGGTGGTTTGATCTTTGGACTTGTTACAGTCAGAAGTCCAGTGCCCTTTCTGTTTACAGAATTTGCACCAGGGCTTCTTTTGGCCTTTTCCCTTGTTGGATTGTGACTCCCCACCAGATGCAGATTTTTGGGGCCCTTGTGAAGACTTCTGGTCTTTTGACTTATCCCCACCTTTCTCAGAGCCCTTAGGATCTTGCTTCTTGGTGTCACCCCTTGGTTCTGGGGTTTCTGCCTCACCCTGGTTCTGACCCACTTGTCTGCCTTCTTTCCCAATTCTTGGGGAGAGGTCAGATCCGAGTCCACCAGGTACTGATGCAACAACTGGTTCTGGCAATTATTAAGGATCTGTTCTCTCATCATCAGATTATACAATCCCTTGAAATCAGTAACCCTACTGCCAACCAGCCAACCCTCCAGAGCCTTGGTTGCACAATCAACAAAGTCAGTCCAGTCCTGAGTCTGTGCCTTCTGGGTGTCTCTGAACTTTAACCTGTACTGTTCAGTGGTTAAGCCAAACCCATCTATCAGTGCACTCTTCAGGACTTCATAATCGTCAGCATCCTCTTCTCTAACAGTGAGGAGCTTGTCTCTATCTTTATCTGAAAAGGAGAGCCACAAGATTGCTGCCCACTGCTTCTGGGGGACCTGCTGTACTCTACAGGCCCTCTTCATAGCAGTTATCCACTTGTGGATATCATCCCCACTCTGGTAGGGAGGAACAACCTTGCTCAGGTTCCTATGGTCTGGGATAGATTCTCTGCCTCTAGGGACACTGTTGCTGCCACCAAGGGGTTCTAACCCCTCTCGTCGAGAAGCTCTCTGGATCTCCAGGGCTTCTCTATCCAGTGCCAACTGCTTGGTTCTGAGGGCAACTCTTGCTTCCTCATACTGCAGCAGTTTGCACATTCTTTCAGAGGAGGTCTCTCTTATGGGAAAGTATGAGTTCCTCTGGTGGACAAATTCTCTGCCAGAGTGATAAGAGTGCTCAAATTCCCTGGAAGGGGACCTATGCCTCTCATCCACTCTGTCAGTTCTCTTAGGGAGAATTCCTCTGTCCTTTTCAGGCCCCTTGAGGCCTGGCCCTTCAATCACAGAGTCCTGGTCATTCGGATTTTCATCGTCTGACCCAGATACTGTAATTGACCCACCCACTGATTCAGACCCATTAGCTCCTAGAGCCAATCTAAGATCATCTGCTGTCAGCAGATCTATCAGGTGCAGGGTTGAGGGACTCTGTCCTAGTCTCAGGTGTCTTTCAACACACATGGCTCTCAAGTCAGAGAAAGCCATGTCCTTATACTGAGGCTGAGTGGATCCACTGGTTCCACCCTTTAAGGACATTCTAGTGTTGTGCAGTGTTGTACTACCTACACTAGTTTGTGGCCTACTGATACTAGCTTGAGCTGTAGAAAGGGTGTGCTATCCCTTGGCACACAGCTCTAAGTTCAGTAGAACTTATCGATACTAAGCTTGACTTTATATGTACCTTAAGTACCTATAGTGGTTTTCAGTTAGTAATTCAAATAGAGATTTTCTGGTAAAACAATAGTAAGCTGGAATCCCACACGCTGCCCACCAATGTGAGAAGTTGGCCTGGTATATGCTGTTCACTAATTAAAGTGGACACCTTGCACCAGAACAATTCGACTCTTATGGTAGATAGGTTTAAGACAACCTTTATAGAAAGCTATCCTAGTGGTAGCTGTGGAGAGCAGCCTTCAGGCTAAGTCTTGAAGGAATGTAAAGCAGCTTGTTTTACCACACAATCTCTTGAATCACCAAATGAAAAGACACCACACAGGTATATATATCAAATATATATGTATTTATTAATAAACACTCTCTACTAATCTCTTTATGAGATTAGAGGATAGGAACATATGTACAAGTCAAATATTATCAGGATAAGTTTAGCACAATTGAATATTACAATCTTAGTTTGCTAGACCTAGGTCTAGGGCATCTAGAATCGAGGGACCCCCAAAAACCACCCCAAGTAGTTGTAGGAGACCCACAGGGGACGGACGCGGTGACCTGGCACCGATGTGAATCCTGTACGAGTCTATGCACTCAGACGCGATTGAAATATCAATGTTAAAGGTCCCTTGCGTGTTCGAGGCGAACACACCGATCGGTCCTTGTACGAGTCGAAGGCCGCGGTTACAGATGGTATTGCAAGGGAGTTGGACGCGTTATGTCTAACACAGACGCGAACCTTGTGCGAGTCAGTGCAATGGAGATCTCAGAGTTACAGGCCCTTTGTGTGTTCGAGGCGAACACCGATCGGACTCAGTATGAGTCGAAGGATACAGTTTTAGATAGTGTTACAAAGGAGATGCACGCGGTGTGTCTAACACAGACGCGAACCCTGTACGAGTCAGCGCATTTGTCGCACTTGGAAAGTTAGAGTTTTAGGACACTTCTAGGGAAGCTACAAGCAAGTCACTTACAGGGTAAGTAGTTCTAGGGCCCACACCCACAGGAGCACCGTAGTGCTGAAGTTACCTCACCCAGGGGAGCCGGGTGCATAGGTGTTCTTTGGTGTCGGGTCGCGGCGTCGTTTTCAATGGGAGCCAGTGAAGACTTGCTGCTTGTGGCGACAGGAGAAGTGTCCGGAGGAATACAAGCCTGGATTCGGAAGATGGAAGACCTGAAAGCAGAGGGGACAGTGTTCAAAGTCACTTGGCAGTGACTCGGGGCAAGGAAGATGGATGCCCACCATCGTCGCAAGATTCAGGTCGTCTGCGGTTGCCTTGACTCTTCAGCCACGAGGTCCAGGAGGCGTCGTCGATGACCAGGAGCTGGATTCAGTGTGTCCCACAATGTCTGCAGCTTACGGCGGTGTCGGCGACTCGATTGGAGCCACCAAGCCTTGGTAACAGCAAGTCTCAGGGAAAGTGTGAAGAGACAATGGCACAGACCAGCAAGGTCTGTCGGACTCACCCAGCAAGGGTAAGTCAGGGTAGGCCTGGAGCAACCAGGGGAGCCCTTCGGTTTCTTTATAGAGTCTTCTGGGGACCCACAAGCCGGCTAGCAAGGGATCGCAAAGACGCCTTGGGAGGATCCACTCACAGGGGCCCACGGTCACTCGGGACGTGGTAGGCCTCTGATCTTAGGAGGGATTCCTGCTGGAGGCTGGGACCACATGTGGTCCAAAGCACAAGTTCGTGGAACGTTGTGAAGGAGTTGCACTCGACAATAGTGCACGGTACCCAGGGGTCGCGGTTCCTCGTTACTCTTGGGGTCCACTGGCCTCAGCTTCGCTGGGGACTCACGATGGCCTTGGAGAAGCCAGGAAATCCACTTCTTGGGCTGCAGGGACTTTGGACTCAGGCGGGAGCGGTGTAGTTTGCGACCGTTGTTTGTAGTTTTTGGTGCCTGCCAAGCAGGGGAGTCACTCCTTGACTCCAAGGGAGATTCTTCAGTCTTCCAAAGGTAGTGGAACGTCGAAGGTCCGGGATTCTTCTTGTAGAGTGTCGTCCAGGGAAATCTGAGGTGCTATGCACAGGTTCCCCCTCTTATACCAAAAGAAGGGGAGGGACTAGCTCTATGACCCTACCTATGGGAGGGTCAGGGGAGGGGGTGGCTACACCCACTTCCCTTTGTCCAGTTTCGCGCCAGAGCAGGGACAGGTAGCCCCTGAGCCGGTTTGAACTGGCATATGCACACAGGAGCCTTCTGCTCCCCAGTGCAGGACTTCAAAGCACTCTAAGAGTGCACCCACCCAGCCCCAATACACTAAACCCTGTCGGGAAGGTGGTCACACCTCCTTGGGACAGGATATCTATTGTTGGGCTTCCTCCACTGTGAGTGTTGGTCATCAGCAGGAGGGCAGCCCAGTGTCTGTGACTGGTGGCATCCATTTTGTGATGCCAGGGCTCTGCAAGATTCTACTGCGTTTCCACAGTAGGTACATGTCTATCCCTCTAGAAGGGTGGAATGCTACCCCTGCCGCCAGGACTGGCGGGGGGTAGTATTCCAAGATGTTTGACACCAAACACGACATGTTTCGATGCAGCCATTCCAAAGTTAGCATTTTACCGCGAGGATATAATGCACTTAAAAGTATATGGTTTAACCGCATCCACAAACAGCCCCAGAGAATGGACTCTGAGAGCTGCAGAGGGGCCCTGCTCAGGCAGAGGCACCCCCTCACATAGAAGCCAAGCACCCTGCCCTCAGGATTGATAGGGCCTGCCTTAGGGGTGACTGAAAGGGTTATATGTGTGTGCAGGAGAGATATAGGGAACCTATATCTCAGTGAGGGGTGCTAGCACTTCCTCACTCAGGCTGCAGTAGCAGGCCTGTGGTGTCAGATTTAGTCTGCTTCCCAGGGGTGGCATAATACATGCTGCAGCCCCTGGTAGGCCTGTGAAGTACCTATGCCCTTGGTACCTAAGGTACCATATACTAGGGACTCATAAGGTACCACAGTATCCAATCACTAGTGCACCTAGAGTGCACTCCAAGTCGTTTAGAGAGAACAGAGAGGCTGGGGCCCTGATTAGCAGGGGCCCAGCCAGACTATAGCCAGAAACCAGTGTAAACATCAGAAAAAAAGTGGGGGCAACATAAGAGGCAGATCCTACTCTCCTACAGTTTCCAATTAATCGTGCTCAAACTCCACTATTGCAGGTGCAGCTGCTGGCTCTCAAGATTGAGACATGACTGTTGCAAAAACTCAAAATATTGCAAAAGAGAAAAAAGAAAAAAAGCATATTAGTATGTAATGGTGTGAGATATGGAAGTAGTGTACACCAATCACTGTATCAAATGCACAAATACAAGTCCTATCCCACCACTGCCACCAATGTTAGAAAACGGGTTTTTGGTTGGCAGAGATATGCACCCTGTCCAAACAGTAACCACAATCCTAGTCAGGGTAAGTGTAGTACACACTAAAAGTTTACCTGTGCTTACTCTCTGGTAGCTTGGCACAAAGCAGTCAGGCTAAAGAGGCAATGTGTAAAGAATTTGTGCACATGTAATTCTAAGGAAAGACTAAAGCTAATAGCCAGGACTAGCGCATTGAGAACTCCACAAAAATACGTATTCTGGAATTTAGAACATGGAATTCGACGCCTGCTAACTTTATGCCGCATGAATCTCCTACCCCTAAACGACTTAACTGCAAACTGGTCTCGGAATTTGAATAATGGAAGAATTTGTAATTTTTGTAACCTGAGCACCCAGACGTTAGATCATGTTTTGTTTGCTTGTCCGGTATTGATCTCGAGTCGTTATCGTTGGCTCCGGCCGATGTTTCTGCAAAACAATGTAAAAAATGTAGCATCAGCCCGAGACTATCTTTTTTGTCCAAAAAATGAAGTTGTATGTGTAAAACTTTTTAATTACTTTAAAGAATTTATGTATATATTTTAAATTTGTTATATATATATACATACTTATTTTAATTGGGTAATTAACTTCCTCGCTTAAGAAAATCTTACGAAGTACTAGTATCTTGCTCTCTTAAATTGTATTTTGCACATTACTAGCTGCTATTTATTGTTATTTTGCACATTAGGGAAATGTTGAGTATATGTCCCACTCTGACCTTTTGGTTATTCCTCAAAATTAATTGAAGTGGAATTTTGCATGCATTTTGCACATAACTTAGCTGCTACTGAATGGCTTTTTGCTTAGATCGGGCTACGCTTAGTTACTCTGTTACCATGCTGCTATTTCCTAAATTGTACTTGAATAGGTTGATATCTACTCCCTTTTGTACATTTGCATATTTAGGAGATGCTTTGTTTCCTTTCTCGCCTGGTAATTAATTTTAATCGTTTTTTATTCGAAATAGAATTTTTGGGTTTTATATAACATAAGAACGGGTAGCTATCTGATGTTTATGCACTTTTTAGGATATTGTCTATTATCTCATCCTTTATGTTGCAAACTCTAAACACCATTCATAGTCGAATTGTTTATGTGTTGCTGCGGTAAATTCTATGATGGCATGTGGAGTGAGCCTTGTTATGTTTTGTTATCTATAATATTATGCACGTGATTTTATGTGGACCTCCTAGGAGTTCCAAATCTTGAATAAAATATTGAATTGAATTGTGCACATACACACAGTAACACAACATAAAAGCACTCCACACCAGTTTAGAAACATAGCCAATATTTATCTCAGTAAAACAAGACCATAACAATAGAAATCCAACATTCACAAATCAAGTTATGAATTCTGCAAGATTAAGTCAAAACGCAGTGCTTAGAAATCAATAGCTCCAAATGGGGCTATCTGGTCGTGCTTGACCAGGGAAAATACAAAAGTTCAGTCCGACTGCGATGGAGTGCGGGCCGGATTCAGGAGTCACGCAGACCCGCTGACAGTACCTTGGTTGTGTCAAAGCTCGGGGACAATGCATTAAGCAAAGAAGGGGATGCGTCGCTGTCGAAGGGGATGTGTCGTTTCCGAAGTCGGGCAATGTTGTTGATGCATCAATGTCAAGCAGCGATGTGCGTCGTGCCAATGCATCAATGTCAAATCGCTGGGCTATAGGTGATGCGTGCAGCACACAATCAATGCTTTAGCGCAAAGCAGCACAAGACCGGGAATGCATCAGAGTCCGGGGATGGTGCATTGCAAAAGTTGGCTATGCAGTGTCAAATATTCATACAGCAATGGTGATGTGGAGGCACTGTGTTGTCAAAGTCGGGTCTGCATTGTAAGAGGTGGTTGTTGCGTCGCGCAGTCGGCAAATGGTGTCCACAGCTTTGGTGCAGGCAGCAGCGATGTGTAGATATCGCAGGGAAATGCGCCAGTTCCAATCGACGCGTCGGTGTGGATGCATTGGTTTCTTGGGTTGCAGCACCAAACACTCACTTCCAAGGGCCCAGGAATAGATATGGCACCACTTGGCAGAGCGGGACTCACAGCGGAGGAGTCTAGGTGCTGGTAGAAAGATGCAGGTGAAGTCTTTGATATCACTAAGACTTCAGAAACATGAGACAAGCCCAAACAAGCCCTTGGGGAACCTTTAGAGATGCAGGATGTAGAGAGTAATGTGCAGTCCTCCCACTCACAGGCAAGAAGCAGCAGGCAGCAGGCCAACACAGCAAAGTAAGCAGCAAAGTGGCAGTCCCTCCTGGCAGCACAGCAGCTCTTCTTCCTGGTAGAATGTCCTCAGTTGCAGAAGCGTTCTGAGTATATGGTGTCAGAGGTAGGTACAGGACTTACACCCAGTTTAGCCTTTGAAGTAGGAAGACTTCAAAGAAAAGTCTTTGCAGTGCACAAGACCCTGCCCTTTCCTGCCCTGGCTCCAGACTCACTACAGTGGGGTATGAAACCCTTTGTGTGGGGAAAGACACAGCCCTATTTAGGTGCAAGTGTTAGCTCCTTCCTCTCACTCTAGCTCAGGAAGACCCATCAGCCTGGTGACGGGCCATCAGGATGTGAGTGGGACACCTCAGCTCCCTTTGTCTGGAGGGAATGCACGAAATCAAGCTGTCACCCGACCCAGACGTGTATTCCAGAGAAAGGCAGAAGGCACAGAATGGTTAAAGTAAGAAAATGCCAACTTCCTAAAAGTGCCATTTTCAGACTTGCAATTTAAAAACCAACTTCACTAAAGATTATTTTTTTAAATTGCGTATCCAAAGACACCAAACTTACTCTTCCTATCTTTTCCCAATTGGAAGTTACACTTGTAAAATGTTATAAGGCAGTTCTATTGCTAACTTATGGGAGAGATAGGCATGGAGTAGTGAAAAGCAAATGTAATAGTTTGTCACTACCAGGACATGTAAAACTTAAAAGTACATGTCCTACTTTTTAAGTACACTGCACCCTGCCCATGGGCTGTCCAGGGCCTACTCTAGGGGTGACCTATGTGTAATAAAAATGAAGGTTTAGGCCTGATTAACTTGTTAGGTCGAAATTGCAGTTTGAAACTGCACACACAGACACTGCAGTGGCAGGCTGAGACATGTTTGAAGGCTACTCGTGTGGGTGGCACAATCAGTGCTGCAGGCCCACAAACAGCATTTTATTTACAGGCCCTGGGCACATGTAGTGCACTGTACTAGGGACTTATAAGTAAATCAAATATGCCAATCATAGAGAAACCAAGTGCCATTATATTTTAGACACAGAGCTCATGCACCTTAGCACTGGTCAGCCGGGAAAAAGTGCACCGAGTCCCTAAAGCCAGCAAAGCGAAGTTCAGCACACAGTCAAAACAGGAGGTCAGAAAGTCAAAAGTCTGGGAAAACCAAGCCAAAAGATGCCTGGTCTAACATATATGTTTAGAGTTCCTTTATTAATATGATTCCATCCTTAGAATAGTTCTCTGAACATAGTGGCGAGTTCCAGAATGTGAGGTGCCTGTGGAAACAATTCTCCTCAAATATCCATTGGCTTAATATAGCAAGATCCCGCGGCAGCAACCAAATATCTTGATTGCCAGCAAGGATGCTGTGGACCACAAGGAAACCTATAATCAACAACAAAGATTGTCAAAACAGTTCCCACAATCACTTGAGAGTTGGAAACCATGGGCAATGTAGTTAGTGGATCTTCCAGTCGCTCAAAGCCTTTCGCCATATGGCTTCTATGTTCCATGCAACAACAACAAGGTCATGGATGGAATGCTAAAATGACTCTCAGCCACTGGCAATCGTTCAGAGCCACATCACAACCCATCGTTTTCGAGCACCATGCCACCTCAGTTTGGACTCAGCCATATGCAAATCAGCCTTGACCCTGCTCCTCATGGAAACAGTCCAGCCCGAACTGCCAAGCCCGGTCCTCCCTGAACCGGAATACAAGCAACCTAGGACTGATAGATAGACAGACAAAGGGACAGATAAAAAATAGAACCATGCATATAGCTATGTAGCAAACCACAAATCCCGAAACACACAAACGACACAGGTCTCCAATTAAAACTGTGATAACAGTTGCATGATATCACAACACCCAATACTACTGGTACTATAAGTAATACCCAGATGTAGAATTAAGGGGGATTATTAGTAGTCCCCTGTAGAATTCTTATAAAATGAGGAATAACATGGGCAAATTGGTATCACTGCACTACTTTCAACGTGTTATCACATATTTGCAAGCATTTTTGTACTGGTCAGTACCTCCAGGTTTGGCAAGCAGTATTAGTTATCAGTAAAATCACATGAGGCATTACAGCATGACGCCTAATTCCAATTTGGATGTAAACTCCAGTTTTCACACAACTCTGTGTTAAGAGCCTAGTTGCAATGTAGCTCTACAGGTGTCTCTGCACAAAGTCCACAGACATTGGCACCCATGTACTCAGAGCAACACATGAAAACAACAATTATCTTTAAAAACCCTTGATTCACAGGGTCTGTCATTGAGTAATGTTCCTCTAACCTCTCTGAATGGTCCTTCTCTGTTGATGAACTGGAAATAGAGAAGTGACAGAAGTGAGGCGCGAACGAGGGGTCTGAGGAGCGCTCACAGATGTGCGAGGAGGCTAAACTCGTGAGGAAGACAGACTAGGTATCAGTAATGAGGGGAAAAAGACAGGGAAATGAGTGGAAGAGATGGATAGGAGGGATGAGAGAGAGAGAAGGCGGTGATAGGAAAAGTGACAGGATATTTAATGGTCGAGGCAAAATTGCATTTTGCAGATGAAGCTCCTCCCTGTCACATTTAGTGTTTTCATGTAAATTGGCACCACCTGATGATGACCTCACCTAAAAGGCATGCTACTCATGGATAAAACGGAAGGAGAGCGAGACAAGTTGATGACAGGGAGAGAAGCATCAAAGTCCAACTGTAGGAGGCGAGAAGAAACCAGCCTAAGGAAGTGTTTACAGACAGGAGTGGGTGAAGAGTGAGAGAAGAGACAGAGAGTTCAGATAAAGTGAGAAAGAATGGCTGAGAGGAAGCAGTAGAAAAGTGATGATAGAGATAGAACATCAAGAGTTTAGAAACCAGATAGGATTAGTTCAAACAAATTGTTTGAAGTGAGAAAGGAGAGAATGAGATTATAATTCAGACAAAGGTACAAGAAGAAGGGGTGGAAAGGGATCCGACACTAGAAAAACGTGTAGAATGAAAGAAGGGAAAGATAAATAGCAGGCTAGTGGTGGGCAAAAACACACAGATAAGAATCTATGTACAGACAAACCTAGGAGCCATTATACAGACAATATTTAATCACGGGCAATTTCGTTGTACCGGTAATTGGCTGTAAGTAGCTTCCCGTTTGCATCAATGGATGCGAGGCGAGAGAGTATGGATGATGAGCCACTTTCAAACAGAAGCAGCCCAGATTGCTGAAAATAGACAGACATGATTTACTTTCCGCGTTTATGGCGGGAAATCATCCTGGCAAAAAATTGGACACAGTAAGTTCAGAGCACGGTTGTGAACAGGTGCGATTATGTGTGTTTTTTCCATCCAAGTGTTTGGAGTAACCACCCCCCCCCCCCCCCCCATCATCACCACCCTCTCCATAGCACCCGAGTTGTGGGGGGACCCCAGTCTTCCAGACGTAAAGGAGGCCTCTCAGTGTAGTGTTGCGCCTGCACAGCACTGTGGCACTCTATTTGGGGTAATGGGCTCTTTGTAATAATGGTATCTTGGTACAGTCCGGATGACATGAGGTTACTAGATAAAAGGAGTCTGATCCTGCGTCTCAGGATCATAAAATCAGTCTGGCCCTGTGTCTAAGGTTCAAAGTTGAACGAAACTGGGTTATTGCTTGAGAGGGGTGGAAGACCCACGCAGGCATCAACCACAATCCTTGTCAGAGTGATCCACTAAATTAACCTGTGCTTAACCACCTGATAGCTTGGCACAAAACAGTCAGGCCTAACATAGGGGCCATATGTGAAATATTTATGCAGCACACAAACAGTAATAAAGCAAAAACACAGCACAAGAAAAATCCCAAATCAATTTTGAAAAATAGAGTACATTTTAATACATAAAATAATACCAGAATGACTAAAATCCAATCAGTAGAACCGGAAATATTACATTTTAAAGTTTTTAAGTGAAAATAGCACCTACAAGCATAAAAAAGTGCCACTTGCAGTCATCTGGTCGCGCGAGACCGGTCAAAATCACACCTTCAGGCTGACCAAGATGGAGCACTGGCCAGATACAGAGACCAGATTAATCCTGCTGAAGGCTTACCTTATAAGTCCGGCATGAAGAGTTCTGTTCGGGTGGAGGAGGCCACGAGAAGGAGGCTGAGTGTATTGAACGGTTGTCGCTGTAGCGCGAAGAGCAGGCGGGAAATCATGGATGGCTGTCACTGTTGCTCGAAGAGCCGGTCGGGCTTTGCAGACTGTTGTTGCTGTAGCTTTGCGTTGACAGTCTTTGCAGGTTGCTGTTGCGTTAAGTGTGAGTCTTGCATTGGCAGTCATTACTGGTTGTCACTGTTGGCGTGAAGAGCAGGTCTCACCAGAACTTTGCGTTGGTGGTCATCGCAGGTGGCAGAGTCTTGGAGTGAACGGACTGTGGTTGCGAGGAGCCCAAACTTCAGGATTTTCATATTTTCCTAAGGAGGAGTACACTCCGATGCCAGCCAAGGGTTCAGGACTTTGGGAGGCCCTCTTGGGCCAGCAGGACTCAGGCAGATCCAGTTGCAGGTCCAGGCAAGTCCAGTTATAGCAGGTCAGCAGGGCAGTCACAGGGAGGCCTCTGAAGCTTGTTGTGTCCTTGTAGCTCACACAGGAGGTAAGTCAACTGACCCTTAGAGTCACTCTGGTTAGCCTGGGTGTTAGAAATGGTGTTTCTTGTTGTCAGCCGGTACAAGCAGCAACTCTGATTCTAGTCAGGATGAGTAAAATACATACCTAAGTTTGCCTGTGCTCCCCCTCTGGTTGTTTGGCCCAGAGCAGTCAGGCTAAGCCACAGAGGCAGTGTAAAGCATTTGTGCAAATATACAGTAACACAGTGGAAACATCACAAAATGACACCCCACCAGTTTAGAAAAATAGCCAATATTTATCTAATCAAAACAAGACAACGAAAATGACAAAAATCCAACACACATAAATCAAGATATCACTGTAAAAGGTTCAAAACAGTTCAGTCCATAGAAAACGATGGTGTGTCACTTTTAAGTGCAAAGTACCTGAGATGCGTCAAAATCACTAGATGAAAGCAGGTGCAGGGGAGGGAGGCACAGGAAAGCAAAGCAATGCGTCCGCTCCTTACTCTCAGGGAAGGTGACGTGTCGGTTTCTTGCTCTCAAGGGAGGTGACGTGTCGGTTCCATACTACTACACAGGGAGGTGATGCGTCGGTTCATTACTGCGAGGGAGGTGTTGCGTCGGTTTCTTACTGTAAGGGGAGGTGATGCATCAGTTTCTTATTACGAATGGAGGTGATGCATCGGTCTACGGGCACGCATGCCCAGTTCCTTACTGCAGCCCAGCATCTATGACCGAAATGGCGCGCAGGTGTGATGCGTGGAGATCCGGACGATTAATGCAGTGGCGGCAAAACAGGCGCTGCACTGATTTCTTCAGCTGCGGTCCAACGATGCATCGATTCTTTCAGTCACACAGCAGGGCCTGCATTGGAGTTCGTGCGGTGGTCTCGGACTTCAGAGACATGGTGCACTGAACTCAGGCGACAGGAGAAGTGTCCGGAGGAATACAAGCCTGGATTCGGAAGATGGAAGACCTGAAAGCAGAGGGGACAGTGTTCAAAGTCACTTGGCAGTGACTCGGGGCAAGGAATATGGATGCCCACCATCGTCGCAAGATTCAGGTCGTCTGCGGTTGCCTTGACTCTTCAGCCACGAGGTCCAGGAGGCGTCGTCGATGACCAGGAGCTGGATTCAGTGTGTCCCACAATGTCTGCAGCTTACGGTGGTGTCGGCGACTCGATTGGAGCCACCAAGCCTTGGTAACAGCAAGTCTCAGGGAAAGTGTGAAGAGACAATGGCACAGACCAGCAAGGTCTGTCGGACTCACCCAGCAAGGGTAAGTCAGGGTAGGCCTGGAGCAACCAGGGGAGCCCTTCGGTTTCTTTATAGAGTCTTCTGGGGACCCACAAGCCGGCTAGCAAGGGATCGCAAAGATGCCTTGGGAGGATCCACTCACAGGGGCCCACGGTCACTCGGGACGTGGTAGGCCTCTGATCTTAGGAGGGATTCCTGCTGGAGGCTGGGACCACATGTGGTCCAAAGCACAAGTTCGTGGAACGTTGTGAAGGAGTTGCACTCGACAATAGTGCACGGTACCCAGGGGTCGCGGTTCCTCGTTACTCTTGGGGTCCACTGGCCTCAGCTTCGCTGGGGACTCACGATGGCCTTGGAGAAGCCAGGAAATCCACTTCTTGGGCTGCAGGGACTTTGGACTCAGGCGGGAGTGGTGTAGTTTGCGACCGTTGTTTGTAGTTTTTGGTGCCTGCCAAGCAGGGGAGTCACTCCTTGACTCCAAGGGAGATTCTTCAGTCTTCCAAAGGTAGTGGAACGTCGAAGGTCCGGGATTCTTCTTGTAGAGTGTCGTCCAGGGAAATCTGAGGTGCTATGCACAGGTTCCCCCTCTTATACCAAAAGAAGGGGAGGGACTAGCTCTATGACCCTACCTATGGGAGGGTCAGGGGAGGGGGTGGCTACACCCACTTCCCTTTGTCCAGTTTCGTGCCAGAGCAGGGACAGGTAGCCCCTGAGCCGGTTTGAACTGGCATATGCACACAGGAGCCTTCTGCTCCCCCAGTGCAGGACTTCAAAGCACTCTAAGAGTGCACCCACCCAGCCCCAATACACTAAACCCTGTCGGGAAGGTGGTCACACCTCCTTGGGACAGGATATCTATTGTTGGGCTTCCTCCACTGTGAGTGTTGGTCATCAGCAGGAGGGCAGCCCAGTGTCTGTGACTGGTGGCATCCATTTTGTGATGCCAGGGCTCTGCAAGATTCTACTGCGTTTCCACAGTAGGTACATGTCTATCCCTCTAGAAGGGTGGAATGCTACCCCTGCCGCCAGGACTGGCGGGGGGGGGGGTAGTATTCCAAGATGTTTGACACCAAACACGACATGTTTCGATGCAGCCATTCCAAAGTTAGCATTTTACCGCGAGTATATAATGCACTTAAAAGTATATGGTTTAACCGCATCCACAAACAGCCCCAGAGAATGGACTCTGAGAGCTGCAGAGGGGCCCTGCTCAGGCAGAGGCACCCCCTCACATAGAAGCCAAGCACCCTGCCCTCAGGATTGATAGGGCCTGCCTTAGGGGTGACTGATAGGGTTATATGTGTGTGCAGGAGAGATATAGGGAACCTATATCTCAGTGAGGAGTGCTAGCACTTCCTCACTCAGGCTGCAGTAGCAGGCCTGTGGTGTCAGATTTAGTCTGCTTCCCAGGGTGGCATAATCACATGCTGCAGCCCCTGGTAGGCCTGTGAAGTACCTATGCCCTTGGTACCTAAGGTACCATATACTAGGGACTCATAAGGTACCACAGTATCCAATCACTAGTGCACCTAGAGTGCACTCCAAGTCGTTTAGAGAGAACAGAGAGGCTGGGGCCCTGATTAGCAGGGCCCAGCCAGACTATAGCCAGAAACCAGTGTAAACATCAGAAAAAAGTGGGGGCAACATAAGAGGCAGATCCTACTCTCCTACAGTTTCCAATTAATCGTGCTCAAACTCCACTATTGCAGGTGCAGCTGCTGGCTCTCAAGATTGAGACATGACTGTTGCAAAAACTCAAAATATTGCAAAAGAGAAAAAGAAAAAAAGCATATTAGTATGTAATGGTGTGAGATATGGAAGTAGTGTACACCAATCACTGTATCAAATGCACAAATACAAGTCCTATCCCACCACTGCCACCAATGTTAGAAAACGGGTTTTTGGTTGGCAGAGATATGCACCCTGTCCAAACAGTAACCACAATCCTAGTCAGGGTAAGTGTAGTACACACTAAAAGTTTACCTGTGCTTACTCTCTGGTAGCTTGGCACAAAGCAGTCAGGCTAAAGAGGCAATGTGTAAAGAATTTGTGCACATGTAATTCTAAGGAAAGACTAAAGCTAATAGCCAGGACTAGCGCATTGAGAACTCCACAAAAATACGTATTCTGGAATTTAGAACATGGAATTCGACGCCTGCTAACTTTATGCCGCATGAATCTCCTACCCCTAAACGACTTAACTGCAAACTGGTCTCGGAATTTGAATAATGGAAGAATTTGTAATTTTTGTAACCTGAGCACCCAGACGTTAGATCATGTTTTGTTTGCTTGTCCGGTATTGATCTCGAGTCGTTATCGTTGGCTCCGGCCGATGTTTCTGCAAAACAATGTAAAAAATGTAGCATCAGCCCGAGACTATCTTTTTGTCCAAAAAATGAAGTTGTATGTGTAAAACTTTTTAATTACTTTGAAAGAATTTATGTATATATTTTAAATTTGTTATATATATATACATACTTATTTTAATTGGGTAATTAACTTCCTCGCTTAAGAAAATCTTACGAAGTACTAGTATCTTGCTCTCTTAAATTGTATTTTGCACATTACTAGCTGCTATTTATTGTTATTTTGCACATTAGGGAAATGTTGAGTATATGTCCCACTCTGACCTTTTGGTTATTCCTCAAAATTAATTGAAGTGGAATTTTGCATGCATTTTGCACAT
Source organism: Calotriton arnoldi (assembly GCA_963921515.1). Taxonomy (NCBI): domain Eukaryota; kingdom Metazoa; phylum Chordata; class Amphibia; order Caudata; family Salamandridae; genus Calotriton; species Calotriton arnoldi. The sequence continues at coordinate 277,174 of CAWUFW010010772.1, read as the reverse complement.
AACTTAGCTGCTACTGAATGGCTTTTTGCTTAGATCGGGCTACGCTTAGTTACTCTGTTACCATGCTGCTATTTCCTAAATTGTACTTGAATAGGTTGATATCTACTCCCTTTTGTACATTTGCATATTTAGGAGATGCTTTGTTTCCTTTCTCGCCTGGTAATTAATTTTAATCGTTTTTTATTCGAAATAGAATTTTTGGGTTTTATATAACATAAGAACGGGTAGCTATCTGATGTTTATGCACTTTTTAGGATATTGTCTATTATCTCATCCTTTATGTTGCAAACTCTAAACACCATTCATAGTCGAATTGTTTATGTGTTGCTGCGGTAAATTCTATGATGGCATGTGGAGTGAGCCTTGTTATGTTTTGTTATCTATAATATTATGCACGTGATTTTATGTGGACCTCCTAGGAGTTCCAAATCTTGAATAAAATATTGAATTGAATTGTGCACATACACACAGTAACACAGTGAACACAACATAAAAGCACTCCACACCAGTTTAGAAACATAGCCAATATTTATCTCAGTAAAACAAGACCATAACAATAGAAATCCAACATTCACAAATCAAGTTATGAATTCTGCAAGATTAAGTCAAAACGCAGTGCTTAGAAATCAATAGCTCCAAATGGGGCTATCTGGTCGTGCTTGACCAGGGAAAATACAAAAGTTCAGTCCGACTGCGATGGAGTGCGGGCCGGATTCAGGAGTCACGCAGACCCGCTGACAGTACCTTGGTTGTGTCAAAGCTCGGGGACAATGCATTAAGCAAAGAAGGGGATGCGTCGCTGTCGAAGGGGATGTGTCGTTTCCGAAGTCGGGCAATGTTGTTGATGCATCAATGTCAAGCAGCGATGTGCGTCGTGCCAATGCATCAATGTCAAATCGCTGGGCTATAGGTGATGCGTGCAGCACACAATCAATGCTTTAGCGCAAAGCAGCACAAGACCGGGAATGCATCAGAGTCCGGGGATGGTGCATTGCAAAAGTTGGCTATGCAGTGTCAAATATTCATACAGCAATGGTGATGTGGAGGCACTGTGTTGTCAAAGTCGGGTCTGCATTGTAAGAGGTGGTTGTTGCGTCGCGCAGTCGGCAAATGGTGTCCACAGCTTTGGTGCAGGCAGCAGCGATGTGTAGATATCGCAGGGAAATGCGCCAGTTCCAATCGACGCGTCGGTGTGGATGCATTGGTTTCTTGGGTTGCAGCACCAAACACTCACTTCCAAGGGCCCAGGAATAGATATGGCACCACTTGGCAGAGCGGGACTCACAGCGGAGGAGTCTAGGTGCTGGTAGAAAGATGCAGGTGAAGTCTTTGATATCACTAAGACTTCAGAAACATGAGACAAGCCCAAACAAGCCCTTGGGGAACCTTTAGAGATGCAGGATGTAGAGAGTAATGTGCAGTCCTCCCACTCACAGGCAAGAAGCAGCAGGCAGCAGGCCAACACAGCAAAGTAAGCAGCAAAGTGGCAGTCCCTCCTGGCAGCACAGCAGCTCTTCTTCCTGGTAGAATGTCCTCAGTTGCAGAAGCGTTCTGAGTATATGGTGTCAGAGGTAGGTACAGGACTTACACCCAGTTTAGCCTTTGAAGTAGGAAGACTTCAAAGAAAAGTCTTTGCAGTGCACAAGACCCTGCCCTTTCCTGCCCTGGCTCCAGACTCACTACAGTGGGGTATGAAACCCTTTGTGTGGGGAAAGACACAGCCCTATTTAGGTGCAAGTGTTAGCTCCTTCCTCTCACTCTAGCTCAGGAAGACCCATCAGCCTGGTGACGGGCCATCAGGATGTGAGTGGGACACCTCAGCTCCCTTTGTCTGGAGGGAATGCACGAAATCAAGCTGTCACCCGACCCAGACGTGTATTCCAGAGAAAGGCAGAAGGCACAGAATGGTTAAAGTAAGAAAATGCCAACTTCCTAAAAGTGCCATTTTCAGACTTGCAATTTAAAAACCAACTTCACTAAAGATTATTTTTTTAAATTGCGTATCCAAAGACACCAAACTTACTCTTCCTATCTTTTCCCAATTGGAAGTTACACTTGTAAAATGTTATAAGGCAGTTCTATTGCTAACTTATGGGAGAGATAGGCATGGAGTAGTGAAAAGCAAATGTAATAGTTTGTCACTACCAGGACATGTAAAACTTAAAAGTACATGTCCTACTTTTTAAGTACACTGCACCCTGCCCATGGGCTGTCCAGGGCCTACTCTAGGGGTGACCTATGTGTAATAAAAATGAAGGTTTAGGCCTGATTAACTTGTTAGGTCGAAATTGCAGTTTGAAACTGCACACACAGACACTGCAGTGGCAGGCCTGAGACATGTTTGAAGGCTACTCGTGTGGGTGGCACAATCAGTGCTGCAGGCCCACAAACAGCATTTTATTTACAGGCCCTGGGCACATGTAGTGCACTGTACTAGGGACTTATAAGTAAATCAAATATGCCAATCATAGAGAAACCAAGTGCCATTATATTTTAGACACAGAGCTCATGCACCTTAGCACTGGTCAGCCGGGAAAAAGTGCACCGAGTCCTAAAGCCAGCAAAAGCGAAGTTCAGCACACAGTCAAAACAGGAGGTCAGAAAGTCAAAAGTCTGGGAAAACCAAGCCAAAAGATGCCTGGTCTAACATATATGTTTAGAGTTCCTTTATTAATATGATTCCATCCTTAGAATAGTTCTCTGAACATAGTGGCGAGTTCCAGAATGTGAGGTGCCTGTGGAAACAATTCTCCTCAAATATCCATTGGCTTAATATAGCAAGATCCCGCGGCAGCAACCAAATATCTTGATTGCCAGCAAGGATGCTGTGGACCACAAGGAAACCTATAATCAACAACAAAGATTGTCAAAACAGTTCCCACAATCACTTGAGAGTTGGAAACCATGGGCAATGTAGTTAGTGGATCTTCCAGTCGCTCAAAGCCTTTCGCCATATGGCTTCTATGTTCCATGCAACAACAACAAGGTCATGGATGGAATGCTAAAATGACTCTCAGCCACTGGCAATCGTTCAGAGCCACATCACAACCCATCGTTTTCGAGCACCATGCCACCTCAGTTTGGACTCAGCCATATGCAAATCAGCCTTGACCCTGCTCCTCATGGAAACAGTCCAGCCCGAACTGCCAAGCCCGGTCCTCCCTGAACCGGAATACAAGCAACCTAGGACTGATAGATAGACAGACAAAGGGACAGATAAAAAATAGAACCATGCATATAGCTATGTAGCAAACCACAAATCCCGAAACACACAAACGGCACAGGTCTCCAATTAAAACTGTGATAACAGTTGCATGATATCACAACACCCAATACTACTGGTACTATAAGTAATACCCAGATGTAGAATTAAGGGGGATTATTAGTAGTCCCCTGTAGAATTCTTATAAAATGAGGAATAACATGGGCAAATTGGTATCACTGCACTACTTTCAACGTGTTATCACATATTTGCAAGCATTTTTGTACTGGTCAGTACCTCCAGGTTTGGCAAGCAGTATTAGTTATCAGTAAAATCACATGAGGCATTACAGCATGACGCCTAATTCCAATTTGGATGTAAACTCCAGTTTTCACACAACTCTGTGTTAAGAGCCTAGTTGCAATGTAGCTCTACAGGTGTCTCTGCACAAAGTCCACAGACATTGGCACCCATGTACTCAGAGCAACACATGAAAACAACAATTATCTTTAAAAACCCTTGATTCACAGGGTCTGTCATTGAGTAATGTTCCTCTAACCTCTCTGAATGGTCCTTCTCTGTTGATGAACTGGAAATAGAGAAGTGACAGAAGTGAGGCGTGAACGAGGGGTCTGAGGAGCGCTCACAGATGTGCGAGGAGGCTAAACTCGTGAGGAAGACAGACTAGGTATCAGTAATGAGGGGAAAAAGACAGGGAAATGAGTGGAAGAGATGGATAGGAGGGATGAGAGAGAGAGAAGGCGGTGATAGGAAAAGTGACAGGATATTTAATGGTCGAGGCAAAATTGCATTTTGCAGATGAAGCTCCTCCCTGTCACATTTAGTGTTTTCATGTAAATTGGCACCACCTGATGATGACCTCACCTAAAAGGCATGCTACTCATGGATAAAACGGAAGGAGAGCGAGACAAGTTGATGACAGGGAGAGAAGCATCAAAGTCCAACTGTAGGAGGCGAGAAGAAACCAGCCTAAGGAAGTGTTTACAGACAGGAGTGGGTGAAGAGTGAGAGAAGAGACAGAGAGTTCAGATAAAGTGAGAAAGAATGGCTGAGAGGAAGCAGTAGAAAAGTGATGATAGAGATAGAACATCAAGAGTTTAGAAACCAGATAGGATTAGTTCAAACAAATTGTTTGAAGTGAGAAAGGAGAGAATGAGATTATAATTCAGACAAAGGTACAAGAAGAAGGGGGTGGAAAGGGATCCGACACTAGAAAAACGTGTAGAATGAAAGAAGGGAAAGATAAATAGCAGGCTAGTTGTGGGCAAAAAACACACAGATAAGAATCTATGTACAGACAAACCTAGGAGCCATTATACAGACAATATTTAATCACGGGCAATTTCGTTGTACCGGTAATTGGCTGTAAGTAGCTTCCCGTTTGCATCAATGGATGCGAGGCGAGAGAGTATGGATGATGAGCCACTTTCAAACAGAAGCAGCCCAGATTGCTGAAAATAGACAGACATGATTTACTTTCCGCGTTTATGGCGGGAAATCATCCTGGCAAAAAATTGGACACAGTAAGTTCAGAGCACGGTTGTGAACAGGTGCGATTATGTGTGTTTTTTCCATCCAAGTGTTTGGAGTAACCACCCCCCCCCCATCATCACCACCCTCTCCATAGCACCCGAGTTGTGGGGGACCCCAGTCTTCCAGACGTAAAGGAGGCCTCTCAGTGTAGTGTTGCGCCTGCACAGCACTGTGGCACTCTATTTGGGGTAATGGGCTCTTTGTAATAATGGTATCTTGGTACAGTCCGGATGACATGAGGTTACTAGATAAAGGAGTCTGATCCTGCGTCTCAGGATCATAAAATCAGTCTGGCCCTGTGTCTAAGGTTCAAAGTTGAACGAAACTGGGTTATTGCTTGAGAGGGTGGAAGACCCACGCAGGCATCAACCACAATCCTTGTCAGAGTGATCCACTAAATTAACCTGTGCTTAACCACCTGATAGCTTGGCACAAAACAGTCAGGCCTAACATAGGGGCCATATGTGAAATATTTATGCAGCACACAAACAGTAATAAAGCAAAAACACAGCACAAGAAAAATCCCAAATCAATTTTGAGAAATAGAGTACATTTTAATACATAAAATAATACCAGAATGACTAAAATCCAATCAGTAGAACCGGAAATATTACATTTTAAAGTTTTTAAGTGAAAATAGCACCTACAAGCATAAAAAAGTGCCACTTGCAGTCATCTGGTCGCGCGAGACCGGTCAAAATCACACCTTCAGGCTGACCAAGATGGAGCACTGGCCAGATACAGAGACCAGATTAATCCTGCTGAAGGCTTACCTTATAAGTCCGGCATGAAGAGTTCTGTTCGCGTGGAGGAGGCCACGAGAAGGAGGCTGAGTGTATTGAACGGTTGTCGCTGTAGCGCGAAGAGCAGGCGGGAAATCATGGATGGCTGTCACTGTTGCTCGAAGAGCCGGTCGGGCTTTGCAGACTGTTGTTGCTGTAGCTTTGCGTTGACAGTCTTTGCAGGTTGCTGTTGCGTTAAGTGTGAGTCTTGCATTGGCAGTCATTACTGGTTGTCACTGTTGGCGTGAAGAGCAGGTCTCACCAGAACTTTGCGTTGGTGGTCATCGCAGGTGGCAGAGTCTTGGAGTGAACGGACTGTGGTTGCGAGGAGCCCAAACTTCAGGATTTTCATATTTTCCTAAGGAGGAGTACACTCCGATGCCAGCCAAGGGTTCAGGACTTTGGGAGGCCCTCTTGGGCCAGCAGGACTCAGGCAGATCCAGTTGCAGGTCCAGGCAAGTCCAGTTATAGCAGGTCAGCAGGGCAGTCACAGGGAGGCCTCTGAAGCTTGTTGTGTCCTTGTAGCTCACACAGGAGGTAAGTCAACTGACCCTTAGAGTCACTCTGGTTAGCCTGGGTGTTAGAAATGGTGTTTCTTGTTGTCAGCCGGTACAAGCAGCAACTCTGATTCTAGTCAGGATGAGTAAAATACATACCTAAGTTTGCCTGTGCTCCCCCTCTGGTTGTTTGGCCCAGAGCAGTCAGGCTAAGCCACAGAGGCAGTGTAAAGCATTTGTGCAAATATACAGTAACACAGTGGAAACATCACAAAATGACACCCCACCAGTTTAGAAAAATAGCCAATATTTATCTAATCAAAACAAGACAACGAAAATGACAAAAATCCAACACACATAAATCAAGATATCACTGTAAAAAGGTTCAAAACAGTTCAGTCCATAGAAAACGATGGTGTGTCACTTTTAAGTGCAAAGTACCTGAGATGCGTCAAAATCACTAGATGAAAGCAGGTGCAGGGGAGGGGAGGCACAGGAAAGCAAAGCAATGCGTCCGCTCCTTACTCTCAGGGAAGGTGACGTGTCGGTTTCTTGCTCTCAAGGGAGGTGACGTGTCGGTTCCATACTACTACACAGGGGAGGTGATGCGTCGGTTCATTACTGCGAGGGGAGGTGTTGCGTCGGTTTCTTACTGTAAGGGGAGGTGATGCATCAGTTTCTTATTACGAATGGAGGTGATGCATCGGTCTACGGGCACGCATGCCCAGTTCCTTACTGCAGCCCAGCATCTATGACCGAAATGGCGCGCAGGTGTGATGCGTGGAGATCCGGACGATTAATGCAGTGGCGGCAAAACAGGCGCTGCACTGATTTCTTCAGCTGCGGTCCAACGATGCATCGATTCTTTCAGTCACACAGCAGGGCCTGCATTGGAGTTCGTGCGGTGGTCTCGGACTTCAGAGACATGGTGCACTGAACTCAGGCTGCCGTGTTTTCTTCAGCCTCGGACAGACGCTGCATCGATTTCTTCGGATGCACGGCAGCAGTGCGTGGAAAAGTCTGGGGGTTATACCCCTTTTGGCCTATGAAGTAGGCATTCTTCAGAGGATTGTCTTTGTAGTGCACAAATACTTGTCCTGCCTGGAATTGGCTCCAGACACACTCCGGGGGTGGGGTGGAGACAGCTTTATGTGAGAACAGGCACAGCCCTATTCAGGTGCAGGTGGCACCTTCTCCCACCACTCTAGCTCAAGAAGGCCCATCAGCCTAGTGATGGGCCATCAGGATATGCAGGTCACACCTCAACTCCCTTTGTGTGACTGTCTGGAGTGAATGCATAAATAGACCCTTGGCAGTCTAAACCAGACGATTCCAGAGGCAGGCAGAGGCACAGGATGGTTAAACAAGAAAATGCCCACTTTTTAAAAGTGGCATTTTCCAACACACAATTTAATTACTCCTTTTACTAAGTGAATGTGACATGTAAATAATATCTGATAAAGGAACACACAATGCAACAATGCAAATCACAGATGATGTATGATAGACATCTGATAATTTTATTTTTTATTTTTATTAGCAGGTACAGAAACATAAACGAATGAAATGAGATCCACTGGTATGCGTGTACTAGCATTGGTCAACAAAAAGCAAAAGATTCTTAAAATGAGAGCATGTGATACAAATGAAACAAACCCAACGTTAGTATATGAATATCTGTGCAATGATTGACTTCTTAGGTGATGTTCCATAGTCCATACATATGACATGTGCGCCTCTACATTCCCTGCTGTGTGCCCTGGTGGATGGATAATTTGGGGTTTGCACATTGGAGGTCTCAGCACTGGTGGTGATGATAGGGGGGGTCCACTGTGTAGGAGCTGACAAAAATACGCTGTTTCCGTGACGTGGCCACATCTAACAAGTCATTTGCTAAGTCAGAGTTACCAATAGCAAGGCACACGCTTCTCTGACCGAGAACAGTTATGACATTCAACATATGTCCATACCTTCTGTGCAAGTGGCCTGAGCCAGCATGCGGGCATGGGGGCCCCAAAGTCATCTGGGAAACTACCTTCTCAGTGCCCATAATGCCTCCAATCATGCCCTGTTGTGGGCCGCGATGTTTCTGAGTTGCTCGTTGACAGTAAAGATCAGGCTGCCTACACTCAGGCCCAGGTAATTAAGGAAACAGAGCTGCTGCTTCAGCGCATGTAGACCACTTTCTCAAAGTTACAAAATTGTGACTGTTTCAGACGTTGCCCTTGTGCTCTCACTACTTGTCTGTGTGTCTAGATGTGTGGTTACTTACCTATCTCACATTCGCTGGTGCCTGTGGTTGTGCTGCTTGTTGTATGACTTGAGGGGCGTGATATCATCATTCAATGTCAGGGTCACCTCGATCACCTTGTCTTCCTGTGCATGCTCATGCCGTACTGTCTCTCTGGAGACATGAACAGAAGTTCCACATTCATTGTGGATGACACAACAAGCTGTTGCCTCTGAGTATGTTCACAGTGCAAAGAGGGGGTCATTGTGATGAGTGCATGCATTCAAGGGAATAAGATCGGGGTTCCATTCCTTCACAGATGTGTAGGACTGCATAAACCAAAAAGAATTGCTCAGATGCTACTGCGACTGGGATTAGCCATGTACATTCTGAACCTAGAGGGAAACATTGTCATCAGTTTTACTTATATGTACAAAGGTGTCAGTGACATCTTGAGGCACTGATCATGACAGCCATTTCACTCCTACTTCCTAAGTACTCTGAGCCCTCAACAGGTACACAGAGAAATGTTTCCACACCTGGTATTCCATGAACATATTATCCATTGGGAGTCCCATTAGCCTCAGTTTTTGGAGTAGATCTTGCTGGGAAGGGTCCCATCTGTTCTGCTGCTGCTTTGAGCTAATTTACTGCAAACGTTGGTGCCCCTTTTAAGGTATGTCAGCGCTTGTGCAGCTCCTTAGTTTCCCGCTGAATCCTTTTAGTATTGAACTTTGCTTGCGTTATGGTCCACAACAGTTTGTTTCTTGCCTCTAGACTCCAAAGGGAAACATTTACTCACTTTGGAAGGAAAACTTTAGATATACTAAGCATGCTGGTTATCAACGTTGTTAAATATAGTTTTGCCTAGGCATGTTAAAGGTTTTGGGCAGATTTACAAGCCCCTTGCGCCACTTTTGCGTCACTTTTCCCATGTTAAAAGTGACGCAAAAGTGGCGCAAGGGGCTTGTAAATCTGCTCCTTAATTTTCATGAGCAAAGTTTACTATATTTTCCTTTCGTTAAAACTAACTTGTGAGTTAACTTTCGGGTAAACATTTTTACAGAGTTCTTTAAGAATTCTCACTCAAAACACGTTTACGCAAAAGAATTTTCCAAATTGAAGTTTATTTTTTTGAAACATTTTTTAGCTGAGTCGGTGTAACAGGAACAAGTACACGGACCGGTGTTTTCTTCCATTACGCAGGCGTGAGAGGGAACCGACTTATCAAGGTTTGGCCCAACTTGAAAAGAGTGGTGTTTTTACTCTACTGACAGTGTGTCGTCATTGACAAGACTACGAGGGGCACTACTTGCCCAAGATGTGGACTCTAGATTCGGGGAGTATCCTTTACAACAAGAAATAGCACCATTGGGAGCACCAAACGGGTAGAGTGGTGGACCTGCCAGATTTCCTAATAATCATATTATCAGCAGTGTATACTTGGACACTACTAATAAGGAGGACCTGTTGCGCAGTGGAACTTTGACTTATGTTTCAGCTATTCTGCCTTGAAAAAGTCTGAATACTGATGTGTACAGACGAAACACGTGTTGGCTTCAATAATTGCTAGGAATTTGTTGCATATGAATAAATGAGAACTTTTTTTCAATGGATGTGATCCGTGGATGGTATTTCAAAATTTACACATGATCTGAATAGGATTTACTCGCCTGTGGACTTAAGGATTTCAATATTTGGTGCTAGGACATTTATTTATTTGATAAATACTTTTGTGAAATTATTTATGATTAATAAGGGTGTGCTACGACTGTGCTTTTGTAAATGTCAATGTGCATGTTCTTTGTAACTTGCCGATAGCACCGTTTGGTAGTAGGTGCTTTCAGTTATTTGAGCACCCCATGACTTTTTGTAGTATTGAACAAAATTCACGCTTATACTAGTTACCGACTATATTGCTGTTCCTTTCTTGATGTGAGGTTTTTTCCCTTCAGGGATTGCTACTACCAATCGTTTATTTATTGTTTACAAAACCTTCACACTTTTTCTTGCAAACATTGGTCTAATCTTCATGAAGGTTATAAAAGATTCACTTTGCAATTTATTATGCCTTAATCTGGGAATTTTGTAGAGAAGCATTACAATACACTGCCTCAAACCACCTCCCAAATCTACAAAACCCCAGTCCCGACACAGGTAGCATAGCTACCATTGGTGCAGCAGGTGCACTGTCACCGGGGCTCAGTGCTCGGAGGGGCCATTGAACCCTGATAGTTGCTGGATTTTACTACCCGAAATGCTGCCAAAGGGGCCATTTTCATTGACTGCACCAGGGCCAACTGCATCCTTGCAACGCGTCTGTTCCAACAGGTGCTCCACTATGGTTGGGAAACACCTGAGTCTGTCTGCAGGACTCTCTACAGGCTTGCAACGTATTCCTTATTAATATATATATTACCTACTGGCGGTCGCCAATAGGTAGTTATAGTTAGGACCTAATGACCATAGGAAAAGCGTTTTTGATTTGCCAATATCTTTGGCGCCGTTTGACGAATCTTCGTGAAATTTTCCCAAAAACAGGGTTGGACCGCTCAGTTTGTGTGTTTAAAGTTTTGGGGTGATTCGTCAAGCGGTGGCCGAGAAAAAAGGGGGTTCCCAAAACGCGTTCCATAGGAACTTTATTACAGGCTACAGCCCGAACTGCTGAACGGAATTACACCAAATTTGGCAAAAAGGTAGGTCTTGGTTTTGTTATGTTTCATATAGAGGCCCTAATATAGACGCGTTCATATATGCGTATATGGTCATATTCGCATATGCCCTATTATGGTCATAATCGTATAGGCCCTATTTTGGTCATGATCTTCTATGCCCTAATATAGGCATGATCTTTCACCTACATCAGTTCCCTACAGTACACAATGAGCTCTGAGGGTTGAACGTTATCTAGTCTGTGGTTAGAACACTGCAGGGTTTTTCCCGAACACAGGCCTACAATGTACTCATAAATTATGCATGAGCATTCACCAGCTACATCTCCAGTATAATATGTATGTACAAAGTTCACCCCTGACGTCTTCCTCATGTCTAACAAAGACCAATACAAACCATACTGAGGGACGAGATACTTTAGGGTATAAATACACCACATCTTGCCACGGTAAGATAGAGGGAACCGAGACTTCCATGCTGACACACTGACCAGAGACGCTGAGGCTCCTGCATGCAGTCGCTCCAGCTGACAGCGGTCTAACACAGCCCTTGCGGGGTGTCCAACTCGAGACCAGGACGGGGTCCCACACTCTCTCTATTCAGGTATGGGGGTTCGACTAAATCCTAGAAGGATTCTTGGCTCTTAGGCTTTTAGACCTACACATATGCTAGGTACACTCAGGTACATCTAGTTAGGCATCGTAGGAGTACGCACACTTTTCATAGTGCTTTTTATATTCATGTATGTATTCATGATTATTGCAATATGGTAGAACTGTTCTACCCCTTCACTTTTATCATACTGCTGATAATATATCTCTGCTATTGTCTGCTGGTTACTGCAGCACATATATTTTACACTAGAATAACAACTGCTCAATAAATACTTATTGAAACACCCAGACTGTTTATTCTGTGTAACTCTCTGAGACAAACTGAATAAGTAAGCACGAGTGACTGAGCGAAAAGTAGTATATTGTTTCCACGATTCTGAGGAATTAGGGTTGTCATGGTCTAAGGTTGCCAGAAACTAATCTCTCCCCAATAAGAGGAGATTCTAGTGGCACTGTGAGCTAGCTAATGCAAATCTGGCTAACATACGCGGTGGGGGTGCACAGAGTCAGTCTAACACCAAGCCCACAGTTTATGTTATCCAAAAGCGCAGGTCCTGCATGGGTACTATAGGAACTACACGACATGGCGGCGCCAACGTTGGTTGGGTACTTATTTAACAGTAGAATCTGAGTAGTTCAGTCGTGCTATTCTCAGAGAACCTACTCACAAAACCCCAGAGACGTCTGGAGTGGGTGGGCACAAACTCCGCCACAGCTGAGTAGGCGAGATATCCTATTTATCGGCTGTTGGTTAATCAAGCTTTAAGGACATTTAGTTCCTAAATTGTGCATAACACCTCATCATAGTTCCCTTTGAACACTTCTTCCTCTAAACATGCCTGATTCCGAGGCAGGGGAAGAAAGAGTTGACCTGAATTTTTCAGAAGAAGGAGAAGATCCTGAAAATGCAATACAGATTGCACCAAAATTCAGAAGGACAGTCACCATAAGACTATTAGAAAATGGCTTACCAGCCAAGGGTGGCATGGTAGTTTTCGTGATTGAGGCACACGAATCAAACAAAACAGAGGTATTCTATTCATGGGTTACATTCCCAGCAGCAAATGCCATAACAAAGACATTTCACTACTATATAAAAGGAGATGCACCAAGGGAATATGGTCCGTTTGAGGACATAGAGCTTCCACTCAATTATCAGGAACATTCTTACTGGTTTAATGGCGCCCTACCCCACGTACGAGGAAGAGTAAGATTAGGCCACGCTCGGACGAGACGGGCCACATGGCCGATACTAGCGGCTTACACACCGCATCCTGACATTGGAACAATGCCACAGCCAGAATTACTCATACAACACAGAGATTTAATTAAAATCTACAGAAACCTGACACAATTTGTCATGAGGACTTTAACAATCCAATCTGCACCAGGTGCAGCAACTAGTACTCCAGCTCAGGGTACAGGAAATAAAATTACTCCTCAAACATTACACGCGGTAATGGGCAAAATGCCCGCAAAACGCGAACAAATACCATTCTGGATAGCTCAGAAAATAACTCAGCTTGAGGCGGTATTCCCGAATACTACCACCTGTGATGAACACAGAATACTAACAATCTGCTTGCCCATGGGGATCACACCACAAGTAGAGGGCTGCACCTCTTGGGGTTCAGTCTTTGCTGCCATATATACCAGAACACATGTCATTAGCAGTAGTACCTGACGTATTGAGGCAGATAAAAAATGAGTACGGAGCAGAACCTGCCCTAAACTTAGGGATGAAGTTACTAAATAACTTTGACCAGGTATCAGCCATAATACTAGCTAACATTAAGGGGGAAGCAGCTTCAGTGGCGATCCGCCAACGCCTAAGGGAGTTCAGTCCAGTAGATCAACAACACGAACTACCCAAAATAATTGAAACTGCATATGCAGAACTAGGCAGAGACAGCTTAGGTGGGAAAGCATTAAAACCACAACTGGTGGGAAGTCCTGAAAAGGACACTACAAAGCAGACACCTACTTCTTCTAAAAAGAAGTGGGAAAATAAAAAACAACAAAAGTCTAAAGACAGCAGATCTCAATCCAGAGGTAGGTCTCCTCAACAGGAGCCCTCTGAAAAGAGGTATAACCTCAGGAATAGGGATAATATTAAAAACCTGACAGGTATCAAGATACTGATACTCGTTCCTCTCGTTCCTTTCAGGGTTCATCAAAAACTCCGAGAGGGAAGGACGGTCAGAACACAGACAAGAGGAGCGTACAAAGTCCAGAGACACGCAACGCGCTGCGGACTACGCACCTAAAAAAGAAGATAAACAAAAACAGAAACCTCAGTTCAAAAAGAAGAAGGTAGCAGGTCTCAAGATCAGACATGCCCAGAATTCTGAGGACACAGCTTCTGAACGGGGAATGGGCTCTGACGATGCTAGACAGCGCGGCAGAAGTAACAATAGCTTGCCAGAACCTGAAGGAATTTCTGGTGACAGCGGAGTTGAGTGAGTATATCACGGTGGAAACACCCGATACTCGGGTAAGTGCCCCACATAAGTTACATGAGATAACACTCCGGATGGAGGGAGACAAGCCCAGGAAAATTAAAGGTCTATTTTGGAAAAATCTGTCATCTGGATATGACCTCCTATTAGCAGAGCAAGAATGGCCACCAGCATTCGTCATGGAGTGCCCTAAGGGAGAAAAGGTAATGTTTCCAGCATTTTCCAACCTCGTTCCCATACATATAAAACATGCATATGCGCAGGAGTGGGCGGTTGCCCTAGCTCCAGCATTGTACAAAAATCATGTTGGTTGGGATGAGGATTCAACCCACCACGTGATCCCGTTAAAAGTTTCACCAAATGCTCAAAGGCAATACCCTATAAAGCAGGAAGCTAAAAAACAAGTCAGGGAGATCCTAGATCAACTTGAATACCAGGGGGTGATTGAAAATTGCACTTCACCTATGAACAATCCTTTGTTTCCCGTAATGAAACCTGACAACACATATCGTTTAGTTTTGGATTACAGACATTTAAACACTTGCACAAAGACATTTGCAGTTCAAAATGCACACAGTGCCGCATTAATGAATAACATTGTGCGCAAAAAATACAAAACAACACTTGATATCTCAAATGGATTTTTCTGCCAAAATTTAGTGCCTGAAAGCAGGTATCTGACCGCATTCAGTGCGTTAGGGTCCCAGCGACAATTTTGTCGACTAGCCCAAGGGCATAAGAATAGCCCCGGGGTATTTTCAGCAAGAGTAACAGAGTTACTCCAAAATTTGGATGAAGAACCATTATCCTATGTAGAGGATATTTATCTGACGGACGATGACTTACCGAGGCACTTGACCAGGGTGAGCACCATTATTATGGGATTCGCCTCTGAGGGCTATAAATTTAATTTCAAAAAATCAAAAATTGCCCATCTCAATGTCCTGTTTCTGGGATATGAGCTGTCAAGTGAAGGAAAAAGCCTAGCAGCTAACTTTTTAGAAAAGTGTGCGCTGCTCCAACCTCCAAAATCATTAAAGAATTTACAATCAATTCTGGGATTCCTACATTTTGGTCGAACATACATTTTGGATTACGCAGAAAGAGTAAAACCTTTCTACGACTTAATAAAACCTGATTTTTCAGTCAGACAATGGACACAGGAGCATACAAATATCCTGCGTTCCCTACAGGAAGACATGATAGCTTCAAAACATTTACAGACACGCGTAAACGTACGCAACCTAGTGATCCGAGTAATAGCGGGTCACTGCGGGTACACTTATTTTGCTTTCAATGAAGGCAAAACAGTACCAATTGCATACAAATTACACCTGTACACAAACGCAGAGATGCGTTTTACTTCAACAGAAAAAATCCTGACAGCAGTGCAGACCGCTGTAGCAAGAGAAAGAGCTCTGGCTCAGGGAAAACGCATAATAGTCATGACCCCAGTACCAGCCTTAGAGGCTGTTACAAAGGCTAGCATTCCAAATGCGAAAGCCTTACATCCGAGATGGATACAATGGGCTAATTCTCTTACTGCAACGGATGTTGAATACAGATTTGATCCAAGTTTAAAAACTCAAGCATTTCTGCAATACGAACAAGAATATCCTCTACCAAATGAGATTTTGCCTCTAGATCAGTATGAATACATTATTTACAATGACGGATCTGCTCAACTTGCCATAGGGAGTAAGCAAGCTTACAGCGCGGCATGTGCAATCGTTAAAGGTCACTTGCGCGATGGAAAGTTCCATCCAAGTTGCACTAAAACGCAATCTCTAGGAGACTGCACGGCTCAGTTGGCACAATTAAAAGCACTAATACTGGCACTTGTAAATACGGAACACGAATTCCCCACACTAATTGTGTGTGATTTCTTTTACTGTGTACAGTCGTACAATGAATATTTACATCATTGGGAACAAAACGGGTTTAAAGACGCGAAAGGTGGCACAATTAAGCATAAAATGCTATGGGAACAGGTAGTGGAGTTGAGAAACGAACTACCAAGGGCTCACGTGATACATACACTGAGTCATCAGCGTGATGGCGTTCACGTTGAAGGGAATTAATTGGCTGATTAAGCAGCAAAGGGGGCTGTACGCACAGCCGCCGTAGCTGCAATCACTCGTTCAAAAATGAGAATAGACGGCGAGATTTTGGTAGCTGTCAGTGCTTCACACAAAGGCAGCACAGCAGTACCTAAGAAATTTCCACTCAAGTACTCCTACTAGTTAGATGCACACAACATTCCATATGCTCAGATTCCTGGAGTGGGGAATAGAGTAATACCAAATATGGATCGTAGGCAAGGCTTAATTCTAGCAGCATACGAGGGTTTGGGCTCTGCGCATACAGGCGTTACAGCGACTATTTCTTTACTGAAACAGCGCTACTGGTGGCCAGGGTTAACAAAGCAGACCAAAGACTCTGGGGCCGATTCCGATTCAGGCCGGAAAACGTACCGACCGACTCGGTACAGGAATATTGTCCAACCGACACGTACCAGCGCTGCCCGATCCGCGTAGTACGATGCAATGCATGTGAATCACGCCCGACTCGCACGGAACACAAGCCGAACGACCGAACCGCACAGAAACCAGCTATCCGGCCGGAAAACTACGCGAATCGAACCGACCGACATGCACCAGGAATGAACCCGACAGAAACGTACCCGCGAACACCGACCCGCGCAGTACTATGCAATGCGTGGAAAACCAGACCGAGTCGCACGGAGCCCAAGCCGCACGACCGACACGCATACAAAACCGAGCCGAAGCAACCCAATACTCCGCGACCGACGCGTACGCCTCACATGAAACACAGCAGAAACACAGCTTGAAAGACTCGGAGAAGCCTGCACGAGCCAACTTCAGTGTCCTACTCGGTCAGAAGAACGTCTCCGACATGCCCAAAACCCACAAAGGAAAAAAAAAAAAAGGGCCAAACAAGCAATGACAAAGTCAATAAATACAGGGGTGAAAAAACATGGAACAAAGACACACCCACAACCCCACCAAATAAAGGCCACAAATCACTACCATGATCCTTTGCAAATTCAACTGACCTGCCAGCACAGAACACCATCAGACAGCAATCACAGACACACTCACAACTCATCCATCACACAAGCCACACACCATTAGCACCTCCCAAATAGCACCCTCACATATACCCAGCAAAACCTACACTCACCCACCCTCACTTGCACACTCACACACACATCAACACCCACCACCACCCATCACCATGCCCCCAAAGAAGAATTCAAAGTTCCTAGACAGTGAATTGGAAGTCCTGGTAGATGAGATCTCAGGGTAGAGCCACAGTTGTTTGGTACATTGGTCCAACAGACCCCCATGTCGCAGAAAACCAAGATGTGGGAAAGGATCGTCGACAGGGTGAATGCACAATCACCATGTTTGCGCACAAAGGAAGACATCCAGAACAGGTGGTATGATGTGCGCAGGAGGGTCAAGGACCTACTAAAGAAGGATTACGCCTTGAGTCATCGCACCGGCAGTGGCCCTCCTGCCAAACCAGTATACCTCAGGCCCTGGGAGGAGAAGGTGCGGGCCATCCTACCACCAGTGAGCGTATATCGACTATCAAACATCCCAGAGCCTGGTGAGTACACAACCAATATACCCAATATTGTGTGACAATACACACACATCACTGTCAAGGGGATAGTCAAACCATGCACCCTTAGCAAATCCACAGCAACCAAAAGATAATCATCCCAAGATGTGTATGTTAGTTAGATAAACACAATACATGCCATCTCATAGTGATATGTAACTGTGTCATGACATGTACAAACCTAACAACAAATAGAGCAAGGCAGTGGCACAAATCTAACCAACAAACACTGTCAGACATTTTGCCACCACTAGAACACCACCTCACAGGGAAGCTCACTGAAAGGAAGGAATGCTGTGTATGCTGGTGAAGTCAGTGTAGCCAATAGCATGATGGGAGTTGTAGTCACAGATATCGGTCACCCTCACAATTGGCCCATCAACACCACTCTGAACCATGCTCACATCACAGGGAGTGGAAAAGAACTGACAAGATGGCTGACACTGGGTACTGCTGTGGGGAGCACAAGGCCCTGCTGGGAACTGTGCACCAACCAACAGCAGGACACCACTGTCAGCCATCTTGCCATTGCTGTCACACTCACACACAGTGAAGTCGACTCAAAAGGAAGGAAGTATGGGCATGCTGGGAAGGGGGTGTAGGCAATAGCATGATGGGAGTGGTAGTCACAGCTCAACATCCCCCACCCACATGGCCCAGCAAGCTCACACTGAAGCATGCACACCTCACAGGGAGTGAAAAGCCACTTCAAAGATGTCTGACAATGGTCCTCTGTTGTGGGGAGTACCAGGCCCTGCTGGGAACTGTGCACCAACCAACAGCAGGACACCACTGACTGACATCCTGAAAGACAACTTGCACTCCCTGCAATGGAAGCATGTTCCATGGTGGGATATCTGGCTGGGTGGGAAGGAGGACTGACAGCTCTGACCATAGTCACAAGCAGCTTTTCTCACACCCCCCTTAACACAAACTCCACACAACTCACCTGGGAGAATGCAATGCCTCACACTCTAATTAAATATCCCACAAAGAACCACCACCCTGGGTTATGCTGTGTGAAGCACAGGGACACTCTTGGGACTTGTAGCCAAACAAACACCAGGACAACACTGTCAGCCATCCTGTCAGCACAGGCACACTACCCCGGGAAGCAGAGTTAAAAGGAAGGAAGTATGGGCATGCTGGGAAGGGGGGGTGTAGGCAATGGCATGATGGGAGTTGTAGTCACAGATATTGGTCACCCTCACAATTGGCCCATCAACACCACTCTGAACCATGCTCACATCACAGGGAGTGGAAAAGAACTGACAAAATGGCTGACACTGGGTACTGCTGTGGGGAGCACAAGGCCCTGCTGGGAACTGTGCACCAACCAACAGCAGGACACCACTGTCAGCCATCTTGCCATTGCTGTCACACTCACACACAGTGAAGTTGACTCAAAAGGAAGGAAGTATGGGCATGCTGGGAAGGAGGGTGTAAGGCAATAGCATGATGGGAGTGGTAGTCACAGATATTGGTCACTCTCACAATTGGCCCATCAACACCACTCTGAACCATGCTCACATCACAGGGAGTTGAAAAGAACTGACAAGATGGCTGACACTGGGTACTGCTGTAGGGAGCACAAGGCCCTGCTGGGAACTGTGCACCAACCAACAGCAGGACACCACTGACTGACATCTGAAAGACAACTTGCACTCCCTGCAATGGAAGCACGTTCCATGGTGGGATATCTGGCTGGGTGGGAAGGAGGACTGACAGCTCTGACCATAGTCACAAGCAGCTTTTCTCACACACCCCCTTTATACAAACTCAACACAACTCACCTGGGAGAATGCAGTGCCTCACACTCTAATTAAATATCCCACAAAGAACCACCACCCTGGGTTATGCTGTGTGAAGCACAGGGACACTCTTGGGACTTGTAGCCAAACAAACGCCAGGACAACACTGTCAGCCATTGTCTTGTGGTTTGTGGCCTCCTGGCCTGCCTGGATACGTTGGCATGGGCCTGACTGCCATGATGACTTTTGCGCACGTTACTCCTAGCCGTTGTTCTGTCGCCCTCTGCTCCTGCCAAGTTATTTTACAACTGTCTGCATTTTCTGTTTCTCACCTTTTCTCCTGTTCCCTTTGGGCTCAGGCTGAACAACAGTTACAAGGTCGAAAAACAACGTCCCTGATTCTTGCTGATATGGCCAGTCCCTCGCACCTAGACATAACACTATGTACAGCTGCCATGGGGAAATTGGTGGGTTTTTAGTATTGCGTTTTTCCCTCTGGAGAGGGACTTGGAGAAAAACCTTTCCAGGGAGAAGAGCTGTGATAATCTGCTGATGTAGTCTTTGCATCTAGAGACTGAGGTATGGGGGTTCGCTAGTCAAAGCCCAGAGGTCTTCTATTTTTATAATACACTAGCTACTAGAACGGGGAGGGTGGTAAGGTCATTTAGCCCTATAACCACTGCTTTATGAAATGCTTTCCCCGTTAGTATTCTATGGAGTTGTAACTATGCTGATTATATTATTCTTATGCATTATGCTGATAGTACTGACACGTGTACTGTATCTTAGAGCACGTATGTTGAAATAAACATTTTCACCTATACTGTGTCTCTTCTTACGCCCGTTGTGGAGAAGCATGAGTGAGTGACGTAAGAGTGTTCTTGCTACTGCGAGTCCTGAGAGAGAGATACCGTGTTCTGGGTTGTCTAATCATTGGTACATTGATGCTAATGGGATGCTAAGGCTAGTTGGGTTGGGGTTTTAGGTGCCCCGGCTTATGGTAGGCTCACCACTATATTCCGAGGTCCTATCATCCTGTGCATAGCTCTGTGTATGTGCAGAATCCCTATGACATGGCGCGACCAACGAGTGGGGCTGCTTGTCTGCGAGACGCTTGAGTAGTGCTTGTGCTTGTCCACAACAACCCTCACGGACGCTTCCGGAAGCGTGTGTGACGGTAATACCTCCTATATTGACGTTTTTGTAGGTTCTTTCAAGCTTGAAGTTGTTAAAAGGTTTCTTAATCGAACCCTCTATTGTGCTGCCTACTGTTAGGTTGTCGAAAATACCCGATCGCAATGGCGGGTATAAACATAGCGGCACATAGCCGCACAGCGCTCCGGGATCACTTAAGGGTGTATGGAGTGCCAGACACGGGAGTCGAATTGATCTTTGTGGTCCAAGCCGATCCGGCTTACCACTTTGAGGTGTTCTATTCTTGGGTCACCTTTCCGGCGGTGGATGGGACAGACAATTTGTTCCATGAATATACAGCCACCGCAGTTCCTAATCACTATAGACCGTATAGGAATCTTGAAGTACCGCTCACGGCTTGGCAGCACCGTGTTTGGTTTCATGGCGCCCTCCCCCAACCGGTTACCACGGTTTGTTTAGGCCCCTTATCTATTGATGGGGCCACTTGGCCTGTTTTGGCCGGGTACACCCCACATCCGCAGTATATGCAGATACCAGTCGCTGACCTGCGCAATATGTATTCAGCTTTGGTGCGAGTGCATCGTGCTTTAGTGCAATATGTTACAGGCAACATCCAGGGAGCCCCACCTGGAGTTGCGGGCCATCCAGCTGCTGCAGGCGGAGTGACCATAAGTCCCGTCATGGTGAACTCAGTGATCGGCAAACGTCCACAAAATAAGGATGATTTTCCTTATTGGCTTGCAGAAAAATTTGACCAGTTGGAGGCCCTTTATTCCCGAGTTGACAGCATGTGACAACTGGGGTAGGGTATTCGCAGCAGTTTATTCGAAGTGTTTCGGCACTCCTTCCATGATGGTTCTCCCCTCTGTAATTAAAAAAGTACAGGATGAACATGGCCCTGAAGCGGCTGTGGAATTAGGGATGAGACTGGTGGGAGTGTTTGAAGTAGTGGCTGAGTTGATCCTTGTGAATGTCAAGGGCGATGCAGTGAACTTTCAAGTAGCTAATGCTTTGGCTTTGGTCCCAGAATTGGACAAGCCTCGCGAATTACCGAAAATTATTACACAGGCTTACAAAACTATTGGCAGGAATAGCCTGGGTAGTAAACCTTTTGCAAAACAGCAAACACAATCGCAACAACAACAACAATCCAAACCTCAATCTGAGAAAGATGAGAGACCAGTCTTCACTAAAAAGAGCTGGAGGCTGAACAAACAGGGTAAGCAACAAAAGAAGCCGGGGTCGAGAGGCGCATCCCGGTTTCAGTCTCTTCTGAACGCACTTATGATTTGCGCGATAGGGCGAGAATTAAATCTCCGGATAGGTTTCAGATCCCTGATACGCGTTCTCCTCGTTCTTCACAGGCACAGACAACTTCGCAGGCCAGTGGAGGAGATCGCCAGGATAGAGGAAGGGGTCGAGAGGCTCCTCAGGGACGAGACCAACCTCGACAACAAGTCACAGGGAAAGCAGAAGACTTTCAACGTTCTCGTCCACAATTTCAGAAGAAGAAAGTTGCCGCTGTAACAGCGAAATATGCCACAGACGGTGAGAACGAGACTCCTGAATTGGACGTGGGCAGTCACCCTCCTAGACAGCGCCGCGAAAGTTACCATAGTGCGGGAGGCGCTACGTCCTCATATGGAGGCGACAGCAACTGAAACATTCATTACTGTCGAGACAGCAGACACCAGAGTGGCACCCCCTGACAGACTGTTTGATATTGTCATCCAAATTGAAGGTGATATACAGCGTGTAATTAAAGGGATTTTTTGGGAAAATCTGACCTCTTCATACGACATTTTGTTAGCGGAGGCGGATTGGCCACCCCCATTCGTACTTGCTGCGCGTAAAGGGGAGGAGGTAATCCTTCCGAGCTTTTCTCGACATGTCCCAAAGGACAAAGCGGAGGCTCTTGCAGCTGAGTGGGCTGTGTCCCTGGCTCCTGCGTTATACCGCAACCACGTAGGTTGGGATGAAGATTCTCCCCCCATGAGATACCTTTACGGTCCCTACCGCAGCCACAACCCCAATATCCCATTAAACGTGAAGCCAAAGGCCCTGTTTCTGAAATTCTGACTCAGTTAGAATATCAGGGAGTAATAGAAACATGCGTATCACCCATGAATAACCCCCTTTTCGTGGTTTCTAAACCCGATGGATCGTACCGCCTAGTATTGGATTACCGGCATTTGAACTCTCATTGTCGGACCTTTGCGGTGCAAAATACCCACAGTTCTGCGCTTGTAGACAGTCTTGTTCGTAAAAAATATAAAACGACACTTGACCTATCCAATGGATTTTACACGCACAACTTGGCCACAGAGTGTAGCCAATGGAGTGCTTTTACATCCGGTGGAAAACAGTTCAAATTAAGGCGACTCCCTATGGGCTACAAAAACAGTCCAGGTGTGTTCGCTGCCCGTGTTGTCTCTTTGTTAGACGGCATAGACCCAGATGCATGTTCGTACGTCGATGATATTTACCTGACAGACGACGAGTTATATCCGCATCTTTCCAGAGTGGACCGCATTATTCTCGAGTTTGCGGTTTTAGGTTACAAGTTTAACTTTGCCAAATCACACATTGCTGAATTAACAGTTTTGTTTTTGGGCTACGAGCTCAACAATGAAGGTAAGGGCTTAGCCCCCACTTCTTAGAAAAATGTGCACTTTTGTGCCCTCCTACTACTCTGAAAAAACTTCAGTCTTTGCTGGGTTTTCTGAACTTCGGGCGTACTTATATTCCCGAATACGCCCAGCGTATCAAGCCATTGTATGCCTTGATACAACCAAACTTTTCGAAGTCTAGTTGGCTTCCGGAGCATTCCTCCATTCTGCAGTCTTTGCAGACAGACCTTCTTGAGTCTAAATACCTGTTGACGCGTGATAACCACACAAACCTGGTGATCAGAATAATTCCGGGGGCAGTGGGTTTCACGTATTTAACCTTTAACGAAGGTGACACAGTTCCGATCGCGTACAAGTCACATCTTTACACTTCCGCAGAAATGCGCTTTTCATCTGTGGAGAAAGTACTGACTGCAGTGCAGATGGCGATTCTAAAGGAACGTGCACTGGCACAGGGAAAGCGCATTCTGGTGGTAACACCATATCCTGCCCTAGAGGCAGTGACAAAGGCGAGTGTCCCGAACTCTAAGGCATTGCACCCCCGTTGGATTCAATGGGCAACCTCTTTGACGTCTCCGGATGTCACTTTCATCTTTGATTCATCTCTACAGACTCAGGAGTTTTTGCAGTACGAATTCGTTCATCCTCCTCCTCTGTCATTGCTCCCGCTTGAGGATTACGACTGTGTGATCTACACCGATGGTTCGGCACAACCGGCCACGGGGTCCAAGCATGCTTATTCAGCCGCATGTGCTATTGTTGCAGGTACCTTCGTGAACGGAAAGTTCAAATCCACTGTAGTGCACACTCAGGCACTCGGGGACAGTACTGCACAATTGGCCGAGCTGCGCGCATTGGTGCTTGCGCTTGAGTTCGCTACTCCGGATGTGACCACTCTAATTGTATGCGATTCTTACTACTGTGTTCAATCTTACAATGACAATCTGTTCTTTTGGTCGCAAAATGACTATAGAGACGCTAAAGGTAGCACAATTAAGCATAAAATGCTTTGGGTTCGGGTGGCAGAATTGAGACAATGTCTGCCACTCACACAGGTGGTTCACACCCTTGGCCATCAGTGGGTGGGCGCACACGCTGTTGGTAACGGTTTGGCAGACGAAGCGGCCAAATCAGCAGTAGTCACGTGTTCAGTAGCAGCAGTTACTAGATCCATGTCTAAAATTGATACTGATATTTTGGCAGCTATTGCTGCAACAAAGGAAGGTGCTAATTACCCTAGGAGTTTTCCTTCCAAATATTCTTATCAGTTAGGTCCCGAACAGGCTCCCTATGTAACAATACCCGACGTTGGTGATCGGCTGATCCCCAACGCGGACCGCAGACTTTCCTTGATAACGGCAGCACACGAAGGCATGGCTTCGGCTTATGCTGGAGTGTCTGCGACCGTTTCCATCTTGCAGCAGCGGTACTGGTGGCGTGGTTTATATAAAGACACCCGTACTTATGTGCTTTCTTGTGACGTGTGTCAACAGATTAAGCCTTCTACGGTTACACGACCACCACAGACCTCGCTCTACATTTCTAACAGACCCTTTGGGTGTGTTTACTTGGATCACTGCGGTCCATTTTCTTCAGACACTGCCTATAAATATATCTTAGTGGCAGTGGACTCGTGCACACGTTTCATCTGGGTCTGGCCACAACGGAGTGCTGACGCTCGAAATGTCATCAGGGATTTGCGTATCTTTGTGGGAATCTTCGCTTGCGGCACCTTCCATTCTGACCAAGGTCCAGCGTTTGCCTCTAAGGCGTACAAGGACGCAATGGGTTCACTGGGGGTACGGGTGAAGTTTTCGTCTCCATACAGACCTGAGGGTAATTCAATTGTGGAGCGAATGAACCGTGATTTAAAGCAATCCTTGACAGCTAGAGTCTTAGGTACTGGCAGGAACTGGCTGGCCCACTTGTATTCCGTACAACGTGCACTTAATAATCTCCCTAGAAGATCTCTGGGTGGGCGGACCCCATACGAAATGCTCTTTGGCATACGAATGTTTGTGCCTGACCTTGATGGTCTAGACATGGCGGCGCAATCCGCCATCTTTGATGTAGATAACCATTCTACTATGTTACAGGACTTACAAGAAGCCCGAGACAAACTTGCAATCGCACATTTACCTTCAGCCACAGACCCTGCATTGCAGATTCCGGTTGCCGGCTGGCTTCCGAAGATTGGTGACCTGGTTCGAGAGAAGGTGGAGAACAAGAAAGAATTTGGCCCCTCTTATCGTGCACCGGTTCCAGTCCTGGGCTTGAAGGGAACACGTACAGTCATCTTACCACCGCTTCCTGGTCGCAAGGAGAACAGATACATCTCAGTGGAAAATGTCAAGCTACAACATCTGGCCGATCCTGAATAGTGTTACACCAGCGGTCTCTTGTCCTGCCATTTACCGGACTTGTGTTCGTGGCCCTCCTGCCCGAACGGTCACTGATGTTACAATTGAGATGGTTGATTTGCCTGAAAGTATACTCGAACCCCCTGTCTCCCCCTGCATCGACGAGAACGAGTATACCTATCCCGAATCGGTGGCACACTTACCAACAACGCCGCTGAGCCCAACACGTTATTCCTTTGACTCGGATTCCACCTCATCCATTGTCCCGTCCAAGTTCAGTATTTTTGTATCCTGGTTCAGAGACAATTTTTTGATTCCCCCTGGACATACATCTGGTTGGTGCTGATCCTCATTTTTTTGTTCATGTCCATTGGCTTTGTCACAGTGTTTTTTCTGCTCATCAATGGTCACTATCTACCGGAACGCTCTGCTGTGAACAGTGTTGCTGGAACTTTGGCTCCACATTCCTCATCTCACATCATGAAGCGTGATCACACATTTGTGAACATTTCAGCTTTTCCAGTTGCTGATGGCATCGTATGGGATGCAGTAAACTTTCAAATTCATGGACCAACAGAAATTATTAATGTACCCAATGTCCTTCGAGTTTCGATGGGTGATATAGTAAAAAGTAATATTCATTCTGACGATTGGGATGTGCATGCCGTTGAAGCATTGTTTGCTGATTTAAAATATTATGCTTCCTTTAATTCTGAGGATTTATATATGAATTCTGCGAATTATGCCGATTTATATTGCTACCAGCATTGGGGCAACCATTTTGTTCATAAACCAAGTGCACTACGTGGTTCTTTCGCGTACACCCAATGGGAACATTGTCCAAACCCTTTACCAGGTAGTTCCCAGACTCTTAGAAATAAATTTACATATTTCACTGATTTTAATAGATCGAACCCTGGTTCTTATTTTTTTAAATTAAACGCCCCATCCACTCAGAAAATCATGTTGACCCACACCAAATTGCTATATTCGGGTTCCTTTTTGAGTGCCTTAGCTGTGGGTGGTTATGAGTACTGGAAGAACACTGTAGATTTGAAATCGATCTGGGGTTCAAGACCATGGCAAGTGCAAGGCACCGAGGCTTTGCATCGTGCTTGCCTTATCCCGACCCAAATTGTGTTTCTGAATGCTTCCATCTATCAGACTACGTGTTGGGGCTTGGCTACTACCAAACAATTAAATGCACCTTCCATTCCATCCCTGTCTTCCACTACAAACACTAGCGTGCACCTTAATATGTCCCTAGCCACTTTGCAAGCTTTGTTGCAGAACAATTCGTTTAATGTTTCTACGCTTGTTCAGTCACCCTGGTTGGCTTGGCCCATATCATCTAATGCGTGCCAACTGCGTTTTCACGACTCAGTCCCTGGCTACAAACAGGATAGGCCCGATCCTAGGTTTTCAGGCTCCCGTACTGTCACGACATATTCTGTAGGTAAATTATGTAAACAGTGGTTACAGCATTCTTCCCTGGAATCTGTTAAACAACATTTATCCCTCCTAACAGGCAACATTGATCTGTCCGACTTTATATTGGGACCTCGTGGTCCACGACCGAAGAGGTTCATTTATGAAGCTTATAATGAACTCTGGAAGCTATCGCAAATGGAAGCTGCTTCCCGTCTCCGGGAGATAGACCAAGCTAATATGGAAAAGGTGCTTGCTGTTGTTGACAATAGTATTAATACCCTGTCTTCCCGCATTTACACGTTAGAGAATATTGTGTCCTCTGTTGTTGATATTGTACAAGATGATGTTTCTGTGTTGTACCATGGTCAAAATCAGTTACGTTCCGTTATGCAGTTTGCGTGGACTTTGCAAACACTTAAGTTGGGTAAAGTTCCTTGGCATTTTCTGAACACCACTGCCTTATTTCGGCCTTTTAATTTAACTGACAAACAGCAATTCATGTCCATGAAAGATGCAGCTTACACTCTATTACATATCGAGAAAGTGGAGCCCTTACCATTCTCTGTGGCGGAATTGGATTCTGCTGTGTGGCTAGTTCATGGGGTTATCGCTTTACCTTTTTCCTTGTTTGAATTTAGTTCATGCATGAAACATTATCCTGTGGGCCGTTTTCAACCTTTGGGTAGTGCCTTCCTGCATGAACTTTGGTCCCTCCCTTTCATGTATAAATGCCTTAGAGACGGCAAGGAAGTTTTTCTCACGGGGGAGTCATGCGATTCAACTGTGGGTCATTCCCTTGTTTGTAAACATATTAAATTGCACGGAGCTTGTAATATTTCTGCTCCGAATCTTGCTTGTGTGTTGAAGGGCATTCCTGCTCCTGCTATTTCTCCTACCTTTACTTTGCTTACAAATGGTAGCTATTTGCTTTTGAATAACGAAAACTGCTGTGGCATGCAGGCCGGCATACCCTATGTTGTTACAGTTTCGCACAGGGTTGTCTGCTGCAAGAATGTGCTTTTTCCTCCCCCTCACGACATCATAGATAATTCTATTTGGCCTTCCATTCCTACTATGGAGGCGGATTTCAATAAACTGAGCAGAATAAAGGCGCTATTATTGAACGAGGAGGTTATGCTCACTTCCGCCCGGGAGACATTCATTCTCCAGGTGGCAAGTACCCACAGTGAAATACAGGCCCTTTTGAACACTAACCTCCCACAACATTTCGGTGAATTGATTCACCGTATTTTTAACGCATCTAACACTGTAGGTCTGGTGCATTTTTTTAAGGTGGTGGGGTCCGGCCTTGTGTCCTCTTTCCAAACTATTTTTGGTGTGATACCGGCATTTATTCATTCGATTTTTTCCAGCTTCTTTGGTGGCTTTCCATTAATCCTTGCCCTGGCGGCTGGTGTACTGCTGTTGGTCTGCTTCCTTCGCAATGGCTGCTCCCCAATGGGCCCTTCACGACCCCGGACGCCTCCAGCTGCTCCGTGAGCGCATCCTGTCTGGCTTCGGGTTCCTGCCGTTGGCGACACTGAGTGTGTCCTATTCCCTTTCTTTTCGCTTTGCGTGTTTCACTTGCGTGCAACCTGTGATGTCTTGCATCCGCTGTCCTTTCACCTGGACCATGGATTATTCCTCTCCAATACGTCTTTGTCTGTTCCGGATTTTGTTCGGTTGATGGGTCCCTTAGAGGCCCATGAACGGGACTGTTCCGTTGCGGGCTGCATGACGCGTGCGGCTGCACTGGGGATTTTGGCGCAATGGGATATCTGGGCGGCTGCTCGGACTCTCCTACAACAAAGCTATATTGAATATCACGTAAGCTGTCCCGCATTGCTTTTTGATGCTCCATCCTCTGAGGAGCATTCCTGCAGCTTTGATCTGTTAGACTGGATGGCGTCTATGTTTTCTGACGATTCCAATGATGTCCTCTTGGACGGTATAGCGTTTTTCTGCACTTCCACATTTTTGGATTGACATGGCATTCACTGCCCGTGAACTGCCTCGCTGACTGTCTTTATACTCCCTTTTCCCATCCGTTGT
Source organism: Calotriton arnoldi (assembly GCA_963921515.1). Taxonomy (NCBI): domain Eukaryota; kingdom Metazoa; phylum Chordata; class Amphibia; order Caudata; family Salamandridae; genus Calotriton; species Calotriton arnoldi. The sequence goes on along the minus strand of CAWUFW010010772.1, from coordinate 248,133 downwards.
CCTTCATTGGGACTGCTTCCGCTGTGGACGCCTCCGTTCTGCTCAGGTGTTTTGAACTCTGTCTTCGTCCCTAGTCTTGGCCGATGGACTGTCCAGGGGAGGGTGTCTTGTGGTTTGTGGCCTCCTGGCCTGCCTGGATACGTTGGCATGGGCCTGGCTGCCATGATGACTTTTGCGCACGTTACTCTTAGCCGTTGTTCTGTCGCCCTCTGCTCCTGCCAAGTTATTTTACAACTGTCTGCATTTTCTGTTTCTCACCTTTTCTCCTGTTCCCTTTGGGCTCAGGCTGAACAACAGTTACAAGGTCGAAAAACAACGTCCCTGGTTCTTGCTGATATGGCCAGTCCCTCGCACCTAGACATAACACTATGTACAGCTGCCATGGGGAAATTGGTGGGCTTTTAGTATTGCGTTTTTCCCTCTTGAGAGGGACTTGGAGAAAAACCTTTCCAGGGAGAAGAGCTGTGATAATCTGCTGATGTAGTCTTTGCATCTAGAGACTGAGGTATGGGGGTTCGCTAGTCAAAGCCCAGAGGTCTTCTATTTTTATAATACACTAGCTACTAGAACGGGGAGGGTGGTAAGGTCATTTAGCCCTATAACCACTGCTTTATGAAATGCTTTCCCCGTTAGTATTCTATGGAGTTGTAACTATGCTGATTATATTATTCTTATGCATTATGCTGATAGTACTGACACGTGTACTGTATCTTAGAGCACGTATGTTGAAATAAACATTTTAACCTATACTGTGTCTCTTCTTACGCCCGTTGTGGACAAGCATGAGTGAGTGACGAAAGAGTGTTCTTGCTACTGCGAGTCCTGAGAGAGAGATACCGTGTTCTGGGTTGTCTAATCATTGGTACATTGATGCTAATGGGACGCTAAGGCTAGTTGGGTTGGGGTTTTAGGTGCTACGGCTTATGGTAGGCTCACCACTATATTCCGAGGTCCTATCATCCTGTGCATAGCTCTGTGTATGTGCAGAATCCCTATGACACCATCCTGTCAGCACAGGCACACTACTCCACAGGGAAGCAGAGTCAAAAGGAAGGAAGTATGGGCATGCTGGGAAGGGGGGGTGTAGGCAATGGTATGATGGGAGTTGTAGTCACGGATATTGGTCACCCTCACAATTGGCCCATCAACACCACTCTGAACCATGCTCACATCACAGGGAGTGGAAAAGAACTGACAAGATGGCTGACACTGGGTACTGCTGTGGGGAGCACAAGGCCCTGCTGGGAACTGTGCACCAACCAACAGCAGGACACCACTGTCAGCCATCTTGCCATTGCTGTCACACTCACACACAGTGAAGTCGACTCAAAAGGAAGGAAGTATGGGCATGCTGGGAAGGGGGTGTAGGCAATAGCATGATGGGAGTGGTAGTCACAGCTCAACATCCCCCACCCACATGGCCCAGCAAGCTCACACTGAAGCATGCACACCTCACAGGGAGTGAAAAGCCACTTCAAAGATGTCTGACAATGGTCCTCTGTTGTGGGGAGTACCAGGCCCTGCTGGGAACTGTGCACCAACCAACAGCAGGACACCACTGACTGACATCCTGAGAGTTAACCTGCACCCACTGCAAGGGTGGCATGCTTCATGGTGGGATAACTGGGCTGGGGGAGAAGGAGGTCCGGATGTCAACCAAATACCACCAATGCAGGTCATGCACACACCTCAACATCCACATTGCAAAGCATCAGGTTGGCAGGACAATGAGCCACACCAATATCAACCTCTGACTGTGACAACTTAGGACAATGCAATGTACAGGGCCGCATCCAGAGGTACAGTCACAACTGTCATGTGTTTGAACCATTGATGCCTGCAGAAACATAACATACATTGTGTGTCTCTTCCAAAAACAGGTGATGATGGGGACACAGCAGCAGATGAGGAGGAGTCCCTGTCCCAGGCTCCGGTGGCCCATGAGCTCTCTGGTGTGGAACAGCCTCTGCCCTCATCGGATGGCAAAGACCAACCTGGCACCTCCGGTGTGAGTCATCATGCAGCACCAGCAGGACCACCATCTGCACCCCCTGCACCCATTCCTCCAACATCTGCCGACACACAGACCACCCCCGCCGACACGGACAGACCAAGGACACTCAATGACAACAGCACAGGGACCCCAGCCCACCGTGAAGCAACGGACAACAACCCCAGTACCAACCCCCAAGGGGGCTTAGGGTCACCTGTGCGTGCCACCGCAGGTCCCGCACGTGTGGCCAGGGGTGGTGGGAGGGTGGTAGGCAGAGGTCGCTGTTTGCAGAGGGGTCTGGACTGCATGATGACCCACAACTGGTACGCATTGCTGATGCGTACCAGAATAGCACCGGAGAGGTCAGCCAGGTAGTGGGGATCCTCAAGGACATTCAACAGCAGCAGGCTGCCCATCATGCCCGCTTGGACTCCCACATGTCCCGTGTGGAGACACACATGTCCTGTGTGGAGACACACATGTCTGGCATGGAGTCCAAGTGGGACACATTGGAAGAACTGACAGCGGTGCAGAGGGACATATTGACATGCCTCCGCCAGATTAGCACCAACATGGCCACACCTCCCTGTGTGCCCACAACATCTGGTGCCGCAACAACTGCAACTGCCACAGGGAGGGAGGATGACTCTGGTGGAGAGTCCTCTGCACCGCAGCGGCCTGCACGTGAGGGTCCCCCAGAAAGAAGAGGGGCCGTCCGAGGAAGGACAACTGAGAGGCCGATGGCCATGTACATCCCCCAGGAACCCAACACCTGTTCTGGAAATTCTCCTTTGTGTGCAAACTGTTCACCCTGTCGAATGCAACACAACTCTCCCACATGACATGGGGAGTTTAAGTTGGACTAATGCATCAGATGACTGTGGACTTTACTCAGGACATTTCTGCTACCAACACTTCCAACTCATCTGGGAACTTTGGATTCCAATCCCAATGTACAGCACCCACCATCCTGTGCACTATCCTCACACATGTATGTAAATAAACTCACTAATACACCATACTTGCCTCTGTTGTGATTCCAACGTTGTTTTTGTCATGGAGATGATGATCTGCTAAATGACACTGTGCATGCTAACTGCTACAGCAAGTTCAACACCGTCATGTGAGTCATGGAGACGTGACACATATGAGGGAGACACACCACTAGGGCAACACAACACATACACACCAGGGCCATCTGACTCATCGCCTACACTGATGTTGCCAGGAAATACAGTGGAATGCACAGACACCACACCTATTCACAGTCTGTGTTAACTAGCCCACAGGTGCAGTAAGCAAATGTCAGTCAGATGTGTGACCACAGACAACGCACATCCCAAAGTGAAGCACAGGTTTATTACACATTTGCAACATGTTGTTTCCACTACAGATGCAAGGTAATCCCACGTGGCAGTGGCCACACAGTCAACAAGTGTAGAAGAAATAAAGTCCAGGGGTGTGGGGCACATCACCTGTAGGGAAACGACTGCTTCCACCCTGGAAGTTGAATCATGGTGTCGGGGGATCCGAGTTGACCAAACAACTCTGAAAGCACCCTGTGAAGGACAGACATGACACACAGTCAAAAGCACTGAAGAACAGGACAGAACTGCAATACTCATGCCCAATACATGTCACAAGATACCTACACAAAACCAAGTTAGCATGTCAACACTGTTGGGGAGTACAGACTACCTGTAAGGACACATCGCTGCACGCATCCAGTCAAGTAGCACATGGCCACACTCAAACAGCAACAGAGCACCACCAACACATATCATGCAAACTCAAATCATTGACATGACATCTCTGGATACTCACATTCAGCTGAAGAAGTTGGTGATGAGCTGTGTGCGGACATCACCCTCATCATCATCATCATCACTGGCATCGTGGCCCAGGCCAGGATCCTCCACAGGTGGCGGATGTTGGTCATCGTCATCCAGGATGAGAGGCAACTCCTTCCGCACTGCCAGGTTGTGTAGCATGCAGCAGACGATGACAATCTTGCACACCTTTGCTGGGGCATATGGGAGGGCCCCTCCTGTCTTGTCCAGGCAGCGAAAGCGGCTCTTCAGGAGACCAAATGTCCGCTCGATCACTCTCCTGGTCCGACCATGTGCCTCATTGTAGCGCATCTGGGCTGGTGTCACAGGGTTCCTGAGGGGTGTCAGCAACCACGGCATGTTGGGGTATCCGGAGTCACCTACATACAGACAATTGCACATTAGCTGAGTTGGGTAAAGAGGGTGGAATACAACATTGCAGAACACACACAATGGTACAAAGTCAGTACACACCGACAAGCCAGGCACGCTGGTTCTGCATCTGTGACATCATCCTCGGGATGCGACTACTCCTCATCACGTAGGCATCGTGTGCAGAACCGGGGAAACGTGCACACACATGTGAGATGCTCATATCTGCAAGACATACCACCAGAGCATTGATAGAATGGTAATGTTTCCTGTTCCTGTATGCCTGCTCATGTGCCTGTGGTGGTACCAAAGCCACATGTGTCCCATCAATGGAGCCAATGACATGTGGCATCCTCCCCAGGGCATAGAAGTCACTCTTGACGTCAGTGAGTTGTTGACGTTTAGGGAAATAGATGTACTGGTTCAGGTATCTCAACATTGCCTCCAAAACATCGCGTAGCACACGGCTGAACATGGTCTGTGACATCCCACCAGCAGACGCCACAGTGTGTTGAAAGGTACCGGTGGCAAAGAAGTGTAGGGCTGCCATCACCTTCACCTTGGGGGTCAGCGCTGTAGGGTATGTCCGGCCAGGTTGCAAATGTGGGGCCAACCGCACCGCCAATTCCTCAATCAGCGGCCTGTTGAAGCGGTACCGTCGGATGCAGTCACGTTCAACCATGGTTGCAAGGTCAGGGAATGGTCTATGGACAGCTGGTGCCCTGCAGTGCATAGGTGAACAAAGAAAGATTGTCAGTCACCCCACATATGTGGCATTGACCATACTCAATATCACATGATACATCATTACAAGACACAAGTACTTGATGTGTGTGCCGTTCTGTATGGACATATATGGCACCTACATGGCCAACATCTAACATCACAGTTCAACATGTGTTGACAACAAGTTCCAGGTCGTGCTATGGGAAATCATTAGGCTGTGTCACAGTACCCATGTACTGCTGTCACGTTCCAAACACACACCACAGTGACAAGTGAGGACAGATGTGCCACAGGCATCACAGCTCATTGACAGGTAGATTCCCAGGGACCCTGTATTGCCACATGGACAGTGGCATGACATGGCGTATCATGTACACGTCAGCAAAACAACCATGACTCCCACAGGTAGTGGCCCCTGTTGCCTCTGCAGGACAGACATGGACGTCTGTGACACACACACGCACAACATCAAAGTCGATGCACAAACAACGTGGATGTGGAGACTGTCTCCCATTGTGCACATTGAATCAGAGACATCTGAAACACAACATGCACACAGACTGTGGAGGGCCATCACTATTGTGGCAATGGGTCACCCTGTGACGTACATACCTTCCCACATGGGACTCAGGGTGTATGTGACATGACATACACATACACAACCTGGAAATGTGACCATGCCACATGCCCTGAACTGAACAGTTGCACATCACAGTGGTCATGTGCACAACACACAAAGGATTCTGTCCCCATGAACACGTGCACAGCCTGGGAGTGGCTGCCCCCAAGTGCCACCAAAAAAACCACATGTTGACCCCCATACACACACAGGTAATGCAGCCTTACATGCCTTAGGATACAGTGTGGACAGGCTGTGGTGTTGTAGGTGTGCCCCTGAGTCCCTGGCAAGTAATTGTGGCTGGCATACGTTCACCAGTGACAACCATGGTGACATATGCGAGTGATTTGTACAGGGACGCGTTGTACAGCAATGGACCGATCGGTGCGCACGCATTGGCCATTGCATATGATGTGGACGGATGCGTGTTGTCATCCGATATACGCGTTGTACAGCAATGGACCGATCGGTGCGCACGCATTGGCCATTGCATATGATGTGGACGGAAATACGCGTTGTACAGCAATGGACCGATCGGTGCGCACGCATTGGCCATTGCATATGATGTGGACGGATGCGTGTTGTCATCCGATATACGCGTTGTACAGCAATGGACCGATCGGTGCGCACGCATTGGCCATTGCATTTGATGTGGACGGAAATACGCGTTGTACAGCAATGGACCGATCGGTGCGCACGCATTGGCCATTGCATATGATGTGGACGGATGCGTGTTGTCATCCGATATATGCGTTGAACAGCAATGGACCGATCGGTGCGCACGCATTGGCCATTGCATATGATGTGGACGGATGCGTGTTGTCATCCGATATACGCGTTGTACAGCAATGGACCGATCGGTGCGCACGCATTGGCCATTGCATATGATGTGGACGGATATACGCGTTGTACAGCAATGGACCGATCGGTGCGCACGCATTGGCCATTGCATATGATGTGGACGGAAATACGCGTTGTACAGCAGTGGACCGATCGGTGCGCACGCATTGGCCATTGCATTTGATGTGGACGGATGCGTGTTGTTTTTCGAAATACGCGTTGTACAGCAATGGACCGATCGGTGCGCACGCATTGGCCATTGCATATGATGTGGACGGAAATACGCGTTGTACAGCAATGGACCGATCGGTGCGCACGCATTGGCCATTGCATATGATGTGGACGGATGCGTGTTGTTTTTCGAAATACGCGTTGTACAGCAATGGTCCGATCGGTGCGCACGCATTGGCTATGGCCTGACATGGTAACGGACGCGTTTTCGAAGCTTTAACGAGTCTGATGCAGTGAATTCAGTTGGCCACCCACAACAATGTTGCAAATTCATGGGTGTCATGAAGTTGAACTTTTGAAGGATGCTGTGGGCGTGTATAAGTGGTGCAATTCCATGGATTGGCCAGATTCAGAAGATGCAAACGACTTGGACCTATCACTTTGGACACATGGGACAGTATCTGCCTCTGCAGCACACATATAATGCTGGCTGTTCCCCTGAGAGCTCACTTGCCTGCACTACATGCTCCAGGACGACATCTGCCACCACCACTGCTGCTGTCTCTGCATCCTCTGGCTACTGCAATGGCACGTACTGTGGAGAGAGCCCCAGCCTTCAGCACTGAGGAGAACCAGGCCCTGCTGGACAGCCTCCTTCCACAGTACAGCAAGCTGTATGGGAAACCAGGGGAGCAGGTGAGTGTGCTGTCCACTGCCTTACTAATTGTGCATGTTGTCTGACTAGCAAGACTTACAGTGTGCACACCACTGGCTAGCATGCTCACTGAGTAGTTGTCAGCCCCCAAAGTGTGTAGTTACATGCACTGAACAGGTATAGTGCAGTAACAGTGCATTCCAACAAGGTTTGACTTCCCAGGCAATGATACCATGTGGTAACTGCTGGCAAACTGTCCATAGCCATAGTTGCACTGCCTGTGTACATCATATGCCCCTGTGATTGAGACATGTATATCCAACTGTGTGATGCACGGAAATGTTGCATGTGTAGTAATGGCCTTTTCACTTTGTCATCCTCACAGGTTGATGCCCACCAGAAGCAGGACATCTGGCTGACCATCGTCCGGGCAGTACGATCGGTGGGGGTCTACAGGCGCAGGATCCGCAACTGCCAGAAGAGGTGGCAGGACCTTCGGGGCAGGACCCGGAGGATCGCAAGGGTCCAGCTGAAGCTGTCGCCTCCTCGCAGGAGGGGTGGACACCGGACCCTGACCCCCACATGCTCCGGATCCTGGCGGTGGTCTTCCCTGACCTGGATGGGCAGCTGAAGGCCAGACAGCAGCAAGGAGGGGGTAAGTGCTAGCCTCAACTGTGTACTATGCCTGACATGCTCTATGCACTCCTTTAGCCTGGCTCCACTTCCACAGTACAACTGTCATGTCGTCCTGGACTCATGTCCCTCACTTGTGTCATGCCCCCTCCTCATCTGATACACAGGTGTGGCCCTTACAGTCTGTGACTTAGGTCACTTGGGTACTGTGTACTTGCAGTTACCTGTGGTTCAAGTTGGGGACAGCATCAGTTACAGGAACTTTGTGGTGGGCTGCATGGGTGGTACAATTGCTCACAATGCCTGTGATCTGACATGTACTCTGGGTATGGCTTTAACATGTGTTCCAATTGCTGCTCTGACTCACCACATGTCTGGGGTATGTGCCACACACCCATGCTGCAGCAGAGACCAAGGTAGGAGCCTCAGTAGTATGTACATCATGTGTGTGACACATGCATAGCCACCTGCCTAGTGTTCAGGGTAATACCATGTTGCACATGGACCAGGACTGTAATGCCTACTCCGGACATCGAAGGCACTCTGTTCTCCCACTCCCGTGTGTCAGCATACATATTGGGCATTGTGAAGAGGGCACTCAGGTGTATGCCTCTGTGTCACCGTGGTGTGGCCTTGCTATTTGGACTCCTGGAGTGTTTAACAATTTGGGGTGGCCAGCCATCTGAGTTGTGACTATGGGATCTGCACATAGGTCAATGCATAGGTCTCTGATCCCTTGACTGTGCACAATGTTGTATGAAACATTGGGGTGCAGGCAGCTTTGGTTCATTCTCATCAAACGTTGAAGTGCTCATGTGTATGGATTTGTGTTTGCAGTCACTCAAATGTCTCATTTGATTGATGTGGGATCATCTCAGTCCTCATGATGTGGGTGGCCAGGGGTGCACATGTGCACCTGTCAGCTACAGGGCTTACTTTTCAAAAACTTCCATGATTGTGACACAGTGCAGACTGGTGTTGTGTGTATGCACTGCCCCTGTGACAGGAGACAGTTATGACTGACTTGCCAGACAGGCCTGTGCCATGACATTCCAATCGCAAAGGGTGATCCAGCAGTGGTGTGACATGTCCTGCATGCACACCATTGTTGCATTGTCTATCAGGACATGAGGACATCATTGTGTCTGGTGATGGAACCAAAACCCGCATATCAACAGAGACTTTGCCCATCACTTTTCCTGACACATGTACTGAGTCAGTGGCAGGAGATGGCATGTGTTTGGAGTGACACATTTCCATATGTTCTCTTGGATGTCCAACAACTGTGTATGTGGTGCATGTGTGCACATATGATTAGTCGCATACAACAGGCAGCAGACAGATGGGTGCATGGACAGGTAGGATATGTGTGGCATGACTGACTGTCAGGCAGACAATGGGCTTCTTCAAATCAGTGTCAGCACTTATTGCAATGTCTAGCAAATGATGGCAGGGCTTGCTCTGTGATGTGCTGTACTTACTGTGGTGTGTGTGGTCAGTACAGGTGACTAATGTTGCTCTGTTTATCCTGATTGTTTGCAGATACATCCACGGCCACAGGAGGAGACAGCTCCACGGACCAAGAGGAGCGGCAGAGCCAGACTGGGTCCACTGCAGGGGAGACCGAGGGACCCAGTGGCACGGAGGGTGAGGGGAGCCACACTGAGGAGACCTCAGCTACGACCACCTCGGCTGGGGAAAACAGCACTTCCAGTGAGGACTCCCTTGTGGAGGCGGGTGTCAGCAGACCAGAGGCAACGTCAAGCAAGTCTGTCCCCGCCACCACCACCATCTCCACCCTCCCATCTGCTCCCATCCCACATGTCCGTGGAGGCTCCCGTGTAGGGGAGCGTGTCTCCTTCATGCCAGGCACCGCACCCCTGCCTCTGTCCCCCCTGCTGCCCTGAGTGTGGAGTCTGTGGACTTGCTTAAACAGATCCATGTAGGGCAGACATCAATGCTGAGTGTCCTCCATGCACACACGGGTCTTTTGACACAACTGGTGTCATTCATGGAGGGCATGTCATCTGGCATGTCTGCCCTACATCGGACCAATCAGTCCATGGCCTCCTCACTGACGGCAGCAGTGTCCCTCCTGCAACAGTCCCTCACCCCTCCTACCTCTGCCCCATCCACAATCCCCAGCACCCTACCTGTCCCAAGCACACACACACCGGCACCGGCACGCACCAGCACAGACACAAGCAGCACACAGACACACAAGCCAAACTCCAGACGCACACGCACGCACAGTCAGGGGACTGATATCTCACTCACAGGGGATGGGGCCCAGACACACACACACGCATCCACGAGCACTCCGCAGTCCTCAGATGCCTCTCCCTCCAAAACCCCTTCCCTTGCCTCACCTGCAACCCCCCCCTCCCAGAAGCTCTTCCTCTGTGAGCTTGGCCTCTTCCCCACAGATACATCTGACACGAAGTCCAGGCGGAAGAGGCGACCACCACACACAGAGGGGAGTGCCCCTCACACCCGGACACCCTCCCCCAGGCACAGGCAGGCTGAGGACCCCATTCGAAAGTCCCCCCGGACCAGGAAGGGCAAGACCCCACCACCACCACCACGCAGCTCCACCACACAGTCTCTCTCCTCCATCCCCCAGGCCACCACTCCACAGGTTCCACCGCCACACCCTGCCCCAGGTTCCCCCACACACCGATACCGCATCCCCAAACTGATTAGGCCCTCCCCCCTACCACTTGCTCTTCCACCCCCAACCCAGACGCTCAGCCTGTTTGTGACACTGGTGTGGAGACCGGGTCCCCCCCCTCTGTCCTGCCCACCTCATCTGCCCCCCCTTCCACTCCCTTGGAGTCATGCACTGCAGTGGAGTCCACAACCACCCCGTCTGACTCGGGCACTGCAGTGGGGACCCAGTCCACTCCATCTGACCGGCCCACTGCAGTGGTTGCAGCACCCACACCATCTGACTTGTGCCCTACAGTGGTGCCGGCCCCCACTGAGTCAGACACCTCCACTGCAGTTGCCGGTGACACTGCTGCACCCACCACCCCTTCACTGCCTCCTTCTGGCATCCCCTGATCCTGTCCCTGCGGTGCCTGGCCTGCCCCTTGTATGCCCCTCCGAGGGGGATGTCCCCTGTCTGTACCAGTGCAGGCAAGCAATGGGTGACAAGTTGTCACATATCACCCTGTTGGGACTGTGTATTTGGACTGGCCATTGGCCTTAGTTTCTTTTGGACTTGAATTTTTACTTTAACATTTGCTGAATAAAGCCTCTTTTTGTTTACTTGTTGTTTTTCTTTGGATGTACATGATGTAGATGAGTATCATCATGCATTTGCAGTTGTAATAGTGTTCAGACCATGAAAATGAAGTGTTGCTGTGATGGACTCCATGTGGTCCATGGGATATGTGTCCTAATGTAGTCTGGATCTATAGCATCCTTTGCTGCAGTCTGAGGGTGTAATGTTCAGCATTTGACACAGGGATGTACGTTTTGCATTTGTAAATTAACATCTTTGGCTTACACTGATGCACATCTGGTGGGCTTACCACTGTTCAATGTTTCTATTTCCCTGACTGTGTGCCCATCTCCACTGGACATGCAGTTTAGCACATCAATGTTGAAGGACTCATCTGTGTATACAGTGCAACTTGCTTGACACGTGTTTTGGGTGTATGCAGATGACTGACGTGACACTCCCGTACCCAGGCTGATGTGAGCAGAGCCTTCAGTGTGTTGTAGTTGTTGACTCACTGACCGGGTGTTCTGCTGACATGTTGGAGTCGTGCACAGACAAGGTTTGGCAAAGCGGACCTTCCACAGGAGTGGAGTGCCCTCATGGCAGTGTGTAATCCCGTGACATTGGCTGGGCCCGTGTTGTGTGTTGTGTGAGCATGTCTGTGTGTGTACCCTTCCCTTTTCCTACACAGGCTGTGTCCCTAGGGATGTTCCTGTTTGTGATGCTTGCTGAGTTGTCCTGTGTTCATCCAGCATCTTGGACCTGGTTTCTCCGGGATGTGGGTGCATGGCAAACTAATGTTCATCAGGTTGTCATCCCTAGTTGTCTTTGCTGTCAGGGCTGGGGATGTGGGCAAACGCAGATGGGACACAGTCAGGATTCCCCTTGGCACTTGTTGGTTACACAAGTCATGTAATTTACAGTTTGTGGTAGCTTTCAGTGATTGTGACACGTTGTGTGTGTGACTGCTGCCACTCCTCAGGGTCAGAGCTGCAATGTTGGAAGTTGTCTATGTGTGTTCTTTGTGGGTGACCTTGGCTTCTTCATTGGTGTGTGACTGTGGCCGGGATCCCATTGATTGGGGTGGATTTCACGTCATGCCCATGTACGGCGTACTGTGCAGTGTGTCAGACATTCACGAGTCTTGTTGACTGGCCATGTGTGATGGGTTTCTGCACCTTAGTTCCCACCACCACCCCTGGGATTGTCATGGGTGCATGTGCAATGTCACCAGTCCATGTGAGCTTCACTGCTGCACATTGGTGGAGATCAAGGTGTGTGGTGTTGAGTGTGTGCAAATGAGAGTTGTTGCACGGCTAGACCCCTACCTCCATATTGGCCTTGGCTGACAGGCCGTGCTGATTGATTTGTGCTTGTGTAGGTGTGATGGTAGTTTGTTGCTCAGGACACATGACTGTGGTTCACAGTGTGAACGACATCTAGCTTTGTCATCACAGTGGGATTATCATGCAGGCCAGTGTCACCACAATGTGGGGTTCCTGGGGGTAGTGCTGTGGTGGGTCTGTCTCTTGCTGTGTTAGTTGCTGTTCCTACAAGCTTGTGTGACATGTGTAATTTGGGCTCCCTGTCATCTAACAATGCCTGCATGGCCACATAGGGGAATCCGATCCATGAGTTACTTTTGTGTGGCACTGTATACACATCTGTGTAATTGTGATTCAGGCCTCCTCATGTGTTGTGTGGTTGCCTGGGGATACTGGCACACCCCCCATCACCTGTTGTGTTTGATATGCAGTGTGAGGCTGCCTGTTTGTGTTTGTGCATCTGCACCACTGCATTGGCATATCTTTAGTGTGCCATTGGCTGTATGTTGTTTTGTGGATTTCCCCTGCTGTCCCTGGGACTCCTAGGTCATCAGTCAGCACAATGATCATGGTTTGTATGTCCCATTGCTGCCATGGTATGGTATTTGTTCAACTCACATCTACAGTTGCCACAGGATATCTACATTTGTGTGTCCATTGGTGCAGATATGTGGGTCTGCATTATGATGGTCACTTCTGTCATTGTGTAATTGATGAATGTTGACAATGTCAGCCCCCATGGGTGATGTTTGTCTGCACATGGCCAAAGGTATGTCTTATTTGCACTGCACTGTTTGCCTCACCCAATCTATGTTGCTATGGGACACAAGCACTACTTTGCCACTGATGTGTTTGTTGTTCTGTGACCAGGAATCATCCATGCTGTTTGGCAGTTGCAGCTTTTTCCATGACAACACTTACCTTTTGGTCACTGTGATGATGTGGGTTTAGACCCCATTGCCACAATGTTCAATTGGGCTTCAGCTATGGACCCCACACTTACATTTTGGTCACTGTGATGATGGGGGTTTAGACCCCATTGCCACATTGTTCAAAATGTGTTTCAGCTATGGACCCCACACTTACAGTTTGGTCACTGTGATGATGGGGGTTTAGACCCCATTGCCACATTGTTCAAAATGTGCTTCAGCTATGGACCCCACACTTACATTTTGGTCACTGTGATGATGGGGGTTTAGACCCCATTGCCACATTGTTCAAAATGTGCTTCAGCTATGGACCCCACACTTACCTTTTGGTCACTGTGATGATGGGGGTTTAGACCCCATTGCCACAGTGGTCAATTGGGCTTCAGCTATGGACCCCACACTTACATTTTGGTCACTGTGATGATGGGGGTTTAGACCCCATTGCCACATTGTTCAAAATGTGCTTCAGCAATGGACCCCACACTTACCTTTTGGTCACTGTGATGATGGGGCTTTAGACCCCATTGCCACAGTGGTCATGGTCTGCTTGCATTGTGGAGGCCACACACATTTATGTGTGACACATGTGATAGGGGGTCACATTGTATGTTCAATGTCATGTTCAATGTTGTAGGCATTTGACACAGACTACACACGCTTGTCATGATGTTGGGGGGATGTCTTTTTCTGACATTCCTTATGTTGGAGTATGCTGGTTGTGTCATGCATTACCCATCCTATGAGTAGGGGTGGTGGTAGTGGTAGGCATCCAGGCCCCCATGAGTAGGGGTGGTGTTGGTGGTAGGCATCCAGGCCCCCCTGAGTAGGGATGGTGTTAGTGACAGGCATCCAGCCCCCTATGAGTGGGAATGGTAGTAGTGACAGGCATCCATCCCCCTATGAGTGGGGATGGTAGTAGTGACAGGCATCCAGCCCCCCCTGAGTAGGGGTGGTGGTAGTGGTAGGCATCCATCCCCCTATGAGTGGGGATGGTAGTAGTGACAGACTTCCAGCCCCCCTGAGTAGGGGTGGTGGTAGTGGTAGGCATCCAGCCCCCCATGAGTAGGGGTGGTGGTTGTGGTAGGCCTCCAGGCCCCTATGAGTAGGGATGGTAGTAGTGACAGGCATCCAGGCCCCCCTGAGTAGGGGTGGTGTTGGTGGTAGGCATCCATCCCCCTATGAGAGGGGATGGTAGTAGTGACAGGCATCCAGCCCCCCTGAGTAGGGGTGGTGGTAGTGGTAGGCATCCAGCCCCCCATGAGTAGGGGTGGTGGTAGTGACAGGCATCCAGCCCCCCTGAGTAGGGGTGGTGGTAGTGGTAGGCATCCAGGCCCCCATGAGTAGGGGTGGTGGTAGTGGTAGGCATCCAGGCCCACATGAGTTGGGGTGGTGGTAGTGGTAGGCATCCAGCCCCCCATGAGTAGGGATGGTGGTAGTGACAGGCATCCAGCCCCCCCTGAGTAGGGGTGGTGGTTGTGGTAGGCATCCAGGCCCCCCTGAGTAGGGGTGGTGTTGGTGGTAGGCATCCATCCCCCTATGAGTGGGGATGGTAGTAGTGACAGGCATCCAGGCCCCCCTGAGTAGGGGTGGTGTTGGTGGTAGGCATCCATCCCCCTATGAGTGGGGATGGTAGTAGTGACAGGCATCCAGCCCCCCCTGAGTAGGGGTGGTGGTAGTGGTAGGCATCCAGCCCCCCATGAGTAGGGGTGGTGGTTGTGACAGGCATCCAGCCCCCCCTGAGTAGGGGTGGTGGTAGTGACAGGCATCCAGCCCCCCCTGAGTAGGGGTGGTGGTTGTGACAGGCATCCAGCCCCCCCTGAGTAGGGGTGGTGGTAGTGGTAGGCATCCAGCCCCCCATGAGTAGGGGTGGTGGTAGTGGTAGGCATCCAGGCCCCTATGGGTGTGTGTGGCATTGGTGATTGCCATCTCGCCCCTATGGTTCTGCTGTTGCTAGTGTACGTCATCTCTGCATCCCTATGTGTGTGTGACATATGTTGGGTACGTGTCGTTTGTTTGTGTTGTGGGTGTTTGGCTTACCGTCTGCGCCGTACGCGTCCATACCGGTTCCGGTAATAGATGTAGAGTATTGGTAGGACCTGCGCGATGGGATTCATGGTTGGGTCGTCTCGTTCGTGTTTCTCGTGGCTTCGACTCGTACTCGTCGCTGGCTTGTTCGTCTCGTAGCCGTGGATCGTCTTGTGGCGCGAATCGGAGCTTATGTGCAGCTCTCCCGGATGCTCTGACGTGCCGGACGTAGCGACGGGTTCGGCGCGTACGGAAGGCGCATCGTACTAGTCCGGCCGGAAGGTGCTGTGTATTTGCTTCCGTGCGACTCGATTCGGCGTTTACGGATCCGGCTCGGGCGGGGAACAGGAGCTGGAATGGGTACGTACGGCTGGGTCGGGATCTGGGCAGTTATGCGCATCGTACTTGCTCGTTCGGACAAATGTTCGAATCGATCGGGAAACATGCCTTCGGCTTGGTTTATTTCCGGACGAATAGTTTTAGGTGCGCTTCCGGCCGAGATCGGAATCGACCCCTATGTCTTAAAGTGCGACATCTGCCAGCAGATGAAGGGCTCCACCGTAGTGCGTCCAGCGCAGACACCATTACTAAAATCAGACAAACCTCTTGCATGTGTTTTTTTGGACCACTGCGGACCCCTACAATCAGATGGGGCCAAGAAATATATCATGGTTGCAGTGGATTCCTGCTCTAGATTCCTATGGGTTTGGCCCCAGCGCTGTGCTGACGCTTGAACTGTTATAAGAGATTTGCGAGTCTTTATCGGCACATACGCAGTTGGCACGTTACATTCTGACCATGGCCCGGCATTTAGCTCTCGGGCTTACAAAGAGGCCACGGAAGGAATGGGCATAGCATTGCGGTACTCCTCTCCATACCATCCTGAGGGAAATTCTGTTGTGGAGAGGAAAAACCAGGACTTAAAGCAATCTTTAACAGCTAGGGTATTAGGCAAAGGCGGTAGATGGGTCGATCACCTTTCTGGGGTCTAACGAGCAATAAACAATCAGCCAAGAAGCTCTCTAGGGGGTGTCACTCCTTACGAGGTCCTATTTGGGACAAGAATGTGGGTACCTGATCTTGATTGTGAAGGCACAGTGGCGGATGAGAAACCATTTGATATCCATGATCGTTTGGCTGTTTTACAGGATCTAAATGAATCCAGGACACAACAAAGCAACGTCCACTTAAAACAGACCGCCACTGAGGAAGTCAAGGCAGTAACTGCAATACCTGTCTGGATCCCAAAAGTCGGGGATCTGGTCAGAGAGAAGATTGCAGACAAGAAAGAATTTGGGCCATCCTACAGAAAGCCTGTACCGGTCCTAGCAATCCAAGGCACAAGGACTGTACTTCTGCCGCCTCTTGCCAGAAAAAAGGAGAAAAGATTTGTCTCAATCGACCTAATCAAACCACACTATGTGGACTCCACAGTAGCAGACACCCTCCTCTCGCTACAATCCAAGAAGTTCAAACAGAAAGACTCATCACGTTTGAAGAGCCACCTGTACGGAATGAAGGACTAAGCAACAATGCTATGGAACTCGTTCCACTTCAACAAGAAGAAAATCAACTTAACAACCAGGTTGCAATCAGACCGACTACAGACATCTACGTCAACATGCCTCGTCAAGAGCAAAATCCAATTTCAACAAATCCCGATGCAATTCCAACAATTGATCGAACTGCTTCTGGCTATTTAATGAACTTTGATACGTTTTCACTGGATCCAAGAGAGCCGGAAACAACGCCAGCCAAAAAATCACTCAAACAGAAACTCACTGACTTTTTGAACTTTTTTAGAAAGACTTACCTGGTGTCACCTTGGATAGAACTATGGTATATCACTGGGATTTTATTTTTTCTTTTCTGGCTATGTTTAATAATAACGTTTAGTATGCTTATTAATGGACGATACCTCCAGCAGAGCTCGACAGCCCAAAGAGTCAATTTGATTTTAAAACCACACCAGTCTTCACATCGTGAACCAAGAGACTTGTCTTCAGTGAACATCACAGCAGTTCCTATACCGGACGGTATAGTATGGGACAAGATTGATTTCGATATATTCGGTCCGACTGAACTTTTAAAGCTTAAACATGTATTTAAAATTTCTTTAAGTGATATCATTACCTCCAGTACATTGTCTGATGATTGGGACACTGAAACGGTAAACAATATGATGTCTGATTTAGAAAAAACAGCAGCATTTCCGAACAATGAAATGTTAGAAGGTACTTCAGACTATGATACATTGTACTGTTACCAACATTATGGTCATCATTTCTTGCACAAATCCATATCACCTAGAAATGTATTTGAATACCACCAGTGGGAACACTGCCCAACACCTCCAAAAGGTAGTTCGCAAACGTTTGCACAGAAATTCACATACTTTTCAGGGTTCAACACATCTGACCCGAAGTCATTTTATTACAAAGTGGCAACAACAGCAGCACAGAAAATTATGTTGACTAACACCAAACAGATTTACTCTGTTTCCTTTATGGCCCAGTTGTCTACATAGGGTTTCGACCTATGGAAGGACACTATAGATTTAAAATCAATCTGGGGTTCTAGGGACTGGCAGGTCCAGGGAACGGAAGCACTTTTTAGAGCTTGCCTCATTCCACAGCAGATAATATTTCTAAATGACACTGTGCAACAGACATCCTGTCTTGGACTAGCCAAGAACAAGGAAATTAACACACCGGGATTTCCAGCACCATCACAGATGGGTGGGGGGCAGAATTCAACTACACATGGGGTAGGATTAAATTACATTCTCCAGTACAACAGGTCAGATCCCAATTGGACAGAATGGCTGATTTGGCCCATTGACACGAACACATATCAACAGAAATTCCTAGGTATAACCGAAGGGTTTAGTATCCATAGGCCAGATCCACGCTATGTACAAAGACAACACCCAGGGGTAGTGACATCCTATAGTGTTGGGAAGTTGTGCCTTGATTGGCTAGAGACCTCAACACTCACAGAAGTAAAACATCACTTGACCTTACTCACATCTGATGTAGACCTTAGGGATTTCTTGTCAGGCCCAAGGAAAACACGTCAGAAACGTTTCATATATGCCGGCATTTATGCCTATTATAATGAAAACTGGAAAATATCCCAACAGGAGGCTGCAGAAAGAATACGGGAAATAGACCGTATTAACTTAGAGAAGGCATTAGCTGTAGTGGATAATGGGTTAACAACTTTGACCTCCAGGATTTACTCCTTAGGCAACATTGTGTCTCCGGCAATAGACATATTAGAACAAGATCTGGCCTTGATACAACACGGGCAATCCCAATTACGTTCTATTATGATGTTAAGCTGGACGCTGCAATCTTTGCGTGCAGGCTATGTGCCCTGGCGTTTTATAAACACCACGTCTCTGTTTTCAGAATACAATCTAACTGATAAACAGACAGAAATGGCACAAAGGGGAGCCAAATATACAATGCTGCGTATTGAGAAACTGGAAAGGTTACCATTCACTGTAGACGAATTACCATCAACTGAATGGCTAATTCATGGCCAAATCACTCTGCCGGTCACTACATTTCAGTTTCAATATTGCCTTGAACAAAGACAGGCAGGCAATTATGAAAAAATGGGTAAGGGTTACATTAAGGAAACTTGGGAGTTACCATATAGATATCGATGCCGGAATGGGGATCGAGAAGTGTATCTGAGTGGTACAAACTGCAAGAACGCTTTAAGCGGTTCTCTCATGTGTCAGGATATTTCTCTGCACGGAGCATGTAGTGGTTCGGTAGCGAATCTATCTTGTCACATGTCAGGGACCCCAGTGGCCATGATCACGCCGGTTTTCCAGCTGCTCTCGAATGGGAGTTACTTGATGCTAAATGATCATGGTTGCTGTGGGATGCTTCCGGGTGTCGCCTATCTGGTCACTGTTAACTCCAGGGTTACTTGCTGTATGCAAGTATTGTTTCCACCACTGAACACAGTCAGGGAGGCGCCGTTATGGCCTTCTTTGAATGTTTCCTTCATACAATTTGATACTTTGAGCAGACTGAAAGGCATGCTTTTACAGCAACCCGTGCCCTTAACCTCCGCTCGAGCAACCTTTGAACTTCAAGTTGCAAGGACCTCGACTGAGATACAGGGGCTTATACGTACAAATTGCCCCTTTCATTTTGCAGAAATGGTGGGTCGTATCTTTAACATGTCTGATACGAGCGGTATCGTACACCTATTTAAGACCATAGGGTCAGGACTATTAAGCACCTTTCAGACAGTCCTCGGAGTAATCCCAAATTTTATACACTCCGTATTGGGAAGCGTGTTTGGAGGTCTCCCGCTTATCCTGTTCCTAATTGCAGGAGTCCTGATTGTAATATTACTGCTACGCAATGGACGGCCCAATTTCCGAGGAAATGGCGAACGTACTCATGGAGCGGAAGTACAGTGAACGCATGGTACAGCTTCTGGGAATACCTTGCCTAAGTGAACTGAACGCCTCTTGGTTTCTATCGTTTAGACCAGTCTGGGTGGACTGCATCTTACCTGTTCTTCGATGCCTGTTTTGCGGAGAAGAATGCACGTTGGATCTCTGTCTAATGTTTCCATCAGATACGCCTCCGGACATGGATGCTGTGCTGGACCCCCTAAAGGCCCATGCTCTGCGTTGTCCCCAGCGTCTTCCAATTCTGATGAACGCATTCCTTGAGAATCCACAGGTGCCGTTTGCTCCTGCTGGGATAGGTGGTTCCTCCACAGGCACTCAGGTAACAACTGCCGCACAAGCTGCCGCAGCACCGACTGTTGGCAGTGCTGAATTCCATCTATGTGCGATTGACGTTCTCTGTGAGGCGTTGGATTTGTCGTCTGCGGTAGCTAACACCGATAATGCTTTATCTCCCAGCCAGGACACTTAATCTTGAATTGGCTCATCGCGTCCTGGGAAAGAATTCGGCTTCTCCACTTCGTTTCATAAATAAACAAACTAAATTTGGAACATTTCCTAAATTGACACTTTCACTTGGGAAAGAATGGCCTTCTTCTGCTTATGGTAATGCAACTTTTATGAGTGAGACAGAATTGACTTTTTCAAGTGGCAACAAAAGAATAGCTGACTGTTAACATTTTAATCCTTTTTAAATGTCTTTTTAAGACCATGTTTTTAGCTGTTTTTAAGAAACTTTTTAAATTGTCCAGATTTTAAATATGGTCATTGTCATCCAATTCGTAAGTGGAGTGGGTGTTATGTTTCATATAGAGGCCCTAATAAAGACGCGTTCATATATGCCGTATATGGTCATATTCGCATATGCCCTATTATGGTCATAAAACAAAAGACACACAATTGATGGACGGAATGCAGAACAAATCAAAACATTCACCCCCAGTCAAGAGATCTGGGTTAAATCCATCATTCTTTTGCTTACCATGCCACCCCAGTTTAGACCTGGCAATATGCAAATCAATCTTGACCCTGTGCCTCATGGGAACAGTCCAGCCCGAACTGCATTTGTCACCCCGAGTGGGACGGGTATGCCCAGACGTGGGTCCCGTGCTCTCCATGCCACTGGAATCAAGCTATCCTGGCTGAAGAGGGGTGAAACCCCGAAACCGGTCCTAGGATGCTTGTTTCCAGTCCAGGGAGGACCTGGCTTGGCAGTTCGGGCTGGACTATTCCCATGAGGCACAGGGTCAAGACTGATTTGCATATGGCTGGGTTCAAACTGGAATGGCATGGTGAGCAAAAAACGATGGATTTAGGCCCAGATCTCTGTACTGGGGTGAATGTATGACATTGTTCTGCATTCTGTCCATCAACTGTTGTTTTTGCATTTGTCACCCCGAGTGGGACGGGTATGCCCAGACGTGGATCCCGTGCTCTCCATGCCACTGGAATCAAGCTATCCTGGCTGAAGAGAGGTGAAACCCCGAAACCGGTCCTAGGATGCTTGTTTCCAGTCCAGGGAGGACCTGGCTTGGCAGTTCGGGCTGGACTGTTCCCATGAGGCACAGGGTCAAGACTGATTTGCATATGGCTGGGTTCAGACTGGAATGGCATGGTGAGCAAAAAAACGATGGATTTAGGCCCAGATCTCTGTACTGGGATGAATGTATGACATTGTTCTGCATTCTGTCCATCAATTGTTGTTTTTGCACTTGTCACCCCGAGTGGGACGGGTATGCCCAGACGTGGGTCCCGTGCTCTCCATGCCACTGGAATCAAGCTATCCTGGCTGAAGAGGGTGAAACCTCGAAACCGGTCCTAGGATGCTTGTTTCCTGTCCAGGGAGGACCTGGCTTGGCAGTTCGGGCTGGACTGTTCCCATGAGGCACAGGGTCAAGACTGATTTGCATATGGCTGGGTTCAAACTGGAATGGCATGGTGAGCAAAAAACGATGGATTTAGGCCCAGATCTCTGAACTGGGGTGAATGTATGACATTGTTCTGCCTTCTGTCCATCAACTGTTGTTTTTGCATTTGTCACCCCGAGTGGGACGGGTATGCCCAGACGTGGGTCCCGTGCTCTCCATGCCACTGTAATCAAGCTATCCTGGCTGAAGAGGGGTGAAACCCCACAACCGGTCCTAGGATGCTTGTTTCCAGTCCAGGGAGGACCTGGCTTGGCAGTTCGGGCTGGACTGTTCCCATGAGGCACAGGGTCAAGACTGATTTGCATATGGCTGGGTTCAAACTGGAATGGCATGGTGAGCAAAAAACGATGGATTTAGGCCCAGATCTCTGTACTGGGGTGAATGTATGACATTGTTCTGCATTCTGTCCATCAACTGTTGTTTTTGCATTTGTCACCCCGAGTGGGACGGGTATGCCCAGCCGTGGGTCCCGTGCTCTCCATGCCACTGGAATCAAGCTATCCTGGCTGAAGAGGGGTGAAACCCCGAAACCGGTCCTAGGATGCTTGTTTCCAGTCCAGGGAGGACCTGGCTTGGCAGTTCGGGCTGGACTGTTCCCATGAGGCACAGGGTCAAGACTGATTTGCATATGGCTGGGTTCAAACTGGAATGGCATGGTGAGCAAAAAAACGATGGATTTTGGCCCAGATCTCTGTACTGGGGTGAATGTATGACATTGTTCTGCATTCTGTCCATCAACTGTTGTTTTTGCATTTGTCACCCCGAGTGGGACGGGTATGCCCAGACGTGGGTCCCGTGCTCTCCATGCCACTGGAATCAAGCTATCCTGGCTGAAGAGGGGTGAAACCCCGAAACCTGTCCTAGGATGCTTGTTTCCAGTCCAGGAAGGACCTGGCTTGGCAGTTCGGGCTGGACTGTTCCCATGAGGCACAGGGTCAAGACTGATTTGCATATGGCTGGGTTCAAACTGGAATGGCAAGGTGAGCAAAAAAACGATGGATTTAGGCCCAGATCTCTGTACTGGGGTGAATGTATGACGTTGTTCTGCATTCTGTCCATCAACTGTTGTTTTTGCATTTGTCACCCCGAGTGGGACGGGTATGCCCAGACGTGGGTCCCATGCTCTCCATGCCACTGGAATCAAGCTATCCTGGCTGAAGAGGGGTGAAACCCCGAAACCGGTCCTCGGATGCTTGTTTCCAGTCCAGGGAGGACCTGGCTTGGCAGTTTGGGCTGGACTGTTCCCATGAGGCACAGGGTCAAGACTGATTTGCATATGGCTGGGTTCAAACTGGAATGGCAGGGTGAGCAAAAAAAACGATGGATTTAGGCCCAGATCGCTGTACTGGGGTGAATGTATGACATTGTTCTGCATTCTGTCCATCAACTGTTGTTTTTGCATTGTCACCCCGAGTGGGACGGGTATGCCCAGACGTGGGTCCCGTGCTCTCCATGCCACTGGAATCAAGCTATCCTGGCTGAAGAGGGGTGAAACCCCGAAACCGGTCCTAGGATGCTTGTTTCCAGTCCAGGGAGGACCTGGCTTGGCAGTTCGGGCTGGACTGTTCCCATGAGGCACAGGGTCAAGACTGATTTGCATATGGCTGGGTTCAAACTGGAATGGCATGGTGAGCAAAAAAACGATGGATTTAGGCCTAGATCTCTGTACTGGGGTGAATGTATGACATTGTTCTGCATTCTGTCCATCAAATGTTGTTTTTGCTATTATGGTCATAATCGTATATGCCCTATTATGGTCATAATCGTATATGCCCTATTTTGGTCATGATCTTCTATGCCCTAATATAGGCATGATCTTTCACCTACATCAGTTCCCTACAGTACACAACGAGCTCTGCGGGTTGAACGTTATCTAGTCTGTGGTTAGAACACTGCAGGGTTTTTCCCGAAAACAGGCCTACAATGTACTCATAAATTATGCATGAGCATTCACCAGCTACATCTCCCACATAATATGGATGTACAAAGTTCACCCCTGACGTCTTCCTCATGTCTAACAAAGACCAATACAATCCATACTGAGGGACGAGATACTTTAGGGTATAAATACACCACATCTTGCCACGGTAAGATAGAGGGAACCGAGACTTCCATGCTGACACACTGACCAGAGACGCTGAGGCTCCTGCATGCAGTCGCTCCAGCTGACAGCGGTCTAACACAGCCCTTGCGGGGTGTACAACTCGAGACCAGGACGGGGTCCCACACTCTCTCTATTCAGGTATGGGGGTTTGACTAAATCCTAGAAGGATTCTTGGCTCTTAGGCTTTTAGACCTACACATATGCTAGGTACACTCAGGTACATCTAGTTAGGCATCGTAGGAGTACGCACACTTTTCACAATGCTTTTTATATTCATGTATGTATTCATGATTATTGCAATATGGTAGAACTGTTCTACCCCTTCACTTTTATCGTACTGCTGATAATATATCTCTGCTATTGTCTGCTGGTTACTGCAGCACATATATTTTACACTAGAATAACAACTGCTCAATAAATACTTATTGAAACGCCCAGACTGTTTATTCTGTGTAGCTCTCTGAGACAAACCGAATAAGTAAGCACGAGTGACTGAGCGAAAAGTAGTATATTGTTTCCACGATTCTGAGGAATTAGGGTTGTCATTGTCTAAGGTTGCCAGAAACTAATCTCTCCCCGATAAGAGGAGATTCTAGTGGCACTGTGAGCTAGCTAATGCAAATCCGGCTAACATACGCGGTGGGGGTGCACAGAGTCAGTCTAACACCAAGCCCACAGTTTATGTTATTCAAACGCGCAGGTCCTGCATGGGTACTATAGGAACTACACAACAGTTTAGACTGCACCCTTTTTGTTAAATGGTGTAAATCCGTTCAGTAGTTCCTGAGAAGTTTCAAAAAGAAAAATATCGATATCTGAGCACCGAGGAGGGTTCGCGAACCCTCCTGGGCACGAGCTTCACTCTCTTTGGCTGCCAACACTCCAAACCAGGAAGTGTTGGCACCGAGTCACAAGAAAAAGGGTGAAACAAAGATAAAAAAACATGAAAAGGGGGCAGGGTACAAACACCCTGACCCCCTAGGCCTGCTTAGGGGGTCCCACAAGGACCCCCAGGGCCAAAAAAAGCATTTGTTTAAGAAAACAAATCGGCCGAATTCGTGCTGGGGTCGCGAATCCGGGCGAGAAAATAAAAAAAAAATGAAGCGCGGGCTCCCACGCTTCGTTGTACTTAAGCCCCCGGGTGGGCCAGGTCCCGGGGGCATGCCTAATTATGTGGCGGGGGCCCACAGGGACCGCCACCTCCCCGGGGCTTTATTTATGATGTGCGGGGGCACGCGGCTCCCCGCAGCCCCGGGGACTGCCACCTCCCCGGGGCATTATGCTAAAAGTGTGGGGGGGGCTCGCGGCCCCCCCAAGCCCCGGGGACCACCACCTCCCTTTTAAAAAAAAAAAATGTGTGGGGGGCTCGAGACCCCTCACACACCCTGGGGACCACCACCTCCCCGGGGCACTAAATATTGAAATTGGGGGGTCCGTTACGGACCCCCAAGCCCCGGGGACCACCACCTCCCCGGGGCTTTGAAAATGAAGGGAGGGGGGGCCGTGCGGCCCCCCTCCTGGAGCTGTCGATGGCCCTGGGGACCGCCACCCCCCAGGGCCGGCTCCTGCAATGTCCCAGGGTGCCCGACCCCGGGACATTGCTGTTTGCTATGGCAGGGTGGGAGCCGTGCGGCTCCCGCCCTGCCATAGCAAACTCTGCTTTGCTTCATTGAAGCGAGAGCAGGGAAACCTGCTCTCACTTCAATGAAGCAAAGCAGGATTAGCTTTGGCAAGGGAGCTGCATGTCAGCAGCTCCCTTGCTCGATGCAATGCCGGCTCCCCAGGAGGCGGGGAGCTGGCGGGACCGTGGGGGCATTGGGGCTCCCCCCACAGTCCCAATCACAGAGGCCAGGTCCGGGGGGATGGGGTCCCCGGGGCTAAAAGTGGCCCGGGAGGGGGGCCACACGGCCCCCCTCCCCTCTAATAAAAATAAAATAAAAACGAAAAGGCCGGCCCGGGGATGGGGTCCCCGGGGCCATAATCGCCTGAGGAGTGAGCCACGTGGCCCCCTCCACATAAATAAATAAAAAAAAATTCTGCCCATGCCCCGGGGATGGGGTCCCCAGGGCCGAAATTGCCCTCGGGAGGGGGGCCACACAGCCCCTTCCTGTTTTTAATTTAAGAAAAAAATAAACATAGGGGTCAGGCCCTGGGGGATGGGGTCCCCAGGGCCCAAAAAATTTAAAAGAAGGGGGGCCACACAGCCCCCCTTGTAAAAAAAAAAAAAAAAAAAGAAACCGGCAACTCGCCGGAGGCCCCGCCCTCCATGCAGCACTCTGCAAATGCACCCCTGACGCGTTCTGAGTTGGGGGATTAAGTCCCTTGAATACTGAGGGTCCTGGGGGCCAACTAGCCCACCAGGTACCTTCAGTAAGTGCCACAGAGCTGTGTTGCAGAGAGGTGGTCTTAGGCCACGCCCTTTTACACCTCTCTGCAACGCAGCTCTGTGGCGCTTACTGGAGGTACCTGGTGGGCTAGTTGGCCCCCAGGGACCCTCAGGATTGAAGGGGACTTAATCCCCCAACATACAACACGCCAAGAGGCGCGTTTGCACAGTGGTGCAGGGAGGGGGCGGGCCTGACATAAGTGTGCAAACGTGCCCCTGGCGCGTTGTAATTGGGGGATTAAGTCTCCTTCAATCCTGAGGGTCCCTGAGGCCAACTAGCCCACCAGGTACCTCCAGTAAGCTACCACAGAGCTGCGTTGCAGAGAGGTGGTCCGAGGCCATGTCCCTTTTTACACCTCTCTGCAACGCAGCTCTGTGGCGCTTACTGGAGGTACCCGGTGGGCTAGTTGGCCCCCAGGGACCCTCAGGATTCAAGGGGACTTAATCCCTCAACTTACAATGCGCCAGGAGGCGCATTTGCACAGTGGTGCAGGGAGGGGCGGGGCCTGATATAACAAGTGTGCAAACACACTCCTGGCGCGTTGTAAATTGGGGGATTAAGTCCCTTTCAATCCTGAGGGTCTGAGGCTAACTAGCCCACCAGGTACCTCCAGTAGCGCCACAGAGCTGCAGTAGAGAGGTGGTCCGAGGCCACGCCCCTTTTACACCACTCTGCAAACTCGGCTTCTGGCGCACTGCTGGTGGGGCGATGAGGTCCTCTTGTGTCCTGAGGACCTCAGGACACAAGTGGACTTCATCCCCCGAGCAGCAGTGCACCAAGAGGCGCGTTTGCAGAGTGGTGTAAAAAGGGGGCATGGCCTCGGACCACCTCTCTGCAATCCAGCTCTGTGGTGCATATTGGAGGTACCTGGTGGGCTAGTTGGCCCCCAGGGACCCTCAGTATTCATGGGGAATTAATTCCCCAACTAACACGCCAGGGGGCGCGTTTGCAGAGTGGTGGAGAAAGGGGGCGTGGCCTTTGTCTACCTATCAGCAATCCCACTGCGTGGGGCTTACTGGAGGTAAGAGGTAGGCTAGTTGGCCCCTAAAAGACCCCCAGCAGCGAAGGGGACTTCAATCCCCATCCAAGAGCGCGCCAGGGAGCGCGTTTGTAGAGTGGTGGGCAAAGGGGGCGTGGCCTGGTATGAGTACTTACCAATGCTGCTGTGTGGGACTTACTGGAGGTAATAGGAGGGAAGTTGGCCCCCAAGGATGTCCTTGGGGGCCAACTACCCCTCTTGTTACCTCGAGTAAGTCCCACACAGTGGGATTGTTAAGACCTCTTCGGAGGCCATGCCCCCCTTTCTCCACCACTCTGCAAACGCGCCTCCTGGCAGACTACGGATGGGGGATGAAGTCCAATTTAGTCCTGAGGGAGTTTGGGGGCCAAGAAGCCCTCCTGGTACCTCCTGTAAGTCCTACGGAGCGGAATTTCTGAGCGCTGGTCGGAGGCCCGGCACCCTTTCTCCACCACTCTGCAAATGTGACTACTACTTAAAGAAGCATCTTTCTGCACCTCTGACTTAGAGGTAGTTTTAATCCCCCTGCCCTATTATGTACTAGGGCCTTACAGAGGAGGTCATGCTAATCACAGGGGTACCCCAACGCATAGTGTTCCCTAGTGTATGTAGGTGTTTTCACTGTATTCTAAGTGTCTTTTAGCATAGCACTGGCTCTAGGCCTGGTTAGTCAGAGTCAGTTACCACCAGTACCCGTCAGCAAAAGTTGGGGGCACAGGAGGACTTTCTGCTCCTCTGTTGGTTCTTTCTGCACATCTCTTTGCTTCTTCCTGCTCTTTTCTTCGTCTTTCTGGACTTCTGTTGCCTCTTTCTGCATTTGTCTTGCTTCTTTCTGTGCCTTTGTTCCTCTTTCTTCACATGTCCTACCTCTGTAGGCATAGTTAGAAATTTGCATTTAAAAAACCTTTGCAATTCACTGAAAAAACCATAGGTTTCAGAGACGTTATAGTTAGAAATTAGCATTTAAAAAACCTTTGAAATTCACTGAAAAAACCACAGGTTTCAGGCACGTTATAGTTAGAAATTAGCATTTAAAAAACCTTAGAAATTCACTGAAAAAACCAGAGGTTTCAGGGACGTTATAGTTAGTTGGACATTTCACTCGTACAAAACCAGTGAAATTCGGCTGTTATAGTTAGTTCAGCTAACTATAACTTGCGCCCCCGCAATGCACTGCTGATGGCGTCACATATTACATCATTCATGACATGGTCAGTGACATCACTGATGACATCACTGATGACATCTCAAATGACATCACTGATGACATCACTGATGACATCATCCACGTGATAATCTGATGCACCTCCTCACACCCTAATATAACCTCTGATACACCCACTCTAAAATACAGAGTACCATTTTTGAAACCATAGACACACCAACACCAGTTACTACATACTCACTCACTGATTCCTAGGTCAACACACACATCCACTCATTCACCCATACAGTCACTCATACATGCAGTCACTCATCAATACAGCACTATCATATGCACTCATACACCTATACAGACACTCACACACCACCACTCACCCATAGAGTTACTTACACAGCTAATCAGTCATGTAAAGAATCAATCACACTCCCATTTACTCACCTATAATGTTATACACACACCACCTCACCTATTCATACAGATACTAACACATACTTACTCTCTTATACAATCACTGACACAAGCACACACTCATCCATACAGCCACTCTCACTATCACTCACTCTCACATATAGTCATTTATATACTCCAACACTCACATATACTGCCTTTCACATATGTAGTTACTCACACATATACCACTGAGACATCCATTCACTCACCAACACAGCCATATGCACACTCACTCACCCATACAGCCCTTCACAGACACACTCTTAAACCCATACACCCAGTGAATCACCCACCCTCACATCTATGCACAAAGTCACCCACTCCCACCCACCCACACAAACACTCAGGCATCCATACAGATACTCAGGCAACCAATCAATAACCCATATATAGACACTCATGTAGCTACTCACCAACACATGCAGCAGCTTACACAACAACAGACACACTGATACAGACATTCACACAGTTTAGTCACTAACCCATGCATTCAGTAAGACACATTTAATCACTCACTTATACAGTCACGCACCTACTAAATCCTCCATCCAGACACTTATACACCCACTCATTCTTCAATACACCTTGGCATATATATAAAACATATTTAAACTTTATAGAAACACACAGTCACTGGATGATGTCATCAGTGATGTCATCAGTGATGTCATTTGAGATGACATCAGTGATGTCACTGACCATGTCATGAAAGATGTAATATGTGACGTCATCAGCAGTGCATTGCGGGGGCGCGAGTTATAGTTAGCTGAACTAACTATAACGGCCGAATATATATATATATATATATATATATATATATATATATATATATATATATATATATTGGGATAAACTTAGTGCTACCTTAGCCAGAATAACAAACAGAGATCTTTTATGCATGGAGGGATAAGTCATGTTGAGAACGATGAGTTATACTAAATTATTAGGTTTACAGTCAGATAGAGATGACAATCTTGACTTCCCTGAGACCCTTATTAAGTAGGATACGTTATATTCTATTGTATTCTTTTCTTGTACTGACACACAGAACATGACAGAGAAATAATTGAGCCTTACATTCTCTACTAAGACTCATAGTATGTCAAGATAACCCAAAAAATGATGCCTTATCCTTCTTATGTACATGATACCAGGGACTGTCACTTGATTATGTGCTTTAGGATAGGTTTGTGCAATGCAACATATTATTTCCTCCAGACAGAGGAATGTATAATAGCACGGGTCTCTATCCCTGTGACAATGTATCATTATAATGCATTTTATATCTTTTAGAAGCTTTTTATCCCTTTGTGTAATAAGTTCATTGTACCTATTGTTAGAACTCCAAATTTTGCATAATGTCGGCTGACAGTCTTTATTTATACATGCTTCCATCGCCATTAGTGTGCTATTTTATTAGCCAATTTCTGTTTGCTGCTAGCAGAATGTGGAAATGCTTTGAAACTTAAATTATGATGAAATGTATTTTAAAGTGTTGATTTCATTGGGCCCGATTCACAGAACTAACTTAAGACAAAATCCTAAACTTACTACCATTTTGGTATTCACAGAAGGCACTTACTCATTTTGGTATTCACAGAAGGCACTTACTTACTCATTTTGAGTAACTTACTCATTTTGAGTAACTTACTCATTTTGAGTAACTTACTCATTTTGGTATTCACAGAAGGCACTTACTCATTGATGAGTAAGTGCCTTCTGTGAATACCAAAATGAGTAAGTTACTCAAAACGAGTAAGTTACTCAAAGTGAGTAAATTGCTCATTTTGGTATTCACAGAAGGCACTTACTCATCAATGAGTAAGTGCCTTCTGTGAATACCAAAATGAGTAAGTTACTCAAAATGAGTAAGTTACTCAAAATGAGTAAGTTACTCAAAATGAGTAAGTAAGTGCCTTCTGTGAATACCAAAATGAGTAAGTGCCTTCTGTGAATACCAAAATGGTAGTAAGTTTAGGATTTTGTCTTAAGTTAGTTCTGTGAATCGGGCCCATTGTTACTCTTATGATTCTTCATATATATGTACATATATATGTATGTATATATATATTCACTGAAAAAACCATAGGTTTTAGGGACAGTTATAGTTAGTTGGACATTTCACTCGTACAAAACCATAGAAATTCCCCCGTTACAGTTAGTTCAGCTAACTATAACTCGCGCCCCCGCAATGCACTGCTGATGACGTCACATATTACATCACTCATGACATGGTCAGTGACATCACTGATGACATCTCAAATGACATCACTGATGACATCATCCAGTGACTGTGTGTTTCTGTAAAGTTTAAATATTTTTAATATATAGGGAAAGGTGTATTGAAGAATGAGTGGGTGTATAAGTGTGTGGATGAAGGATTTAGTAGGTGCGTGACTGACTCTATAAGTGAGTGATTAAACGTATCTTACTGAATGCAAGGGTTAGTGACTAAACTGGGTGAATGTCTGTATCCGTCTGTCTGTTGCTGTGTAAGTGGCTGCATGGGTTTGTGAATAGCTACATGAGTGTCTATATGAGTTATTGATTGGTTGTCTGAGTATCTGTATGGGTGCCTGAGTGTTTGTGTGGGTGGGGTGTGTGCGACTCTGTGCATAGATGTGTGAGTGGGTGATTCACTGGGTGGATGGTTTCAAGAGTGCATCTGTGATAGACTGTATGGGTGGGTAAGTGTGTGTAAGAGTGTGTTAGTGAGTGAATGTATGTCCCAGTGGTACATGTGTGAGTAACTACATATGTGAAAGGCAGTATATATGTGTGTTGGAGTATATAAATAGCTATAAGCTGAGAGTGTGTGATTGTGAGGAGTGACTGTATGGATGAGTGTGTGCTTGTATCAGTGATTGTATAAGAGCGTAAGAATGTGCTAGTATTTGTATGAGTAAGTGAGCTGGTGTGTGTATAACTGTATAGGTGAGTAAATGGCAGTGTGTTTAATTATTTGCATGACTGACTAGGTGTGTGAGTACCTCTATGGATGAGTGGCGGTGTTTGAGTGTCTATATAGGAGTATGAGTGCATATGATAGTCCTGTACTGAGTGACCGTAAGTATGAGTGACTGTACGGGTGAGTGAGTGAATGTGTGTGTAGACCTAAGAATCAGTGAGTGGGTATGTAGTTATTGGTGTTGGAGTGTCTATGGTTTTGCGAATGGCAGTCTGTAATTTAGAGTGGGTGTATCAAAGGTTATATTAGGGTGTGAGGAGGTGCATCAGATTATCACGTGGATGATGTCATCAGTGATGTCATCAGTGATGTCATTTGAGATGTCATCAGTGATGTCACTGACCATGTCATGAGTG
This sequence comes from Calotriton arnoldi, assembly GCA_963921515.1. NCBI lineage: Eukaryota > Metazoa > Chordata > Amphibia > Caudata > Salamandridae > Calotriton > Calotriton arnoldi. The sequence goes on along the minus strand of CAWUFW010010772.1, from coordinate 215,973 downwards.
ATGTAATATGTGACGTCATCAGCAGTGCATTGCGGGGCGCGAGTTATAGTTAGCTGAACTAACTATAACGGGGGAATTTCTATGGTTTTGTACGCAGTGAAATGTCCAACTAACTATAACTGTCCCTAAAACCTATGGTTTTTTCAGTGAATTTCAAAGGTTTTTTAAATGCTAATTTCTAACTATAACGTGTCTGAAACCTATGGTTTTTTCAGTGAATTTCAAAGGTTTTTTAACTGCTAATTTCTAACTATAACGTGCCTGAAACCTATGGTTTTTCAGTGAATTTCAAAGGTTTTTTAAATGCTAATTTCTAACTATAACGCCCTAAAACCTATGGTTTTTTCAGTGAATTTCAAAGGTTTTGTAAATGACAATTTTTAAATGTATTAATTGTTATATTTATTTTTTTGATACTGATTTACTACTTTTTTTAAAACTATTTATTTTTAGATATTTTATTTATTAAATTACATTGTAATTACATTATACATTACATTACAAAATATACTTTCTCAGAATGAATTACTTTAGTTTAAATACTTTGCAAATAGGCAATAGAGTTTTAAGTACAGTAGTTACAGTTGTTGCAATGGGCAACACAATTTCAAACACAATGCAACATTGAGCTCAATGTGAATTTCTAGTTAAATGCAATTAGTTACTTTATGGATTACTTTTTCTAACCACAGGACTGGATCCTAGATTCAGTCCTGGGACATCTCCTGTAAACAGTTGAGTAAAAGCGTTTTGGTTACAGTAGTGATTTTTAAGGAATATTATTGTATTTTAAAACTTGACACTTCGAAACTTTTTCACATAGAATCACCAATGTTATCCTATGGGAGGAAATTCACTTAGCAGGTAAGTAGTGTTATCGTTACTTTTTCTTACTCAGTGGTGGATCCTGGATCCAGCACTGGTGCATCTCCTGTAAACAGTTGAAAGAATGCGTTTAAGTCATACAGGCGATTTTTAAGGAATATTTGTAGTTTGTGAAAAACGACACTTCTAAACTTTTCTGCGGAAAACCAGACAATGGATTCCAATGGAAGGAAATACAAGTTACTGGTAAGTACGGTTAGAATTACTTATCAGGGTCAGTGCTGGGCTAAAAGATGCAGCACTGGGTTCTCTCCTGATAACAGGTGAGTAAATCGGAATTCGTAGTTCGGCTGATTTTAGAGGAATATTATAAAGTTCCAAAACTCCACACTTAGAAGAATTTCCAAGTGAAACCAGTCAATGTTAGCCTATGGAAGAAAATTCAAGTTACTGGTAAGTACGGTTAGAATTACTTTTCAGGATCTGTACTGGGCTGAAAGATGCAGCACTGAGGTCTCTCCTGATAACAGGTGAGTAAATTGGAATTCGTAGTTCAGCTGATTTTAGAGGAATATTATAAAGTTCCAAAACTCCACACTTAGAAGAATTTCCAAGTGAAACCAGTCAATGTTAGCCTATGGAAGGAAATTCAAGTTACTGGTAAGTACGGTTAAAATTACTTTTCAGGATCAGTACTGGGCTCAAAGATGCAGCACTGAGGTCTCTCCTGATAACAGGTGAGTAAATCGGAATTCGTAGTTCGGCTGATTTTAGAGGAATATTTGCACAATGGTGAAGGAAGGGGTGGGGCCTGAGGTGACATGTCTGCAAACACGCCCTGTGGCGTGTTTTAAGTTGGAGAATTAATTCCTCCTCAATCCCGAGGGTCCCTAGGGGCCAACTGGCCCACCAGATACCTCCAGTATGCGCCAGAGAGCTGCGTTGCAGAGAGGTGTTCAGAGGCCACGCCACTTTTACAACACTCTGCAACGCAGCTCCGTGGCGCTTACTGGAGGTACCTGGTGGGCTAGTTGGCCCTCAGGGACCCTCAGGATTGAAGGGGATTTAATTCCGCATCTTAAAACGCGCCATGGGGCCTGTTTGCACACATGTCACCTGAAGCCCCGCCCCTCCCTTCACCACTGTGCAAACGCGCCCCGTGGTGCGTTTTAAGTTGGGGATTAAGTCCCTTTGAATCCTGAGGGTCCCTGGGGTTCAACTATCCCACCAGGTGCCTCCAGTATGCGCCACAGAGCTGCGTTGCAGAGAGGTGTAAAAAGGGGCGTGGCCTCTGTACACCTCTCTGCAATGCAGCCCCCTGGCGCATACTGGAGGTTCCTGGTGGGCTAGTTGGCCCCCAGGGACCCCCAGTATTCAAGGGGAGTCGTTCCCCCTCTGCAAACGCGCCAGGGGCGCGTTTGCAGAGTGGTAAAGGAAGGGCGGGGCCTGCGGCACGATCGTTTTTGTTGTTTTTTTGGTTTTTTCCTCGAAGGGGGCTGTGTGGCCCCCTTCCTTTTCCTTTTTTGGGCCCTGGGGACCCCATCCCCCAGGGCCTTACCCCTTTTTTTAATTTTTATTTTTAAAAACGGGAAGGGGGCCGCGTGGCCCCCTCCCGTGGCCGAATCCGGCCCCGGGGACCCCATCCCCGGGGCATGGCCACTCTTTTTATTATTTTTTTAAGGAGGGGGCCGCGTGGCCCCCTCCCGGGCTACTACTTGCCCCGGGGACCCCATCCCCGGGGCTGGCCCTCTCCGTTGGGGACCGTGGGGGGTCCCCAATCCCCTCTACGGTCCCGGCATTGCTTTTCCACATGGGGAGCTGCTGACATGCAGCTCCCCATGTGGAAAGCAATCTGCTTTGCTTCATTGAAGCGAGAGCAGGTTTCCCTGCTCTCCCTTCAATGAAGCAAAGCAGTTTGCCATTGCAAACTACAGTGTCCCGGGGGTAGGCACCCCGGGACACTGCAGGAGCCAGCCCTGGGGGGTGGCGGTCCCCAGGGCCATCAATGGCTCCAGGAGGGGGGCTGCGCGGCCCCCCTCCCATGTCTTTAAAGCCCCAGGGAGGTGGTGATCCCGGGGCTCGGGGTCCGTTACGGACCCCCGCATTTACTATTAGTGCCCCGGGAGGTGGCGGTCCCCGGGGCGTGTGGGGGGAATCTTCACAAAATTTTCAAACTTTATGGCCCGCTCCGGTCCGCTCCTACCCTGAAAGTTTCGGGGTGATTCGTCAAGCGGGGGCCGAGAAAAAAGGGGGGTCCCCCTCCTGGAGCCAGTGATGGCCCTGGGGACCGCCACCCCCCAGGGCCGGCTCCTGCAGTGTCCCGGGGTGCCTACCCCCGGGACACTGTAGTTTGCTATGACAGGACGGGAGCCTCGCGGCTCCCATCCTGTCATAGCAAACTGCTTTGAATCTTGGAGCGAGAGCAGGAAACCTGCTCTCGCTTCCAAAATGCAAAGCAGATTGCTTTTCCACATGGGGGCTGCATGTTAGCAGCTCCCCATGTGGAAAGCAATGCCGGCTCCCGCAGGACGCGGGGAGCCGGCATGGTCCGTGGGGGAGTTGGGATCCCCCACGGACCCCAAAGGATAGGGCCAGCCCCGGGGATGGGGTCCCGGGGCAAGTAGTGGCCCGGGAGGGGGCCACGCGGCCCCCTCCCCAAAAATAATTAAAATTAAATAAAAAATAAAAATAAATAAAGGCCGGCCCCGGGGATGGGGTCCCCGGGGCCTAAGGAGGCCTTAGGAGGGGGCCACGCAGCCCCCTCCATGAAAATAAAAAAAAAAAATAAGGTGGCAATGGCCCGGGGGATGCGGTCCCCGGGTCGAAATGGGCCACGGGAGGGGGGCCCACGCGGTCCCCTTCCCGGTCCTTTTTAAAAAAAAAATAAAAGGGGGTCAGGCCCTGGGGGATGGGGTCCCCAGGGCTCAAAGAAATTACAAAAAGGGGGCCACACAGCTCCCTTTTAAAAAACAAATCAACAAAAAATCCGGCATTGCGCCGGAGGCCACGCCCTCCTTGTCAGCACTCTGCAAACGCGCCCCTGGCGCGTTTGCAGATGGGAACGAATTCCCCTTGAATACTGGGGGTCCCTGGGGCCAACTAGCCCACCAGGAACCTCCAGTATGCGCCAGGGGCTGCGTTGCAGAGAGGTGTACAGAGGCCATGCCCCTTTTTACACCTCTCTGCAACGCAGCTCTGTGGCGCTTTGGAGGTACATGGTGGGCTAGTTGGACTCCAGGGACCCTCAGAATTCAAGGGGACTTAATCCCCCAACTTAAAACGCGCCACGGGGCGCGTTTGCACAGTGGTGAAGGGAGGGGCGGGGCTTCAGGTGACATGTGTGCAAACAGGCCCCATGGCGCGCTTTAAGATGGGAAATTAAATCCCTTCAATCCTGAGGGTCCCTAGGGGCCAACTAGCCCACCAGGTACGTCCAGAAAGCACCACAGAGCTGCGTTGCAGAGAGGTGCAAAAGGGGCGTGGCCTCTGAACACCTCTCTGCAACGCAGCTCCCTGGCGCATACTGGAGGTACAGGGTGGGCTAGTTGGACCCCAGGGACCCTCATGATTCAAGGGGACTTAATCCCCCAACTTAAAACGCGCCACGGGCGAGTTTGCACAGATGTCACCTCAGGCCCCGCCCCCTCCCTTCACCATTGTGCAAATATTCCTCTAAAATCAGCCGAACTACGAATTCCGATTTACTCACCTGTTATCAGGAGAGAACCCAGTGCTGCATCCTTTAGGCCAGCACTGACCTTGAAAAGTAATTCTAACCGTACTTACCAGTAAATTGAATTTCCTTCCATAGGATATCATTGCCTGCTTTTTGCTGAAAAAGTTTCTAAGTGTCGATTTTTGAAACATACAAATATTCCTCTAAAATCAGCAGAACTACGAATTCCGATTTACTCACCTGTTATCAGGAGAGACCTCAGTGCTGCATCTTTGAGCCAAATACTGATCCTGAAATGTAATTTTAACCGTACTTACCAGTAACTTGAATTTCCTTCCATAGGCTAACATTGACTGGTTTCACTTGGAAATTCTTCTAAGTGTGGAGTTTTGGAACTTTATAATATTCCTCTAAAATCAGCCGAACTCACGAATTCCGATTTACTCACCTGTTATCAGGAGAGAACCCAGTGCTGCATCTTTTAGCCCAGCACTGACCCTGAAAAGTAATTCTAACCGTATTTACCAGTAACTTGTATTTCCTTCCATAGGAATCCATTGTCTGGTTTTCAGCAGAAAAGTTTCAAAGTGTCGATTTTCACAAACTACAAATATTCCTTAAAAATAGCCTGTGTGACTTAAACACATTCTTTCAACTGTTTATAGGAGATGCACCAGTGCTGGATCCAAGATCCACCACTGAGTAAGAAAAAGTAACGATAACACTACTTACCTGCTAAGTGAATTTCCTCCCATAGGATAGCATTGGTGATTCTATGTGAAAAAGTTTCTAAGTGTCAACTTTTAAAATACAATAATATTCCTTAAAAATCACTACTGTAACCAAAACGCTTTTACTCAACTGTTTACAGGAGATGTCCCAGGACTGAATCTAGGATCCAGTCCTGTGGTTAGAAAAGTAATCCATAAAGTAACTAATTGCATTTAACTTGAAATTCACATTGAGCTCAATGTTGCATTGTGTTTGAAATTGTGTTACCCATTGCAACAACTGTAACTACTGTACTTAAAAGTCTATTGCCTATTTGCAAAGTATTTAAACTAAAGTAATTCATTCTGAGAAAGTATATTTTGTAATGTAATGTATAATGTAATTACAATGTATTTTAAAAATAAAATATCTAAAAATAAATAGTTTATAAAATGTAGTAAATCAGTATCAAAAAAATAAATATAACAATTAATACATTTAAAAATTGTCATTTACAAAACCTTTGAAATTCACTGAAAAAAACCATAGGTTTCAGACATGTTATAGTTAGGAATTAGCATTTAAAAAACCTTTGAAATTCACTGAAAAAACCATAGGTTTCAGGCACGTTATAGTTAGAAATTAACATTTAAAAAACCTTACAAATTCACTGAAAAAACCATAGATTTTAGGGACAGTTATAGTTAGTTGGACATTGCACTCGTTCAAAACCCGTGAAATTCCCCCGTTATAGTTAGTTCAGGTAACTATAACTCGCGCCCCCGCAATGCACTGCTGATGACGTCACATATTATATCACTCATGACATGGTCAGTGACATCACTGATGACATCACTGATGACATCTCAAATGACATCACTGATGACATCACTGATGACATCATCCATGTGATAATTTGATGCATCTTCTCACACCCTAATATAACTTTTGATACACCCAATGTAAATTACAGACTGCCATTGTCAAAACCATAGACACTTCAACACCAATTACTATATACACACTCACTGATTCTTAGGTCTACACACACACATCTACTCACTCACCCGTACAGTCACTCATACTTATAGTCACTCAGTACAGGACTATTATATGCACTCATTCTCCTATATAAACACTCACACACCGCCACTCATCCATAGAGGTACTCACACACCTAGTCAGTCATGCAAATAATTAATCACACTGCCATTTACTCACCTATACAGTTATACACACACCAGCTCACTTACTCATACAAATACTAGCACATTCTTACACTCTTATACAATCACTAATACAAGTACACACTCATCCATACAGCCACTCTCACAATCACACACTCTCACTTATACCCATTTATATACTCCAACACACATATATACTGCCTTTCACATATGTAGTTACTCACACATGTACCACTGAGATATACATTCACTCACTAACACACCCATACACACACTCACCCACCCATACAGTCCATCACAGATGCACTCTTGAAACCATGCACCCAGTGAATCACCCACTCACACATCTATGCACAGAGTCGCACACACCCCACCCACACAAACACTCAGGCACCCATACAGATACTCAGACAACCAATCAATAACTCATATAGACATTCATGTAGCTATTCACAAATCCATGTAGCCACTTACACAGCAACAGACAGACGGATACAGACATTCACACAGTTTAGTCACTAACCCATGCATTCAGTAAGATACGTTTAATCACTCACTTATAGAGTTAGTCACGCACCTAGTAAATCATCCATTCAGACACTTATACACCCACTCAATCTTCAATACGCCTTTCCCTATATATATTAAACATATTTAAACTTTACAGAAACACACAGTCACTGGATGATGTCATCAGTGATGTCATTTGAGATGTCATCAGTGATGTCATCAGTGATGTCACTGACCATGTCATGAGTGATGTAATATGTGACGTCATCAGCAGTGCATTGCGGGCGCGAGTTATAGTTAGCTAAACTAACTATAACGGGGAATTTCACGGGTTTCGTACGAGCGCATTGTCCAACTAACTATAACTGTCCCTAAAACCTATGGTTTTTTCAGTGAATATATATATATATATGTATTTATATATATATGTATGTATATATATATATATATTCACTGAAAAAACCATAGGTTTCAGGGACATTATAGTTAGAAATTTGCATTTAAAAAACCATAGAAATTCACTGTAAAAACCACAGGTTTCAGTGACTTTGTAGTTAGTTGGACATTTCAGTCGTACAAAACCAGAGAAATTCGGCTGTTATAGTTAGTTGAGCTAAGTATAACTTGCGCCCTGCAATGCACTGCTGATGACATCACATATTACATCACTCATGACATGGTCAGTGACATCACTGATGACATCTCAAATGACATCACTGATGACATCATCCAGTGACTTTGTGTTTCTGTAAAGTTTAAATATGTTTTATATATATATATATATAGGCCAAGGTGTATTGAAGAACGAGTGAGCAAGACCACTGACTCATTGTCAGTGAAATTGCTCTCCCACCCTCGCAGCTCCACCATTAAGTGAGGCCTGCCCCTGCACTCTCGAGTGTTGGTGATCGAGGCCCTCCTCCACCTGCAGGTTTCTGCACTTTTCTGCATCTCTGCTCTTTTGTGCCTTATTTCTGCTTATTTTCCCTTTTTTCTTTATCCCTTATTTCCTTACTTTACCTTTCCCCGCCGCTGCTGCCCCCGCGGCCCCTCCCCCCAGCGCGACCGGCCCAATCCAGCTCCCCTCCCCGCCTCCCAGCTGTCCAGCCCTCCCCGACCCCTACTTAATGGCAGCCGCTGCGGGGACAGGCGAGCAAGACCACTGACTCATTGTCAGTGAAATTGCTCTTCCACCCTCGCAGCTCCACCATTAAGTGAGGCCTGCCCCTGCACTCTCGAGTGTTGTTGATCGAGGCCCTCCTCCACCCGCAGGTTTTCCTGCGCCTCATCAATCAATCAATCAATCACGGCATTTATAGAGCGCGCTACTCACCCGGGAGGGTCTCAAGGCGCTGGGGGAGGGGGTAAGTTACTGCTCGAACAGCCAGGTCTTGAGCTGCTTCCTGAAGGAGAGATGGTCCTGGGTTCGCCGAAGGTGAGTGGGGAGGGAGTTCCAGGTCTTGGCTGCCAGGTAGGAGAAGGATCTTCCTCCGGCGGTGGTTCTGCGGATGCGTGGTACGGTGGCGAGGGCGTGGCTGGTTGATCGTAGCTGGCGTGTGGGCGTGTAGAAGGTCATGCGGTCGTTGAGGTACTTTGGGCCCAGGTCGTGGAGGGCCTTGTGTGCGTGGGTGAGGAGTCTGAACGTGATTCTCTTGCTGACGGGGAGCCAGTGCAGGTCTTTCAGGTGCACGGTGATGTGGCTGTGTCGGGGGATGTCCAGGATGAGTCGTGCGGAGGCGTTCTGGATGCGCTGGAGTCTCTTTTGAAGTTTGGCTGTGGTTCCGGCGTAGAGGGTGTTCCCATAGTCCAGTCGGCTGGTGACGAGTGCCTGGGTGACGGTCTTCCTGGTTTCAGTGGGGATCCATCTGAAGATCTTGCGGAGCATGCGCAGGGTGTTGAAGCATGAAGATGAGACGGCGTTGACTTGTCTGGTCATCGACAGGGAGGAGTCCAGGATGAAGCCCAGGTTGCGTGCGTGGTCCGTTGGCTTGGGCGCGGTGCCCAGGGCCGGGGGCCACCAGGAGTCGTCCCAGGCGGAGGGTGATGAGCCCAGGATGAGGACTTCCGTCTTATCTGAGTTCAGTTTAAGGCGGCTGTTCCTCATCCAGTCGGCGACGTCTCTCATCCCGTCGTGTAGGTTGGCTCTGGCGGTGGTGGGGTCGTTGGTGAGGGAGAGGATCAGCTGGGTGTCGTCGGCGTAGGAGATGATGTTGAGGTTGTGTCGGCGTGCGATGGCTGCGAGGGGGCTCATGTAGACGTTGAAGAGGGTTGGGCTGAGTGAGGATCCTTGTGGAACGCCGCAGATGACTTCGGTGGCTTCGGATCTGAACGGGGGAGGCGGACTCTCTGGGTTCTTCCGGCGAGGAACGAGATGATCCATTCCAGTGCTTTCTCTCGGATTCCGATGTTGCTGAGGCGCTTCACTAGGGTGCGGTGGCAGACGGTGTCGAACGCCGCAGAGAGGTCCAGGAGGATGAGGGCAGCTGTTTCCCCGTTGTCGGTTAGGGTTCTGATGTCGTCGGTGGCTGCGATAAGGGCGGTCTCGGTGCTGTGGTTGGCCCGAAACCCGGACTGCGAGGGGTCGAGGGATCCATTCGTCTCGAGGAAGGCGGCAAGCTGTCTGTTGACGGTCTTCTCGATGACTTTGGCCGGAAACGGAAGGAGCGAGATGGGACGGTAGTTCTTGAGGTCGGTGGGGTCCGCCGTTGGTTTCTTCAGGAGGGCGGTAAGCTCGGCGTGCTTCCAGCTCTCCGGGAAGGTGGCGGTGTGGAAGGAGGAGTTGATGATGTCCCGGAGATGGGGTGCGATGGTGGCGTCGGCTTTGTTGAAGACGTGGTGTGGGCAGGGGTCGGTTGGTGATCCGGAGTGGATGGAGTTCATCGTGCGGGTGGTGTCTTCGGTGCTGATCGGGGTCCAGTTGCAGAGGGTGGTGGTGGCGGGCATTGGTTCGGGCGGTAGGGTGCGTTGTTTGTGCGTCGAAGCTGTTGTGTATGTCGGTGATCTTGCGGTGGAAGAACGCGGAGAGTGAGTTGCAGAGGTCTTGCGAGGGGGTGATGTCGTTGTTTCCGGCGCTGGGGTTGGAGAACTCTTTGACGATGCTGAAAAGTTCCTTGCTGTCATGGGCGTTGTTGTCCAGTCGTTCTTTGAGTGCCGACTTCTTGGTGGCACGGATCAGCTGGTGGTGTTTGCGGGTGGCGTGCTTGAGGGCGGTCCTGTTGTCTGTGGTCTGGTCGAGTCGCCAGGTTTTCTCGAGAGTGCGGCAGTTCTTCTTGGATTCCTTGAGTTCGTTGGTGAACCAAGGGGTTTTCTTGCTTCCGGGTCTGCTGGGAGGGTTTTTTAGTGGTGCGAGGTCGTCGGCGCAGGCGGTCAGCCACTTGGCGAGGTTGCTGGCTGCTTCGTTTGGGTCCGTTGTGTTGGTGGGTGTGTTCTGGCTGAGGGAGGCGGTGAGCTGCTCGGCGGTGATCTTGCTCCAGCTCCGGCGGGGAGCCTGTTGCGGGTGGTGGTGGGTCGCAGTCTTTCTGAAGCTGAAGTGGACGCAGCTGTGGTCGGTCCAGTGGAGTCCGGTGGCGTGGCTGAAGGAGTGGACCTCTGTTTCCTTCTTCTCACTCTGCTCTTTCACTCGTTTTTCTACCCTCTTTTAGCTTTCACCTTTCTGCACATTTCTGCATCTCTGCTCTTTTGTGCCTTATTTCTGCTTATTTTCCCTTTGTTCTTTATCCCTTATTTCCTCCCTTTACCTTTCCCCGCCGCTGCTGCCCCCGCAGCCCCTCCCCCCAGCGCGACCGGCCCAATCCAGCTCCCCTCCCCGCTCCTGCCTCCCAGCTGTCCAGCCCTCCCCGACCTCTACTTAATGGCGGCCGCGCCGCTGGCTCACCGAAGGCGCGTCAAAGGCAAGCCCGTCTGCGCCCGACCGCGACCAGCGCCAGGAACCCTGGACCTCCGCTCCGCCAACGCTACGACCCAGCAGCACTCCACGCACTCAACCCAAGTCGCAACAACAACTGCAAGCTAGCATCACCAGCCGACACCCACGGACCCTTCAGCTGTCACTGCTACCGGCACACCTGTAGCACCCCCAAGAACATGGATCCAGCACAACCCACCCACAAGAACACAACCGAACTGAAGACCCTGCAATGCATCCTCCTCAACGTCTGATCCCTCCACAAACACGCCACCGAAATCTGGGACCTCCTCGACAGCACCACCCCGGACGTAGCGTTCTTCACCGAAACCTGGACCAACACCACCTCGGGACCGGACATCGCCATCGCCATCCCCCAAGGATACAAGATCTCCAGGAAGGACCGCCACACCCGCCCAGGAGGAGGAATCGCCCTCGTCCACAAATCCAGCCTCCGCCTGAGCACACTCCCCGACGAGCCCACAGAACTGATGGAACACTTTCACTTCAAGATACTGGCCAGCCCCACCGCCACCCTCCGAGGAACCCTCATCTACCGACCCCCTGGACCCCGCGGACCCTTCGCCAACTCCATCACGGACATTATCTCCCCGCAGGCCATCGCATCCACCAACTACACCCTGCTGGGAGACCTCAACTTCCACCTCGACAACCAACTGGACCCCAGCACCACATCCCTCCTTGGCAACCTCCACAACATTGGACTCTGCCAGATCGTGACCGAGCCCACACACTCAGCAGGACACACCCTCGACCCCCTCTTCACTACAGGAAACTCCATCACCTTCAGCCACACCACTGAACTCCCATGGACTGACCATCGTTGCGTCCACTTCACCTTCAGAACACCCACCATCCACAGACACCAGCACCTGCTCCCACAAAGAAACTGGACCAAAATCACTGACGACCAGCTCACCTCCTCAATCAACAACTCCACCCCAAACATCGCGGAAAACGACGACCCCAACACCGCAGCCCGAACCCTGCATAGATGGATCTCGGACAGCACCAACACCATAGCCCCCCTCAAGAAAAACATCAATACCTGCGCCTTGAAAGCCAGATGGTTTACCACCGAACTTCGAGAGTCCAGATGCACATGCCGCCACCTCGAAAAGGCCTGGAGGAACACCAAATCCACAGAAGCCCACAACAACTTCAGAGCCGCCACCAACGCCCACCATCAACTCATCAGAGAAACGAGGAACAAAGCGATTGAAGACAGAATCTCCACCCACGCGCACAACAGCAAGGAACTCTTCAGCATCATCAAGGAGTTCGCCCAACCCACCAGCGAGTCTACCGACATCCGTCCCTCACAAGACCTCTGCGACAAACTCAGCACCTTTTTCCACCACAAAATCAAGAGCATCTACGGCAACTTTGACGACGACAACCAACACACTGAACCCTCACCAACCACCCCCGACACCCGGAAACCAGCTATTGACGACTGGACAGCCCTCACCACCGACGACACACTGAAGACAATGAAGTCAATCCACTCAGGGGCCCCCACGGACCCCTGCCCCCACCACATCTTCAACAGAGCAGCCGACACCATCACACCCATGCTCCGCCACACCATCAACCGCTCCCTGGCGACCGCCTCGTTCCCCGACGACTGGAAACACGCTGAGGTCAACCCCCTCCTAAAGAAACCCTCAGCGGACCCCACCGGCCTCAAAAACTACAGACCCATCTCCCTGCTCCCGTTCCCAGCGAAAGTCATTGAGAAAGCCATCAACAACAGCCAACTCGCCACATTCATTGAAGAACCCAACATCCTCGACTCCTCCCAATCCGGCTTCAGAAAAAACCACAGTACGGAAACCGCCCTCCTCGCCGCAACAGACGACATCCGCACCCTACTGGACAAAGGAGAAACAGTAGCCCTCATCCTCCTCGACCTATCTGCGGTGTTCGACACAGTCTCCCACCGCACCCTAATACGCAGTCTCTACGACACAGGAATCCAGGACAAGGCCCTCGACTGGATCCGCTCCTTCCTCTCCGGCAGGACGCAGCGGGTCAGACTCCCCCCTTTCCTCTCGGACCCCACACCTACCACCTGCGGAGTCCCCCAGGGCTCCTCCCTCAGCCCGACGCTCTTCAACATCTAGATGGCTCCACTCGCCCCCATCGTCAGAACCTACGGACTCAACATCATGTCATACGCAGACGACACCCAACTCATCCTCTCCCTATCCAATGAGCCCAACACCGGCAGACGCAACTTTCGAGAAGGCATGGAAGCCGTCGCCAAATGGATGAAAAACAGCTGCCTAAAACTAAACACCAACAAAACAGAAGTGCTCATCATGGGCCCAAACCCAGATGCCTGGAGCGACACCTAGTGGCCCCCCGCCCTCGGAAACCCGCCAACCCCCACGGACCACGCACGCAACCTGGGAATCATCCTGGACTCCGAGCTCAAAATCCACCGCCAGATCAACTCCGTCTCGTCTTCCTGCTTCCACACCCTCCGCCTCCTTCGTAAGACCTTCAAATGGATCCCCCTCGAACACCAAAAGACTGTCACTCATGCCCTGGTCAGCAGCAGACTCGACTACGGCAACGCACTCTACGCCGGAATAAACAAAAACCTCACCCTCAAGCTACAGAACATCCAGAACGCTGCCGCAAGACTGGTCCTCAACCTGCCAAAACACTGCCACAACTCCCAGTACCTGCGCACACTCCACTGGCTCCCCGTCGAGGCGAGAATCACCTTCAAGATGCTCACCCACGCACACAAGGCCCTCCACGGCACCGGACCAGCATACCTGAACAGCCGACTCAAATTCCACGCACCCCAAAGGACCCTACGATCAGCCCAGCTCTCCTATGCCATGGTCCCCCGCACCAGAAAGACCAGATCGGGAGGCCGCTCCTTCTCCTTCCTCGCAGCCAAAGCATGGAACGTCCTTCTGCTCCACCTCAGACAGACATCGCTCCCCATCTTCACAAGAAACCTCAAAACCTGGCTCTTCGACAGACCCCCTCCTTGATGGAATGGAACCTGTACCCCCCCCACCCCTAGCACCTTGAGACCCTTACGGGTGAGTAGTCGCACTTTAACAAACCCCTGATTGATTGATTGAGTGTATGACTGTCTGAATGGATGATTTAGTAGGTGTGTGACTGACTGTATAAGTGAGTGATTAAACGTGTCTTACTGAATGCATGGGTTAGTGACTAAACTGTGTGAATGTCTGTATCAGTCTGTCTGTTGGTGTGTAAGCGGTTGCATGGGTTGATGAGTAGCTACATGAGTGTCTATATGGGTTATTGATTGCTTGTCTGAGTATCTGTATGGGTGCCTGAGTGTCTGTGTGGGTGGGTGGGGTGTGTGTGACTCATGCATGGATGTGTGAGTGGGTGATTCACTGGGTGTATGGGTTCATGAGTGCGTCTATGAGGGGATATATGGGTGGGTGAGTGTGTGTATTGCTGTGTTGGTGAGTGAATGGATGTCTCAGTGGTACATTGGTGAGTAACTACATATGTGAAAGGCAGTATATGTGAGTATTGGAGTATATAAATGACTATATGTGAGAGTGAGTGATTATGAGAGTGGCTGTGTGGATGAGTGTGTCCTTGTGTCAGTGATTGTATAAGAGAGTAAGTATGTGTTAGTATATTGGTGAATAAGTGAGGTGGTGTGTGTATAACTGTATAGGTGAGTAAATGGAAGTGTGATTGATTCTTTGCATGACTAACTAGCTGTGTAAGTAACTCTATGGGTGAGTGGTGGTGTGTGAGTGTCTGTATAGGTGTATGAGTGCATATGATAGTGGCTGTATTGATGAGTGACTGCATGTACGAGTGACTGTATGGGTGAGTGAGTGGATGTGTGTGTAGAACTAGGAATCAGTGAGTGGGTATGTAGTAACTGGTATTGGTGTGTCTATGGTTTCGAGAATGGCAGTCTGTATTTTAGAGTGGGTGTATCAAAGGTTATATTAGGCTGTGAGGTGGTGCATCAGAGGATCACGTGGATGATGTCATCAGTGATGTCATTTGAGATGTCATCAGTGATGTCACTGACCATGTCATGAGTGATGTAATATGTGATGTCATCAGCAGTGCATTGCGGGGGCGCGAGTTATACTTAGCTCAACTAACTATAACGGCTGAATTTCTCTGGTTTTGTACGACTGAAATGTCCAACTAACTATAACGTCCCTGAAACCTGTGGTTTTTTCAGTGAATTTCTATGTTTTTTTAAATGCTAATTTCTAACTATAATGTCCCTGAAACCTATGGTTTTTTCAGTGAATTTCAAAGGTTTTTTAAATGATAATTTCTAACTATAACGTCCCTGAAACCCATGGTTTTTTCAGTGAATTTCTATGGTTTTTTAAATGCTAATTTCTAACTATAACGTCCCTGAAACCTATGGTTTTTTCAGTGAATTTCAAAGGTTTTTAAATGCTAATTTCTAACTATGCCTACAGAGGTAGGACATGTGCAGAAAGAAGAAGAAAGGCTCAGAAAGAAGCAAGAGAAATGCAGAAAGAGGCAACAGAAGTCCAGAAAGATGAAGAAAAGTGCAGAAAGAAGCAAGAGATATGCAGAAAGAATCAACAGAGGTTCAGAAAGAGGCCTTGTTGCAAATTCATCCTGTGCCCCCAACTTTTTGCTGACTGGTACTGGTGGTAACTGACTCTGACTAACCAGGCCCGGCACCAGTGCTATGCAGAAAGACACTTAGAATAAAGTGAAAACACCTACATACACTAGGGTACACTATGGGTTGGGGTACCCCTGTGATTGGCATGACCTCCCCTGTAAGGCCCTAGTACATAATAGGGCAGGGGGATTAAAACTACCTCTAACTCAGAGGTGCAGAAAGAGGCGAGTGAGGTGCAGAAAGAAGCAAGAGAGGTGCAGAAAGAGGCAATAGAAGTGCAGAAAGAAGCAACAGAGGTGCAGAAAGAGGCAAGAGGGGTGCAGAAAGAGGAGAGAGAAGTGCAGAAAGAAGCAAAAGAGGTGCTCAAAGAGGCAAGAAGGATGCAGAAAGAGGCAAGAGCAGTGCAGAAAGAACCATGAGAAGTGCAGAAAGAAGCAACAGAGGTGCTGAAAGAGGCACGAAGGGTGCAGAAAGAGGCAAGAGAAGTGTAGAAAGAAGCAACAGAGGTACAGAAAGAGGCAAGAGTGGTGCAGAAAGAGGGAAGAGAGGTGTAGAAAGAGGCAAGAGAGTTGCACAAAGAGGGAAGAGGGGTGCAGAAAGAGGCAGGAGGGGTGCAGAAAGAAGCAACAGAGGTGCCGAAAGAGGCAAGAGAGGTGGAGAAAGAAGCAAGTGAAGTGCAGAAAGAGGCAACAGAGGTGCCGAAAGACGCAAGAGAGGTGCAGAAACAAGCAAGAGAAGTGCAGAAAGAGGCAAGTGAGGTGCAGAAAGAAGTAAGAGCAGTGCAGAAAGAGCCAACAGGCGTGCAAAAAGAGGCAAGAGGGGTGCAGAAACTGGTAGGAGAGGTGCACAAAGAGGCAAGAGAGGTAAAGAAAGAGGCAGGAAGGGTGCAGGAAGAAGGAAGAGAAGTGCAGAAAGAGGCAAGAGAAATGCTGAAAGAAGCAACAGAGGTGTAGAAAGAAGCAAGAGAAGTGCAGAAAGAGGCAAGTAAGGTGCAGAAAGAAGCAAGAGCAGTGCAGAAAGAACCAACAGAGGTGAAAAAAGAGGCAAGAGGGGTGCAGAAAGAGGCAGGAGGGGTGCAGAAAGAAGGAAGAGAAGTGCAGAAAGTAGTAACAGAGGTGCTGAAAGAGGCGCGAAGGGTGCAGAAAGAGCAAAAGAAGTGCAGAAAGAGGCAACAGAGGTACAGAAAGAGGCAAGAGAGGTGCAGAAAGAGGGAACAGGGGTGCAGAAAGAGGCAAGAGCGGTGCAGAAAGAGAATAGAGGGGTGCAGAAAGAAGCAAGAGATCTGCAGAAAAAAGCAACAGAGGTGCTGAAAGAGGCAAGTCAGCTGCAGAAAGAAGCAAGAGAGGTGCAGAAAGAGGCAATAGAAGGGCAGAAAGAAGCATCAGAGGTGCAGAAAGAGGCAAGAGGAGTGCAGAAAGAGGAGAGAGAAGTGCAGAAAGAAGCAAAAGAGGTGCTCAAAGAGGCAAGAGGGATGCAGAAAGAGGCAAGAGCAGTGCAGAAAGAAGCAACAGAGGTGCAGAAAGTGGCAAAAGGGGTGCAGAAAGAGGCAAGAAAAGTGCAGAAAGAGGCAACAAAGATACAGAAAGAGGCAAGAGAGGTGCAGAAACAGGCAGGAAAGGTGCAGAAAGAGGGAACAGGGGTGCAGAAAGAGGCAAGAGAGGTGCAGAAAGAGAAAAGAGGGGTGCAGAAAGAGGCAAGATATCTGCAGAAAAAAGCAAAGAGGTGCTGAAGGAGGCAAGTGAGGTGCAGAAAGAGGCAAGAGATCTGCAGAAAAAAGCAACAGAGGTGCTGAAAGAGGCACGTAAGGTGCAGAAAGAAGCAAGAGAGGTGCAGAAAGAAGGAAGAGAAGTGCAGAAAGAAGTAGCAGAGGTGCTGAAAGAGGCGCGAAGGGTGCAGAAAGAGCAAGAGAAGTGCAGAAAGAGGCAACAGAGGTACAGAAAGAGGCAAGAGAGGTGCAGAAAGAGGGAACAGGGGTGCAGAAAGAGGCAACAGGGGTGCAGAAAGAGGCAAGAGCGGTGCAGAAAGAGAAAATAGGGGTGCAGAAAGAAGCAAGAGATCTGCAGAAAAAAGCAACAGAGGTGCTGAAAGAGGCAAGTCAGCTGCAGAAAGAAGCAAGAGAGGTGCAGAAAGAGGCAATAGAAGGGCAGAAAGAAGCATCAGAGGTGCAGAAAGAGGCAAGAGGAGTGCAGAAAGAGGAGAGAGAGAAGTGCAGAAAGAAGCAAAAGAGGTGCTCAAAGAGGCAAGAGGGATGCAGAAAGAGGCAAGAGCAGTGCAGAAAGAACCAAGAGAAGTGCAGAAAGAAGCAGCAGAGGTGCAGAAGGAGGCCCGAGGAGTGCAGAAAGAAGCAACAGAGGTACAAAAAGAGGCAAGAGTGGTGCAGAAAGAGGGAAGAGAGGTGTAGAAAGAGGCAAGAGAGTTGCACAAAGAGGGAAGACGGGTGCAGAAAGAGGCAAGAGGGGTGTAGAAACAGGCAAGAGAAGTGCAGAAAGAGGCAGGAGAATTGCTGAAAGAAGCAACAGAGGTGTAGAAAGAAGCAAGAAAAGTACAGAAAGAGGCAAATGAGATGCAGAAACAGGCAAGTAAGGTACAGAAAGAGGGTAGACGAGTGCAGAAAGAGACCAGAGAACTGCAGAAAGAGGCAAGAGAGTTGCAGAAACAGGCAAAAGAGGTACATAAAGAGACAACAGGGGTGCAGAAAGAAGCAAGACAGGTGCAGAAAGAAGCAAGGAAAGTGCAGAATGAAGCAACAGGGGTGCAGAAAGAGGCAAGAGAAGTGCAGAAAGAAGCAAGTGAGGTGCAGAAAGAGGCAAGAGAGGTGCAGAAAGAGGCAAGAGAGGTGCAGAAACAGGCAATAGAAGCGTAGAAAGAGGCAAGGGAATTGCTGAAAGAAGCAACAGAGGTGTAGAAAGAAGCAAGGAAAGTGCAGAAAGAGGCAAGTGAGATGCAGAAACAGGCAAGAAAGGTACAGAAAGAGGGAAGACGAGTGCAGAAAGAGACAACAGGGGTGCAGAAAGAAGCAAGACAGGTGCAGAAAGAAGCATGGAAAGTACAGAATGAAGCAACAGGGGTGCAGAAAGAGGCAAGAGAAGTGCAGAAAGAAGCAACAGAGGTGCAGAAGGAGGCAAGAGAACTACAGACAGAGGCAAGAGAGTTGCAGAAACAGGCAAAAGAGGTACAGAAAGAGGGAACAGAGGTGCAGACAGAGGCAAGAGAGGTGCAGAAACAGGTAAAAGGGGTGCAGAAAGAGGCAAGAGGGGTGCAGAAATTTGCAAGAGAGGTGCGGAAAGAAGCAAGAGTGGCTTGCACACCATTAGTACCAATTTAACACCCACTTTTAGCAATAAGTATCAGGTGACCATTCTAGGTTTGCAAAGGGCCTTCCACCATGCTGTAACACTTGTCGCTGCATTTTTGGTAACGTTTGAGCCGTTTGAGCTAGAAACAAGGCTTTTTTTGTTCAAATCTGCAGATTAGGGAGTAGATGATGAATTATGTGGCTAATGCCGAAAATGTATAAGTGTGCGAAAGTCGGTGTAGCCAAACAGTTGCATAATTCCAGTGGCCCTTCTCATACCTCTGACTAGGTCCACAAGTGCTCCTCAGTGATTCCTTCTTTTTTTGTCTCACTGAGTTCATAGTTGAGCTTCTATGGAAACGAGAAGGACTAAACCTGAGGTTACCACTCCACAACACAGACTACCATACCACATAATTACTCTCCATAACACATAATCCCACTCTACATAATTCCTATACACTAAATACCACATACTTTCTATCCACATAATTTCACTGCACAACATACCACATAATTCCACTACACACAACGTACATCCACTCCACTCCAAAAAACATTAGTAAAAAACTGTTACATTTACAATGCCAATAGCTCTAACTCTCGCAAATGCGAAACCTATTACATTGCAAACACTTCTTTAACTAGTAGTCGCGTTTGCAGAGTGGTGGAGAAAGGGTGCTGGGCCTCCGACCAGCGCTCAGGAATTCCGCTACGTAAGACTTACAGGAGGTACCAGGAGGTCTTCTTGGCCCCCAAAGTCCCTCAGGAGTAAATTGGACTTCATCCCCCATCCCATAGTCTGCCAGGAGGCGCGTTTGCAGAGTGGTGGAGAAAGGGGGGCATGGCCTCCGAAGACGTCTTAGCAATCCCACTGTGTGGGACTTACTGGAGGTAACAAGAGGGGTAGTTGGCCCTTGGGGGCCAACTACCCCTCCTATTACCTCCAGTAAGTCCCACACAGCAGGATTGCTAAGTTCTCATAGCAGGCCACGCCCCCTTTGCCCACCACTCTGCAAACGCTCTCCCTGGCGCGCTCTTGGATGGGGATTGAAGTCCCCTTCGCTGCTGGGGATCCTTTAGATGACAACTAGCCTACCTATTACCTTTAGTAAGCCCCACACAGTGGGATTGCTGAGATGTGGACACAGGCCACGGCCCCTTCCTCAACCACTCTGCAAATGCGCCTCCTGGCGCGCTCTTGGTTGGGGGATGAAGTCCACTTGTGTCCTGAGGTCCTCAGGACAAAAGAGGACCTCATCGCCCCACCAGCAGTGTGCCAAGAGGCGCATTTGCAGAGTGGTGTAAAAAGGGGCGTCGCCTCGGACTACCTCTCTGCAATCCAGCTGTGTGGCGCTTACTGGAGGTACCTGGTGGACTAGTTGGCCCCCAGGGACCCTGAGTATTCAAGGGAACTTAGTTCCCCAACTTAGAACGCGCCAGGGGGCACGTTTGCAGAGTGGTGCAGGGAGGGGGCGGGGCCTCCGGCGAGATGCCGGCTTTTTTAAAAATATATTTTTAGAAGGGGGTCTGCGTGGCCCCCCTTCTTTTAGTATTTTTGGGGCCCTGAAGACCCCATCCCCCAGGGCCTGACCCTTTTAAAAAATGTTTTTTTGTTATTTTTTAAACGGGAAGAGGGCTGCGCGGCCCCCCTCCGGAGGCCGATTTCGGCCCCGGGGACCCCATCCCCCAGGGCATGGCCTCCTTTTTTTAGATATATTTATAGGGAAGGGGGGCCGCGTGGCCCCCCTTCCCTCGGCCACTTTTGGCCCCGGGTACCCCATCCCCCGGGGCATGGCCTCTTTTTTTAATAAATATTTATAGGGAAGGGGGGATGCATGGCCCCCCTTCCCTGGGCCACTATTGGCCCCGGGGACCCCATCCCCCGGGGCTTGGCCATTTTATATATAAATTTAAGGAGGGAAGCCACGCGTCCCCCCTCCCCAGGCCGATTTTGGCCCCGGTGACCCCATCCCCCAGGGTCCGGCCATTTATTTATTTTTAAATAAAGGGAGGGGGCCGCATGGCCCCCCTCCCGGGCCACTTCTGGCCCCGGGGACCCCATCCCCCGGGGCTGGCCCACAGTGTTGGGGACTGTGGGGGGAGCCCCAATGCCCCCACGGTCCCAGCCGGCTCCCCACCTCCTGCGGGAGCTGGCATTGCTTTTGGGCAAGGGGAGCTGCTAACATGCAGCTCCCCTTGCCCAAAAGGAATTCTTCTTTGCTTCATGGAAGCGAGAGCAGGTTTCCTGCTCTCTCTTCCAAGAAGCAAAGCAGAAGTTTGCTATGACAGGGTGGGAGCCGTGCTCCCGCCCTGCCATAGCAAACAGCAATGTCCCGGGGGTGGGCACCCCGGGACATTGCAGGAGCCAGCCCTGGGGGGTGGCAGTCCCCAGGGCCATTAAGGGCTCCAGGAGGGAGGCCGCGTGGCCCCCCTCCCATCATTTCAACAGCCCCGGGGAGGTGGTGGTCCCCGCGGCTTGGGTGGGCCCGCGAGGCCCCCGCAAATAATTTACAAAAGCCCCGGAGATGTGGCGGTCCCAGGGACTTGGGGGGGTCCGTGAGGCCCCCCCACCCGCAAAATAAAGCCCCAGGGAGGTGGCGGTCCCCGGGGCTGCGGGGGGCCGCGTGCCCCCTGAATATAATTAGCATAGCCCCGGGGAGGCAGCAGTCCCCAGGGCTTCGGGGGCCCCTGTGGCCCCGCTTTATAATTTTGGCTTTGCCCCGGGACCTGGCCCACCCGGGGGCTCATTAAAACGAAGTGCGAGAGCCCGCGCTTCGTTTTTTAAAATTTTCTCTGCAGGATTCGCGCACCCAGCGCGAATTCTGCGGATTTTTTTTTATAATGCTTTTTTTGGGCCTGGGACCCAGGCCTAGGGGGTCAGGGTGTTTCTACCCTGCCCCCTTTTCTTTATTTTTCACTTTTTTTTTCCTTTTTCTTGTGACTCGGTTACCAAGTCACAAGATGGCTGCTAACACATTCTGCTTTGGAGTGTTGGCAGCCAATCAGAATGAAGCTCGTGCTCGGGAGGGTTCACAACTCATCCACGGTGCTTAGATATATACATTTTTATTTTTTGAATTTCTCAGCAACTACTGAACTGATTGACACCATTTAAAAAAAAGGTCGCTTTGTGGACCAAGAGCTACCTTTTTGCCAAATTTGGTGTAATTCCGTTCAGCAGTTCGGGCTGTAGCCATGTCTAAAGTTCCTACGGAAATTAACATGGGGAAAACGCGTTTTGGGACCCCCCTTTCTTCTCGGGTCCCGCTTGACGAATCACCCCGAAACTTTCAAGACAGGAGCTGACCTGAGTGAACCATTAGTTTTGGAAATTTCGCGAAGATTCGTCACACGGCGCCAAAGATATTGGCAAAAGAAAAAACACTTCTTGAATAGAAACAAGGTCCTAACTATAACTACCTACTGGCGACCGCCAGTAGGTAATATATATATATATATATATAAATATATATATATATATATATATATATATACAGTAGGTATTTATAGTTAGGACCTAGTTTCCATAGGAAAAACTTTTTGTTTTTTTATTTTGCCAATAACTTTGGCGCCATTTGATGAATCTTCACGAAATTTTCAAAATAATTTTGCCACTCACTTCAGCTGCTGTCTGGAAAGTTGGGATGATTCGTCATGCAGAGGCCGAAACAAAGGGGGGTCCCAAAACACTTTTTCCCCGCGTGATTTTAGACATAACTTCACACTGAACGGAAATACACCAAATTTGGGAGAAAGCTAGATCTTGGTCAAGAAAGAGTGCTTGTTGTTACTTGGGATAAATCTGTTCAGTAGTTTTGGAGTTATAAAAGAAAAAAGATGTATGTATCTCTAGAGCACGGAGCCTCCATGGATCTGACAGAGTGGTTTGTTCTGTGAGGGACCCCTCATGGGCAAGATATTGTCCATAAAAGTTTTTTGGGTGGGCGCACAAGGATCTGCGGATCCATTGTAATGCTCAGCATGGCCCCTGTGTGAATCTGCGGAGGATCTGCGGTCACCAGTAGGTAGTCATAGTTAGGACCTGATTTCTATTAAAAAGCTGTTTTTGATTTGCCAATAACTTTGGCGCTTTTGACGAATCTTCACAAAATATTCAAAACTATCTGGACAGTCACTTCAGCTGCTGTCTTGAAAATTTCGGGATGATCCGTCGGGGTCGAGAAAAAGGGGGGTCCTAAAAACGCTTTTTCTTCATGTTATTTTCCATAGGAAACTTTAGACACGGCTACAGCCCGAACTGCTTAACGAATTACACCAAATTTGGCAAAAAGGTAGCGCTTGGTCCAGAAAGCAACCTTTTTGTTAAATGGTGTAAATACGTTCAGTAGTTGCTGAGAAATATAAAGATTTTTTCAGATATACAACTGTGGCCGCGGTGGATCCGCGACCCCTCCCAATCTCGTGACTGAGATCTGATTGGCTGCAAACACTTCAAACCAGGAAATGTTGGCAGGCATCTTATGACTCAGTTGTACAGAGTCACAAGAAAAAAGATTTCAAAAAGAGAAGGGGGCAGGATAGAAACACCCTGACCTCCTAGGCCTCTTGGAGGGGTCCAGCTGGGACGAATCACGGTGGGCCCGCGAATCCCGCCGAAATAGTTTTTAACAGGTGACTGATATGCCGCTCTCCTCATGGCATGTTCATTTTCATAGAAAAAATTGATTTCTATGAAAATGAACACACAATGAGGAGAGCGGCTATGCAGGTCGGACCCCCTTTAAGACGCGGTATATCAGTCACCTGTTACGTGTCAGGGAACCCATTACCCAATCATGTACAAGTCCCAGATGTAGTCTGAAAATATCGCCACCTACTTCATCACCCTATGGGCATAGAGCCGCATTCTAATACAAGAGATTGAGCTGCCGTTTAGACATATCATTTGGAAATAGTATCCCTCAGAAGAAAACTTAGGACCTATGAGATATGGGATCCACATAATTGAAAATTGGAAGTGGATACAGCTACAGGACACTCTTGGTATTGAATGTATGTACAAATCAGTGACAGGATCTGTCTGGTAAATATATGGCTTCCTGACGAAGGCTTTAAGATGAAATGTGCGTAGGGGATTGGATTGCACAGCCATGATTGATAAAATGAAGGAATTAATTATACGGCCCTTGAGTTACAAGATTGTCTGATGAAGAAAGAAGAGTATTTTGCATAGTGATTGCTTATCTATCATATCGAATAATAAGGGATATGGTCCAACTTTAAACATAAGGACTTTTGTTATTGAATACTAGCTGATCAAGTTGCTACTAGCCTATGAAGAAAGGCATGTCCTATTCTTGCATGGACCTTAAAATGATCATGTGCCTGTCATATACTGTACTGTATGGAAGGATGATTGAGGATGTATGATTGTATGTTTGAGATATCTATGAAATGCAATATGGATGGTATGTTTTAGATGAAGTTTAAATCATATTGATATTATGTATGTAAATTGATATAGATACAAAAAACTGTTTTTGATAAAAATAAATGTACTATATTTGAATAATCCTGGGTCTTTGTTCATAGGTCAGTATACACCAAGAGTATAAAGATGGCATTAAATGATCATTAAAACATAATCTTGCCTAAGAAGTTTCAGTACAATTTATAGTTTTTTTCCCTGTCTTAGGAACTAGATTCTTTTTCAGGGGAAACCCTATATATTTGCAAAACATTTGTGTTTCCCATGTTAATTCCCATAGGACCTTCAGACACAGCTACAGCTCAACCTGCTGAATGGAATTACACCAAATTTGGTAGAAAGGTAGATGTTGGTATAAGGAAGAGCCTTTTTGTAATTTGGTTTAAATCTGTTCAGTAGTTTTTGAAATATTAAGGAAAATCCAAATTTGTATGTACAGGGATGTCGAGGATCCGTGAACCCTCCCGATCTTGTGCTGAGATCTCATTGGCTGCCAACACTTCAAAGCAGGAAGTGTTGGCAGCCTTCTTGGGACACGGATTGAGCCGAGTCCCAGAAAAAAAAGAAAAGGGGGCAGGGTAGAAATACCCTGACCCCCTAGGCCTCTTGGGGGGGAGGTCCACAGGGACCCCACATGGCCAAAAATGCATTTTAAATCTTTAAATATATGGCGGGATCCACGGATCCCCTTCAAAAATTAAAAAAATGAATGGAGGGCTTGTGCACTTCGTTAGTTATTGCCCCCCGGGTGGGCCAGGTCCCGGGGCATTTTGGTAATAAGGAAATGGGGGTGCACAGGTCCCCCCAGGTTTTATTATTGCCCCAGGGACCACCACCGCCCCATGGGCTTATTGATTTATAAACGGGAGGACCCCCCTGGCCCCGGGGACCACCACCTCCCCAGAGCCAAAATGAAATTGTATTGGGAGCCTCAGAGATTGCCTGGGGACCACCACCTCCCTAGGGCCATCTTTCTTTAAAATAATTGGGAGGGGGCCGTGCAGCACCCCTCCTGGCCCATTCTCGGCCCTGGGGACCTTCCCAGGGCAGACCCTACAAATTGGTAAGGAGGGGGACTGCGTGGCCCCCATCCTGGAGCCATAGATGGCCTTAGGGACCACCACCCAGGGCTGGCTCCTGCTCTGTCCCGGGGTGCCCACTCACGGGACATAGCTGTTTCCTATGGCTTGGCGGGAGCTTTACTGCTCCTGCCAAGCCATAGCAAACGCTACACTTCCACCATGCGAGAGCATTAAATATGGTCTCGCTTGCTGGAATTGAAGCATAATTGCTTTCACAGAGAGGGAGATGCATGCTTAGCAGCTCCCTCTCTATGAAAGCAATGCTCACTCCAGCATGCGTCAGGGAGCTGACAAGGACCATGGGAGCCTTAAGACTCCTCCCGCGGTTCCCAGCAGTTGAGAGTGGGTGCCCTGGGTGGGACCAGGGCACCCAGAATACAGGCTGGACACCGGGGGATGGGGTTCCTGGGGCTGAAATTGGCCCGGAAGGGGGGCCGCACGGCCGCCTCACCTTATTTGTTTAAAAAAAATAAAAAGGCTGAGACCCGGGGAATCGGGTCCCTGGGGCTGCAATCGGCCTGGGCGGCTATGTGGCCTCCCTCCCCCATTCAAAAAAGGCCTGGCCCCGGGGAATGGGGTCCCCGGTGCCAAAATCGGCCCAGGGAAAGGGAGCCATACGGCATCCCTCGCCTAATAAATAAATACATTTTGAAAAAAACGGACCGGCAAGTTGACGTAGGCCCCGCCCCCTTTCACCACCACTCGACAAACGCGTCTACTGGTGTACAACTGGGTGGGGGATGAATTTGCCTTGGATGCCGAGGGTCCTTGGGGCCAGGAACCTCTTCTGTTACCTCCAGTAAATCCCACACATTGGGATTGCTGAGAAGTCTTTGGAGGTCATGCCCCCTTTTTCCACCACTCATGCCTCCTGGTGTATTACTGGTTGAGGGTTGATGTCCACTTTACTCGTAAGGGTATTTGGGGCCAAATACCTCTCCTGTTATCTCCAGTAAGTCCCACACAGTGGGATTGCTGAGAGGTTGTCGGGGCCACGCCCCTTTCTCTACCACTTTGCAAACGCGCCTCCTGGTGCACTACTATTTGGGGGATGAAGTCTCCTTGGCCCTTGAGGGTCCTTGGGGGCCAACCACCCCTCCTGTTACCTCAAGTAAGTCCCACACAGCTAGACTGTTAGAGGTTGTTGGAGGCCATGCCCCTTTTCTCCAGCACTCTGCAAACGTGCCTCCTTGTGCACAACTGGTTGGGGGATGAACTCCCCTTGACTGCTGGGGGTCCTTGGGGGCCAACAACCCCTCCTGTTACCTCCAGTAACTCCCACACCGTGGGATTGCTGAGAGGTCTTTCGACCCCATGCCCCCTGGCGCACTGCTGGTTGAGAGATGAAGTCCTCTTGGATGCTGCAGGACCTTGGGGGCCAAGAAGCCCTCCTGTTACCTCCAGTAAGTCCCATACAGTGGGATTCCTGAGAGCTGGTCCGAGGCCTCGCCCCCTTTCTCCACCTCTCTGCAAATGCGACTACTTGTTAAAAAACCATAGAAAGTCACTTAAAAAAAACCCAAAGGTTACAAGGACATTATAGTTAGGAAATAGAATTTGAAAAGCCTTAAAAATTCACTTAAAAAAACCAAAGGTTACAGTGATGTTATAGTTAGGAAATAGAATTTAGAAAACCTTAGAAATTCACTGAATAAATCGAAAGTTACAGGGACATTATAGTTAGGATAGGATTTCACTCATACAAAACCAGTGAAATTCAGCAAATAGAGTTACCTGAGCTAACTATAACTTTAGTTCCGCAATGCACTGCATATGATCTCACATATTACAACACTCATGGCATGGTCAGTGACATCACTGATGACATCACTGATGACATCTCAAATTACATCATTGATGACATCATCCACAGAACCACTCACACACCCACTCACATCCCCATACAACCTCTTGTACGGTCACACAACCACTCACATACCCATTCACAGACTTATACCAGCACTCACACACCCACTCACTCTCCCATAGAGGCACTCACTCACTCATACAGCCACTCACACAACCATTCACTCACCCATTCAGCCACTCATGTAGCCACACACTCAACCATACAGCTACTCACACACCCATGTATTTACCTACATAGTCACTCACACACTCACTCACTCACCCATACAGCTTCTCAACATAGCCACTCATTCACCCATACAAGCACTCACACACCCGCACAACCACTTACATACCCATTCACACATCCATACAAGCACTCACACATCTGCTCACTCACCCATACATCCATTCACACAGACACTTACTCTCCAATACAGCCACTCACACAGGCTCTCACTCACCCATACAGTCTCTTACACACAGAATCATTCATACAGCCATTCAGACACCTACTCACTCACCCATACAGTCACTACACACCCACTTACCCACCTATAGAGCCACTCACACCGCCACTCACTCACCCATACAGCCACTGACACACCCACTCACTCACCAATACAGCCACTCATGCAGCAACTCACTCACCCACACAGGTACTCACACACCCACGTATACACCCATACAGCCACTTACACACCCATACACAAAAGAATACAGTCACAGAGCCACTCATATAATTTACGTTTGAAGTAGTATCACTCAGTAGTGGTGCACCTAGTATACTAATTGCACTTTTGTAGTAGGTTAGTATATATATGTTTAACACCCATAAACTCTTAAATCCACTTACACTCTCTTGATGATATCATCTGTGATGTCATAAGTGATTTCATTTGAGATGTAATCAGAGAAGTCATCAGTGATGTCACTAACAGTGTGCAGACAGAATATCGAGTTGGAAATGTCGAATGACAGAAATATCGAGTTCTAAATATTGTGAGTCAGAAATATCAACAGCAAGAATATCGTGGTCAAGAATATCGATTTTAAGGTAAGAAATATTGGGGCATATTAGCAAGACCCACGTTAAAATTATCGCCGTTTTAGCGGCAGGAAACTGCCGCTAAAACGGCGATAATGGGCTTGCTAATATGCGTTATGGAATTCCAATAGAAGCCCAGGTTAGATGTCCTGCACATCTAACATGGGCTTCTATTGGAATTCTATAACGCATATTAGCAAGCCCATTATCGCCGTTTTAGCGGGAGTTTCCTGCCGCTAAAACGGCGATAATTTTAACGTGGGTCTTGCTAATATGCCCCATTGTTTTTAAAAATAGAGAAGTCATTAATATCGTTTGCTAAAATATAGTTGTTTAAAATAACCATTTTTTAATTAGTAATGTATTTTAGTATATATTTTATAATGTATGTGATGTACTTTTTTGTATAAGAATTGCTTTTGTTTTTTAATATATGTGTTAAATTTTTAGAAGTTATCAATTTTATTTTAATTAAATGTTGCATTTTTTGGTTCCGTAGCTAGTTGTGGGTTTAGAGGGGAATAGGGTGGGAAGTAATTTAATTATAATAAATTAATGATTATTTTTTATTTATTAATATTTATTTAATTGAGATTTTATAGTGTTAATTGTGGCAAGTAATTATTTATTAATTAATTATTAATTGGTTGTTAATTAATATTAATTAATTAATTGTTAATTAATTATGGTAACTGTGTAATTTTTTTAGGTGTGGATTGTGTGGTTTATGGGGTCAAGGGTGGGAAGTAATTTATTTTTAATTAATTAATAAGTTGTTAATTAGTATTAATTAATTAATTGAAAATTAAATATGGAAATTGTGTAATTAATTTTAGGTGTGGGTTGTGGGGTTTATAGGGGTAATGGGGGGAAGTAATTTATTTTTAATTAATTAATAATTTGTTGTTAATTGATATTAATTAATTTATTGAAAATTAATTATGGAAATTGTATAATTAGTTTTAGGTGCGGGTTGTGGGGTTTATAGGGGTAAAGGGTGGAAAGCAATTTATGTTTAATTAATTTATAATTAGTTGTTAATAAATGTTAATTAATTAATTGTACATTAAATATGGAAATTGTGTAATTCATTTTAGGTGTGGGTTGTGGGGTTTATAGGGGTAAAGGGTGGGAAGTTATGTTTAATTAATTCATAATTAGTTGATCATTAATATTAATAAATTTATTGATATTTAATTAGGGTAAATGTTTATATTTTAAAGTGTGATTTTACTTTTATGAGAATATTAATTGTTACCCCTCTGCAATCTAACACTTTCCCTACTGTTGCACTCACTGGAGTGGGAATAGTAATTTTTACCCCTCCGCTATCCAGCACTTTTCCTACTGTTGCACTCATTGGAGTGGGAATAGTAAGTTTTACCCCGCCGCTATTCAACACTCTCCCTACTGTTGCACTCATTGGAGTGGGAATAGTAATTTTTAAAGCAAACACAAGAGGATGATGGACGGAGCGCTGAAACTTTTCAGACACTCACCCCCGGATCAGTTGACTGGGGGTGAGTGCTTGCAATGTTCAACACTCCGTCCATCATCCCCTTTGGTTTTGCTAAGTTCGCCCTAAGTTGGCAGGGTATGCCCAGACGTGGGTCCCTTGCTCACTTTGCCACTGGATTCAAGATAGCCTGGCTGATGAGGGTTATGAACCCGAAACCGGTCCCAGGATGCTTGTTTCCGGTCCAGGGAAGACATGGCTTGGCAGTTCGGGCTGGACTGTTCCCATGAGGCACAGGGTCAGACTGATTTGCATATGGCCATGTCTGAACTGGGGTGGCGGAGTGAGCTAAAGAATGATGATGGATTAAACCCAGATCAGTTGACTGGGGGTGAGTGCTTGCAATGTTCAACACTCCGTCCATCATCCCCTTTGGTTTTGCTAAGTTCGCCCTAAGTTGGCAGGGTATGCCAAGACGTGGGTCCCTTGCTCACTTTGCCACTGGATTCAAGATAGCCTGGCTGATGAGGGTTATGAACCCGAAACCGGTCCCAGGGTGCTTGTTTCCGGTCCAGGGAAGACATGGCTTGGCAGTTCGGGCTGGACTGTTCCCATGAGGCACAGGGTCAGACTGATTTGCATATGGCCATGTCTGAACTGGGGTGGCGGAGT
Source organism: Calotriton arnoldi (assembly GCA_963921515.1). Lineage (NCBI taxonomy): Eukaryota > Metazoa > Chordata > Amphibia > Caudata > Salamandridae > Calotriton > Calotriton arnoldi. Next base: position 185,647 of record CAWUFW010010772.1, on the reverse strand, counting down.
GAGCTAAAGAATGATGATGGATTAAACCCAGATCAGTTGACTGGGGGTGAGTGCTTGCAATGTTCAACACTCCGTCCATCATCCCCTTTGGTTTTGCTAAGTTTGCCCTAAGTTGGCAGGGTATGCCCAGATGTGGGTCCCTTGCTCACTTTGCCACTGGATTAAAGATAGCCTGGCTGATGAGGGTTATGAACCCGAAACCGGTCCCAGGATGCTTGTTTCCGGTCCAGGGAAGACATGGCTTGGCAGTTCGGGCTGGACTGTTCCCATGAGGCACAGGGTCAGACTGATTTGCATATGGCCATGTCTGAACTGGGGTGGCGGAGTGAGCTAAAGAATGATGATGGATTAAACCCAGATCAGTTGACTTGGGGTGAGTGCTTGCAATGTTCAACACTCCGTCCATCATCCCCTTTGGTTTTGCTAAATAGTAATTTTTACCCCTCCGCTATCCAACACTTTCCCTATTGTTGCACTCACTGGAGTGGGAATGTAATTTTTACCCCTCCGCTGTCCAACACTTTCCCTACTGTTGCACTGACTGTAGTGGTAAATTTAAGTTTAAGGATTTTTAAACAGTTTAATGTTTTAATTTATAATAGAAGTTTGTTTTTAATAGATTTTATGTTATTGGTATATATATATATATATATATATATATATATATATATATATATATATATATATATATATATATCCATCACAAAGTTGCCTCCAACAGCAGAAGCCCACACAGGTTTGTATTTGCCATTCGATTCTTTAATAGAGACTGCAGCGAAACACTCACAATGTTCACAGCTGTGTACCAAACAGCCGACGCGTTTCGGGCTCCTGCCCTTCTTCTTTGGCTGAACAAACACAGAGCTGCATGGCAATAAAGGCACCGTTATTTAAACATAGTACTTGCCCTTGTGGGCGTGGCCATCACAAAGGAGACTCCTGCTACTTGTCGTGCCTTTTTGTATTTCTTCAGTGCATTCTGGGGCCTGCAGTTTGTTTTGCGGGCCACATGACCACTGGGAGGATACAAAACCACTCACCTGTGATCAAGGTGGCAAAACGCTGAAACGTGTAAGTATGTGAAGAGTGGTTGCAATGCTGCGGCGCAGACGAATAAATGTCCAACTTGAAAGCAAGTCGGAGTTGGGCTCTTATTGTTCTTTTGGCAAATTCCACATACAGGATTCTCCGTTCCTGCTTAAAGAGCTCTCCCTGCAGGGTCGGAGGCCCCCGATAAAATGGAGTCTTTTCAAAAACATTTAATGGAGGGGGCATGACCCGCTTGGACTACCGCACCAGCCAAATGGATTTCCACGGTTATATGGTGAGCGGCGGCGAGAAAGGGAGATGAGAGAGGTGATTTCTCTCTCTGGCAACACCGAATTTCACAGGAATAACAAGCGCGGCGGCATATGAAGGCACTTTGCAAATGTAAATAGTATTTTCAACAGCATGCACTTATGACATTTATTTTTGTGACTGTTGCAGTAATATACGCTATTAAGCCAAAAGGAATTGTGCAGCAAATCACGCTACTGAGAATATACATGTGGTGCATTCTGGGGCCTGCAGTGTGTTTTGCGGGCCACATGACCACTGGGAGGATACAAAACCACTCACCTGTGATCAAGACGGCAAAACGCTGAAACGCGTAAGGATGTGAAGAGTGGTTGCAATGCTGCGGCGCAGACGAATAAATGTCCAACTTGAAAGCAAGTCGGAGTTGGGCTCTTATTGTTCTTTTGGCAAATTCCACATACAGGATTCTCCGTTCCTGCTTAAAGAGCTCGCCCTGCAGGGTCGGAGGCCCCTGGTAAAATGGAGTCTTTTCAAAAACATTTAATGGAGGGGGCATGACCCGCTTGGACTACCGCACCAGCCAAATGGATTTCCACGGTTATATGGTGAGTGGCAGTGAGAAAGAAGATGAGAGCGGTGATTTCTGTCTCTGGCAACACCGCATTTCAAGGGAATAACAAGCGCAGCAGCATATGAAGGCACTTTGCAAATGTAAATAATATTTTCAACAGCATGCACCTTTACTTATGACATTTATTTTCGTGACTGTTGCAGTAATATACGCTATTAAGCCAAAAGGAATTGTGCAGCAAATCACGCTACTGAGAATATACATGTGGTGCATTCTGGGGCCTGCAGTTTGTTTAGCGGGCCACATGACCACTGGGAGGATACAGAACCACTCACCTGAGATCATGGCGGCAAAACGCTGAAACGCGTAAGGATGTGAAGAGTGGTTGCAATGCTGCGGCGCAGACGAATAAATGTCCAACTTGAAAGCAAGTCGGAGTTGGGCTCTTATTGTTCTTTTGGCAAATTCCACATACAGGATTCTCCGTTCCTGCTTAAAGAGCTCGCCCTGCAGGGTCGGAGGCCCCCGGTAAAATGGAGTCTTTTCAAAAACATATATATATATATATATATATATATATATATATATTCACTGAAAAAACCATAGGTTTCAGACACGTTATAGTTAGAAATTAGCATTTAAAAAACCTTTGAAATTCACTGAAAAAACCATAGGTTTTAGGGACAGTTATAGTTAGTTGGACATTGCACTCGTACAAAACCCGTGAAATTACCCCGTTATAGTTAGTTCAGCTAACTATAACTCGCGCCCCGCAATGCACTGCTGATGACGTCACATATTACATCACTCATGACATGGTCAGTGACATCATGCTAATTTGTAACTATAACGTGCCTGAAACCTATGGTTTTTTCAGTGAATATATATATATATATCCTGGATCCAGCACTGGTGCATCTCCTGTAAACAGTTGAAAGAATGCGTTTAAGTCATACAGGCGATTTTTAAGGAATATTTGTAGTTTGTGAAAATCGACACTTTGAAACTTTTCTGCTGAAAACCAGACAATGGATTCCTATGGAAGAAAATATAAGTTACTGGTGAAGTACGGTTAAAATTACTTTTCAGGACCAGTACTGGGCTGAAAGATACAGCACTGAGGTCTCTCCTTATAACAGGTGAGTAAATCGGAATTCGTATTTCGGCTGATTTTAGAGGAATATTTGTATGTTTCAAAAATCCACACTTAGAAGAATTTCCAAGTGAAACCAGTCAATGTTAGCCTATGAAGGAAATTCAAGTTACCGGTAAGTACGGTTAAAATTACTTTTGAGGATCAGTACTGGGCTGAAAGATGCAGCACTGAGGTCTCTCCTGATAACAGGTGAGTAAATCGGAATTCGTATTTCGGCTGATTTTAGAGGAATATTTTAAAGTTCCAAAACTCCACACTTAGAAGAATTTCCAAGTGAAACCAGTCAATGTTAGCCTATGGAAGGAAATTCAAGTTACTGGTAAGTACGGTTAAAATTACTTTTCAGGACCAGTACTGGGCTGAAAGATGCAGCACTGAGGTCTCTCCTGATAACAGGTGAGTAAATCGGAATTCGTATTTCGGCTGATTTTAGATGAATATTTTAAAGTTCCAAAACTCCACACTTAGAAGAATTTCCAAGTGAAACCAGTCAATGTTAGCCTATGGAAGGAAATTCAAGTTACCGGTAAGTACGGTTAAAATTACTTTTCAGGAGCAGTACTGGGCTGAAAGATACAGCACTGAGGTCTCTCCTGATAACAGGTGAGTAAATCGGAATTCGTATTTCGGCTGATTTTAGAGGAATATTTTAAAGTTCCAAAACTCCACACTTAGAAGAATTTCCAAGTGAAACCAGTCAATGTTAGCCTATGAAGGAAATTCAAGTTACCGGTAAGTACGGTTAAAATTACTTTTGAGGATCAGTACTGGGCTGAAAGATGCAGCACTGAGGTCTCTCCTGATAACAGGTGAGTAAATCGGAATTCGTATTTCGGCTGATTTTAGAGGAATATTTTAAAGTTCCAAAACTCCACACTTAGAAGAATTTCCAAGTGAAACCAGTCAATGTTAGCCTATGGAAGGAAATTCAAGTTACCGGTAAGTACGGTTAAAATTACTTTTCAGGACCAGTACTGGGCTGAAAGATACAGCACTGAGGTCTCTCCTTATAACAGGTGAGTAAATCGGAATTCGTATTTCGGCTGATTTTAGAGGAATATTTGTATGTTTCAAAAATCAACACTTAGAAACTTTTTCAGCAAAAAGCAGGCAATGATATCCTATGGAAGGAAATTCAAGTTACTGGTAAGTACGGATAAAATTACTTTTGAGGATCAGTACTGGGCTGAAAGATGCAGCACTGAGGTCTCTCCTGATAACAGGTGAGTAAATCGGAATTCGTATTTCGGCTGATTTTAGAGGAATATTTTAAAGTTCCAAAACTCCACACTTAGAAGAATTTCCAAGTGAAACCAGTCAATGTTAGCCTATGGAAGGAAATTCAAGTTACTGGTAAGTACGGTTAAAATTACTTTTCAGGATTAGTACTGGGCTGAAAGATGCAGCACTGAGGTCTCTCCTGATAACAGGTGAGTAAATCAGAATTCGTATTTCGGCTGATTTTAGAGGAATATTTGCACAATGGAGAAGGGAGGGGCGGGGCCTGAGGTGACATCTGTGCAAATGCGCCCGTGGCGCGTTTTAAGTTGGGGGATTAAGTCCCCTTGAATCATGAGGGTCCCTACGGGCCAACTAGCCCACCAGGAACCTCCAGTATGCGCCAGGGGCTGCATTGCAGAGACATGTACAGAGGCCACACCCTTTTTACACCTCTCTGCAACGCAGCTCTGTGGCGCTTTCTGGACGTACCTGTTGGGCTAGTTGGCCCCCAGGGACCCTCAGGATTGAAGAGGATTTAATTCCCCATCTTAAAACGCGCCACGGGCCTGTTTGCATACATGTCACCTGAAGCCCCGCCCCTCCCTTCACCACTGTGCAAACGCGCCCGTGGGCGTTTTAAGTCGGGGGATTAACTCCCCTTGAATCCTGAGGGTCCCTGGGGTGCAACTAGCCCACCATATACCTCCAAAAAGCACCATAGAGCTGCGTTGCAGAGAGGTGTAAAAAGGGGCGTGGCCTCTGTACACCTCTCTGCAAGGCAGCCCCCTGGCGCATACTGGAGGTTCCTGGTGGGCTAGTTGGCCCCCAGGGACCCCCAGTATTCAAGGGGAATTCGTCCCCCCTCTGCAAACGCGCCAGGGGGCGCGTTTGCAGAGTGGTGAAGGAAGGGGGCGGGGCCTACGGGCCCGATCGTTTTTTTGCCGATTTTTAAAAAAAAAAATAAAAAATTTTTTGCCCAGGGGGTCCTTGTGGGACCCCCTGAGCAGACCTAGGGGGTCAGGGTGTTTCTACCCTGCCCCCTTTGTGCGCTTTGCGCACTTGTTTCTGTCCCTCGGTTCTACCGAGGGACAAAATGGCTGCCAACACTTCCTGATTTGGAGTGTTGACAGCCAATTAACATAAAGCTCGTGCTCGGAGGATCCGCGGCCCTAGATATATCTATCTTTTTACTTTTGATTTTCTCAGCAACTACTGAACGGATTTACACCATTTAACAAAAGGGTTCTTTCTGAACCAAGAACTACCTCTTTGCCAAATTTGGTGTAATTCCGTTCAGCAGTTCGGGCTGTAGCCGTGTCTAAAGTTTCCTATGGAAAATTGCATGGGGAAAACGCGTTTTGGGACCCCCTTTTCTCGGCCCCCGCTTGACGAATCCCCCGAGACTTTCAGGGTAGGAGCGGACCGGAGCGCCCCACAAAGTTTGAAAATTTTGCGAAGATACGTCAACCGGCAAGAGAGTTATTTCAAATAGAATGTCGCGGATTTCCTATGGATAATAGGTTGTAACTATAACTATCTACTGGCGACCGCCAGTAGATAATATATATATATATATATATATATATATATATATATATATATATATATATATATATATATATATATATATATATATATATATGTATATTTATATATACATGCAAATCCTGTTGCCTGCCTGATAACGCCGTATGCCTGCCAAATTTTTGCCGGTGCCAGCCGTGGGAGCAGGAGCCACGATAATTTTCAAAAGGTCCAAAATCCACTAGGAAAAGGAGGCGGCACACCAATTCCAACCACAAGTGATTTATTCGAAGCACAACGAACAACGCGTTTCAGCCGAAACGGCCTTTGTCAAGTTAACATTCCGCCATTACCCATGCCACTAAATACGTCATCACAAAAATAGAAAACATACTGCACAGCATGATTTGCACGGTATTCACAGAAAGAAACAATTAATCTATCTGGAAATAATTCAAAAGAGATTTGCACAATATTGGAGTGGAAAAATTAAAACCCAAATAGTTAAACTAATCAATTGTATACGTCCGAAGTGATCACTAAATTCATTGGCGATTCACATAAAGCTTATTGTCCCGCCTCTCTCCCCGTACCAGTGATCTCTAACTTCATGGTAAACATGGAAGACAGCCTCATGTTGCGAACTGCTATGAACCAGCATAGAAAATACAATATACAATGTAAAGTACCGCAACCTATAATGTTTGTATTGACATTATCGAGCCTGTTATGACGTTGGATTTGCTAAATTTATAAATTCTTAAATTTTCAAATTATTAATTTTTTTTACCAACTCATCAAGTGGCGCAAACACGTAGAATAATAGTAATCATGCAAAAAACTGCTTAAATAACCACGGGCAAAATATGTGATGCAATCCAGGTAAAAACAGATGAACTATATGTCTATATATAACGACCGTTCAGCAATTACATATAGAACTACAATATGAGATGTCGTCTATATACATAGATTTATAAAATGGCAGTAAAAATATGTCACTAGCTGTTATTAGATAGACATAGAATGGGCACAGTGGTGGTATGTGTGTAGTGAAAAATAGTGATTATGTTAAAAACCCAGGTGAATAAAAAATTGCATAATCAACTCTCAATGTGAGGTGGACTCAGAGAATAACAACAGGATACTCCAAAATCCGAGAATATCCTATCTCATCCAACAGCAGGGCCCTCGGACAGAGTCAACAGGGGAATATACTCAAAATAACGAATTATAGTACGGGCAAGTGCCCGTATATATTTCTGGAAAAGAATAATCCAGAATATTCAAACAGAGTCCGGACTCATATACTGAGAGCAAGTGAAAAAATGTAATAACATATTGAATGTGAGAGCAAATAAAGAGTATAACTAGGGAAACTGAAGATGGGAATGAATACAGTGAAAAAATCGAGGACAAATGCCCAAGCATATAAGGGGTAACTACACCCCAATATGGGTTGCCAATTCCTCTTCTCTATTTAGCCCAAAGGGCATTCTCGTGTTTAGATCGATAATGTACCTGGATTCAAGAATCCCCAGCCGCCTTTTTCTGTCACCGCCTCTGATTTGTTTGTATACCCTGTCTAGTCCCACATATTTGAGCAGTTTATTATTGCTCTCATGGATGTTGTAAAAATGTCTGGCCACAGGATAATTGAAATCCAAGTTGGTTATGGCCCTCTTATGTTCAAGTATCCGTTTTTTTACGGGCAATTTGGTACTCCCTATATAGCGGAGACCACAGGGACATTCAAGGGCATACACTACGTGGTCGGTGGTACAGGTGATAAATTACTTTTTCCGTACCACTGGCGGTTTTGTAAGTTTTACAATTTTCACTATTTCTGCACGCTTTGCAAGCATAACATTTGTAAAATCCCTTGTTAGGTTGTAGCCAATTGGTGTTAGGTTCAGTTTGGAAATAGCTCTTAACCAATTTGTCACGGAGCAAACTTGGTCTTTTATAGGTTATGGTTGGTGAACACCCAATGTCGCCCCCAATGACAGGGTCAGCCTGAATGAGCCCCCAGTGTTTTTTCATGATCGACTTGAGTCTACCAAACCGACCATTATAGGTGGTTATCATTCTTGGTATATATATATTTGTAAAATAAATTAAAATTACTAGTTCAATAATTATTTAAAAGTTAATATATATACATATATATTTATTATTATGTATGTTTAACTTTTTTAATTAATTTTATTTGTTATATTTTTTTCTCTATATTTTTGTACTTAACTGTTATAGTATAGGAGTCGATATTTTGGCATTCTATATTTTTTCATCTATATTTTTTACATCTATATTTTTTACATCGATATTCTGTCAGTGAACCGTCACTGACCATGTCATGAGTGAAGGAATATGTGAGGTCATAAGCAGTGCATTGCGGGGGCGTAAGTTATAGTTAGCTCAGGTAAGTATAACTGCTGAATTTCACTGATTTTGTACGAGTGAAATCTTAGCCTAACTATAACGCCCCTGTAATATATATATATATATATATATATATTACCTCCGCAGTCCAGGGCACCACCACATCCCCGGGGCTGGATGTTTGGCCAGTATTGCAGGCACTGGCATTCGGCACGCCCTCTCGGTCTGGTGCAATGCGTGAAGAGCCAGCAAAATTGGACACTGCACGAAAATGCAACGCGTCGCCCCCCCTGGCAGACTTATCACCACTGAGTAACTATTTCTGCACGGGGAGAGAGGAGGCAGTATTCACTGCCTGAGAAGGGGACTAAAAGTGGTTCAAGACCTACATCCATACCACGGTGACTGCGGTGGTGTGGGATCCGTTAGCCAATACTATTGGGACACCACTAGGTGTTTGGATTACCCCAGTTACTCAATGGGCTTCCACATAGGACTACCCGTACCAGCATGTAGTTGCCTGGAGTGTGAGCGCGAGGAGCTGTACACCTTTAAGGCGGAGGAGGGGCCGAGGGACTACTTCACTAGGAGTGGTCACCTTTACATCTTTAAATCTAATGACCCCCAGGTGGAAGGACCAGCCTGTGAAACCGAAATTGAGGAAAGCCATTTAGGCTGAAACGCGTCTGCCAAGCGTTTCATGGACTGCAGAAGCACGCGCTGGAGAAAGCTGAATAAAGCCACTTGTTTTAACCTCAGAGCTGTGCCGTGCTCTTTCTTACCAGGGAGTGAGCAGTTGGACTGGATGTTTGGCCAGTATTGCAGGCACTGGCATTCGGCACGCCCTCTCGGTCTGGGGCAACGCCTGAAGAGCCAGCAGAATTGGACACTGCACGAAAATGCAACGCGTCGCCCCCCCAGGCAGACTTATCACCACTGAGTAACTATTTCTGCACGGGGATAGAGGAGGCAGTATTCACTGCCTGAGAAGGGGACTACAAGTGGTTCAAGACCTACATCCATACCACGGTGACTGCGGTGGTGTGGGGTCCGTTAGCCAATACTATTGGGACACCGCTAGGTGTTTGGATTACCCCAGTTACTCAATGGGCTTCCACGTAGGACTACCCGTACCAGCATGCAGTTGCCTGGAGTGTGAGCACGAGGAGCTGTACACCTTTAAGGCGGAGGAGGGGCCGAGGGACTACTTCACTAGGAGTGGTCACCTTTACATCTTTAAATCTAATGACCCCCAGGTGGAAGGACCAGCCTCTGAAACCGGCACTGAGGAAAGCCATTTAGGCTGAAACGCGTCTGCCAAGCGTTTCATGGACTACAGAAACCATGCGCTGGAGAAAGCTGAATAAAGCCACTTGTTTTAACCGCAGAGCTGTGTATATATATATTACCTCCGCAGTCCAGGGCACCACCACCTCCCCGGGGCTCATATAACATATATGCAGGGGGTCTATTGCAGATCACAAGCACCGGGGACCACTATCTCCTCTGGGCAAATCATGACAAAGGAGGGGGGGCCATACGGCCCCCCTCCTGGAGCCCTAGAAGGCCCTGGGGGCCGCCACCCCCTTGGCCCATCTCCAGCAGTGCCCCGGGCTGCCCACCCTGGGACACTGTAGTTTGCTAAGGCTTGGCAGGAGCACCACTCCTGCCAAGCCATAGCAAACTCTGCTCCAGTTCTAGTAAGCGAGTGCAGAAAAAGCTCTTGCTTACTAGAAGTGGAGCAGAATTGCTTTTGGACAGATGGAGCTGCATGTTAGCAGCTCCCTCTGCCCAAAAGCAATGCCTGGTCCAGCAGGACATGGGGAGCCGTCAGGGGTCTGAGGGGTCCTTCAGGCTCCCCCGCAGTCCCCAACTTGAAAAACCAGGTGCCCTGGGTGGGATCAGGGCACAAAGTATTGTGGCCAGGCCACGGGGATGGGATCCCCTGGTCCAAAATCGGCCCTGAGAAAGTAGGGCCTGGGGTATGGGGTCCCCAGGGCCGTAATTTGCCCTAGGAGGGGGTAGTGTAGCCCCCCTCTCCTTTCTAAAAATGCCTGGCCCTGGGGGATGCAGTTCCTGGGACCAAGTATGGCCCAGGGAAGGGGGGCCACATGGCCCCCCTTCCTTATCAATAAAAAAGAAAATGCTACTGGCACGACACCAGAGACCCGCCCCCTTTCTGCAGCACTCTGCAATCGCACCTCCTGGCGCGCTGCTAGTTAGGGTATGCAGTTCCCTTGGCTGCTGAGGGTCCTTAGGGGCCAACAAGGCCTCCTGTTACCTCCAGTAAGTCCCACACAGCGGGATTGCTGAGAGGTGATCAGAGGCCATGCCCCCTTTCTCCACCACTCTGCAAATGCACCTCTAGACGCACATCTGGTGGGGGGATGACATCCTCTTGCCTCCTGAGGGCCTCAGGACTAAAATGTACGATTGCCCCAACCAGTAGTGCACCAGGAGGTGTGTTTGGAGAGTGGTGGAGAAAGGGGGAGTGGCCTCCGACAACCTCTTAGCAATCCAGCTGTGTGGGACTTACTGGAGGTAACAGGAGTGGCAGATGGCCCCCAAGGACCCTAATGAGCTAAGGAGACTTCATCCCCCAACCAGTACTGCGACAGGAGGCACATTTGCAGAGTGGTGGGAAAAGGGGGCATGGCCTTCAAAGACCTCTCAGCAATCCCACTGTGTGGGATGTACTGTAGGTAACAGGAGGGATAGTTGGCCCGCAGGGACCCTCTGGAGCCAAGGGGACTTCATCTCCCAGCTAGCAGTGCTCTAGGAAGCGTGTGCTGAGTGGTGTAGAAAGGGATCATGGCCACCGAATACCTTTCAGCAATCCCGCTGTGTGGGCCTTACTGGAGGTAACAGGAGGGCTTGTTGGCCCCCAAGGACCGTCTGTAGTCAAGAGGACTTCATCCCCCAACCATTAGTGCACCAGGAGGCGCATTCGCAGAGTGGTGAAGAAAGGGGGCGCGGCCTCTGAAGACCTCTAAGCAATTTCGCTGTGTGGGACTTACTGGTCGTAACAGGAGGAGTTATTGGCCCCCAAGGACGTCCTTGTGGGCCAACTATCCCTCCTGTTACCTTCAGTGGATGACCACTGTTGCCATGTAGGATCAAATTACAGGCCGTTTTCTTTAAAAAAAACAGTGTGTTGGATGGAATCACCTACTGCTTGCAACTTCACATCCAAAAACTCAATTTCACGCAAGCTCCATTTTACAGTCAGTTGTATATTGTAGGGATTGGTGTTCAAACTAGCAACGTACTCACTCAAAGATGTGTCATCTCCATCTCAAAGGATGAACAAATCATCTATAAAGCGCACCCACATTACGATCTTATTGATGTTGTGCGCATTACAGTCAGCCCACACCACCTCTTTCCTCCACCAGCCCACGTAGATGTTGGCATTTGTGGGGTAAATGCTGCCCCCATCGATGTGCCTTGCTTTTGCAAATATATCTTCTTATCGAAGAGAAAGATTTTATGAGTGAGACAAAAAGATAACATTGTGAGGAGCATTTTAGTGTGTTGAGCAAGTGACATGTGAGGTCATAAGCAGTGCATTGCTGGGGGCACGAGTTATAGTTAGCTTAGCTAGCTATAACTGCTGAATTTCACTCTTTTGTACACACAGATATATAAATGATTTATAGTTAGGACCTAGTTTCAATTTGAAAAGTGTTTTTTGTTTTCCTAAAAACCTTCGCACCATTTGACAAACCTTAAAAAAATATTTAAAGATAGTTTGCCACTCACTTCAGCTGCTGTTTAATAAGTTTCGGGGTGGTCCGTCATGTGGGGGCCGAGAAAAAGGGTGGGTCCCAAAACGTGTTTTCTCCATGCAATTTCATATAGGGATTTTAAACACGACTGCAGCCCGAACTGCTGAACGGAATTACACCACATTTGGCAGAAAGCTAGATCTTGGTCCAGAAAGAGGGCTTGTTTTTTTTTGGGGTAAATCCGTTCAGTAGTTTTGGAGTTATTAAAGAAAACAATATTTATGTATATCTAGTGATGTGAAGCCTCCACGGATCCGCCAGATCTCATGAAGAGATCTGATTGGCTGCCACCACTTCATCCAGGAATGTGTAAATGGGTGTGTGGCTGACTGTATGGGATTTTGAGTGGGTGTGTGTGTGTATGTGTGGGTGTGTCAGTACCTGTATGAATGGCTCTGTAGGTATGTGAGTTCATGTATGAGTGCCTGTATGGGTGTGTTTGTGACCCATAAATTAAATTAGGGATATACATTTTTATAAATTTAGAAATACATTTTATTAACACCTTACTATACAATTTAAACCAAACAATTAACAAATAAACATAACATAACTTCTTTAACTATTTACAAATACAGGAACACACCCAAACCTTAATTTCTGATTAGCTACACTAAGACCCAATGCTAAATTTCATGGCATGCCAATGTGGCGCATCTGAGTACTTGTATCGTTCTCATGGTGAGCTAAACTGTATCTTGCAAAATTTAGGGGCACCTACGTGTTTTCAACTGCAGAGGGTCCATGGGATCACTTACATAAGTTTTTAACAACAGCAAACTCTAACACTAAAAGCATTGAATTCAAGACATCAGGAGAACTTAAGGGTAGAGTTGTGTATTTCCTAACTTTGTGCTGCGTAACATCAGTGCAAAGCAATTATCAAGAGACACTGGTAAAAAGTATTCTCATGGGACAAGTTCCATGTAGAAACATGTTTAAACCATCCACGAAAGGACATACAATCGCTTGAAGCATGAGAAGGCAAGTGGAGGAGAACCACACTAACCATCTGCAGTAGTCCTGGGAGAACCTTAAAATGCCAAGAAATAACAGTACCAGCTTACTGCAATAAGTTATCTGAGATGGTAACATTATAAAATGTAAACCAAAGAATATATAAACATAACATATTTAACTATTTACAAATACACCTTTGTGCACAAGTACTTAAGATAGATGCAGGTATGTATTTAGACCAACAAGGACAACCTGACCCTGTAGTGGATGGGGAGGTAGAGATGCTACCTGCAAAAAAGGAGTAATGTTTGGAAACAATTTAGAATTCCTTCATGTGAGAAAAAGGTTAGTAGCAAGTTTATCCAGTGTAATGTTTGCAGCAGCAAATATCAAGACACAGTGTTAAGAAATATTCATTTGAGAAAAATTCCATGTGAAAACAGATCAAAACTTTCCATAAATGCATGTACCATTGCATGATGCAGGAAAAGGCAGATGCAGCAGGGAAATAATCATTATCTGTAGTAGCCTTAGGAGAATGATTGTAACTGGCTTTCATAACTGTTCCAGCTGTCTATGACAATTTATCTGAGATGGTCAATCACTGTGGCAAATGCCAGATGCCAATGGCTGTAAAGATGTTGTTTGTGGCTGCATACCTTGATACAGTGAAGAATCATCATTGTTATTTTTTTTTTTTGCTTCCCGTTGAGCCTTCATGTTTTTCACAATCTGAAACCAGTTCCTTCTTCCCAGTTGTCTTCGAAAAAAAAAAGAAAAAAGATAAAACTGTTAGAAAAACCTTCTTAAAAAACAACAGTACTTTTTACAGCCATTTCATCTGGTCAAAGAAAGAGCTAACTATGTGTTTTATGTTTATGTTTAATTCTCTGTTATGTGTATATGTCACACACCCCACATAACTAAAATAAAATAGTGCACATGAGTACTTTAATATTCTCGAAAGGGAATACACCTATAATGTGTTAAAGAACATACTAGCAAATGTTTTCCAATCTCATCTACAATACTAAAATGGAAATGAATGTACAATTGAGTGTATGGGTGTCGAAGTGAGTATGTCAGTAAGTGCTTCAATGTATTAGTCAGTGTATAAGTGGCTGTATGGTTTTATAAATAGGTATGTGAGTGTCTGTATAGGTGGGTAAATAGGTATATCACTAGGTATATGGGTCTGTAAGTGCATCGGTAAGAAACTGAAACTTAAAAGTACATGTGATACCTTGTAACTAAATAGCACCCCGCCCTTTAGGTTACCTAAAACCTACGTTAGGGGTGAATTATGTGTTATAAAAGGGTAGTTTAAGGCTTGGCAAGGAGTTTATTTGCCAATTCAACATGGCAGTAAAACTGTACACACAGTCTCAGCAGTGGTATGCCCCAGACAGGTTTAAAGGGCTACTTGTAAGCATAGCATAATTAGTGCTGCAGGCCCTCTACTACTACTATTTAATTTCCAGGTCATGGGCACAGGTACTGCAATCTACTAGAGATTTACAGATACATTAAGTTTCCTAATTGTGTTTAAGTCAATCAAACCATGTTTAGTGGAGAAGCACATACAGTTTACTACTATCTAGTAGTGGTAAACTTCAGATTCCTAAGGCAAACTGGGTGCCACAGTATGTGACTGCGTGTCTTAGTGACTGTATGGGTGTTCGAATGGATAAGTAAGTAGCTATATGGATTTCTAACTGGCTGTGTTAATCAGTGTTTGGCTCTGTGACTGTGTGTGCAAGCGGCACTGTTAGTGGTGGATACATAAGTGGTTTGTGAATGTATGTGTGAGTGCCTGTGTTGCTCTCTCACTGGGTGTGTGAGTGGCTGTATGGTTTTGTAAATAGGTTTGTGAGTAGCTGTATAGGTGGGTGACTGGTTGTATAGGTGTGTAAGTGCATGTATAACTGACTGTCTGTGTGCTGGGTATGTGAATGGCTGTACTGGCATGTGAGTGGGTATGCCAGTGACTGTATGTGTGTGTAAATAACTAGGTAAGTGCACGCATAGGTGTGTAAATGGGTGTGTGAATGGTTTTATGGGTGTGTTACTGAGTGTGTCATTCACTATCTGGCTATATGAGTGGTGGATACATAAGTGCTTTTGTGGGAGTGTAACTTGGTGTGTAAGTGCCTGTCAACATACCTGTAAAAGCTCTTTGCTGTTCTTCAACTTTAATTTCTATTTCTGTTAATGTCTGTTTTCAGTGAAAATCTTACGTCAGAACTATGGCAATCCTCCTTCACTCTCAGTACAAAAGCAGCTAAAACGGCTACCCTTCACCATGTTTTTTTTCATATAATCCTGTAGTTAACACTTCCCAGGCTTCCTTTCATCTTTTATTTTTGTTATACCACTTCTAAATGGTCAGTATTTTGTTAACCCTTTCCATGTTTCCTTGGAAGAAGCCCAATTCGGTTGTTTTTTTCTGCAAATCTGTGGATCCACCGCAACGCTCAGCCTGGCCCCAGTGTAACTTCACGGTGGATCCGCGAATCCACATGGAAGCCCGTAGAAGCATTTAACAATCTACTGTTAATAGTTTGCATTTATGTTTTACTTTGTAAAAACTACTCAATTAAAAGGCAAACACACCTTAATTACCAATGTTTCTACACCACTCCTTTTGAGTTTCACAGTGCAGTCATTTATGTTCCCTTACCCAATATTCTTTTAGGTCTGTGTCCAAAGTGACCATATTAGCAGCACTCTCTACTGACAAAGTACACATTACTTTCTGTAAGCAGCATACTAGCTTCAAATTAAACTGTAGCAGATGCAGTTCACTGGTTGCAATTTCAAGCATTTCCCTAACAACAATTGTTTTACATTTTTTTCAAACTAACACAGATGTAGTTACTTCTTCCCTCCAAATCACTACCTAATTTTAGTTCCATGCACATCTGCATTATCCAATCAGATATGTTTTTTTACATTCTACTTGCTGTCCTCCATTTTAGCTACCTTTCGTCTTCAAAACGACCTCATTCTACTGCAGCCTTCTCCTCGATGCTACTCCTCCTTCCCTCCAAAATGGTCATAGTGTGGATAGTGGGTCATAGTTTAGTGTTTTGAGCATTGTGGATCAAAAACCAAAAGCACACATTCAACACATAATAGCAACAGGTTTTCTCCAACCAAAACCATTTATGTAAAACAAAAACACATTTAATACAGTAGGCGAATAACTGGCTACATGGGTATCTAAGAGAGTGTAGAAGTGCCTGTACGGGTCTGTGAGTAAGTGTGTCAGTGGTTATGATGTTGTGTGAGTGGGTGTATAAGAGGCTGTATGGGTCTCTAACTGGGTCTGTGAGTGGCGGTATGGGTCGCTGAGTCAGTGGCGGCTCCTCCGTAATGGCGGAGGAGCATCGCCCCAAAGCCCATAGCCAGCGGATCATAAATAAAATAATAATAACACAATATTATTATCATTTTATTTATTGCTGTCTGAGCCACGCAATAAGTATAGGGTGGGCCGGGACGGGCATGGCCGGGAGGAGGAGTAGTGTGCACTTATAAGTGCTCATGTCTGCTTGGCTGGCTGTCTTAGGCCGGCCAAACAGACATGCGCACTTATGTTTCTCCAACTCAGCTGTTTTGCACAGCCAGGTCGGAGAAAAGCCACAGGCTCCAAGACACTGTCTGAGTGGCAGACGAGGCTGCTCAGATCAATCCTGGTGCTGTTCTCATGCTATGAGATCAGAGTCTGGATTGGGTGGGGAGTCTGTACCCTGAGGCCCATCCACAATCGGGCTGGACGAGAGAAGCAACGAGGCAGCCAGGAGCGGGAGCAGAGCGGCAGCTTAGTCTTCATTTTTTATATTACCTAACCCTCCTCCCCCACCGGCCCTACCACCCTAGGTAGGCGATGGCTGCCACTGCGCTGAGTGAGTTTGTGAATATGTTACTGGGTAAGTGAGTAGGTGTTTGACTGGCTGTGTTGGTGTGTGAGTAGGTGTGTCACAGACTAGATATATGTGTGAGTGGGTGTGTGAGCGTGTGACTGGGTGTGTCAATGGCTTTGTAAATGGTAATATGAGTATATGGGTGGCTGTATGAGTGGTTGTATGGGTGTGTGAGTGGGTGTGTAGCGGTTGTATGTTTGTGAGTGGCTGTGTCAATGGTTGAATGCATGTGTGAGTGAGTGTGTGAGTAGCTCTGTGGCTATACGAGTGGGGGTGTGACTGAATGTATTGGTGTGGTAATAGGTGTGAGAGTAACAATGTGGGTGTGTGAATGAGTGTGTGAGGGCTTCTCTCAGTGTATCAGTGGCTGTGTGAGTAACTATGTGGGTGTGTGCGCGGTATTTGGGAACCTTGCTAGGTTGTGTTCTTCGTGAAGTCAGGCTCGCTGTCTATTGTATTCACAATGGTGTTATGTGATATGGGGTAAGCCTCCTGCCCGTTTTAAGCAATGTTCCTTTTGTTTTTGTTTGCTTGTTGCCCACATCTCTGGGATAATGTTATACTCTGTCTTTTCAGATTTGATGATGTGAAGTTGTATGTGTATTGTCAAAAATGCCAATAAATAAATTTAAAAAAAACAAAAACTATATGGGTGTGTGAGTAGCTGTATGGGTTTGTGAGTTGGTGTGTGAGTGTCTGTGAGAGGGTGTGTGAGTGTCTGAGTGGATCTGTGAGAATGTGTGTGTGTGAGCAGTTCTGTGAGTAGGTGTGTGAGTGTATGTGTGCATCTGTGAATGGGTGTGTTAGTGTCTGTGTGGGTCTGTGAGTGGGTGTAATAGTGCTTGTGTGAGTCTGTGAGTAGGTATGAAAGTGCCTCTGTGGGTCTGTGAGAGGGTGTGTGAGTAGATGCATGGGTCAGTGAGTAGGTCTGTGAGTGCCTCTGTGGGTCTCTGGGTGGGTGTGTGAATAGCTCTGTGGGTCTGTAAGTGGGTCTAATAGCGCCTGTGTGAGTCTGTGAGAGGGTGTGAAAATGCCTCTGTGGGTCTCTGAGTGGTTCTGTGAGTACCTGCATAGGTCTTTGAGTCGATGTGTGAGTGCTTGCGTGGGTCTGTGAGTGGGTGTCGGTATCTTTCCTGATGGATGGAAACGCGCAGAAGTCAGACCCCTGCTCAAGAAGCCCTCAGCAGACCCCACGGACCTCAAGAACTACCGTCCCATCTCCCTCCTCCCTCACACAGCCAAAGTTACGGAGAAGACCGTCAATGCACAACTAACAAAATTCATCGAAGAAAACTCCATCCTCGACCCCTCCCAATCCGGATTCTGCAGCAACCACAGCACCGAGACCACTCTACTCGCCGCCACTGACGACATCCGCACCCTCCTCGACCAAGGACACACTGTGGCCCTGATCCTACTTGACCTCTCTGCAGCATTCGACACCGTCTCCCACCACACACTCACCGCCAGACTCCACGACATCGGCATACAAGGAACCACCCTCGATTGGATCCACTCGTTCCTCACCAGCAGAACCCAAGGAATCAGACTACCACCCTTCCTCTCCGAACCCACGGAAATCAACTGCGGAGTACCCCAAGGATCATCGCTCAGCCCCACGCTTTTCAACATCTACATGGCCCCCCTCGCCGTCATCATCAGACAGCACGGACTCAGCATAATATCCTATGCCAACGACACCCAGCTCATCCTCTCCCTCAACGAGGACCCCACCACCACCAGACACCACTTCCAGGAAGGAATGAAAGATGTTGCATCCTGGATGAGCAGCAACTGCCTGAAGCTCAACTCGGAGAAGACAGAGGTCCTCGTCCTCGGACCCTCCCCCTCTGCATGGGACAACACTTGATGGCCAACCGCCCTCGGCACCCCTCCCACCCCCACTGACCACACCCAAAACCTCAGTGTCGTACTCGACTCCTCCCTCTCCATGACCCGACAGGTAAACGCCGTCGCATCCAGCTGCTTCAACAGCCTCCGCATCCTCCGAAAGACCTTCAAATGGATCCCCCCAAATCGCGAAAGACTGTCACCCACGCACTCATAACCAGCAGACTTGACTACAGAAACGCCCTCCACGCCGGGATCAACAAGTCTCTGCTACTCAAGCTCCAGACCATACAGAACACTGCAGCCAGACTCGTACTCTGCGCCCCTCGACACGAACACATCACCCAACACCTGCAGAACCTCCACTGGCCCCCCGTCGAGAAGAGAGTTACTTTCAAGATACTCACCCACGCCTACAAATGCCTCCACAACACCGGACCCCAATACCTCCACGAGTGAATCTCCTTCCACCGGCCCAAAAGAAACCTCCGATCCACCGACCTGTATGGGTCTGTGAGTGGGTGTGTGAGTGCTGGCATGGGTATGTCAGTAGATGTGTCAGTCGCTGTGTGGATCTGTAAGTGGGTCTGTGAGTATCTGTGTAGGTCTCTGTGTGGGTCTATAAATGGGTGAAAGAGTGCCTATATGGGTGTCAGAGTGGGTCTGAAAGAGTGTTTTTTCCCCAGAGTGCACCAAGATTCTCGAATCCATTGCTGATTTCCATTGATGGCTGCAGTGAGCCCTGCAGCAAAGCTGCAGATTCCAGAAGTGGATAAAAGAAACGTTTTAACTCTATTTTGTACCCAACATAGGTCCCTCTGACACCTCTACCCTGACTCCTTTAATCATTTTGCAGATGCATTTTAAGGCCGTTTCTCAATACTTAAAATGGCGGCCACAACCTTCCAGTCAGGTTGTAGTCAGCCAATCATGCAATTGCTGGTGGTGCATGAATTCGCGAACCACCGTGGGGGATCCCCAGAGGGTCCATGCCCCTAGATATATAATTTTTTTTCCTTTTAATAACTCCACAACTACTGAAAGGATTTACACCAAATGCTAAATATGGGCTCTTTCTGGAACAAGAGCTACCTCTCTGCCAAATTTGGTGTAATTCTGTCCAGCCGTTCGGGCTGTAGTGGTGTTCAAAAGCCCTTTGGGAAATTGTATGGGAAATTGTATGGGAAACGCAAATATTTTGACCGCCTCTCTTTCTCTGCCCCGCTTGACGAATCACTCTGAAACTTTCCATGCAGAACTAGACAAACCGGGCCACTTTTTTGGTAATTTTCGTGAAGATTTGTCAAATGACACCAAAGTCATAAGCAAACCAAAAATGCTTTTCCTATGGAAACTAGGCTGTAACCATAACTATCTACTGGTGATTGCAAGTAGGTAATTAATACATAGATATATATAAAACAAAGGTCAAGATGACATTATAGATAGGTGGTACATTTCAGAGTCAGTGACAATATTACGTTATAAACTCAAAAAAACACTGCAATTCACCAGTTACAGATATCTCTAGTAGCTATGGTAAGGTAACTATAACTCACACCCCTGCCATGCACAGTCTTCTCATTAATAATGTCATTTCAAATGTTGCAGCAATACTATCTTTGATGTATAGAGCATAGAGCATAGAGCATGTCATGAGTGATGTAATATGTGAGATAGTTAGCTATTCAACACGAGTGCACGAGTTATAGATACTAGATGAGAGGGTATGAGATATGAGGGTACGAGTTATAGTTACTAGCGATAACTATAATTGCTGAATATCAGTGTTTTTTTAGTTTCGAATGTTACGCTGTACCTGAATTTTTCAACTAACAATAACTTCACTTTAACCTTTATATTGTTCAGTGAATTTCTTGTGTTTTTTTAAACGTAAAGTAATAATTTATAACCATAGGTAAAGCCAACCCCCAAGGCCAAGCCCTCTGTCCAGCCCATTGTGAGTGGCCAACCACACGCCACACACAGCCTTCTGTCATGCTCAATGTGACGTTCGTCTCGCTCGTCCTGGCCACACTAATGTAGAACCCATCTCCCGGGGACAATTTGTCAAAATAGGGGAGAAGGGCTTGCGACCCCCATACCCAAGACTTTTCAGGCCCCATGGACCCCATACCCAGGGCCGTATTTTTTGTATTTAGGGCAGGGAGGCACGCAACCTCCCTCATTAAGACTTTATGGCCGCGAGGACCCCATCCCCTGGGGCCTTTATTTTTTTTTAATGGGACGGGGCTCACAGACCCCATCCCCAATCCTATGCGGACCCAGGCCTTTATTTTTTTGAGGAGAAGGAGGTGCACGGCCGCCAGTCCCAACCCACTTGTGTCCCTGGGAACCCTATCCCTGGGGCCTTTTTTTTATTTTATAAGGTGGGGCATGTGTGCCTTTACGGTCTCAGGAACACCATCCCCGGGGCCACAACATATATTTAGATGGGAGGGTGAAACTGAGCCCCATCTTCACAAACCACTGTGGCCTTGATGACCCCATCATAGGGGCCTATATTTAATTAAGGGAATCATGGCATATGGACCCCCTCCACGAGCCACTATGGGCCCCTGGTACCCCATCCCCCAGTGCCTTTTTTTAAATAAATGAAGTGGGGCCTGGCCCCCTACCTGAGCCAATATTGGCCCCATTGACCCCATCCACCGGGGCCAACACAGAATTGTAAAGGAGATGGGGACGCACGGACCCCTCCACAAGCAACAAGGGTCTATGTGGCGTTACGTGAGTGCACCCACAGCCAACTATGCTGAGGGCTGTGGGGGGAACCCAGGGCCCCTGCAGCTCTGTCCGCTCCCCGCATGCACCCATCCTGGGAGCTGCAGTAGCTGGCATTGCTTCCGCCCAGCAGGAGCAGCTATTTTTGCATGCTCCCCCCCAGGCAGGAGCACTCTGCATTTCCCTGCCTGCAAGAGCACAAGAAGGGAAAGAAAAGTCTGCCCCCACCTGGTGGGAGAATTTTCAAAGCTCCTGCTAGGTAGAGGCAGGAATGTTTCCCTGACCACGCTGTTGCAGGCAGAGAAACGGTGTCCCTGGGCTGGGCTCCCTGGGACACTACATTAGAGCCGGCCCAGGTCATAGGGTCCCCACAACCCCCCCACCCCCCTTTAATTTCTAATCAGACCCAGGGGATGGGGTACTTGGGCCTAAATGAGTCTTGTGGAGGGTGGCTGTGTGGCCTCCTCCCCTTTGATATTGTACAGGCCCTAAGTCCTGTAATGGCTGCCTGCAACATTTTTCCTCATGTTGCAGGCAGCCAATCGAAGTTCTTGCTTCCACAGGAGCCTGTTTCAGCTTGCTTTGCCACATTTTAATTTTCCTGCAAACAATTATGAGCTCATGGAGTTTCTTAATTAAAGCCATGTTCCTTTTAGCCACTACTCTGGGCCTGTGCAAACAAGTTAGCAGCTGTGGGGATAAGAGTCTTCCAGAGCCTCTTCTCTGAACTCCTCCCATCTTCCACCCTATGGTGACTCCTTTTCTGTGGGCTTCACCGAATTGTGTCAAACAATATAGTTAGCGTCTAATTAACTCTATGTTGCCCATTGGTAAGGTGGTTTCAAAGAAGCGCCTCCTTTTATATATATTATTCACTGACAGGGATGTAGGTGGTTAGATTTTTATATATAGTAGGTGTGTTTTTCTTAGGTTACCATCCTGGTGCTGGTGGTCTTTGGAATGTGCCAGGAAGAGAATGCATTGTGTATGTTCTATTTGTCGTGAGAAGGTGAGTTATGCATTAAAGCCCACTTAACGTCCGTTATCAGCCTCTCCTTCGTTCCTCAAATTAAACATGTTGCAAAAGCCGCTTTCCACCATCTGCGCCTATTATGAGGTGTTCTTCTCCTTCTTCACTTCTCGTAGATAACTGCTAGCTTTCTTGTCATGGTGATATCCCACATTTACTATACCAACAGTCTCAATGTTGCCCACCCTATCACATCTATAGCTGAACTCCAACAAGTCCAACACAGTGCTGCCATACTCTTGATCAGCTTAAATCATTATGTTCACAACTCACCTGCTCTTCAGTCCTTCTACTGGCTCAAGGTGAAGCAACTAATCAATTCAAATACCTATGCTTCAGTCACAAGACACTGCATGGCCAACTACTTGACTAAGCTGCTCACTCTGTATCTTCCATTCAGAAACGTACAATCTACCAATTACAACTTATTGTCCTTTCTGCCATAATAATACAAGATGTTTGGCAACTGGACTGTTCACAGGCATGGACCTTCCCTATGGAACTCTCTCCCAAAGCACATAAGACTTGAACCTGACTTCAGAAAACTGATACATCACATCTACTCAAACAGTTACATGGCTAACCCTCTGCTACTGCCCCATTACTCGTGACCCAAACTGGTTAGATGCCTAAGACCAGTCTTTACCTTACTGGGTCGACCACTGACTTTCTCCTGTAAGACATTACCATCTGCTTACCATAGTAAGGAGTACTGACATTCAGAATTATAGTCCCCTATACCTGCATCAACTGCCCTCTGAGCATACCACTGTGGCGTGCTGCACTTTATAAAACCCCTAATTAAATACATTTAAAAAACTGAACCACCAGTCGGTTCTTACTGTCGTGTTGTTCCTATAAACCTATATAGGATCGTGGAAACAGTGCTATACTTTTCGCTCAGTCACTCGTGCTCACTTTGTGTAACAAGTGGTTTCCATGCATATAGGTGACTCAGCAGGCGTAGCCAGGAGATGTCTTTAAGATATTTATTGAGTTGTTAAGATCCATAGTACAACCCCACCCGGAGCAGCCTGCTAGCTGCTCTGCCCATCTTCCAACTGACAACACTCACACCAGGCACCCAAGCATTCCACTCATGTCAATCATACCAACATTCCACACAGAACACTCACACTGGCTGAGCAGCTAGTTACAAGGTAAAGTTGAACACAATAAACATAACATGAAGATACTACACTTTGTCTCAGAGAAATACACAGAAAAAACGGTGGGGATGTTTTTCAATAAGCATTTATTGAACCAGCGTCATTCTAGTGTAAAATAGGTGTGCTGAAACAACCATTAGACAGAAACAGATGTAAATGATTAGAAGCACTAACAGAGTAAAAGGATGGTAGATTTCTACCATTGTGCTAAAACAATGAATACAGGCAAGTATATAAAATACATGACAGTAAAAAATGTGTACTCCTACGATGCGACCCTAACTAGATGTACCTAAGTGTACCTAGCATGCATGTAGGTGTAAAGCCAAGAATCCCTCTAGGATAAATTGAACCCCTTACCTGAAGTGAGAGACTGTGGGACCCCATCTTGGTCTCGAGATGAACACCCGTGAGGGATGTCCGACCACTGCGCGCTGGAGTGTCTGCGTGCAAGAACCTCAGCGTCTCGCGTCAGTGTGTCAGCATGGAAGACCTTTTCTCCTCTGACTACCTTAGCAAGATATGGTGTTTATACACCCAAAGTGGTACCCTCAGGACCCTTGCTGTGTCATGTCGGACTTAGGATGATGGAAGGAATGACCCTTATACATAGTTATTATGCAGGAGCTGGTAGTCCTGCTGAGTTTCCAAGAATCCTCATGCATAATGGATGAGGCTAGTTTTCAGGGAAAACCCCACGTCCTGTTAGCAGTACTGTAACTAGGTAAAAGGTCAGTCTCAGGAACCGTTATGTAGTGTAATGGTAGGGGAGAATATAGGTGAAAGGGTAGGTTGCTACCTGAGCCTATACTGGGGTACCTATATGGAACATAACACCTACTCCTCATCATCCGACTGGACGACACACTGAAATTCTAACGTATTTGTAGGCATTTGCATGCAAACAATTAATAAAATTATATAAAACAATGTTTAAAAATGTAAAAATCATTAAAAATGGCTAAGAAGCGATAGAAGTCGTTACTACAATTTTGTTTGTATATATAGTTCGAACAACTATGAGTGACTGAAAGCCATGCAGCTTAGCAAAAAGTGTCTATTGTTTAAAAATACCAAATTTGGTTGTTTTTGAAAAAGCCGTATTTTCCCAGCACACGATGTGCCAAATGTTTATGTGTCCTGGCTGGGAGACGCAACATCACTGTTGCCTGCAGTCGCAGACGACAGTCCCTGCAACACCTCACAGATTAGGTCGATAGAGCACAGATGTTCCTCCGTATTCTCCACAGCTGTTGCTGGGGAAGGCTGTCTGACAACCAAGGCCTGAGTATTTGTTGAGGAGCCGATATCCGTTCCAGCATGAGCTGAAGCATCCTGTGGTGGCTCTAAGAATGCAGACATCAACATTGGAATACGCTGAGGACACAGCAGAGCATGGGCCGTTATCAGGTCCAGTAAAGCATCAACGTCCGGTGGTGCAACTGATGGAAGTGTTACACAGAGATCCAACACGCATTCTTGTCCGCAGAACAGGCATCAGGGGACAGGCAGAAAACGATCCAGACTGGTCTAAATGATAGGAACCAAGATTCACTTAGTTCGCGAAGGCGAGGTGTGCCCAGAAGGAGTACCATGCGATCACGGTATCGGCGCTCCAAGAGCGTTTTTTCCATCTCCTTGGTGACTGGGACGTCCATTGTGTAGCAGAAAAATGACAATCAGGACACCTGCTATTAGGAACAGGATCAGCGGAAGCCCTCCAAAAATGCTTCCGAATACGGAGAGTATGAAGTTGGGAATAACTCCGAAGATTGTCTGAAAGATGCTTAACAGTCCAGAACCTATGGTCTTAAATAGGTGTACTATACCCGTCATATCAGACATGTTAAAGATACGTTGTACCATTTCTGTGAAATGGAAAGGGCAGTTGGTTCGTACTAGTGCCTGTATCTCAGCCGAGGACCTTGTAACCTGGAGATCATAGGTTTCTCGGGCGGAGGTTAAGGGCACGGTTTTCTGTCAAAGCATGGCTTTCATTCGGTTCAGAGGATCAAACCGTATAAAGGAAACATTCAACAAAGGCCATAACGGCGCTTCCCTGACTGTATGGGTCGGTGGTAACAATACTTGCATACAGCAAGTAAGCCTGGAGCTTACAGTGACAAGATATGCGACGCCCGGCAGCATCCAACAACAACCTTGATCATTCAGCATCAAGTAACTCCCATTTGAAAGTGACTTGAATACCAGATTAATCACGGCAGCAGTTCGTACCGCTTAGAAACACTTCCATGTCTCCACTCCTGCATCGAAATCTGTATGGCAATTCCCAAGATTCCTTGATAAATTCCCTACCCATCGCTTCATATCTGCCCGCCTGTTGTTGTTCTAGGCAATCCTGAAACTGGAAAGTTGTGACCGGTAATGTTATATGGCCATGGATTAACCATTCTGTGGATGGTGATTCTGCCACAGTGAAAGGTAACTGGTCCAGTTTTTCATTTTGCAGCATTGTATATTTTGCTCCCCTTTGTGCTAATTGTTATCTGTTTTTCAGTTAGATTGTATGGAGAGAACAAGAACGTACTGTTGATAAATCACCAAGGCACATAACCAGCGTGCAGTGATTGCAGCGTCCAGCTTAATAACATAATAAAACGTAGTTGAGATTGTCCGTGCTGTAGTATGGACAGATCTTGTTCTAGTATATCTATATCAGAAGATACAATGTTGCCCAGTGAATAAATCCTGGATGTTAATGTAGTCATACCATTGTCAATTACAGATAGCGCCTTTTCTTGGTTAATTCCATCTATTTCACGGAGTCTCTGCGGCTTCTTGTTGAGAGATTTTCGAGATTTCATTATAAACAGCGTATAAGAAACGTTTCTGACGTGGCTTTCGGGGACCTAATAAAAATCCCTTGAATCCACCTCATCTAACAGTAAGGATAAGTGTTGTTTCACCTGGGACAGTGTTGAGGTTTTTAGCCAATCGAGGCATAACTTCCCAACACTGTATGATGTCAACACCCCCGGATGTTCCCCTTGTACATAACGTTGGTCCGGCCTATGGATACTAAACCCTTCGGTTGTACCCCTGAATCTTGATTGACATCTGTTTGCGTCTGTGGGCCAAACTAACCAACCCCTTCCAACTAGGGTCCGATGAATTGTACTGTATGATGTCATCTATTGTATCCCCTCCAAATGATGTAAAGTTTTGCCACCCCTCAAAGTGTGATGGTGTTGGAATCCGAGGTGTGTTCAAATCCTTGTTCTTGGCTAGTCCAAGACAGGAAGTCTTTTGCACAGTTTAATTCAGAAATATTATCTGTTGTGGAATGAGGCACGCTCGAAATAGTGCTTCTGTTCCCTGGACCTGCCAATCCTTGAAACCCCAGACTGATTTTATGTCTATAGTGTCCTTCCATAAGTCGAAACCCTGTTCAGACAGTTGGGAAATAAAGGATGCAGAATAAATCTCTTTGGTGTTAGTCAGCATATTTTTCTGTGCAGTTGTAGGTGCAACCTTATAGTAATATGAGGTCGGGTCAGAAGTGTTAAACCCTGAAAAAGAAGAAAATTTCTGTGCAAACGTTTTTGAACTACCTTTTGGTGGTGTTGGGCAATGTTCCCATTGGTGGTATGTGAAAACATTTCGTGGGATACTGGATTTGTGTAAAAAGTGATGACCATAATGATGGTAATAGTGCATATTGTCAAAATCAGATGTGTCTTCTAACTTTTCAGTGCTTGAAAATGCAGCGGATTGTTCTAAATCAGACAACATATTATTTACAGTTTCAAAATCCCAAGCGTCAGAAAATGTTCTGGAGGTAATTATATCATTTAGAGAAATTTTAAATAAATGTGGTATTTTCAAAAGTTCAGTGGGACCAAATACATCATAATCAACCTTGTCCCAAACTATACCATCAGGAATTGGAACAGCTGTAATGTTCACGAAGGACAGGTCTCTTTGTTCACGATGAGAAGATGTATGAGGTTTCAGGACCTAGGGCCAGATGTACGACCATAGCATTTTGCGACTAGCACATTGCAACAAATTGCGAGTCGCAATTTGCGAGTCACAAAATGCTATGTACAACAGTGTCTGAGACACTGTTTGCGATTCCCAATGGGGTCTCAAATTGCATGCCTCATGAATATTAATGAGACAGTCGCAATTTGCGACCACATTGAGAATGGCTAGCACTCCCAGGGATGGTGGCCTGCTGGGGTTAGCAGACCACCATGTCTGGGACTGCTTTTAATTAAAGCGATTAGGCTTGGGGAATTTGTGGGTCGAGCCTGATGCTAGCTTTCTGCCTAGTAGAGACTGCTTTAAGACCCGTTATTGGAACTGGGTGGATCAGAGAAATGCCACACACACAACAGGAGGCCGTCTCACATCAGAATTCTTAGAGTTTAAGTTACTAGGCATGTACGAGCAGTGTATGGAGGTCATCACCATCCCGTGTGATAGAAAGTTGTATATCCAATTTAGATTTGGCACCCTCCCTCTGAAATCGTTCACAGCGCCATGGCAGCGGGGAGCCACGGATGCATTGTGCTGCTGTCCCTGTTGCCTTGGGGTCCATGAGACGATTAAACACGTTCTCTTCGCATGCCCACTCTATAAAACCCCGAGGCATAAATGGTTAGCCCCTGTCTGCAGGCAGATAAGTACCCGATGTCATCAAGAGGCGCTACGCATCTTAAAAACAGATTCCAGGCCACTAATAGCTTGCGCAGTAGCCAATTTCCTGGGGAAAATGTGGCTCATTAGGAGGCTTGCACTGAAGAATGGCTGAACCGCATGTACAGATTTTAAATTGATCCCTATTTTAGTTAGTCTATAGTCATAGTCTATGCCTCACATACTAATACCATTCGAAATTGAGACCATGCCACTGTGATCACGTGCAAGGGTTATCTGCACCCTCAACATCCCTCAGACTCTTTATGTACAACGGCAACATTACTGAACTACTTCGTACACATTGTTGCTTCATTTATCTGAGCCATTGCTTCATTTCTAACGGAGCTAAGTGACCAACAATGTAAGTTGTGCTCCCATTGGTTTTCCTAATATGTATGCAATATGATACCCTTGCACTAAACGCACTTGCACTTTTTTACATCTGCCTATGAGGTCCAACCCGTGAGAGCAATCTCCTTAGTGTAATTCTGTCCAGGTTTTATTCCACCTGCATGAAGACTTTTATCAATGTATTGTTTTTACAAATTATAGTTTTTAGCTGTCAGTCTAGCTGTTTTAACTGATGGATCCACCTAACAGGAATTCGGACGCTGCACGTATAATGCATTAACGCTATGCTTTCAACAATGTATCCTTACAATATACGCACTTGCACTTTTAAGTAATCTTCGTAGGGTTCCATTATGTGCGAGCCTCTTATTGAGCTTACTCGCCACCCTACGTCCCAATTTTAACCGTTTTTTATGAAGTTGATATATTTAAATCTGTCAGTTAACCTTTGTCTGCAGAATGAATTATGGCAATGTATGCGTTGGTGAATCCACTGTTTTGTACTTCTTTGCACTTTGATGGTCGTAATGACCGAATAAAGTTCTTTGACTGACTGACTGATAAAGCAGTTTTTTTTTTAAATGCAGCCCGAAAACGGGATGCATTTAAAAAATAAAAATGAAACTTTTAAGTTTCATTTTTTAAGGACAGGCAGTGGTTCCTGGGATCAATGCCTGCCCTTAAAAATAATTGTGCATGCATTCCCAAAGGGGAAGGGGTCCCTTGGGGACCCCTTCCCATTTGCGAGTGCCTTACCACCCTTCTGAGAAGGATGGTAAACTGCGAGTGTTTTGCTACCGCAATTGCGGTTGCAAAACATTCATACATTGGTTTTGGAGTCGCTATTAGGAAGGAACGCCCTTGGAACGGCGCTTCCTAATAGCGAGTCGCTAATCCTATTTTGCGAGTCGCTAATTAATTAGCGACTCGTAAAATAGGGTTGGTACATGGGCCACATGTTTTTTGCGGTTGCAAACAGGCCTAAAACCCCTTTGCGACCGCAAAAAAAGGTCGTACATCTGGCCCCAAGTTCACATTTGATACTGCAGAGCATTCTGGGAGATAGTTTCCATTCATGAGTAAACAAAAGACAGTCACTAGGCCAATCCAGAACAGAAAAAACAATATTCCAGTTATTATCGAGAGCTGGAGCCAAGGTGATACTAAGTACGTCTTTTTCAGAAAAATTTAGAAGTCACAAATTTGTTGCTTACGGGAAACTGGAGCTGGCGTTGTTTCAGGTTCACTGGGATCCAGAGAAAATTTATCAAAATCGATGAAGTAGCCAGATACAGTTCGATCTATCTTTGGTAGCTCAGCAGGTTTTGTTGAACTGGCAGGCATCTCTTGTTGAGGCATATTGATGTAGACATCGGTGTGAGGCCGAATTGATATTTGTCTTTCATATGTGTTTTGAAGTTCTCTTTCAAGAGGAACGAGTTCCATTTCATTGTTGGAAATTCCATCATTTTGTATTGGTGACTCTTCAAATGTTATGAGTCTTTGTGTCTGAACTTCCTGTATGGTAGCACGAGGAGAGCGTTGGCTACCTAGGAGCCCACGAGGCCTACTATTCAGTATCGGCCACATAGTGTTGTTTGATCAGATCATTGGAGACAAATCTCTTTTCTTTTTTGCTGGCAAGAGTCGGAAGAAGTACTGTTCTTGTTCCTTCGACAGCCAAGACAGGGGCTGGCTTTCTGTATGATGGCCCAATTTCTTTCTTGTCCACAATCTTTTCTCTGACCAGATCCCAGACTTTTGGGATCCAGGCAGGTCTTGCCGTGACTGATTTGACTTCCCCAGTGGCGGTGAGTTTTACTTGCACGTTGCTTTGTAGTGCCCGGAATTCATTGAGATCCTGTAAAACAGCCAAACGTTTATTGTTGTCAAATGCTTTTTCATCCACCACTGTGCTTTCAAAATTGAGATCAGGTACCCACATTCTCGTCCCAAAAAGGACTTCGTAAGGAGTGATACCTCCTAGGGAACTTCTTGGCATATTATTGAGGGCTCTGTGTACACCATATAAGTGATTGACCCAACTACCACCCAAACCTAATACCCTTGCTGTTAAAGATGGCTTTAAGTCCAAGTTTTTTCTCTCCATGACCAAATTTCCCTGGGATGGTACGGAGAGGAGTACCGCAGTGCAACACCCAGACTTCCCATGGCTTCCTTGTAAGCCCTAGAGTTAAACGCAGGGCCACGGTCAGAGTGTAATGTGCCAACTGTGTATGTCCCTATGAAGACTCGCAAATCTTTTATAACAGTTCGAGCGTCAGCCAAGCGCTGAGGCCATACTCATAGGAATCTAGAGCATGAATCCACTGCCACCAAGATATACTTGTAAGTCCCATCCGATTGTAGGGGGACGCAGTTGTCAAAATAGACACGCAGGAGTGGTCTGTCCGATATTAGTAGTGGTGTCTGTGCTGGACGTGCCACGATGGAACCCTTCATCTGCTGACAGATGTCGCACTTTAGGACAAAATTCTTCATCTGTTTAGTAAGTCCTGGCCACCAATAGCGCTGTTTCAGCAATGAAACTGTTGCTGTAACTCCTGCATGTGCAGAACTCAGACCCTCGTATGCAGCCAGTATTAAACCCAATCTGCGATCCATGTTTGGTATTACTCTATCCCCCACTCCTGGAATCTGAGCATACGGAATGTTATTTGCATCTAACTTGTAGGAGTACATGAGTGGAAAGCCTTTCAGTAAGGCTGTGCTGTTTTTGCGTGAAGCAATGACAGCTACCATTATCTGTCCGTCTATTCTCGTTTTTGAACGAGTGATTGCAGCTACGGCAGCAGTTCGTACTGCCCCCTTTGCGGCTTCATCGGCCAATGAATTCCCTTCAACATGAATGTCATCACTTTGAAGTGTATCAGGTGAGCTCTCGGGAGTTCGTTTTTCAACTCAGCTACCTGTTTCCATAGCATTTTATGCTTAATTGTGCCACCTTTTGAGTCTTTAAACCCATTCTGACCCCAGTAGTGTAGATATTCGTTGTATGACTGGACACAATAAAAAGAATCACACACAATCAGTGTCGGGAATTCTCAATCTGTATTTATTAGTGCCAGTAACAGAGCTTTTAGTTCTGTCAGTTGAGCCGTGCAGTCTCCTAGAGACTGTGTCTTCGTACTGCTAGGATGGAACTTGCCGTCCTTCATACGACCCTTTACAATCGCACATGCGGCGCTGTATCGTTATTTACTTCCTATGGCCGGCTGAGCAGATCCGTCAGTGTAAATGATATATTCATACTGATCTAGAGGGATTATTTCATTTGGGAGAGGATATTCTTGTTCATATTGCAAGAATGCTTGTGTTTTTAGACTAGAGTCATATCTGTATTCTACATCCATCGCAGTGAGAGAATTAGCCCATTGTATCCATCTTGGATGTAAGGCTTTAGCATTAGGAACGCTTGCCTTTGTAGCAGCCTCGAAGGCTGGTACTGGAGTTACGACAATTATTCGTTTCCCCTGAGCCAGTGCTCCTTCTCTCACTACAGCGGTCTGTACTGCTGTAAGAATTTTTTCTGTAGAAGCAAAACGCATTTCAGCATTTGTGTACAAATGTGATTTGTATGCAATTGGTA
This sequence comes from Calotriton arnoldi, assembly GCA_963921515.1. Classification (NCBI taxonomy): domain Eukaryota; kingdom Metazoa; phylum Chordata; class Amphibia; order Caudata; family Salamandridae; genus Calotriton; species Calotriton arnoldi. Next base: position 153,399 of record CAWUFW010010772.1, on the reverse strand, counting down.
CTGTTTTGCCTTCATTCAAGGTTAGGTAAGTAGCCCGCTATAACACTGATCACCAAGTTGCGGACATTCACGCTTGTCTGCAAGTATTTTGATGCTATCATGTCAGCTTGTAGGGAACGAAGGATATCTGTGTGTTCCTGTGTCCAATGCCTAACTGAAAAATCAGGTCTTATTAAGTCGTAGAAAGGTTTTACTTTTTCTGCGTAATCTAAAATGTATGTTCTGCCATAATTTAAGAATCCCAATATGGAGTGTAGATTTTTCAGCGATTTAGGAGGTTGGAGCAGCGCACACTTTTCTAAAAACTTAGCTGCCAGGCTTTTCCCTTCACTTGATAGCTCAAATCCCAAAAATAGGAAATTGAGGTGGGCTATTTTTGATTTTTTTAAATTAAATTTGTAGCCCTCTGAGGCGAACCCCAAAATTATGTTGCTTACCCTGGTCAAGTGATCCTCTAAATCATCATCCATCAGATAAATATCATCTACATAGGACAATGCCTCTTCATCCAAATTTTGAAGTAACTCTGTTACCCTAGCGGAGAACAACCCAGGGCTATTCTTATACCCTTGGGAGCGTCAACAAAATTGACGCTGGGAACCCTCGCACTGAAAATGCTGTTAAATATCTGCTCTCAGGCGCTATATTTTGGCAGAAGAATCCATTTGCGACATCTAATGTTGTTTTGTATTTTTTCCGCACAATGTTATTCATTAATGCGGCACTGTGTGCATTCTGTACTGCAAATGTTTTAGTGCATGTGTTCAGATGTCTGTAGTCTAAAACTAGATGGTATGAATTATCGGGTTTCATTATGGGAAACAAAGGATTGTTCATGGAGGAGGTGCAAGTTTCAATTTCACCCTGATATTCAAGTTGATCTAAGATCTCCCTGACCTGTTTTTTCGCTTCTTGTTTTATTGGGTACTGTCTCTGTGGAGTTGGAGTAGTTTTTACTGGGATTTCATGGTGAGGTGACGCAGCATCCCACCCAACATGGTTGCGATATAGTGCTGGAGCAAGTGCTACCACCCACTCCTGCGTGTATGTATGTTTTTTTGTATATAGGAACGAGGTTGGAAAAAGCCGGTAAAATTACTGTTTCTCCCTTTGGGCACTCCATAACAATTTCAGGCGGCCAATCTTTTTCAGCTAAAAGGATGTCATATCCATAAGTCAGGTTCTCCCAAAAGAGACCTTTAATTTTCCTGGGTTTGTCCCCCTCCATTTGGAGTGTTATTTCATGTAACCTATGTGGGACACTTACCCGTGTATCAGGTGTTTCCACCGTGATATGCTCATTCAACTCCACTGTCACCAGAAATTCCATTAGGTTCTGGTTAGCTATTGTTACTTCTGCTGTGCTGTCTAGCATCGTCAGAGCCCATTCCCTGTTCACAAGTTGAGTCCTCAGAATTCTGGGCATGTCTAACTTTGAGACCTGCTACTTTCTTCTTTTTAAATTGAGGTTTTGATTTTGGCTTCTCTTCTTTTTTGGAAGTATAGTCTGAAGCGCGTTTCGTGTCTCTGGACTTTGTACGCTCTTCCTGTCTGTGTTCTGACCGTCCTTCCCTCTCGGAGTGTTTTGATGAACCCTGAAAGGAACGAGAGGAACGTGAATCAGTGTCCTGATACCTGTCAGGTATTTTAATGTTATCACGGTTCCTAAGGTTGTACCTCCTTTCGGAGGGCTCCTGTTGAGGAGACCCACCCCTGGATTGTGATCTATTCTCTCTATTCTTTTGTTGTTTATTTTTTTCCCATTTCTTCTTTGAAGAAGTAGGTGCTTGATTAGCGTTATCCTTTTCAGGACCACCCATGAGTTGAGGTTTTACTGCTCTAGCTCCCAAACTGTCTCTACCTAATTCAGCATAGGTGTCTTCGATAATTTTAGGCAATTCATATTCCTGTTGTAAAGGAGTGAAGTCCCTCAGGCATTGGCGTATTGCCACTGCTGGCGCCTCCCCTTTTATCTTTGCTAATATTATAGCTGATACCTGGGCAAAATTACCTAATAATTTCATCCCTAAATTCAGAGCAGATTCTGCTCCATACTCTTTCTGTATTTGTCTTAATACATCTGGTATTACTGCTAATGAAGGGATACCATGAGTTCTGGTATATTTGGCAGCGAAAACTGTACCCCAAGAGGTACAATCCTCTATCTGGGGTGCTATCCCCATTGGCAAGCAGATTATTAGCATTCTGTGTTTTTCTTGAGGGCTTGTGTGTGGAAAAACTGCCTCTAGCTGTGTTATTTTTTGAGCTATCCAGAATGGCATTTGCTCACGTTTAGTGGGCATTTTACCCATAACTGAGAGTAGCGTTTGTGGTGTTATTTTAGTTGTAGATCCCTGAATTTGTACTGCTTGTGTAGCCCTTGGTGGCTGAAGTGTGAGTATTCTCATCACGAACTGTGTCAGGTTTCTGTAAAGTTTTATTATTTCTTTATGAAGTGGACGTAAGTCTGCTACTGGCATTATGTCAATGTCTGGATGTGGTGTATGGGTCGCTAGGACTGGCCAAGTCGCTCCATCTATTCCGAGCCGACCGAGTCTCACTATTTCTTTTGTGTGTGGGAGGGCCCCTCTAAACCAGTTTATCTGCTCCTGGTAGGTACGTGGAACTTCAATGTCCTCATACTGACGGTATTCATTTGGTGTGTCATCTTCAGAGTAAGAATGAAATATTTTTGATTGTGCATCTGCTTGTGGGAATTTAACCCATGTATAGAATACCTCTGTTCTATATGATTCGTGTTCCCTCAATCACGAATGTCACTGTCCCACCCCTAGCTGTGACTCCATAGTCTGCTAGTTTTAGAGTAAGGGCAGTTCTAACATTTTCTGAAATGTTGATTTCCTGTTCATCCTCCCTAGCTGCAGCACATTGTGCTGGCGCACCGGCGTCTTCGTCAGTCATTAATTTGAAAAGAAAGAAGTTTCAAGGAAACTGAGATAAGGTTTTATGCACAATAGGAACAATTTGCCCTTCAAGGTTGATAAACCTACAGCCAATACATAGGATATGCCTTCTTAGCTGTGGCGGATAGTTCCCTTCCCACCCCAGCCATCTCTGGGAAAATGTGAGTAGGGGTCTGTGAGAAATAGCACAACTGAACTATTCAGATCTGACCTTTAAATAAGTACCAAACCAACATTGGTGACGCCATGTCGTGTAGTTCCCTTAAACCTATATAGGATCTGCGCGTTTAGACAACATACACTGTAGGATTGGTGTCCAGACTGATTCTAGACACCTCCACCGGGTATGTTAGCCTGTATAGCAGCTAGCTCACAGTGCCACTAGAAACCCCTCTTGCCAAGGAGAGAATAGTTCTTGGCAACTTTCGAACATGACAACTCTGTCCCATCAGGGATCGTGGAAACAGTGCTATACTTTTTGCTCAGTCACTCGTGCTCACTTTGTCTCAGAGAAATATACAGAATAAACGGTGGGGACATTTTCCAATAAGCATTTATTGAACCAGCGTCATTTTAGTGTAAAATAGGTGTGCTGAAACAACCATTAGACAGAAACAGATATAAATGATTAGAGGCACTAACAGAGTAAGAGAATGGTAGATTTCTACCACTGTGCTAAAACAATGAATACAGGCAAGTATATAAAATACATGACAGTAAAAATGCGTACTCCTACGATGCGACCCTAACTAGATGTACCTAAGTGTACCTAGCATGTATGTAGGTGTAAAGCCAAGAATCCCTCTAGGATAAATTCAACCCCATTACATGAAGTGAGAGACTGTGGGACCCCGTCTTGGTCTCGAGATGAACATCCCGCGAGGGATGTCTGACCACTGCGAGCTGGAGTGTCTGCATGCAGGAACCTCAGCGTCTCGCATCAGTGTGTCAGCATGGAATTCCTTTTCTCCTCTGACTACCTCAGCAAGATATGGTGTTTATATACCCAAAGTGGTACCCTCAGGGGTTCTACCTTGCTGTGTCATGTCGAACTTAGGATGACGGAAGGAATGACCCTTATACATAGTTATTATGCAGGAGATGGTAGTCCTGCTGAGTTTCCAAGAATCCTCATGCATAATGGATGAGGCTAGTTTTCAGGGAAAACCCCACATCCTGTTAGCAGTACGGTAACTAGGTAAAAGGTCAGTTCCAAGAAGCGTTATGTAGTGCAATGGTAGGGGAGAATATAGGTGAAAGGGTAGGTTGCTACCTGAGTCTATATTGGGGACCTATATGGAACATAACATTACTGAGTGAAGAGGCAGGGGTCAGAAGCAAGAAGAGGTGCAGTTTTTGATTGTTTCTGAAAGACTAGAGATGTGCTATAATGTGGATGCTGGCAGAGCATTTCTTCCACATTCTCTGATCCTGTCTTGGCTTGTGATAGGATAAGTGGAAGGATTGTCCTCAAGCATTGTGTCTTTGGAGCCATTCTCGTTGATGGATACATGGGTGAGGCATTTGGTCTACTAAGTTGCTCCAGGTGTTCGAGATTCTTCATTGCCAATATTGGCTGCATATGTCCTGACAACCCATATATGGAGATCTGGTGTTTTTGGCAGACCAAGGTAGTATTGCTTTTCACAGTTAGTTACAGACATATTGTTTTTTATGGTGGTACTACCTAATACTGAGCAATGTAATCAAATTAAGATATTAGGGGCCAAATTTACTAGGGCTTGTGTTGCCCTTGCATCAAGCAAGGCAACGCAAGACAAAAAAAGCCCTTAAGTGGGATTTACTAAGCCATGCAAAGCCACCTTCTGTAGCTCTGTGTGGCTTGGTAAATCCAAAGTAACACAAGGCAGCTTACTTCGCTGCCTTGCGTTGCCTTGCAGCAGGGATGTGTTCCCTGGGTGGAGTCTGGGCATTCCCAGGCATCCCACAGTAGACTTTGGCGCGTTCAAAAATTTGCAAAGAATTGTAAATCTGGGAATGTGTCAAAATGGTATGCCAAAATGGAATGTGTCAAAATATCTTTATTTCTCCTTGTTAACTTCCTTTTTCTATGTGTGGCGCATTCCACATTACACATAGAAAAAAGAAAATGCCTTTAAGGATTGATTTTGTGCTGTAAGGTGTCCCTTCCTGCAAAAACACAATCCGACTCGCAAAGCAGGCACCCTTGCACCATGGTGAAAGGGTGCCTGCATTAGCACTAGGCTACATACAGTGCACCAGCGCAAGAAGGCAGCAGAAATGCGCCATATATTTGTAACTATGGTGCATTTCTGATGTCTCCCTTTCACACAGTGCAGCAAATTGGTTTGCTGCACTGCGTTGGGTGAAATGTCAGTAAATATGCCCCTAGGTATATGAAAGACATCGGAAGTGAATCCCTTGGTGACTTCTGCCAGCTATGTCATCCCCTGCCACTTCTAGGGGTTTGGTTCATACACACTTCTCAATCTGGTACATGTTCTAATTTCAAATGCTGAACTACAAGTACCAAAATGCAAAGGTATGTGAGTATTAAACCAGTAACTGAACATCTCACACTTGATTTTGGACAGTTTGAGGGCTTGCTAATGGGAGATGCTGAACGATTAGCTTGGCGTGTGCAGTCGAGTGGATTTGAAGAGGTTATCTTTTAGCAGTTGGGATCCTCAGAGTACATGTAATTTGTGGACATAGGTTCAAAGAAAGCAACAGCAGTGTCTCCTTGCGCTCCTGGGTACAGACATGCATGCCTTTTTAGGTCGAAGCCTACCAGACAGCGCAGCTTTCTGGTTTGCTAATGACATCTTGGGGACATTCAGAAAGCTTTCCTGGGAATGCATTCCACCAGTTGCTTACCATTGGCTTTGTAATTCACATTTTCTGGCTTCCTATTTGCTGACTTTATTTGTTTTAGGCTGTCTAGTGTCAGTTCGTCACTTCCAAGGAGAAAAGCCTTCTCACACAACCTCTCCTTGTATTGTTATGTTATGCTAAATACTTTTATTAAGTTTACAAACCACCCCCAAAGGGTTCTCTCAGCCCTTGAGCACAGACACAGGTTACAATTAGTTAAATGTTTTCGGTTTGAAGAGACATGTTTTTAACTATTTTTTAAAAGAGGTTAAATCGACGCAGGAGCGTAGATATAGTGGTAGCTGATTCCGGTGTTGGGGGCTAAAAAAGAAAAGGTGCTGCCCCCATACTTGAGCATATGAATACGCCGGGGTGTAGTAACAGTTGCTCCCTAGATCTAAGATTGTGAGTGGGAATGTAGGGCTGTAACCTGTTTTGAAAGTAACATGGGCAGCTTCCTTGTAATATCTTGTGGACCAAGCTTTGGAGCTTAAAAAGGGCACGCTTTCTTATATGGAGCTAGTGCAAAGATCTCAATGTGGGTTCCGACGGAGAGCAAGAGGGGAGGTTGCAGACCAAGCGTGCAGCCGTATTCTGTATAACCTGAAGCAAAGAAAAGAGACCCTCATTCATTGCAATCATTAAGGCGTTACCGAAGTCGACTCACAATGAGTGCCTCAATGAGGGACATCCTGGTCTGCAATGGTTGCCAGTGGAAGACTTTCCTGAGCATACGCATCAAGCCGAAACACATTCCAGAGACTGAGTTCACATGTTCTTTCATAGACAAATTTGCATCAATTATAACACAAAGGTTTTCGGCTGTTTTTTGGGGGTAGGGATCGGCCCCAACTCACTGGGCCACTAGTCATTGGACCAGAGGGAGTGAGTTTTCCCAAAGAGCAAGATCTCAGTCTTATTGGTGTTCAGTTGAAGGTAGTTGGCTGACATCTAAGAGCAACCTTAGTCATACATTCCCTGAATCTTAGTTTGGTGGTTTCGGGGTTGGGCCCCATAGAGATGACAAGTTGTGTGTCATCTGCATATGAGATGACATAAAATCTGCATGATCTTATCACTTTGGCTAGGTGGGCCACATAGATATTAAAAAGGGTGGGGCTCAAGGACGAGCCCTGTGGTACCCCCTTGTCCAGTACCATTGTTCTAGAATTGAAAAGATCAAGCTGTACTGAATGAGTTCAATCAGCTGGAAAGTTTTTCAGACAGCCTAATTCTTTACTACCTCAGTCTTTGAATTAAAGTTGCATGGGAGATGGTGTCAAAAGCTGCGGACATGTCTAGTAAAACCAACATGGCTGAGTTCCCTCCATCCAAAGCGAGTCTATTTGAATCCAGGACCTCCATTAATGCTGTTTCCATACTATAGGAGGCCCAGAATCCTTACTGGGAGGGATCCAACAGCGAGTGGGTTTCTAGAAACGCTATGAGTTGATGATTGACCAAGGTCTCCATGACTTTTCCAAGAAAGGGAAGCAGAGATATAGGTCTATAGTTTTTCATCTCTAGTGGGTCAGCTGTGATTACTTTTTTTGTATCGGTCTGACTTGAGCAATTTTCCATATTACTGGGAAGGATTCCGTGCTCAAGGAAAGATTGAGCAGGTCAGTAACAGGGGTAAGAAGGGAAGGGACCAGAGTGGCCATAATATAAGGCAGGGCAGGATTATCATGAGACCCAGATTTGATTGTATTAATCAGCGCCAACACTTGTTCAGGAGTAACTGGATTAAAAGTATCCAAGAGCGTGAGGTGGCTAATGTCTGACGAATTAGATAAGGTCAGTCCTTCTGGCTTCGTATCTTTGGGAGAGGATTTGTAGATCTTGGAGATCTTTTCCTCAAAGTGAGGAAAGTATTCTTCCACAAGTGCTCCTTTCTGTAAACAGGCCTATAAATCTTGTTCTTATCTTGTCACATTTGTTGTGCATTCAAAGACAGAGCTCAAATTTCAGGCTCTGTCTTCCGAGGGAGCTTGGTGTTTACTTTTCTTTCTCTGACTTCGAAGTGAGAGAATGTATGGGACAATCTTGCTGGAAAGGGTTTTTTCAAGCATGCAACAACATTTAAATGAACTGATCAAGTATTGCAAAATACATCAGAATTTGGAAAGCACAAATGAAGCACATTTTTTGTTAATTCAGAAGCGTGTTGGAAACATATACCTTAATATCATCAACACAAGTTGGTACACCAGGTGATGCCATTTCCACACATTATTGTTTGTGCATTGTATAATTTTAATAATAAAACTGTATGTCTGTGCAAATGTAATGGCCATTTCAATTGAAAATGTGTTGTCATCATCATAAAATCTTTATTCGATTGTAAGTACATTCATAAAAGAACATAAAACCATAAATACATTCATATATCAGCATAACAAAGAATTTAACATTTAAATATATTAATATACAGATAGAAAATGCAGCTTTAAGACCCTAACCCCATTAATCGGGCTTGGAACACCTAGATCTTACAGCAGCATGCAAAAAATCTGAAACCGCTGCAAGAACATATACATTAGGATGTGGTTGTAAATACACGAGCAGAAGGGCGGACTTGGGCAAACTCCATAGCTTTCAGAATTGGTAAAAGAAAACGCTTGTTAGGAATACTAAAATATTTACACAGCAATTGAAATGAAGGGTATCCTGTGGAGACACATTGTCGCAGCCACAGGACCCTAATATGCCTGGGATGACCCAGCCACTCAGAGAGGCTAACAGGTGATGTAGCAAGTTAAACCAAAAACGAGACACCACAAATCTGCCTCTGTCGCTGGATAACTTGGAGAGATAAGGTCCCATGCCCTGCACCGACTTTAATAATAAATACCCCCAGACCATAGGTTCTCCCAATTCCCGCTGTTTGCGTTGTATGGAGGCACATGCAAAGAACAGATCCATTATCCATTTTTTCTCCACGGGGCACAACAAATGATGATTATAAAACATGTCTGCCCTCCCTAGGCTAGTTAAAGAAGCTTTTACAAAGACTAGCCAGGGGATTTTATGCATGTGGTCAAGAGATAAACAATCCAACAAAATAAAACTGTTAAGCTGGAAACATTCGCCAATCCATATCTTAACCCAATGTGTTGTCTGTAAAGGCAGTGTGCTACCACACCATGCATACTCTGCCCTCCGCCACTCCATGTTGCTCCACACCACTCCACACCACTGCACTCTACTCTGCTCCCGTCCATGCTACTTCATGCTGCACCACTGCACTCTACTTCAATCTGCACCACTCCACTCTACGCCACTTCACTCTACGCCACTTCCCTCTATGCCTCTCTACTCTACTTTGTACTATTTTACTCTATGCCAATGTACTGTACATCACTGCATTCTTTGCCACTGCACTCTACACCACTCCAGTCTAGGCCAATCCACACTGCACAACTCCACTCTGCAACACAGCACTCTACACCACTTTACTGTACTCCTCTTTACTCTACTCTGCACCACTCTACTCTTTGCCAATGCATTCTACGCCACTCTACTCTACACCACTGCACGCTTCGCCACTTCAGTCTAGGCAACTCCACTCTAGTCTACACAACTCCACTCTGTAACACTGCACTCTACACCAATGCACTCTACGCTGTGCCACTCAACTATACACCCCTGCACTATACGCCAATCCCCTGTACGCCACTCTAATCTACTCTGCACCTCTGCAGTCTATGGCCCTGCACTGTACGCCAATACACTCTATGCCACTGCTCTCTACCCTGCACCTCACCACTCTACGCCACTTCACTGTACACTGAAACAATCCACTCTACACCATTGCACTCTATGCCACTCTACTCTGCACTACTGCCCTTTACACCAAAGCACTCTACACAACTGCACCCTACGTCACTGCCCTCTACACCACTGCACTATACTCTGCACCACTGTACTCTATGCCACTGCTCTGTACGCCAGTGCACTCTATGCCAATGCACTCTACACCATTGCACTCTATGACACTCTACTCTGCAACACTGCACTATCGCCATGGAACTCTACGCCACTCTAATCTGCAACACTGCACTCTATGCCAAAGCACTATATGCCACTCTACTCTGCAGAACTGCCTTATGCACCACTCTACGCCACTGCACTCTATGTCGTTCTACTCTGCACCACTGCACTCTATGCCATTGCTCTCTACTATGCAACACCCAAATCAACGCCACTGCATTCTATGACACTACATTGTACACTGCTGAATTTTATGCCGCTGCCCTCTATGCCACTATAGTCTGCAACACTCTATGCCACTGCACTCTACTCCATTCTTTCCCCTTCCACTCTACAACACTCCACGCCACTCTCCTCTACGCCACTAACTGTTAGCGATGCTGAACAGCAGCCACGCTGGTGTACAACATGGCTTCAAAACACACTGGCAACGGCAATAGCTCTTGCATAGGCAAGTCTTATTGCCTTTGCTGATGTTTGTTGTATTTGAGCGGTTTGGAAGAAACTCCCTTAGGTATAGTGTTATAGCCAATGGAGAGTGTGAGTGATGTGTTTTGTATAAATAGAAATGTACGTCTCTGAGGGAATCAAGGTCTTTTCTTGGCGGCTGTGTTTTTTTTTGGTCAATGTGGCTGTGAGGGTCGGGGGCAGCACAACAGCTAGTTGTATGTGTGTGTGTGTGTGTCTGCGTGTGTGTGTGTGTGTATGTTTGCATTTTTCATGTTCACACTGCCTTTAAAACGTATCATGTAAGCTCTTTGTTTTTTGTGGCTTATGGTCATAGGAGAAGGGCAGTGGTGCATTTGTATTTGTATTTTGTTTGCCGCTCTGTGATGGCGACACACAGGAGGACATTCTTCTCTTCTGTTCACATGACTTAGTCCCCTTTAGTTGTTCAGGGAAAGCAAAGGGACTGGCAGTCAGAAGACACTTGGTCCAGACCAACGAAATGGTAACTTCTGTAAAATGGAGTCGCTAGATTATATCATAGAGGTGATTGGCTGAAAGGGCACGTCCGTCATAATAAGCGAGGGCCTGCTCCTGCAGTGTGCACACTTTCAAAACAGTATGGTACCTCACTTGCACTGGCATCTGGTCCCACGCAACTAGGAAATACTTGTGACATTTTTACCCTTCTAGTATCAAGGAAGCATGTTTACAGAGAAGGACACCCCTATGGGATAAACCACATGTTTGTCATGCAGGGGGCTATACATTTTGGTGTATTCACAAGGCACCATAATCTCTGGCACTTGATGGCAAAGAAGGCTCCCACAGGGGAGAGTCTAATCTGAGACTCCAGGTGACAGAGGCAACCTGCTTACAGAAACTGCATTGCAGCTGAACCCACTGTCCTGTTTGTCTGCTATGAAGGCGCTTATGCCATCTTATAAATATAGCATGGTGTGGGAATAGCACACACTGTCTGAGTGAGCTGATGTCCAAGCCCTGGTTGTGTCTTCATTTCATAATGTACTGGAGGAGGCTCCAGGGAGCAGCTTCTACCCGGCAGACTTGAGAAGTGCTGAGCAACTGAAAAAACCCACAAGCCTCTACAAATAAATCCTTCCTACCGATCTGTAGCGCGAATACTAGAATCACCACATTTCTAGACTGATTGCCAAAGCACTTAATTACAATTTATTGTTCAGCAGCACTTTCTGCTTACAAGGCTGGTGAGCCCGAGCCCCCCTTTGCATCCGCCATCCCTCCATCTCTGTCTCATGTCCTACTTGAAGGCTTCTTGCCAATTCTTTGCTATAAATTTATAAATATGTCAACAGTGACAAAATACATGAAGACGGCCAGTAACTGCAAAAGAACACAGATACAGTGAAAATAACTGCTAGAAGATTTTTATTTTTCATTTCTTCCTGAAATTTCACCCATGGACTCCATCTGCTTAACAAGGTCTTGCCACAGATCTCGTACTTCCAGTGGAAGGGACGGATGATGTGAAACTTTGTCTCAGTGAAGACAGACTCTTTATCATGAATGGCAGATTTCCCAGTTTCACCCACACAAAGGAGAGGGTTGTTATGTCCTGTGATACACGTTCTAGTGTCTCGACAGGCATAGAGTTTACAGCCACTCCCCTATGGGAGTGGGCACACTTGCACCCCCACACGCATCCCTCACAGGCGTCACGAGTGACGTGAGCCTGTCAATAAAAGGGCCCGGGTGCACGTGCTCGTGGCCAGGTACTGCACCAGACCACCTAGTGTCTGTTACTCCTCACCATGTGGGCCTGAGGCCCGACACCACATTGGCGACGAGCGGGTCTGACCCGCGTGTGCTGCCGCCAGCAGTTCCTCATGACGAAGGAGGAAGACACATAATAGGAGGCATCCAACAACAGGCTGCCGGCGTGACAGAGTCTGAAGCTGCACAAGGCAAGGAGAAGTCACCCACTGTGCTCACCTGCGCTGCCCGGTAGGGCCCTGCTGCTGCCCTCATGCCTCCGCAACCCCGCCCGTTGTGACAAGCCGCTGGGCACAGGACGAGCCGCCTGGCACAAGAAGTGAGTGGTGAAAACATAAGGGGGGTAAAGTGCCGCCGCCATCATAAGGTGCCCGCACTGCTTGAAGAGCGCCATTACAGCTACGGCACATAAGAACTTTATGGTGATCCTACCGCTATATGTCCCTGGGGTGAGGTGCGCCCGCTCAATGAAGAGAGACCCGCGCAGGCATACCCCAGTGAGGCCCGCGAACACGAGCGGCTACCTCTCGCTGTGCTGATCGGCTCTGGGAGGGAGAGCGCAGTGAAAGGTGTAGCCCACAAGAAAAAGACCACGCAGAAGCGCCCCCCTGCAGCAGAAGAAAGCAAGGCCGCAAGCCGGTGGGTTAAGTCCCTCGCAACTGCAGCGAGCAACCTGTATTCCCTCGTGCTGCCGGCCCTACGGCCGTAACATCCCCAATGGCGACTGCAGCAGGTGTTCGCAGCACCGCCCAGCTGCGGCTCGGTACACGGCACCCAGACTCTCCAGATATGGGTGCAGGAATGGGGGAAAAGCACTTTTGCATTTAAATAAGGCCGCCTCCAATGTCCGGCACGCAGACACAGTCTTGACAAGCCCACAAGCACATGAAAAGCAAAAGACGGCCACCCAGAGTTTTCCCCCGCAAGAGCTCCCAGCTTCAGAGCATTAAGGGAAACTGCCTTACCTTCCCTCGTACCGCTCACACCGTGTGCAAGCCGTGTCCCGACGCCTGCCTCCACGATGCCCCGGGGAAAGCATAGCCGGCAGTATGTGACAGGCTGCTGCGCCCACGTGAGGAGCGCGAGTCTTCAGTCGGAGTAGAAGCCTGCAATCTCCAGGGAAGACTGCCGGGCCCGGGCACTGAAGCGCTGCACTGCCACCTAGCGGCCGCAAGTGGAACTGCAGCCGCCCAACCAGGCACACGAGGAATAAACAGCCTGCAGTGCAAAAGTCAGCAGACTAGTAACCCTATCAAGGCAGGAAGGTCCAGGCCCATAGACCCACAGAGCGGCCGAAACCAGTGGTCCCCAGGCCCAGAAACAAGGCTGAGTCGCGAGGAGTGCACAAGACCCTCACCCAAGTATAGGGTGCGGCCCACTTCACCCTAGCCCATAGTGAACCACGCAGGGTTCCCAGCAGCCACACGGTGGCCAAACGGGTGTCCAGGTGGCAGCACCAATCACTGAAAGGAAGCGCCAGACAGTGGAGAGCATCCTGCGAAGACTGGGGCCCACCAGCACTGTACACGGCCCCACACCGGCATCATCACCCCAGCATGGGTCCGCAATGGCCGCGAGCTGACTCAGCACCTGAACAGTAGCCACAGTGCCCCTGAGGGTGGTGCACGACACAGCACCTCCACACAGCGTGCACGACGCTTGCAGCAAGAGGAAACCTACCAAGGATCAGTGGAATGCCCTGCACAGCCAAAGGTACCACAGCGACACAGGAGAAGTATCAAGCCTCAAGACGCCTCAGCCGCTCGCTGCATGTCAGTGTGGAAGGAGCAGGACGTCTGCTGAGATCTGCCACCACATGCAGCCACCATGTGCCAGAGATGCAACCAGGGGCCCAGGACTACCCCAGCACAGGAACGCCCGAAGGACAGCGAAGCCCAGCAAGGCAGCGAGCCCCAAGAGAAGCACACGAAGACGGGGTGCGTTGCGCGCCACCCCAACAGGCTGCCAAGACACGTCAAAGAGAAAAGACTGGCACATCACCAAGGGCTCCCAGGAAGCTCAAAGCTTCACCAGCCCAGGCAAGCGCCGACCAAGCTCAAGCAGCAGCACTAAAGACGCTGTGACACTAACCCCACTAGCACGCGTGGACGACCAGCCAGAACAGCATCGTCTCAAGGTCACTGTCCCCACCAACAGCTCAAGAGAGACTAGTGCAGAGCACGCATCACATGTGGCTGCCCAATGCCACCGCCGGAGACGAGAACGCATCAATCGTTCCTCCTGGTACACTCACACAAGTGCAAGCTACACTACAGGCACACGAAGTGCCAGACGACAGCGTCCAAGAAGAAGAGGGAGCGCGCTCAGTCAGAGGCGCGCAGAAGGCCACACCAATGAACCTGCCAGCACGGGCAGGCGCCTGGGAGATAGAGACATCTCCACAAAGAAGCACTGCTGAACACAGGTAGGAGAGCATCCACGTCTCCACCGCCCCAACGGAGCCCGGAAGGGGCCAAACGCAGCACAGTGTCCTCCCTCACACTGCCTCAAGCAGGAGTCGTCAGTGACCCAAGGCTGACAAGAGGTGAGTCGCACACATCGAGGTGCCAACCACTACACTAGTTCCCTACTGCCCGTGGAAGCCATTCCCTGGAGAGGGAACACCCGGAGTAGGAGCTTCGCTCTCTACGGCCCGTGGAAGCCATTCCCTGGAGAGGAAACACCGGGAGTAGGAGCGTCAAGAAGCTGCCTGAAGAAGGAGCACCCGAAGTGAGTGGCTGCTCGCCACGCAGCAGAGAAGAGCGACAGAAGTTTCGCCCGCATGGTCCAGAGACCAGTGAAGTTCAACGGCCCCGTTGGCCTTGTTAGAACATGGTGCTTGTCACTGCACCCGGAGAAGAAGCAGAAGAAGAGTGGAAATCGTGTCACCCAGAAGAGCTGGACAAATGCAGGTGTGTCAAAGATAACGAGAGGAGAAGCACGAGGACTCGTAGCAGCACAAGCCAAGAACACCTCCAAAGACACCAGACAGCCACCAAGGCGGACCGACGGCCCTGGCGACAGCACCAAGGGAGAACCACACGTAAGCCGCAGCAAGCGCAAACCACGTTGCTCCCATCGCTTCACAGTGAGACAGTCCAGCCCCAAGTGTCGGCAGTTGGAGTCGAGTGGCATCCCTGCTCCTGACCGCAAATGCCAGAGGTGCAAGACAAGATTCAGAAGAGGCAGTCACGTGGCTACGACGTCCATCCAGAAACTTCCTCTCCTAGTTAATCATCGCCACCTGTCGTCCAGGCCCAATGGCAGCTACGTCATCAGTGCCATGTGCATGACACCGCACTCAGCAAGATATGTGGAAGTGTGACCAGAGGGTCTGCACCAAGAATTGGACAACCAGCTGAGGTCAGAAGAGGAAGTCGTGAGTGGCAGGGCCGGACAATGAAGAAAACCCAAGCTACAACAGGAGTGAGTCCTGACACAGCGACAGCAAGGGAAGAGGGGGATAACCCGAGAAGGAACTGGCAACCGCGCAGCGGGAGTCCGAGGGTAAGCCGCACAGCCTGCGCGAACCGAGTCTCATGCCTCACGTTTCTCAGCGTGTTCATCACTCCTCCGTCATCAAAGTCCCCAACAGCCCAAGAAGTCCAAGGACATGAATGCAAGTGCCTCTCCAGAGAACATGGAGGTACCTGGCCACTCCCTGCCTAAGGTGATCGACTCCAGAATACACGCCTGCAGCCATCAAGGCAAGTCATCACCCGCCATTGTCCAGATTCACCACACGGCTGGCAATGCTACCATGCCAGTCCTCATCAAGTGCGTCTACCGACACCATCTCGAATACACATGGAGTGGAGTCCTACACTATTGCCAAGCTGGCCAACAAGAAGACTCAGAGGCTACCTGCTAACCTGGTCTGCACCTGAACTGCGGCAGCGAGAGCATGTCCTGACCAAGACCCATACACCCTTGAGGTTTGTGCGAGACACTGGCTCCTGGCTCCTTGGCGGTTCGCAGCTGCCCCCAGCCGGCACATACGCAGCCCCAATCGCAGCCTACCAGCAGTCCCGTGGCAAGCCCGACAAAGGGCCTCCCCAGGCGGGAGAGCTGGAAGAGACATTGCCCCACCGACAGGTCACCGGACACAGCAAGACAGCCTAAAAGAGACTTCAGGCAATCCTGAAACAATCCAGTGAACTTTCACCATGGACTCCCACCATGATCTTGACGCACCCAGTAAATGAACTATTGTTACACACCACAAACCATCATCCAGGTCAGCGGACGGAAGTTACGTGGGACTAAAGGACATGCTTACACCGGCACGTTCCTAGTGCGCAGATGACATCTTCAAGCAAGAGACTCAGAGGCTACCTGCTAACCTGGTCTGCACCTGAACTGCGGCAGCGAGAGCATGTCCTGACCAAGACCCATACACCCTTGAGGTTTGTGCGAGAGACTGGCTCCTGGCTCCTTGGCGGTTCGCAGCTGCCCCCAGGCGGCACATACGCAGCCCCAATCGCAGCCTACCAGCAGTCCCGTGGCAAGCCCGACGAAGGGCCTCCCCAGGCGGGAGAGCTGGAAGAGACATTGCCCCACCGACAGGTCACCGGACACAGCAAGACAGCCTAAAAGAGACTTCAGGCAATCCTGAAACAATCCAGTGAACTTTCACCATGGACTCCCACCATGATCTTGATGCACCCAGTAAATGAACTATTGTTACACACCACAAACCATCATCCAGGTCAGCGGACAGAAGTTACGTGGGACTAAAGGACATGCTTACACCGGCACGTTCCTAGTGCGCAGATGACATCTTCAAGCAAGAGACTCAGAGGCTACCTGCTAACCTGGTCTGCACCTGAACTGCGGCAGCGAGAGCATGTCCTGACCAAGACCCATACACCCTTGAGGTTTGTGCGAGACACTGGCTCCTGGCTCCTTGGCGGTTCGCAGCTGCCCCCAGCCGACACATACGCAGCCCCAATCGCAGCCTACCAGCAGTCCCGTGGCAAGCCCGACAAAGGGCCTCCCCAGGCGGGAGAGCTGGAAGAGACATTGCCCCACCGACAGGTCACCGGACACAGCAAGACAGCCTAAAAGAGACTTCAGGCAATCCTGAAACAATCCAGTGAACTTTCACCATGGACTCCCACCATGATCTTGACGCACCCAGTAAATGAACTATTGTTACACACCACAAACCATCATCCAGGTCAGCGGACGGAAGTTACGTGGGACTAAAGGACATGCTTACACCGGCACGTTCCTAGTGCGCAGATGACATCTTCAAGCAAGAGACTCAGAGGCTACCTGCTAACCTGGTCTGCACCTGAACTGCGGCAGCGAGAGCATGTCCTGACCAAGACCCATACACCCTTGAGGTTTGTGCGAGAGACTGGCTCCTGGCTCCTTGGCGGTTCGCAGCTGCCCCCAGGCGGCACATACGCAGCCCCAATCGCAGCCTACAAGCAGTCCCGTGGCAAGCCCGACGAAGGGCCTCCCCAGGCGGGAGAGCTGGAAGAGACATTGCCCCACCGACAGGTCACCGGACACAGCAAGACAGCCTAAAAGAGACTTCAGGCAATCCTGAAACAATCCAGTGAACTTTCACCATGGACTCCCACCATGATCTTGACGCACCCAGTAAATGAACTATTGTTACACACCACAAACCATCATCCAGGTCAGCGGACAGAAGTTACGTGGGACTAAAGGACACGCTTACACCGGCACGTTCCTAGTGCACAGATGACATCTTCAAGCAAGAGTTCGTGTCCTGAACTGATCAGGTTAAATGATAAATTCCTGCTGAGAGTGTCCTGCCACAGTCGAATTCACCAGCCCTTATCTGCCGTCTTCCTGATGCCGGACCCGAGAAACTGATGGACCCTGTGGTGTATGTTTTGTTACTGTCCATCCCCACAGGTTGAACTATAGAGCTTTTGTTTATTAAAATTTTGGAGGAATGTTATGTCCTGCGATACACGTTCTAGTGTCTCGACAGGCATAGAGTTTACAGCCACTCCCTATGGGAGTGGGCACACTTGCACCCCCACACGCATCCTCACAGGCGTCACGAGTGACGTGAGCCTGTCAATAAAAGGGCCCGGGTGCACGTGCTCGTGGCCAGTTACTGCACCAGACCACCTAGTGTCCGTTACTCCTCACCATGTGGGCCTGAGGCCTGACACCACAAGGGTCAACGTTTGCACATCCACAGAAATAAGCCCACTATGGACAATATTTCTTCCTCAGCACAAAATGAAATCTTCAGCACCTTTCAAAAGCCAATGTTATCCCCTCCATCAGTAAAGAGTATGACTGCACATTGGCGTTCCAATGTGTCAACTGAACCTATTACAACTTATACGCAGTGCTTAATTTGAGCTGGTGGCTGCACGTGAAGGCCATCGACACTCATTTTTGGGGACCGGCACCTATTTTCCTTCATAAGACATTTTCGGAGAGAAAAGGAGGGAAACACACAAACGAGAAAGAAGAAGGAAAAGAAAGACGGAAAAGCCCTCACAAAAGAAGAGAACAGGGGTCTGCAAGAGGGAGGTAAAGGGCATGGTGGTGATTAAAGAGGCATGAGGGGAATTGAAGTCTTAGCAGCCTTAGTATTCGGCACGCTGACATTGAATAGCGCCTGTCACAGACTTCTGAGCAGCGGTTTGAGCACCGGCACTCACCATTTTACAGATCAAGCACTGCTTAACAGACTGCGGCGTTTTTTTTATTAACTAGTCAATAAATATGTAGGACCAGATGTACGGCGTATTTTAGAGTGCGCAAACTGGTCTTAGATCCGTTTGCGCACGCTAAAATGCATGGGCCCATGTACAAACAGAATTTTGCGAGTCGCAAATAAATTGCAACTTGCAAAATACTGTTTTGTGACTCGCTATTTGGAAGGGGCGTTCCCTTCCTAATAGCGACCGCAGAGCTATGTACAAATGTTTTGCGACCACAATTGCGGTCGCAAAACACTCGCAAATTAGGTGGTAATGCATTCGCAAATGGGAAGGGGTCTCCAGGGGACCCCTTCCCCTTTGCAAATGCATGCAAAATTATTTTTTAAGGGCAGGCAGTGGTCCCAGGGTCCACTGCCTGCCCTTAAAAAATGAAACGAAAACGTTTCAATTTTTTTTTTTTAAATGCATCCCGTTTTCCTTTAAGGAAAACGGGCTGCATTTAAAAAAAAAAATGGCTGCTTTATGCAAAAGCAATCCCAGACATGGTGGTCTGCTGAGCCCAGCAGGCCACCATCCCTGGGAGGGCCTGTCATTCCCAAAGGGCTAGCAAATTGCGAGAGGCTCATTAATATTCATGAGCCTCGCAATTTGCGACCCCATTGGGAATCGCAAACCGTGTTAAACACACTGTTGTACATGCAAAATAGCGCCTCGCAAATTGCGAGTCGCAAAAAACTCTCAATTTGCAAGGCACTATTTTGCGTGTTGTACATCTGGCCCTTAATTTGCATAACACTAGAAGTGAGTCTGAATTCCAGGAAGCACATATCTTCCACCACTATTTGGGCAACCAGTAAAATTCTGAGCAATCCACGAGCTACACAAAGTAAACTTCAACGATCTTTTTTTTTGTGACCTACAGTCCAGAAAATATGTGGTGAGAAATGAGTTTCCATGGTTTTTGGCCCTGCATTGAGAAATTGGTAATTATTTCCATTTAATTATTCTGTGTTCTAAAGGGAAGTTTGGCACATTTGCAGGTCTTAAAGCGAGTACAATTATGTTAAGTGCTCTACATGCTAGAAATACATTCAAAGACTGTGATATGGGTATAAATATATTTTCAAATAAGCATTATAGATGCTCTTAGAAGGGATGATTTGTGGATGACTTCACACAAAGAATATGGTTTGAAAGAAGTTATAGAAATATTAAAGAAAGTCGATAGAAATCCACACATGACAAAAACACAGAAGAAAAGCAGAAGGAAATGCCTCTAGTTGCATGATCACCCCCAACGTTTGGACTGATGCTGCTGTTTTTTGTGACTCTGAGAGTGCACTGAGGACTGCTAACCAGACCTCAGTACCTATGCTTTGACCATTAAAATGCGTAATGTTAAATTGACTATACACAATTGGCTTACCTTAACTTACCTGTGAGTACCTAGTATGTGGTACTAAAGGTACCAAGGGCCTGTAAGCTTGAGTGTCCTTCGGGACCTGCAGCACCCGCCCTGAGTGCGAGTAAGGAAAACTTGTCTCCCAGCCTGCCACTGAAGACTGGTAGAGCAGTTTAAACCTACCAGCTCAACTTTGCCATTTAAAGCAATGGAAAATCCCAAACTTCCCTATTTAATACATGTAAGTTACCCCTGTAGTGTCTTGTGAGTTAGAGATGATGGTACCCTTTTGGTTGCTGATGGACTTCGTTAAACAGAGATGTAAGTGTGTGGGTGTGAGTTATGGAATTCATGATGTAGAATGTTCAGGTAACGGTTACACACTGAGGAATGAAGGCATGTAATACCAAGCTCCATGTGTGGCATGATCATTTGTATGCACCCAGGCTGGGGCAAGACGCTACAACTGGTGACGAGATAGGGGATTACATAAACGCTGTGACCGGAAGAACAGAGAGTGTTCTCCTAGAGAGTTTGCCGTAGTCCCGCAAACTGCTCGTGCGTGCCACCTGTGACTAAGTTGAAGTGCAAATTGACAGTTGGTGTATGTTGAGTCACAGCACCACTCTAGCCAGTGCAGTACACGGCCTGTAAAGAAAGTGAAGACCTTTCAGAAAGTTTGTATGTCGTTGGCTAGAAATATGCTCGATGAAGTTGAGACAAGAGGTACTGTGCCACAATGTGACAGATTTGTCATTGATACAGTACAACAGCGCTAAAGACAGCAACAACCAGGTTCAGAGAAGTGCTAATAAAGGCCATAATTGCCGAGGGCAAGGAAGCTCTAAAAGCAGAAACATTTCTGACATCAAGAAACGCTAAAGGCAGTGACAACCAGGTACGGAAAGTGCAGCGAGTGGCAACAGCCAGGTGCAAGAGAACACTGTGAGCAGAAGCAAGCGAATGTAAAGAAATGCTAAAGGCAAAAGAAAACCCGATATCATGCAAAGAGGTGAAAAGGGTGAAGAACCCCTACAAGAAACAAAGCCACTACTCACCACCAAAGAAGAAGACTGCATCTTACAACTGAAGAGCAGGCGCGATGACCCGACTGTTAGCTCGCAGCTAGTGCGTGATGAAGGTGCTGGTACAAGTGGGTAGCAGACGCCGCCAGAGTAAGCTCCGCTCCCAGTAGCAGAAAGTTCTATATGATACGATGCTGCCACCTTCCTAAAACCACTGCTTCTCTTTGACCTGCCAAAAAGCAAAATATTGGTGATAGATGGACTGCCTGGATCAAAACCTTCGAATGATTTAATTGATGCGCTGGAAGAAGCAAATGACAAAAAGATCATTAAATATCTAAAGAATTTGGGAAGTGACAGAATAAAAATGTGATAAAGAAAATACCACAAGGTGATGAAGTGACGTGCCGTCAGATCAAAGAAATGCTAAATACTAAGTTCAATACAATGCCGAATGTCGACTATGAAAGGTACTTCTTCAGTCAGTAAAGGCATAGAGTTGGTGAAATGATGAATGAGTTTGTAGAAAGGCTTGATTCGCTCATAAAGCATTGCAAGATCAATGAGTCCAACAATGAAGAGGCCATGCATCTCAGAGTAATAGATGGTTGCCTTTCCGATGCCTTGAGACGACGAGTGCTGAAAGAGACACTCAGCTTTGAGTGAGTACTCATTGCTGCCAGATTGGAGGAGAGAGCTGACAGACAGGCAGCTAATATGGAGCCCGGATCGGCCCAAAATGAATCATTGCTGAGTGCGAGAAGTAAGTCCAAACAAAGCAGAAGGCCATAAAGTAATGCCTCCAAAGAAAAATAAGTTGTGGTTTCCATGTGGATTTTCCTTTCCACATGAGGGTAGATGTTCTGCAATTGGACAGGTGTGCAAAGGCTGCGGGAAAGAGAACCATTTTGTAACAGCCTGCAAAGCGAGGGAAAGATCAAGTGTGTCACATCGAGAAAACAAAATGGAAGCAAGATTGAGTTTGTCCTGTCGAGAAAACAAAATGGATGCCAGAAAATTCCAGACACGACGTTATACGCACGCCCACAAGGTCAAGCGGTAACATCAGTTGAGGCAAGTAGAAACTGAACGATGTCGATTGTCATCAAATTCTTCATCTAAAAGTTCATCAATGTCATTGTCGAGCGACAGTGAGGAAGATGGGCGTGCAACGTCAATGTTGACTGCCAGACGACGTGCACATGTAGGATTAGCTTCTTGCAAGGAAGAATGCCGGTCAAAGCTAGGTCAACAAGTGAAAGTGCAAAATTAATTTCGACAATGTCCCAAGATCACACTGAAAGTGAATGGGTGCTCCATACCTTTTATCATAGAGAGTGGCGCGCTGATAAACATTATGCCAGTGGAAAAGTACAATTAACTGTCTCCAGTGGCCCATTTAACTCAGTTTGAAAACCAAAGTGTTTACGTGGCAAATTCAATGCCACTGCAAAGTCATAGTTAATTCATAGCTACTATGAAGCATAAAAATACAAAAGTACAAGCCCCAGCATATGTCTTGCCAGGAACTTCATTGAGCGCATGTTTACTCAGTTTCAGTACTGCTGCTGTCATGGGCCTGATTTCTGTAAACTACAATGTCAATGCCTATCATGAGACAGTGAATCAGTTTCCATCTTTATTTCATGGATTAGGAAGACTTAAGGCCATGAAAGTGCAACTTCACATAAATGAGGACATCCGTCCTGTTGCTCAACGACTGCGTCAAATTGCATTCCATGTACAAGAGGCTGTTGAGAAAGAACTTGATATCCTATTAAAGCACAGCATCATTGAGCGCTCCACTGGTCAAACGCCATGGGTATCACCCATAGTGGTAGAGCAGAAAAAGGACAGTGGAGGAGCTGTGCGCTTCTACATTGATATGTGCCCAGCAAACAAGGCGATCGAAAGAGAACGACACCCAAGTCCGCACATTGCTGACATGATTACACAGCTAAATGAAGCTAAAGTATTTTTCCGCCTTGATTTGAACAAAGGATATCACCAGCTCAAACTGAAAGAGAATTGCAGGTACATTACTACCTTTTTGACTCATGTTGATTTGTTTCGATATAAAAGGCTAAGTTTTGGAGCGTCATCAGCTGCTGAACGTTTTCAGGATGTCATTCAACGCATTATACTGGGAGTCACAAAAGCTTTCAATTACAGTGATAACGTACTAGTTTTTGGAGCCATATGAAAGAAACATGATAAAGCGCTTACCCAAGTGTGTCGTACACTTGCAGATGCAGGTCTCACTTTAAATGCAGCAAAGTGTGAGTTTCACCAAACCAAACTCAAGTTTTTTGGTTATATCTTTTCTGATGGCGGAATGATTCCGGATCCAAATAAAGTACAGGACTTGTCATCCACTTCTACTCCCCAAGATGTAACTATGCTGAGATCCTTCCTTGGTTTGGCCAGTTATTGTTCAAGGTACATACGTGACTTTGCCACTGTAAGTGCCCCATTGGGAGACTTAACGAAACTAAGTGCCCTATATACATGGTCAAGTGAATGTGAACAAAGCTTCAAGAAAATCAAGCATGCAATTGAGAACGTAACTGAAATGGCATACTTTGATCCGAAACTGCAGACAGAGGTTGCTGTTGAAGCAAGCCCCATGGGGTTGGGTGCCATCCTTGCTCAGCACAATGAACAATCCAATGCCCCAAGACACATTGTGACTTATGCCAGCCAAAGTTTGTCAAAATCAGAATGTGCTTATTCACAACTTGAAAAAGAAAGCCTAGCTGTAGTGTGGACTTGTGAGCATTTTCATGTGTTCCTGTATGGAAAACATTTCACAGTTGTCACTGACCACCAAGCATTGCTCACCATTTTTGGCAATTCTAAAGGAAAGATGCCCCCTCACATTGAGAGATGGGGGTTGCAATTACAGGAGTATGATTACAAGATTGTGCATCGTTCAGGAAAAGATCAAAACCCTGCTGACTGCTTCTCATGTGTGCCAATACAGTGTCATGGAACTACTTCTAAAGCGGCTGATGCCTATGTTAGCATCATTGTGAAGTCAAGTGCCCATGCTGCCATATCAGTAGAACAAATCATTGCTGCCATGAGTACTGACAGGGCTTTGCTCATACCCAAAGACATTATTACACATCAATCGTGGCAAAAGAATACTAGACCTCTTCATGATGACCTTGAATACCAGAAATCCAAAAATGTGCAAGAAGAACTTTCAGTTACCCCAGAAGGCACTATTTTATGAGGGTTGAGCATTGTCATACCAGAGAGTCTCAGACAACAAGTTATTGAACTAGCCCACGAGGGACACCGTGGAGTCATTGCTACGAAACAAGCTTTATGAGACTGAGTGTGGATTCCTCGTCTTGATGAAAGAGTTGAAAAATAATTAAAGGCATGTCATCTGTGTAACTGTCTGCCAACTAAGACAACCCCACATTCGTTGAGCATGTCTGATCTCCCAAAGCATGCATGGGAGAAAATTGTGATTTATTTCTTTCGACCCCATGACAATGGACATTATCTACTAGTAATTGTTGATTATTATTCCCGTTCTCTTTGTTGTCAACTACTCACGACAGAGTCATTAAGAGTCTAGAAACTATTGTTGCAACATGGGTAGTTCCGTCAATTTTGAAATCTGACAATGGCCCGCCTTTCAATAGTCGAGAATTTAAAGATTTTCTCACCCATTTGAATGTCAAGCATCAGAAAAGCACACCACTCTGGCCACAGGGGAATGATGTGGTCGAGAAATGTATGAGTACCCTCAAAAAGACCATTCAGTGCGCTGCGCTGGAAAAGCTTGAGCTTAAATCAATTCTTCAGTTTACGCTTTGCACATACAGGTTAACTCCCCATTCTACTATGGTTAAAAGCCCTGCCACCTTAATGTTTGGGAGAGCCATAAGAACCAAACTGCCACAATGGACTACTGGGAGATCTATCATAGAATTCGAACCACTGATTCATCTCACAAACGCAAAATGAAAACTTATGCTTAAAGATGCATTTGTGCTCAAAGCACTGTGTTCAACAGAGGAGACCAAGTCATCGACAGGCAATAACGAAAATGCAAGTCTGATGCTCCTTTTGATGCTGACCCACTGAGAGCTGCAACTAGTAAAGGACACATGGTGACTGCTTACAGTCCTGAAAAGTCTATTACGTGAGATTCTTCTCATTTCAAGCAAGTGTCTCGATCTTCGCCAACTCCAGATGTTAGGAAGGAGACGTGTCCAACTGAGAATTCAGATAGCCCAATGACTGTACCCATGTCTCTGTCACCAATGCCAGTCACAGACACTGCTCCAGTATCTCCACGGCCTCACATGACCAGATTTTGGCGATTGATTAGAGCACTAAAATGACTTATTGATATGTTGTAATGTATATATGTATTATTGGTACTTTTCATTTAACAAAGGGGGGCATGTAGTGTCTTGTGAGTTAGAGATGATGGGACCTTTTTGCTTCCTGACTGACACCTTAGGACAGTGACATACGTTTGTGGGTCTTGGAATTCATAATGTAAAATGTTTAGTTAATGGTTACATGCTGAGGAGTAAAGACGTGTAATACCGAGCTCCGTGTGTGGCATGATTATTTACATGTACCTGGGCTGGAGCAGGATGCTACAACCCCTAAAGCAGGCCAATTGATTCCTAAGGCAGAGCGCAACTTATTAAAAAGTAGAACATGTGTTTTGCATGTCCTGACAGTAAAAATGTGCAATTGGTGTTTTTACTGTGAGATCGGGTAGTAGCCCCACTGGCGATTATAGGGTTACAAGCTGAACACTCAGCTGTGCTAATTTCTTAATAGGATTACTAAAGTCAGCACTTCAAGGATATCAAGCAATTTGTAACACTAAACCCAACCTGATGCTCAAATCGAATTTAAAATAACTTTTCACTAAACACAACTATTAGAAAGTTGCCACTCTGTTGCCCAAGTTTCCCAGAGGCCATTTGCAGATGCTGGCCACGAAACAGCCTTCTGCTTGCCTGGGGAGACGTGTAAACGGCTTGCAAGGCAGGTATCAACAGAGGCTTGCTGCTAGAGGTGGTGTTAGCTCCTCCTGGTAGGAAGCCACACGAGGTCTTAGCCCAAACGGCGTGCTTCAAAAGGGAAGCCACCTTTGAAAGGCAAATGGTGACCACACTCGAGAGAGACAGCTCTTTTGTCTGGGTCGACAGGTTGGCGCTGGGGACAGAGAAGGGAAAACACTGGCTAAACAGGTTTTTCCATGGGCATGTAACCCCCAGGGAGGCACATTTCTGGGGGGCTACTGAGCTCAATACACCAAAAGCAGGGTTCCAACAGCTTGGTAGTGCTCTGGGATAGCTAGATGCCATACTTCACAGTAAGTTGCTGTGAGGGAGTGAAGTAGCCCATTAGCTAGTGTGTACGACCTCCCTTATGAACACTTTCTGGACATAAAAGGGGTACCCCTATTCCCCAGAATTCAGATCTCACTTAGACTAGAGAAGAGGACCAAACAAGGACTGCGATTTTCACTGAGGACCTGGCAAAGAGAGACTGCACCGAAGTTGGGCGACACCTGCTGTTCCTTGGGTTAGCAAAGAGAACCATTCCTGCAGTGTCCTGCTCATGGAGAAGCCATCCACCACGCCCAGCCAGAAGTAGAGTCTCCAAGTGTCATTTGGCTGACTTCCTGTTTGCAGCACAGGGCCACAAAATCTAAGAAAGCCTGCCTGGGTAAGCTAGTAGCCAAGATTACTGGATCAGTGCTGCTTCTTGCAGCACAGCCTGGAACACTAAGACCCAACACCTAAAATATCCACCAGAGTCTGCTAGATCTGGGAGAGTTGTCAGAATGCAGTTTGGTTGCCCAGAAGGAGAGTTATCACCAAAAGAGGGAACAGTTGGTTTTGTTGTGCCCGGCGACCAATAGTCCAGTGGCGCCTAGACCTTTGCTGGACCAAAGACGACTTCGAAGGACGTTGACTCCTGTGGCCAATGTCTCTCCACATGGACTGAGTAGTAGCCCCCTGGAAGACCCCGTTACCCTCACAGCATCTTCAGCATACTTGAGCTTCTTCGGCATCCTATATCCCTTGCATCAGGACCACTGCCTGGCCGTCAACGGCAAAAGACCATTAGTGCTGCAACTGGACTGTAGACTGCTTTTCTTGTGAAGGTAACTGTTCCTTTTGACCCTGCTGCTTCCTCTGAACGGCTCCCTGCTGGAGATAGTCCTCCAAATTAATCCAAAGTGACCAAATCCAACCTTGATGTAACTTTTTTGCTAAAAACGTTTCTAAGTGTCAAATTTGTAGGATTTGCCAATGCTTGATCATAGTTAGATGTAAAGTCTTAATTTATTGTTTATTTTAAAATCTATATCTCCAGAAAACTCCAGCGGATCTTCTTCATTTTGGTGTCCATAAATTCATAAAAATACAGTTTACTTTTTTAAATTAGTGTGGTTTCTTGAGAGTTGTGTTTCTGACTTCTTCGATTGTTTTGGTGATTTTTAAACGGTTTGTGTTGGACATGGCCCTTCTTAGGAGATTTCCCTAAAACTTTTTTTTTGCATTTTCTCCTCCTGGCTTTTGCTTATTCTCTTTTGTGGCCTTAAGACTCTGCGTGTTTTCCCACTATAATGCAATGTGAAAGCGTGCAGATCCTTACTACTCATGCTAGGAAGTGGTGCTAACTTGATTGGTTACAGTGTTGTACCTGTGAGTGCCCTGTAAAAAGGTACACCACATACCCAGGATAGATTGGAGGGAGAGGTTTTGACACTTGGCTTCTGGGATGCCAGATCATGGTCCCACTAAAGATTAAGATCTGCATTCCATGGCCCCATGGCAGACAGGACTGAAATTTCAGGGAGATATCTGCGGTTCAAAGGGAACCCCTCTGAACCACCCCCAACTTCAAAGGCACACTACAGTATAACTACTGGTGCCATACTTCAGCAGGGTCAGGGCCGGACTGCCTACCAGGCGTTTTTTGCTGGGGCGGCAGGGTGGGGTCCAGGTTCACTGCGAAGAGGCTGATTTTATTGCTGGGGGCTGCCGCCGCTTCTAAATAAACAATGCAAAACAAATACCTTTAAAGCGTACTTTATAAAACATTTGTTTTGCATTGTTTATTAAGGAAAGCCCGGTAGCCAGTCGGGCCCTGAGCAGGGTAGAGACACACTTGTGGGGATGTGGGACCGGAGATCCTGGAACTGTGCGGTGCACACTGCCAGAGGAATCTGTTATGCACATGGAGCATTACTGCCATTGGACACCCTTCCTGAATAGTGGCTAGCCTGGGCTGACTAACTGCTGCTGTGTGGCACCCTGAATTGTGCTCTCCAAGGGCATATTGGCTTGCCCCCTGTTCTCTTGTGGAGGTCTCAAGGACATCAAAGACCTCCCGTGAGGGATCCACACCATCTACCTATGACACCTGGGGAGCGGTGCCCTCGTAAGTGTCCACATTGTCTGCTGGATCCCAACTGGTAGAGCGGTGTGAGTGTGGAACTAAGAATTGTGCCTGGAACTGGATTGCCTTGTGCGGAGACCCAAAAGTACTGCCCGCATCTAAGGAGTGTGGCCCCTGAATTGTGAGGCCTCAACACGCATAAGCGTCTTGGTGGTGAGCAGATTCACCAGTTGCGGGACTCTGTGTGGCCCGCATTGTTGATCGTGCCGCATCTCTCTTGTGTGATATGCAATCTGCATGCTCATTGCGTGTGGTGTCTGATCTTCAACCCTCAGAGGTCAGGGTGTGCCCATAGTAGTGCCTCATTCTACCTCGTGCGGCACTGCTGAACTTGCACCTGTGCGTGTGTGTGTGTGACCAGAATAGTCTGGTGCGACCCAGACCAACGCACAGCAGATGTTGTGCCTCATTTCCAGGGAAAAGCAAAAGGAACAAATGATGGACGGAATGCTGAACAATGCAAATATTCACCCCAAGTCACAAAGATCTGGGTTTAATCCATCGTTCTTTTGCTCATCACGCCACCCCAGGTTGGACCCAGCCATAATTTGTGTGTCTTTTGCTTTTCATTTCCAGGGAGACACGGAATTTGCGACTCTTTATTGTGTGTGATCGGAATTGTGTGGTGCAACCTGGTGCAACCTGTATCAAGGTGCACCAGAAGTTGTGCCTCATTTCTAGGGAGGCACGGAATTTGCAACTTTTTGTTCTGTGTGATTAGGACAGTCTGGTGCGACTTGGATCAATGTGCACCTGAGGTTATTCCCATTTCCAGGAAGGGGACTGAGTTTGTGACCCCTCTTTGGTTGTGACCAAAACTGTCTGGCTCGACTCGTATTAATGCACACAAGATGTTGCGCTTCACTTCCAGGGAGGTGCAGAGGAGCAGATTCGTGTTCCGTTGTGCCGGTATTGCCTGAGTGCTACTTTTATCAACGTGTATCTGACGGGGTGCTTCCTTCTTCTGAGAAGCTCCCCTGCTTCATCCCCCATTCATCGATTGTTCCTTTTGTGCCCTCAGTACGGCGGACCAACTGCACCCTCCCCACCCGGCCCAATGACTTCTTCTTGCCAAGTAGTATTGCCCAGATTGGGCCGGGGTGGTGAGAGTCATTGACTGGGCTAAGGAACGCTTC
This sequence comes from Calotriton arnoldi, assembly GCA_963921515.1. Classification (NCBI taxonomy): domain Eukaryota; kingdom Metazoa; phylum Chordata; class Amphibia; order Caudata; family Salamandridae; genus Calotriton; species Calotriton arnoldi. Next base: position 123,741 of record CAWUFW010010772.1, on the reverse strand, counting down.
AAAGAGCGATTGGAAGCGGGTCAAGAGACTGTGTGACCCCCCTTGTGCTTTGCAGAACTGGGCTGGTGCCGGAAAGCACAGTGTAGAATCCCTTGATTCAACGTTAATCGCCCTCAGCCCGCTTCTGCTCCACATACCGCAAGTGAACTTCCTGAGTAGTGGCCAAACCCCCATTTGTTGATAGCCACCTAATTAGCCCTGCTACCTAGCCCCACCTTTTTCCCTGGGATCCTCAGTAAGTGTGACTCCTGCTGTGATCAGCCTAGTATCAGGGATAAGGTTTCCTTTATCTCCAGCCTCTGGATGAAGGGAAGTCGGGGTTAGCTGAAAAACAGAGGAGGGCTTGGGTCACGGGGTGTGCATGTGCATGTGCATTATCAACTGACGTGCAGGATATCAGTTGCACTGCTTTACGGTGCTGTGTGCGTATATGTGAGACTGCCCTCCACACAGACCTGCCTGATATCCGTGGCACTACATATCAGTGCTGAGTCAGTGTGTGGGAGTGACTGCATGTTATTAATTACACCGCACAAAGGTGCTGTTTACACGTTGATTCCTTGTCAAAAGAATACTACGTTTGTCTTGGTTTTTACCCGTGCAGCCTTGACCCGTGGTGCTGTTTGAAAGTGTTGTAATTATCTGTGTGTACACATTTCTGATATTGTTGTGATCTGGAGTGCACCCTATAACTGTGTGCCTAGTACTGCTAGAGATATTTCCAAATGTGATTTATGCCGAGAAAAACATGATGTTCATGTGGTGTTTGTTAATGTGTGTGTTAAATACAAACTTTATTTACATACACCACATGTGAAGTCTCTTTTGTGACACTCAGTGTGTTTATTGTGTGAGAGTGCTGTGCCAATGCTTTACAGATTGCCTCTGTGATACGCCTGACTGCTCAGTGCCAAGCTACCCAATGGTGAGCTCAGGTTATACAGTGAGTGTAATCACCCACCCCTGATGGGAGTGGTAGGTTCTTCCTGGCTAGGGCCTCGCCACAGCCAACCAGAAGGTGTCAGTTTCAACAGACGCTCAGTGTATTTATTGTGTGAGAGTGCTGTGCCAATGGTTTACACATTGTCTCTGTGATTAGCCTGACTGCTGAGTGCCAAGTTACCCAAGGGTGAGCGCAGGTTATACAGTGGTTGTAATCACCTACCCCTGACCGGAGTGGTAGGTTCTGTCTGGCTAGGTCCTCGCCTCAGCCAACCAGAACGTGCCAGTTCCAACAGTTTGCACTTGGTCCTTTGTTGAAGCTTGACTGATAACAGCCACAGCTACACAAGGTTAAGCTAAGGTTTGACAAACGAAGCCTGACTAGTCCTAAGAAGGATTCAAAGTGGATTACAAAGTGACGTCTGACAATCACACCATCTAAAACACCCCATTTCATCACAAAGCATTTACCAAATTGTTTCAGTGAGATCTAACAAAAAAAAAGCATATATGATAGAGAATATCAATGTTGTCCAGGAGAGACACACATGAACCTACTGCAACAGAAAGGGTAGGAGACATAAAAGATATATCAGATTAATATAGCATCCCTTTTTACTGATCCACCAATATTGGTGATCAGTATCATAATTTTTATGAAATCAGTCATGCCATTGTTAAGTGTAACATTATTATTATTAGTAGTAGTAGTAGCAGCAGCGGTTGTCGTTGTAGTAGTAGTAGTAATAGTGGTAGTAATAATTGGGTATTTCTAAAGCACAGTATATACCCTTAACAGGCTCTCAGCGCTATGGCCAAAACTCGCAAGTAGAGCCCGCCCATAACTAATAGCTATGACAGAACAAACAGCGGGAGGATAATTAACAGGAAAATAACCATATTGTAATTTCTTAGAAAATTTAAAGTCACTTAAGTTTTCCCTGATCTCGATGGAATTCCAAAGAACTGCACCTTGAAATCTGAACGCTCTAACACCCCTTTTTAATAATTATTAGCACCTTCTAGGAAATATTTGATGAGCTTGTTCATCAGAATTTAAGAACCTTGTCGATAATATATACAGTGCATGAGACACCAGCTCTGAAACGTATTTTTTCTGTACTGGGCAAACAGCGCAAGAGTGATGACAACTGTAATGCCATATATGGTGTGTATGCTGTCACAACAAAAGAACATGGAAGAGTCTCTAAACAGCACAAGTTTGTAAATCTGTTTTTTTTTTTTTTAAAGAGATCATGGACGTTTTGAAAATGGAAGGATATTTGAAAAAAAATGAAAACCGAAGCATGATAAGATAAGGAGATGCTCAATATGAAAGGGGGCAAAAGAGAGCGGGTGTGGCGGTGATTTAATCTGAAGTGATTACTTGTCCCAGCATTTGAAACTTAACAAGAACAAGCTTTTCAATATCTAGCAACACACTGCATGATTGTAACAATGGTACATGAAAGGCAAAGGTATGATCATATCTTCCTTGAAGAAATTACTGACGTGGCCCAAAACTTCAAATCTTGTCCATGGTAGTTCTGCTGATAAATGACTTCAGTCTGTGGACTAAGGTCAAAGAGACCAGGCAGACACCCCAGCTAGCATACAATGTCACAACCAGCACTGAAACCAATATACTGGGTGTATATCTTCTGTCATTACATTGAATCTTAACATTTGGAGGCCTCAGCATACATGTGCATCCTCTTTCAACAGAACAAGGTATTTACATTCAAACCCGTAGCATGCTGAACTCAAACACAACCTCCTTCAGACTCATTATTAATGTATACAAGGATGCCTTACACACTCTCTCGATTTTAGTCCAACGCAACTTCAAAATTCCTATTAGATACTCTCAATTCAAACATTACCAAAACTACTCTGCTTCATGAGAAAGAGAAAATAAGAAGGAGGTATCAAAGCCTCAGATGAGTGGATTATGCTGGAGCTGCCTAGCCTGGAAATGTGATGGATGTATAGAGTGCCTGTGCCATATAGCCATTTCAGAAGGGACCAGAATACACTGCAAGATCAAATCAAGGTGTACATCAAAACACTGGCAAGTGTTGTAAGACCAAGAGGGTCAACAATTCATTCAATCAATCCATCAAAAAACTCAACATCTGCCATGAGGTCACCAATACAAATATCTTTAAAAAGCACAGTGGCCCTCGAAAAATCACTTAAAAATATTATAGCTATTTAAAAAAAAAAAAAATCTAAAATCTAAGATACTATGAACACCAATCTGCTATGATCACCTTACCTACCTCTCCTCCAACGTTTCACTCATACTTCTGTGTCTCATCCAACCACTGAGTTTAACCCAAGACTAGAAGTGAATCAAAGCATCCAACGCAGTTCAGTAGAGTCTGTTAAACACATTTTCACAACATTTGCTTTAAACATCACAGAATCTCACAGCACATCCGTCCTAAGCTTCAGGCATCAACCTGCTGAAAAACACAGTAGCACACCATTAGTAAGAAATTGTATTGCAGACACCAACTAACATATTATTTAAAACATACTTTAATCTACCCAATGCCAGCAAGTTCAGATCCTTGAAAGCAATGTCGCAATAACAACAACTCATTGGCCACCCGATATTCTGCAGTTAGGCTCACACCTATCATTGACACTGGAACTGTGCCTGTAGACATGAGACAAAGGGGCATATTAACAAGAGGGGGAGATAACATTATCTCCGTTTTAGCGTCCGTTTTCGGCCGAAAAGCGCCGATAATTTTATCGCAATATTAGCAAGGACACGCTAGCGCGTGTTTCCGTGATTTAGCACCCGCTTTGCATCGCACCGTTAATGAGATGCAAAGTAGGCGTGCCTCAATAGACTACATGGGTAAATATCGCGAAGGCAGCTTCGCGATATTTACAACAATGCCCCGGCCGGCGTAGCGATAAACAAAATCGCGCTAACCGGCCATTAACGCTGGATTTTAACGTCTGCTAAAATCCAGTGTTAGGCATACTTTGCATGGGAGGTGGAATGTGGGGTTACGACCACAGGGTCGTATCAGCAAGGTCATCGCTGTTTTGCAGGGAACATCGCTGGTTTTCCAGCGATGTTGGGACATTTCCCTGCTATCGCTGGAATTTTCATCGCCAATGCGCTAAGCATTGTAAATACAGCGCTAGCTTGGCGATGAATTCCAGCGATAGCCGGCGAAAGGGAAACTCGCGCTAGGCGCGGCCAGCGATAATTATCGCTGCCGCTTGTTAATATGCCCCCAAATCTACGCCCACCCTCAAAGGAATGTTGTGTGCGGCTGGGTGGCTCCCACCCCACCAGATGTGAACACCTGGCAAGAAGACATGGACTAGTGCATGTTGGCAGAGCGCCATGTACATGAACTTAGAGGTTGCCCAAAAAATGGGCCAAAATATGGCAACATTGGCAAACCTACAGATAGATGCACATCAAGATGTACACACTCTACTGGTCCGAGACGGGAAACACCATGTTGACAGGTATATAATTGTCATAATTAAATGCCTGCAATTAGATGACGGTCGCATGTAGCAAATGGAGATATGATGATATACGGTGGTTACAATATGGTGGTTTGGATTTTGATGTATGTAAAATCTAATAAAATGTTGAAAAAAACCCATCTCCTTTCACCCTCGTTTCTTATTATGAGTATTCCATTCGCATCACAAGATATGAGGGTCATCGCAGTGTGAATCCTCTTGGGATCACAAGATAATAGGGTCACTGCAGGTATGGAGTTTTTCACCCAGACACTATGCCTGTTTAAAGCATGCGAAATATCCCAGGAGAAACACAGGCAGAAATAGAGAAATACATGAACGAATTGGTGTGGAATGCTATTCTTCATTATTTTTAATTAGCAGTAATTAATCATTCCATATATTTCTTTGTCAAACAGTTATTTTTTAATTTGGTCCTGAAATACTCTTCTACCAAATATTCAAAGGCATGTTGCACTCAGATCCAGGAAGGCAAATGTAAACCCTCAAAATGGTTCTTTTGTAAGTGCCAATATTCATTTATAGCTGCTAACCAGTTTTTGGCGATGCACTTTATGCAATTCCACTGCTGATTGTCTATTGGAACAGGAAATGTACGATTTTTCAGAGTTGACGTGTATTTTCATGGTAATTTATTTAAGCAATTCATATATTTTTTAATTGCAGGCATTTCCTGGGTTTGTATGAGCATTACACTGCAGTTCTGGGACTTGTCCTAGAAGTAGGTCTCAATAAGCAACATCAAAATATTGGCATGACATTTTAAAACGGCTATTGGAGGGTTAAACAGTTCTTACAGTGCCTATTTTTAAAATATACTTTGCACTGGAATTTTGATCAACTTTCTCATGAATGTCACACATTGACCCTGTGTCCTTTCAATTTTTCTGTGAGGCTACATGTATTTTTGGATCTCTTTGAAGGCTTTTAACAAGACCTGAACTGTCCGGAGGCACAATTTTTCCAGACAAATTATACCTAATCTTGAACAATTAATAAACGTAGTGATATTTTAGCAAAAAACATTTCCTGTGAATAGTCCTTGACATGTTTAATGATGGTAGACATTTGTGGGCATCCTGTTGAGGATCATTAATTTTATGAATATAACAGTTAACATTAAAATCACACTTATGGCAGCCCTTATAACAGCGGGTGCAAAACATTTAACCACATATTGAAACACATAATCGTGCTTCCTTTTCATGATTGTCATTATCCTCAAAGCAAACACAGTGGTTACTGCTCACTCTGCATAGGGTGCTGGAACTTTCGCTCCATTTGCACTGCATAAGCAATGATGTCTCACCAAGGGCACTCACGTGAATACCTATGACGTCTGTGGAAGCAAAGATCTTCCACAACGTCCCCCTATGGTTTATCCTGAGTATCAGAAGAGGCGACTGACACCAATGACTGGCCCCGGAGGCAAGTGGAGTTGGAAGAGATAGAGAGAGAGTGGTGGTTTTGGTGTACCTGGAGCTCCTGTTGAAAGCATGACAGGTGTGTGATAATAATTTGGATCAGGACCCTTCATGTTCTAGTGGTAAGGCACACTCTTTCTGCCAGGAGAGGTACTCTGTGGCAAAAGAACACAATCACTTTAGGGAACAATACACAAATGCTTTACAATAAGTTTGAACATGCTTTTCCTGTCCCTCCTTTTGTTATTTGTGGCTTGCCTCCATAATCCCTAAACTCACTTGTGGAGACAAACATCAAGTTTACCCTTCTGCTCTTCATAAGGTAAAATTAGACTTGGGAGAATTACTGCTCTTTTTTAAAAAAAAAGTTCATTAGAGAGTTTTTTTGGGTGTGAGTCCTTGAGAAAATTTCAAACAAGGATTACAGATAAAAATCTGAGTCCACTTGGGGGTCCTTTTTCCATATTCTTTCCCTAAAACTTCCTGATTTAAATTCATACTGTAAAGGTGTCCTTGAAGAAAGGAGAAACGAAAAATGAGAGGCGACCGGATAGTGCTCTAACCTTCATTATTGTAATACCAGGATGTGCGATCTTGACCCATTTCATTATCTAATATAAAAGACCCGTTAAGTGACAGGTTTTGTGCACAGTTTGTTAGCAGAGAAATAGATAGAGGAGGAGCAAAAATGAGATTCAGATAGAAAGAAAGTGAAACACATTTACTTTTTTAATTGTAGAGGCCTGTGCTTACTTCAACTCACTGAGTTTCCACATCATATTTCACGCCTTTTGGTAGGATGGTTATAAGTCAAAAGTTATTTGCTTCTCCCATAATGTCATTTCTTGAAACCTTCTTCCTTTTTCCCGAGTGCTCTGGATGGAGCGCAACATGATTGCATCCTTCCTGCCAACTTAATCAAACCTCACATTCTTCTCCCTTATGCACTTTTACTAAATTGTGATCTTTGATTATGCCAATGATTTATGTTTTAGAAATGATAAATGAGCTTTGTTTGTTGCTTATGCTTTCTGCAGCACAGGCAAAGATACTGAGAGCTGATGTTTATTCCATTTACTTTCTGCTCAAGTATCTGAAAGGCTAGTACAATTTCATGCTTACATACCATAGACAAAGCCCTCCTGACCACAGATGAAAATGAGCCCTGCCTTTTAATAAATATAGTTGGACCTCTCAGCTGTCTTCAACACAGTTGACCATTTCACCCTTATATCCACCCTGGGATCTTGAATGGGATTCTAATACAATGTCCTTCACTGGTTCTCCTCCTACCTTTCAAACAGGTGCCACTTTTGTCACATGGGCACAAGCAGGACCCAAAAGATCCCTATCACCTGTGAAGTCCCCCAGGGTTCCACAGAGTCTCATGTCATCTTCAACATCTACATGGAGTCGCTTGGTGGTCTACCCACAGATACTGGTACCTGCTGTCTCTTCTAAAGAAAGTGAAACAGGTTTTACCAGAAAGCACTTCAGAACTGCTGTTCAAGCCCTCGTATTTGGCATCTGAATGGGTAATGCCTTGTTCCATGGCCTTCAGACTCCACACTGGCACCCCTTGAGGACATCCTACATCTGCAGCACTTCTCATCAAGGACCAGAAGAAATATGATCATATCATCTTCATCCTGATGAAACTACATTGGCTCCCTTTGCAGGCTGGTGCCATCTTCAAAACCAGCTGCATCATTTACAAAGGCATCACAACCAGCACCCCCGCTCATCTTGCAGACATGATCGCCATCTCTGGGGGTTCTTGGCACACCCGCAGCCAGGACACCATTAGACTGCCGAGTAAAAAGTGTTAAAAACAAACAACAAGGCAGCCGGCCTTTTCCATGGGCACCCACGATCTAGAACCACATCCAGTATCCATCAGGACCATGCCAGTGCTGCTCCAATTTAGAAGACCCACCTTCTTAAAGTACACTACATCATAATGAATTAACCATTCTGATTAGATTTTGGCTAAATTGAATCCCCTTCATGCTATGTTTTCTTGCGAGGAGGTTCAGACGCGACGACTTGCTACCCTGCCCTTGGGATCATGGATCGGAGCAGTCTGATCTCCATATCCTCCTCTTCTGTGGGTTTTATACGAAGGAACGAATTACATTTTTACTCCCAATTCGTAAAAAAATGAATTTTAAGCAATGCCGTCCTGCATTATACTTTTTTAAAGAAACTTTCGGAGCCATTTGTATGTTTTTCAATAGCCAGCTTTTTATTGGCATGTCTAAGGAGAAGGAAAACTATTGAGTGCAGTCTTGAACAGGCGTGAGGAGACGTATCGTGTACAGTAATAATTGCCCATTCTAAGCATTACATAATGGTAGCTTAAGATTGTTTATGGGGTAGAAGTCGCTTTGTATATGCCCTTGACACCAGAGATGAAATTGTTTTTAACCAGATTATTACTTTTAATCTAATATGTATATTAGAGGCAGTGTATGGGCCATCCCTTTGTATATGCCCTGAGATTATAGATGAAATGGCTTTCTTATTAGTTTTATTAATTTTAATACAATGTAGATAATTGTAACCAGTATTTACGAAAGGAATTTTAATGTTTTGTACATTCCTGGTGTTAAAAGCTAAAGGGAAACTGTGCTAATTGATTTGGATTTAAAGTTGTTTTTGTACTTTTATGATTTGTATTCTAAAACGGATCCAATAAAGTTTCTTTGATTGATTGATTGATTGAATTAACCATCCATAACCCGTCTACCTCTCCTATCAATCATTTGACTTTACAGTGGTCTTTAATCCTATACAATATCCACTTTCACTAATTCTAAGTATGCTTTTGGGGTGGCCTATGATTTCAGGCTCTTCTATACGTAGCAAGGGTTCATCACCTGAGAGGGAGGCTCTATTAAAAATGGGTTTTTGTTTAAAATATTTGTGTGATGCTCTTCAGTTACCGTCCAAAGTTGTTATTGTCGAATGTGCTGCACACCAATCCACTTGGAACAAAGTGTCTAATGCTTTTGCTGATCAAGCTGATCTAAAGGTTGCTTTGTTCCCAAAGTCTGAAGATACTCTATATATTCCCCAGGTTGCTTAACTCCTCATGTCCACATCCCACACTAAATGATGCTGCTGAACTGCAAGAATGTGCTCCATACAGTCACAGGAATGTATGGCTAAACCACAATTGCAAAAGAGACCCCTACGGAGCGGGGCTAGACAAACAAAAGAGATTGGAGACCCTCAGAGTACTGCTCCTAAATGTAACCTGATTATAACACAGAGTTGCCTATGTTAGCTTAGATAACATGATTTGTGCCACATGCACCCACTGCCTCAATCCGTATTTCCCTTCCATTGGCTAACGAGTGGCAAATTTGTCCATGTGCAAATAGATAACATTCAAATCCCTCAATCCTGTTCTTATGCTTATGTCTAGTGTGTATGTTCTTTGGATGTATTGAAGCCTACCCATGTGCATGAGCTGACACTATCACTGTAGCTAAGAAACTGCTCTGAGATTTCATGTCGAGTTGTGGAAGCCCCCTATGGATCAGAAACGCGTTTGGCATCAGGCCCGGAAGTGTTATATATGTTGGATATAAACAGAAGCCATTGATGTGGGCTTTGTATTTTTATCCTTATTTTGATTTAAATACCCATTTAGGTATTCTCCCTGTCATTTGGCAAGGGCCTTCCAGAAAATCTATTTTTTAAATGGGCAATTCCTCCTATCATTAAATCTCTATGGGAGAGCTGTGGCGCAGTGGCCAGAGCGGCTGACTCCAGAGCACGGGGATCATGTATCCATCCGTGGCGCCAACGGCAGCTCAGTTCAGCATCATGTGACTCTGGACAATAGCTCACTTAATCTCCCCGACGCCCATCAGCATCTTGAAACCTTAAGGGGTATATGTTTGCACTTTAAAAGTATGGATTATTGTTATTATCTATACTTGACACATTTTTTTAAATGTCTGGAAAGATTTTATTAACTACCCTTGAGGAATACACTACAACTGAGCACCAAACCCCCGTCAAGCATGCTGGGTTTTGCAGTATTATTATCTTTTCATATTATCATATTTTTCTCTCTCTACTGTATAATTTTGAAAGTAATACTGACAAGATCCTTAACTGCCTATTTTGCAGATTTTAAAGTTGTTTTCGAAACAGTGAACAGGAAGTTATTATGAGCAAAATTAGCAAAGAAAGGCATTCTTTGAGGGTTGTTCACTCTACATGTTGCTTTTAATACTAATATTTAGATCTAGGGTTACATAGGAAGGCAGGGACAGAGAAGCAATAAAATCAGTTCTAAGAATGGATTGAAGCAGGGCTGCATTCTCGAACCCCTGCTTTTTTCTCTCTTCCGATGCGAAATTTCTCTAACCTTAAGGAAAGTAAAACGAATATTCCCAAGATAAACTGGGGTCATTATAATCTATTCCTACATGGTAATAATGTAGTAGTTACTGTACTCTAATAGGACTGAAAGGTAATTGCTTGCATTAGATCCATATTGCAAACTTAAAAATCCAATATAAAAACGCGGATAATATTTAGATGATTAGATAAGGAATCATTGAAGAAGGTTTAGTCAAATAATGCCTGGGTATAACATGTGCATGTACCTAGTCAAAGGAGGACAGTTATTAAAGGACGTATACCCTCATTACAAGTGGTGCAATTTCACCTGTAACATTACCCCTGTCATCTGTAATTAAACGTGCCTTGTCTCCAGGGCTGGAATTATCCAGTCTACAAACCCTGAATACGATAATTCCGGTACTGGAGACACCGGGCCTTTCTTTAGTGCAGATGGGTATGGAGGCTGTGGGCAGCAGCACAGCCTGGCCCCTACCGGACCCTTGCAACAACATGGGTGTTGTGTTGTGGGCCTTAGACCCACATGCTGCTAAAGGACTGACGCAGACACAGTGACTGTGATTATCCAACTGGCCACGAGCACGTGCACCCGGGCCCTTTTATTGACAGGCTCACGTCACTCGTGACACCTGTGAGGGATGCGTGTGGGGGTGCAAGTGTGCCCACTCCCATAGGGGAGTGGCTGTAAACTCTATGCCTGTCGAGACACTAGAACGTGTCTCGCAAGACATAACAATGGGGTAGCAGACAATCCTCCCGCAAAACAGGCAGGAGTCTGCCTGTACCCATCTGTTCTCTATGCTGCACCCTCACCCACCACCAGCCCTCTCGTGACACGTTCTGCCTGCTCAGAGAAGGCTAACACACATGGTAAAGAGTCAGTGTTAGACCTGGCATCCTTGGCGTGGGTCTCCCTTCCATTTTTTATGATGCCTCCTATGTTACCGAACCGTTTTGCTGGCGTTAGATGCTTTGGGCACTGTGCCACTGCTATTCAGTGCCACAGTGCGAGTGCTCCCTATGATAAATTGTGTTATGTATTAGTGACTCCATGATTGGATGATTGGTTTACTTGTCAGTCCCTAGTACAGTGCACGGAGTGTGCCCAGGGCTTGTAAATCCAATGCCGCTGGTGGGCTTGCAGCACGGGTTGTGCCACCCACAGAAGCGGCTTGTAAAATATGCCTCAGGCCTGCCATTGCAGAGCCTGTGTGCAGCCTAGGGCTGCCATGTCGACTTGGTGAGTACACCCACTTACCAGTCCCTAAACCTTCCCTTTACTGCATGTTGGTCACCCCTAAAGTAGGCCCTAGGGCAGGGTGCATTGTAAGTACAAGGTAGGACATGCCCTGGTGTGTGTGGCATGTCCTAATAGTGAATTACAGCCATTTTCGTTTTTCACTATTGCAAGGCTACCTGCTCCCCATAGGCCAGAATGGGCAGACTGACTATTACACCTTATAGTCAGAACTGACCCAGGGAACATGGTAGAAAAACGAATTTAGTATGCCTGAACTCAGAATGATAAAATACATCTTTTAGTGAAGTTGGTTTTAACATTCTGTGTTTGAAAATACCACTTTTAGAAAGTGGGTATTTTCTTGCCTAAACTTCCAAGCCTGCCTCTGCCAGGTTGTGTATTCCTTGTCTGGAGATTGAGTGACAGGGGCTGGGGGTGGCTACAGGAGACAGGGTGAGTCAGCACAGGGCTGAATAGAAAGATCTGCATCCAGAGTGGAGGGAGGAGTTGCACCTGGGTCTGAATAGGGCTGTGCCTGCCTTCCACAATGCTGGCTCCACCTCCTGCCGGGCGGCTGAGCACCCTGCCCCACATTCTGAAAGGAAAGAAGGAGACAGAAAAACAAAGTGCTCCAGGACTGACCAGAACTGGTTTTGGGCTGGGCAGAGGCCTCTCTGCCTTCAGAGAACAAAGGAAAACTGTGTATAAAAAGGGGACCCAGACCCCTAGGAAATTAGATCACTTTGGGAAAACAAGAAGAAGCCTTTGCTGAGGAGCGGAACCAAGAAGGAACTGAGGAGAAGACTATCCCTAAGCTAGAGGGATCTGCCTGCAGTGGTTGCCTGACTGCCAAAGGAAGGAGAAAGGACTTTGTGTGCACTTTTATTCAACTTGTAAAGTATCTCCAAGGGCTTGAGAAAAGAGCTTGCCTCCTGCTGAAGTCTCAGGGACAACAGACTTCAACCACCAGCTCCCCAAGAATCCTTTGGAAGTGCCTGCTGCTGTTTTGGGCCTTCTGAAGGGACTGCGTGTCGCAAGGAGCTGGAAGCGCGACTCAAGAGGAAGAAGCGTGTCGCCGTCGCTGCTGCTGCCGTCGCAACTCCGAAGGAGGGTGTCGCCGCTGTAGCTGTCGTATTGCACCGCATCGAGAGAAGCGTCCCGCAACGAAGAGGAAGCGTGTCGCCGTCGCTGCTGCTGCCGTCGCAACTCCGAAGGAGGGTGTCGCCGCTGTAGCTGTCGCATTGCACCGCATCAAGAGAAGCGCCTCGCATCCACGGAGAAGCGTGCCGCCGTCGGAGCTGCTGCCGTCGCATCACGAAACAAGGGTGTCGCCGCTGCAGTTGTCGCATCGAGCGGAAGCGTCTCGCAACGTCGGAGAAGAGGGTCGCCGCCAAAGCCGCTGTCGTCGCATCGCTGAACAAGGGTGTCGCCGCTGTAGCTGACGCATCGAGTCGAGACTTCTCGCAACCTCGGAGAAGCGTGCCGCATCAGGAAGAACTTGACGTCTTTATTTCTTTGCACCAGAACTTTGTCGCATTTCCATCGCTGCAACATTGCTTGTTGTGGAAGCGTCCCGCATCGTAAGGTACATTGACTTAAAGTGTCGCATCTTAAGAACTGAACTGAACTAAGCTAAAACTACCATTTTTAAGTACAGTATTGTGGATTTTTGTCGTTATGGTCTTGTGTTAAAACTATATAAAGAATACTTATTTTTGATATAAACCTTGTGTGGTGTCCATCTGTAGTGTGTCCCTAGATTACTGTATGTGTTCACAAATGCTTTACACACTGCCTCTGAGATAAGCCTGTCTGCTCGTGCCAAGCTACCAAGGGGGTGAGCAGGGGTTATTTTAGGAGTGTACCCCCTTTACCCTGACTAGAGGCGAGGGTCCCTATTTGTCACAAGTACCTACCTGTGCCAACTAGAGACCCCCAATTCTAACATTGGTGGTCAGCGGTGAGGATTCTGGACTTGCATTTGTGACTCATATACAGTGATTGGTGAACACTACTAGTGAGTGCAGACCAAAACGCGACCACATACTGTTGGTAGATTTGTTTTTCTAGGACGTTCCATTTTTGCCAAGTTTAACCATCATGGAAGACACAGCATCCATAGCATCTGTTGGTTCTGAGTGGGAAGAGGAGAAACTGGAATGCTACAAAGTGAGGCAGCTTAAGCACTTCTGCAAAAAGTTTAATGTTGCAATTACCGGGCTCACCAGGAGGGAGGAGTTCTACAAGGCGCTAAGGGCCTGGGTAGAAGCAAGGAAAACCCCTGAGATTGAGGAAGGGGAGAATAATGCAGATGTGCAGCTGGAAGGGCCAGTGGGTCCAGGGGAAAGGAAAGCACCTTCCCTAATAGGTAGCAGTGTTTCTGCCAAAGGCCTGTCCCCAGGAGAGCTGGAGGACAGGGAGAGAAATAGGATGCATGAGTTAGAGCTGGCCAAAATGAATGGGCAATTGGAAATTAAGAAACTGGCCCTAGAAGAAAAGAAAATGCAGCTTGAGCATGATAGAAGTTTGAGGGAGTTGGATTTGAAAGCTAGGAGCTTAGAAATTACTCCCTCTGGTGGCAGCACACCGTCAATACCTGTGGAATCTAGAGTATATATTCCTAAAGATGTGGTCAGGGAGTTTTTTAAAAATGATGACATTGGGCAGTGGTTCAAGGCCTATGAGGTAGCCATGTCTTCCCACCGGGTCCCTGAGAAGGATTGGGGAGCGGGGTTGTGGGGACGGTTCCTTAGTGAGGGGCGGGACACACTGCTAGATTTGCCTTCTGATGTCCATAATTCATATCGCCACATGAAGGATGCTTTAATGTCTAGGTATGGTTTAACTCCTGAATTGTATAGGCAGAGGTTCAGGGGTTGCACAAAGATAGAGAACAGTACCTGGGTTGAATATGTCACTTTTTTCTGCAGAGCATTGGATGGTTGGGTGAAGGGTAGCAAAGTTGATGATTTTCAGGGGCTCCTTGATTTGATTGCATGGGAGCACTTGTCAAGTAACTGTTTTCCAGAGCTACGCCAGCACCTGATAGATAGCAAGCTGACTATCCCTAGGAAGCTTGCTGAGGAGGCGGACCGCTGGGTCAGTACCAGGGTCCACAAGGGTCACGTGGGAGACTCAGCCAAGGGTGGGCAGGGTCCCCAGCAGAAGAGTGGGGGGGACAAGGGTAAACAGAGGGAGTTCCAGAGAAGGCCCCAAAGTAGTCCCCAAGGGAACCAAGGGAAAGGTTCCCAGCCTCCCCCAGAAACCCACAGGGGCCCCGACAGGTCCACCTGTTCAAAGGGGACCCCTGAGATGCTACAAATGTGGGGACCTGGGTCACATAGCGAGTGATCCCAAGTGCCGCCAGTTTGGAAAAACCGCACCCCCTGGTGCAGCCCCCCGGCAGATGGCTAGTGTAGCCCTGGGGGAGGAGATGGATGCCCCAGAGGGGTGGGGCCCCGCACAGATGTCCCTTGTCTCATTAGGAGACTGTGAGATGGTCCCCAAGACCCAGCTGCCTGATAACACTAAGAAATACAGGCAGTGGGTGACCATCAATGGCCATAGGGTGGAGGCTCTTAGAGATACAGGAGCCAGTGTGACAGCTGTCAAGTGTCACCTGGTGTCTCAAGAGCAGGTTGTCCCCCATGCATTCTATCCAGTTGTTGCCGCTGACAACACAGAGAGTCACTGCAAAGTGGCTCAGGTTCCCTTTGAGTGGGGGGGTCTCTGGTACTCTTCAGGTAGCTGTGAGGCCCGCCATGCCTGTTGACTGTTTGTTAGGGAATGACTTGGAGAGCTCACCTTGGGCGAAGGTGGAGCGAAGTGCTCATCTAGAGATGTTGGGTTTGCCTGACTGGGCGTGTGTGACCACCCGGTCCATGGCAGCAAGTAAAGGTGCTCAAGAGGACCTGGAGCCTGAGAGGGAGGCCCAGGTACCTGCCGTCACGAGAAGAGGCAGGGGGCGCGGGACACCGGCCCCCGAAGTTCCCACGGTCCAGGAGGAGGCAGACCCTGAGGGGGATGCCCTGGAGCCTACAGGGGAACAGGTAGCTGAACTGGGGGACCTGCCTGAGCTGACCCATTGGCAGCAAGAAGGAGGACCCTCCAGGGAAGAATTCTGCAAGGAGCAGAAAGAATGCCCTTCTCTGGTGGGTCTGCGGCAACAGGCTGCAGACCAGGCAACAGGTGATCAGTCTGGGTCACATTGGGTCTATTGGGAGAATGATCTCCTGTATACTGAGCCTAAGGTTGCTGAGCCTGGGTCAGCCCGTGTGCTGGTGGTACCCCAGTGCTTCAGAGCCTTCCTACTGGGGCTGGCTCATGATGTTCCATTGGCAGGACATTTGGGGCAGGACAAGACCTTTGAGAGGCTTGTCACCCACTTTTATTGGCCCCAAATGCGCAGGAGTTCAGACACTCACTGCAGGACATGTCAGACTTGCCAGGCAAGTGGAAAGAGTGGGAGGAAGCGCAAGGCTCCTCTCCAGCCATTCCCTGTAGTCAGCACCCCCTTTGAACGGGTGGGTATTGACATTGTGGGGCCACTGGACCCCAAGACAGCCATGGGCAACAGGTTCATCCTGGTCTTGGTGGACCATGCCACCCGGTACCCGGAAGCCATACCTCTGAGGACAGTGACGGCCCCCGTGGTGGGACGAGCACTGATGGGAATTTTCTCCCGAGTGGGATTCCCTAGCGAGGTAGTGTCTGACCGGGGGACCAACTTCATTTCCAAGTATATGAAGTCCCTGTGGCAGGAGTGTGGGGTAACCTACAAGTTTACCACTCCTTACCACCCCCAAGGAAATGGATTGGTTGAAAGGTTCAACCGAACCCTCAAAGGCATGATTATGGGTCTTGAGGAACCTATGAGGCGTAAGTGGGACGTCCTCTTACCATGCCTGCTCTTTGCTTACCGTGAGGTGCCACAGAAATCTCTAGGGTTCAGTCCCTTTGAGCTTCTCTATGGGCACCCAGTAAGAGGACCTCTAAGTTTGGTCAAAGAAGGCTGGGAGCAATCTCCCAGGAAACCTCCCCAGGATGTATACAGTTACATGCTGGCCTTTAGGAACCAAACTAGGCGTTTCAGGCAACTCGCTGAGGCGAATCTGGAAGCCAGCCAGGAGGAGATGAAGCGGTGGTACGACCAGAATGCCACTCTGGTAGAGCTTCAGCCTGGTCAGAAAGTGTGGGTCATGGCCCCAGTGGAGCCCTGCGCGCTCCAGGATAAGTGGACCGGACCCTTTGAGGTTGTCGAGCGCAAAAGTCCGGTTACCTACTTGGTGGACTTGCGGTCTCCCAGGAACCCCTTGAGGGTCCTGCATGTCAACCGCCTGAAGCCCCACTTGGAGAGGTCCCAAGTGGGCATGCTCTTAGCGACAGATGCTGGGATGGAGGAGGAGACTGAGCCTCTTCCTGACCTCCTGTCAGCAACAGAGCAAGATGGGTCAGTGGATGGTGTCAACCTCTCTTCCACCCTGACCCCTGAGCAACAGAATGACTGCCGCCAGTTGCTGGGACAGTTTTCTGATCTGTTCTCCCTGGTTCCCGGTGTCACAGATTGGTGCATCCATGATGTGGACACTGGGGACAGTATGCCTGTGAAGCACAAATCTTACAGGGTGACTGACAGGGTGAGAGCTTGCATCAAGGAGGAGGTCTCCAAAATGCTTGCGTTAGGGGTGATTGAGTCCTCTAACAGTCCTTGGGCCAGCCCAGTGGTCTTGGTCCCAAAGGCTGCCGCACCGGGTGCCACACCAGAACTCCGGTTCTGTGTGGACTACCGAGGACTCAATTCAGTCACCAGGACTGACGCGCACCCCATCCCCAGAGCTGATGAGCTCATAGATCGGCTAGGGGCTGCACGGTACCTCAGCACGTTTGACTTAACGTCTGGGTACTGGCAGATCGCCTTGACTGATGGGGCAAGAGAGAGGTCAGCATTCTCCACACCAGATGGGCACTACCAGTTCCGGGTGATGCCCTTTGGGATGAAGAATGCCCCTGCCACCTTCCAGAGGTTGGTCAACCAGGTGTTGGCTGGACTGGACTCGTTCAGTGCCGCCTACCTGGATGACATCGCGGTGTTCAGCGCCAGTTGGGAAGAACACCTGCGCCACCTCTGGGAAGTGTTGATGGCGCTGCGGAGGGCAGGCCTCACGATCAAGGCGAGTAAGTGCCAGATCGGGCAGGGTTCCGTGGTGTACTTGGGACACCAAGTGGGGAGCGGCCAGGTGGCGCCCCTACAACCCAAAATTGAAACCATCCTGAATTGGGAACCCCCAAAACCCAGACAGAGGTGAGGGCCTTCTTAGGACTCACGGGTTACTACAGGAGGTTTGTCAAGGGGTATGGCAGCATTGTTGCGCCCCTGACAGAGCTGACTTCCAAGAAGCAGCCCAGGAAAGTGATTTGGACTGACACCTGTCAGAAGGCTTTTGAGGCCCTGAAAACTGCCATGTGCACGGCGCCCGTGCTCCTGGCCCCCAACTTCTCCAAAGAGTTCGTAGTACAAACAGACGCTTCAGAGCATGGTGTGGGGGCTGTTCTGTCACAGATGAATGAGGAGGGCCTAGATCAACCCGTAGCCTTCATCAGTAGGAGGTTACTACCACGGGAACAGAGGTGGAGTGCTATTGAGCGTGAGGCATTTGCTGTGGTCTGGGCACTGAAGAAGCTGAGACCATACCTGTTTGGGACTCACTTCCGGGTTCAGACAGACCACAGGCCCCTCAGATGGTTGATGCAGATGAGGGGTGAGAATCCAAAGCTGTTGAGGTGGTCCATTTCCCTACAGGGGATGGATTTCACGGTGGAACACCGCCCTGGTACAGAACACGCCAATGCTGATGGTCTGTCAAGATTTTTCCGCCTTAGTGAAGAGAGCTCCCCTGAGGTAGGGTAGTTCTCCCCACATTTCAGCTGGAGGGGACACGTGTTAGACCTGGCATCCTTGTCGTGGGTCTCCCTTCCATTTTTTATGATGCCTCCTATGTTACCGAACCGTTTTGCTGGCGTTAGATGCTTTGGGCACTGTGCCACTGCTATTCAGTGCCACAGTGCGAGTGCTCCCTATGATAAATTGTGTTATGTATTAGTGACTCCATGATTGGATGATTGGTTTACTTGTCAGTCCCTAGTACAGTGCACGGAGTGTGCCCAGGGCTTGTAAATCCAATGCCGCTGGTGGGCTTGCAGCACGGGTTGTGCCACCCACAGAAGCGGCTTGTAAAATATGCCTCAGGCCTGCCATTGCAGAGCCTGTGTGCAGCCTAGGGCTGCCATGTCGACTTGGTGAGTACACCCACTTACCAGTCCCTAAACCTTCCCTTTACTGCATGTTGGTCACCCCTAAAGTAGGCCCTAGGGCAGGGTGCATTGTAAGTACAAGGTAGGACATGCCCTGGTGTGTGTGGCATGTCCTAATAGTGAATT
Organism: Calotriton arnoldi; assembly: GCA_963921515.1. NCBI lineage: Eukaryota > Metazoa > Chordata > Amphibia > Caudata > Salamandridae > Calotriton > Calotriton arnoldi. The sequence continues at coordinate 104,793 of CAWUFW010010772.1, read as the reverse complement.
ACAGCCATTTTCGTTTTTCACTATTGCAAGGCTACCTGCTCCCCATAGGCCAGAATGGGCAGACTGACTATTACACCTTATAGTCAGAACTGACCCAGGGAACATGGTAGAAAAACGAATTTAGTATGCCTGAACTCAGAATGATAAAATACATCTTTTAGTGAAGTTGGTTTTAACATTCTGTGTTTGAAAATACCACTTTTAGAAAGTGGGTATTTTCTTGCCTAAACTTCCAAGCCTGCCTCTGCCAGGTTGTGTATTCCTTGTCTGGAGATTGAGTGACAGGGGCTGGGGGTGGCTACAGGAGACAGGGTGAGTCAGCACAGGGCTGAATAGAAAGATCTGCATCCAGAGTGGAGGGAGGAGTTGCACCTGGGTCTGAATAGGGCTGTGCCTGCCTTCCACAATGCTGGCTCCACCTCCTGCCGGGCGGCTGAGCACCCTGCCCCACATTCTGAAAGGAAAGAAGGAGACAGAAAAACAAAGTGCTCCAGGACTGACCAGAACTGGTTTTGGGCTGGGCAGAGGCCTCTCTGCCTTCAGAGAACAAAGGAAAACTGTGTATAAAAAGGGGACCCAGACCCCTAGGAAATTAGATCACTTTGGGAAAACAAGAAGAAGCCTTTGCTGAGGAGCGGAACCAAGAAGGAACTGAGGAGAAGACTATCCCTAAGCTAGAGGGATCTGCCTGCAGTGGTTGCCTGACTGCCAAAGGAAGGAGAAAGGACTTTGTGTGCACTTTTATTCAACTTGTAAAGTATCTCCAAGGGCTTGAGAAAAGAGCTTGCCTCCTGCTGAAGTCTCAGGGACAACAGACTTCAACCACCAGCTCCCCAAGAATCCTTTGGAAGTGCCTGCTGCTGTTTTGGGCCTTCTGAAGGGACTGCGTGTCGCAAGGAGCTGGAAGCGCGACTCAAGAGGAAGAAGCGTGTCGCCGTCGCTGCTGCTGCCGTCGCAACTCCGAAGGAGGGTGTCGCCGCTGTAGCTGTCGTATTGCACCGCATCGAGAGAAGCGTCCCGCAACGAAGAGGAAGCGTGTCGCCGTCGCTGCTGCTGCCGTCGCAACTCCGAAGGAGGGTGTCGCCGCTGTAGCTGTCGCATTGCACCGCATCAAGAGAAGCGCCTCGCATCCACGGAGAAGCGTGCCGCCGTCGGAGCTGCTGCCGTCGCATCACGAAACAAGGGTGTCGCCGCTGCAGTTGTCGCATCGAGCGGAAGCGTCTCGCAACGTCGGAGAAGAGGGTCGCCGCCAAAGCCGCTGTCGTCGCATCGCTGAACAAGGGTGTCGCCGCTGTAGCTGACGCATCGAGTCGAGACTTCTCGCAACCTCGGAGAAGCGTGCCGCATCAGGAAGAACTTGACGTCTTTATTTCTTTGCACCAGAACTTTGTCGCATTTCCATCGCTGCAACATTGCTTGTTGTGGAAGCGTCCCGCATCGTAAGGTACATTGACTTAAAGTGTCGCATCTTAAGAACTGAACTGAACTAAGCTAAAACTACCATTTTTAAGTACAGTATTGTGGATTTTTGTCGTTATGGTCTTGTGTTAAAACTATATAAAGAATACTTATTTTTGATATAAACCTTGTGTGGTGTCCATCTGTAGTGTGTCCCTAGATTACTGTATGTGTTCACAAATGCTTTACACACTGCCTCTGAGATAAGCCTGTCTGCTCGTGCCAAGCTACCAAGGGGGTGAGCAGGGGTTATTTTAGGAGTGTACCCCTTTACCCTGACTAGAGGCGAGGGTCCCTATTTGTCACAAGTACCTACCTGTGCCAACTAGAGACCCCCAATTCTAACATTGGTGGTCAGCGGTGAGGATTCTGGACTTGCATTTGTGACTCATATACAGTGATTGGTGAACACTACTAGTGAGTGCAGACCAAAACGCGACCACATACTGTTGGTAGATTTGTTTTTCTAGGACGTTCCATTTTTGCCAAGTTTAACCATCATGGAAGACACAGCATCCATAGCATCTGTTGGTTCTGAGTGGGAAGAGGAGAAACTGGAATGCTACAAAGTGAGGCAGCTTAAGCACTTCTGCAAAAAGTTTAATGTTGCAATTACCGGGCTCACCAGGAGGGAGGAGTTCTACAAGGCGCTAAGGGCCTGGGTAGAAGCAAGGAAAACCCCTGAGATTGAGGAAGGGGAGAATAATGCAGATGTGCAGCTGGAAGGGCCAGTGGGTCCAGGGGAAAGGAAAGCACCTTCCCTAATAGGTAGCAGTGTTTCTGCCAAAGGCCTGTCCCCAGGAGAGCTGGAGGACAGGGAGAGAAATAGGATGCATGAGTTAGAGCTGGCCAAAATGAATGGGCAATTGGAAATTAAGAAACTGGCCCTAGAAGAAAAGAAAATGCAGCTTGAGCATGATAGAAGTTTGAGGGAGTTGGATTTGAAAGCTAGGAGCTTAGAAATTACTCCCTCTGGTGGCAGCACACCGTCAATACCTGTGGAATCTAGAGTATATATTCCTAAAGATGTGGTCAGGGAGTTTTTTAAAAATGATGACATTGGGCAGTGGTTCAAGGCCTATGAGGTAGCCATGTCTTCCCACCGGGTCCCTGAGAAGGATTGGGGAGCGGGGTTGTGGGGACGGTTCCTTAGTGAGGGGCGGGACACACTGCTAGATTTGCCTTCTGATGTCCATAATTCATATCGCCACATGAAGGATGCTTTAATGTCTAGGTATGGTTTAACTCCTGAATTGTATAGGCAGAGGTTCAGGGGTTGCACAAAGATAGAGAACAGTACCTGGGTTGAATATGTCACTTTTTTCTGCAGAGCATTGGATGGTTGGGTGAAGGGTAGCAAAGTTGATGATTTTCAGGGGCTCCTTGATTTGATTGCATGGGAGCACTTGTCAAGTAACTGTTTTCCAGAGCTACGCCAGCACCTGATAGATAGCAAGCTGACTATCCCTAGGAAGCTTGCTGAGGAGGCGGACCGCTGGGTCAGTACCAGGGTCCACAAGGGTCACGTGGGAGACTCAGCCAAGGGTGGGCAGGGTCCCCAGCAGAAGAGTGGGGGGGACAAGGGTAAACAGAGGGAGTTCCAGAGAAGGCCCCAAAGTAGTCCCCAAGGGAACCAAGGGAAAGGTTCCCAGCCTCCCCCAGAAACCCACAGGGGCCCCGACAGGTCCACCTGTTCAAAGGGGACCCCTGAGATGCTACAAATGTGGGGACCTGGGTCACATAGCGAGTGATCCCAAGTGCCGCCAGTTTGGAAAAACCGCACCCCCTGGTGCAGCCCCCCGGCAGATGGCTAGTGTAGCCCTGGGGGAGGAGATGGATGCCCCAGAGGGGTGGGGCCCCGCACAGATGTCCCTTGTCTCATTAGGAGACTGTGAGATGGTCCCCAAGACCCAGCTGCCTGATAACACTAAGAAATACAGGCAGTGGGTGACCATCAATGGCCATAGGGTGGAGGCTCTTAGAGATACAGGAGCCAGTGTGACAGCTGTCAAGTGTCACCTGGTGTCTCAAGAGCAGGTTGTCCCCCATGCATTCTATCCAGTTGTTGCCGCTGACAACACAGAGAGTCACTGCAAAGTGGCTCAGGTTCCCTTTGAGTGGGGGGTCTCTGGTACTCTTCAGGTAGCTGTGAGGCCCGCCATGCCTGTTGACTGTTTGTTAGGGAATGACTTGGAGAGCTCACCTTGGGCGAAGGTGGAGCGAAGTGCTCATCTAGAGATGTTGGGTTTGCCTGACTGGGCGTGTGTGACCACCCGGTCCATGGCAGCAAGTAAAGGTGCTCAAGAGGACCTGGAGCCTGAGAGGGAGGCCCAGGTACCTGCCGTCACGAGAAGAGGCAGGGGGCGCGGGACACCGGCCCCCGAAGTTCCCACGGTCCAGGAGGAGGCAGACCCTGAGGGGGATGCCCTGGAGCCTACAGGGGAACAGGTAGCTGAACTGGGGGACCTGCCTGAGCTGACCCATTGGCAGCAAGAAGGAGGACCCTCCAGGGAAGAATTCTGCAAGGAGCAGAAAGAATGCCCTTCTCTGGTGGGTCTGCGGCAACAGGCTGCAGACCAGGCAACAGGTGATCAGTCTGGGTCACATTGGGTCTATTGGGAGAATGATCTCCTGTATACTGAGCCTAAGGTTGCTGAGCCTGGGTCAGCCCGTGTGCTGGTGGTACCCCAGTGCTTCAGAGCCTTCCTACTGGGGCTGGCTCATGATGTTCCATTGGCAGGACATTTGGGGCAGGACAAGACCTTTGAGAGGCTTGTCACCCACTTTTATTGGCCCCAAATGCGCAGGAGTTCAGACACTCACTGCAGGACATGTCAGACTTGCCAGGCAAGTGGAAAGAGTGGGAGGAAGCGCAAGGCTCCTCTCCAGCCATTCCCTGTAGTCAGCACCCCCTTTGAACGGGTGGGTATTGACATTGTGGGGCCACTGGACCCCAAGACAGCCATGGGCAACAGGTTCATCCTGGTCTTGGTGGACCATGCCACCCGGTACCCGGAAGACATACCTCTGAGGACAGTGACGGCCCCCGTGGTGGGACGAGCACTGATGGGAATTTTCTCCCGAGTGGGATTCCCTAGCGAGGTAGTGTCTGACCGGGGGACCAACTTCATTTCCAAGTATATGAAGTCCCTGTGGCAGGAGTGTGGGGTAACCTACAAGTTTACCACTCCTTACCACCCCCAAGGAAATGGATTGGTTGAAAGGTTCAACCGAACCCTCAAAGGCATGATTATGGGTCTTGAGGAACCTATGAGGCGTAAGTGGGACGTCCTCTTACCATGCCTGCTCTTTGCTTACCGTGAGGTGCCACAGAAATCTCTAGGGTTCAGTCCCTTTGAGCTTCTCTATGGGCACCCAGTAAGAGGACCTCTAAGTTTGGTCAAAGAAGGCTGGGAGCAATCTCCCAGGAAACCTCCCCAGGATGTATACAGTTACATGCTGGCCTTTAGGAACCAAACTAGGCGTTTCAGGCAACTCGCTGAGGCGAATCTGGAAGCCAGCCAGGAGGAGATGAAGCGGTGGTACGACCAGAATGCCACTCTGGTAGAGCTTCAGCCTGGTCAGAAAGTGTGGGTCATGGCCCCAGTGGAGCCCTGCGCGCTCCAGGATAAGTGGACCGGACCCTTTGAGGTTGTCGAGCGCAAAAGTCCGGTTACCTACTTGGTGGACTTGCGGTCTCCCAGGAACCCCTTGAGGGTCCTGCATGTCAACCGCCTGAAGCCCCACTTGGAGAGGTCCCAAGTGGGCATGCTCTTAGCGACAGATGCTGGGATGGAGGAGGAGACTGAGCCTCTTCCTGACCTCCTGTCAGCAACAGAGCAAGATGGGTCAGTGGATGGTGTCAACCTCTCTTCCACCCTGACCCCTGAGCAACAGAATGACTGCCGCCAGTTGCTGGGACAGTTTTCTGATCTGTTCTCCCTGGTTCCCGGTGTCACAGATTGGTGCATCCATGATGTGGACACTGGGGACAGTATGCCTGTGAAGCACAAATCTTACAGGGTGACTGACAGGGTGAGAGCTTGCATCAAGGAGGAGGTCTCCAAAATGCTTGCGTTAGGGGTGATTGAGTCCTCTAACAGTCCTTGGGCCAGCCCAGTGGTCTTGGTCCCAAAGGCTGCCGCACTCGGGTGCCACACCAGAACTCCGGTTCTGTGTGGACTACCGAGGACTCAATTCAGTCACCAGGACTGACGCGCACCCCATCCCCAGAGCTGATGAGCTCATAGATCGGCTAGGGGCTGCACGGTACCTCAGCACGTTTGACTTAACGTCTGGGTACTGGCAGATCGCCTTGACTGATGGGGCAAGAGAGAGGTCAGCATTCTCCACACCAGATGGGCACTACCAGTTCCGGGTGATGCCCTTTGGGATGAAGAATGCCCCTGCCACCTTCCAGAGGTTGGTCAACCAGGTGTTGGCTGGACTGGACTCGTTCAGTGCCGCCTACCTGGATGACATCGCGGTGTTCAGCGCCAGTTGGGAAGAACACCTGCGCCACCTCTGGGAAGTGTTGATGGCGCTGCGGAGGGCAGGCCTCACGATCAAGGCGAGTAAGTGCCAGATCGGGCAGGGTTCCGTGGTGTACTTGGGACACCAAGTGGGGAGCGGCCAGGTGGCGCCCCTACAACCCAAAATTGAAACCATCCTGAATTGGGAACCCCCAAAACCCAGACAGAGGTGAGGGCCTTCTTAGGACTCACGGGTTACTACAGGAGGTTTGTCAAGGGGTATGGCAGCATTGTTGCGCCCCTGACAGAGCTGACTTCCAAGAAGCAGCCCAGGAAAGTGATTTGGACTGACACCTGTCAGAAGGCTTTTGAGGCCCTGAAAACTGCCATGTGCACGGCGCCCGTGCTCCTGGCCCCCAACTTCTCCAAAGAGTTCGTAGTACAAACAGACGCTTCAGAGCATGGTGTGGGGGCTGTTCTGTCACAGATGAATGAGGAGGGCCTAGATCAACCCGTAGCCTTCATCAGTAGGAGGTTACTACCACGGGAACAGAGGTGGAGTGCTATTGAGCGTGAGGCATTTGCTGTGGTCTGGGCACTGAAGAAGCTGAGACCATACCTGTTTGGGACTCACTTCCGGGTTCAGACAGACCACAGGCCCCTCAGATGGTTGATGCAGATGAGGGGTGAGAATCCAAAGCTGTTGAGGTGGTCCATTTCCCTACAGGGGATGGATTTCACGGTGGAACACCGCCCTGGTACAGAACACGCCAATGCTGATGGTCTGTCAAGATTTTTCCGCCTTAGTGAAGAGAGCTCCCCTGAGGTAGGGTAGTTCTCCCCACATTTCAGCTGGAGGGGACACGTGTTAGACCTGGCATCCTTGTCGTGGGTCTCCCTTCCATTTTTTATGATGCCTCCTATGTTACCGAACCGTTTTGCTGGCGTTAGATGCTTTGGGCACTGTGCCACTGCTATTCAGTGCCACAGTGCGAGTGCTCCCTATGATAAATTGTGTTATGTATTAGTGACTCCATGATTGGATGATTGGTTTACTTGTCAGTCCCTAGTACAGTGCACGGAGTGTGCCCAGGGCTTGTAAATCCAATGCCGCTGGTGGGCTTGCAGCACGGGTTGTGCCACCCACAGAAGCGGCTTGTAAAATATGCCTCAGGCCTGCCATTGCAGAGCCTGTGTGCAGCCTAGGGCTGCCATGTCGACTTGGTGAGTACACCCACTTACCAGTCCCTAAACCTTCCCTTTACTGCATGTTGGTCACCCCTAAAGTAGGCCCTAGGGCAGGGTGCATTGTAAGTACAAGGTAGGACATGCCCTGGTGTGTGTGGCATGTCCTAATAGTGAATTACAGCCATTTTCGTTTTTCACTATTGCAAGGCTACCTGCTCCCCATAGGCCAGAATGGGCAGACTGACTATTACACCTTATAGTCAGAACTGACCCAGGGAACATGGTAGAAAAACGAATTTAGTATGCCTGAACTCAGAATGATAAAATACATCTTTTAGTGAAGTTGGTTTTAACATTCTGTGTTTGAAAATACCACTTTTAGAAAGTGGGTATTTTCTTGCCTAAACTTCCAAGCCTGCCTCTGCCAGGTTGTGTATTCCTTGTCTGGAGATTGAGTGACAGGGGCTGGGGGTGGCTACAGGAGACAGGGTGAGTCAGCACAGGGCTGAATAGAAAGATCTGCATCCAGAGTGGAGGGAGGAGTTGCACCTGGGTCTGAATAGGGCTGTGCCTGCCTTCCACAATGCTGGCTCCACCTCCTGCCGGGCGGCTGAGCACCCTGCCCCACATTCTGAAAGGAAAGAAGGAGACAGAAAAACAAAGTGCTCCAGGACTGACCAGAACTGGTTTTGGGCTGGGCAGAGGCCTCTCTGCCTTCAGAGAACAAAGGAAAACTGTGTATAAAAAGGGGACCCAGACCCCTAGGAAATTAGATCACTTTGGGAAAACAAGAAGAAGCCTTTGCTGAGGAGCGGAACCAAGAAGGAACTGAGGAGAAGACTATCCCTAAGCTAGAGGGATCTGCCTGCAGTGGTTGCCTGACTGCCAAAGGAAGGAGAAAGGACTTTGTGTGCACTTTTATTCAACTTGTAAAGTATCTCCAAGGGCTTGAGAAAAGAGCTTGCCTCCTGCTGAAGTCTCAGGGACAACAGACTTCAACCACCAGCTCCCCAAGAATCCTTTGGAAGTGCCTGCTGCTGTTTTGGGCCTTCTGAAGGGACTGCCTGTCGCAAGGAGCTGGAAGCGCGACTCAAGAGGAAGAAGCGTGTCGCCGTCGCTGCTGCTGCCGTCGCAACTCCGAAGGAGGGTGTCGCCGCTGTAGCTGTCGTATTGCACCGCATCGAGAGAAGCGTCCCGCAACGAAGAGGAAGCGTGTCGCCGTCGCTGCTGCTGCCGTCGCAACTCCGAAGGAGGGTGTCGACGCTGTAGCTGTCGCATTGCACCGCATCAAGAGAAGCGCCTCGCATCCACGGAGAAGCGTGCCGCCGTCGGAGCTGCTGCCGTCGCATCACGAAACAAGGGTGTCGCCGCTGCAGTTGTCGCATCGAGCGGAAGCGTCTCGCAACGTCGGAGAAGAGGGTCGCCGCCAAAGCCGCTGTCGTCGCATCGCTGAACAAGGGTGTCGCCGCTGTAGCTGACGCATCGAGTCGAGACTTCTCGCAACCTCGGAGAAGCGTGCCGCATCAGGAAGAACTTGACGTCTTTATTTCTTTGCACCAGAACTTTGTCGCATTTCCATCGCTGCAACATTGCTTGTTGTGGAAGCGTCCCGCATCGTAAGGTACATTGACTTAAAGTGTCGCATCTTAAGAACTGAACTGAACTAAGCTAAAACTACCATTTTTAAGTACAGTATTGTGGATTTTTGTCGTTATGGTCTTGTGTTAAAACTATATAAAGAATACTTATTTTTGATATAAACCTTGTGTGGTGTCCATCTGTAGTGTGTCCCTAGATTACTGTATGTGTTCACAAATGCTTTACACACTGCCTCTGAGATAAGCCTGTCTGCTCGTGCCAAGCTACCAAGGGGTGAGCAGGGGTTATTTTAGGAGTGTACCCCCTTTACCCTGACTAGAGGCGAGGGTCCCTATTTGTCACAAGTACCTACCTGTGCCAACTAGAGACCCCCAATTCTAACAGTCAGTATTTCTGTATCTGTGCATTTATTTCACATTTCGGGGACACAATTCAGAATATCTGGAATATGGTACATGGGGTATCCACTGTAATCAGAGATTTCGGTCCCATCTGCTTCTGCACCAAATTCCGGCCAACTCGTTATGAAGGCCTCAGATCAGCTGATTTTATCTAAAATGTGGGGGCTTCTCATTTAACCCAATGTTTAAAGCATAGTGGGCAAAGATTGTGTTATTGATTGGTTAGCAGACACTAGGTCTAATTTTGAAAAACCCTTGGAGTGCATTCTTTCTCTCTCCAGCATTTGGATTTGAGGTTTCACATCTAGAGCTGAGCTTAATCACGCTTAGAAAGTTACTTTCTAATAATCTCTCCAACACAACAGAGCTCCAAATCCGTTGCTGTCGAATGTTTTAAAGTTTATTAAGTGAAGTTCAGTTAGCAAAGGCTTTAACAAGTGTCAAATTTTTATGCTCAATATGGTTTGGAAGTTTACCAGGAAAAAGTAAAAAGAGCTAACTTTACATTTTGTAAAAAGGATGTCACATGAAAAGGTAATTAAGCTCTCATTTAGCGCCCGGACACTCTTGCTGAGTAGCCATGCGCTCTATAAATGTGTTTCATTCATTCATTCATTTATGCCAGAGAAAAATATATTACAAGTAAATTATCTTTGAAACACTTATTCAGAAGTAAAAATGCATTTGGAATTGCCAATTAATTTTACTGTGTACCTAGCCATATTTAACATAGACATAATTTGTGTTTTCATTTTTTGTTTGATCTGTTTATTAGATATAGGTTGTACATGTTACAAGCATACACAATACCTACAGAACCAGAAGCCATATTCAGGAATCAAATTATGTGAGGCTGTACACCTGTATGTAGGCAGATAGCATTTACATAATCCAGATCTATACCTCATGATATCTTACAATAATTTGTGTTTTCATTTGGGTAAATGGATCAATAGACACAAATTGACACATGGTCCTATTTTCCCAATTTGCCAGTGTCTATGGAAAGGCACAGATGTTATCACACACATGCTATTGTTATGCTGTGATTTTTACATGAGAAATACATTTTTAAAGCCAGTGTTCATTAAATCTGGACTAGTTTCTTTTCCAGAGCTGTTTGCCTACTTATTTTCACTTGTGTCAGGAAAGGTTTTGATCTTGCTAGCTTTGTATTTCAATGAATTAATGAAAAATAAATACTTTTAAATGCATTGTTTTATGATTTTACTATAATATTATTTTTTATAAGTACTAACATTTTAAATATTGTTATTTTAAAACACTTTTTTATTGTAACTACTTTGTAATATGATTGTTTGTCACTTACATGACGCTTGATAGAATCTCTGCCACTGCTTGCTTCCCAGCCTGGTTAGTCTGGTCTTCACAGACTTAGGGGCCGATTCCGATGTCGTCCGGAAGCACACCTAAGTAAGCCTGGGCGTAGTTCACGAAGTAGCGCTACGCGAAGCTACGCAAAGTGCAGTTCGCACTACGCAAGCTACGCGTAGCACTACGCGAACTGCGTAGTGCACTGTTCGCAATGATTGCACAGTGCCGGATGCTTGTCCGCACTGTGCAATCATTGAAAACGGTATCTTGCACAGTGCAAGCTGTCTTTTACTGCCGCTCGAGTAGATTTATACTCGAGCAGCAGCTTTCTCAACGCGGACTGGTAGTTTCTCATCGCGAGCGGTCGCGAGCATACGCGACCACTCGCAATGAGAAACCTGACCTCCCCGCATTGAGAATCTCGCCGGGAGGTTTATTTTCCACGCTCGCGATCGGCAACTTGATGTTGCTGATCGCGAACGAGGAAAAAGTCTCGCCGGGATGTCATTTTGCTTGCTCGCGGTCGCCAACTTGACGTTGAGGACCGCGAGCAAGCAAAAAATGACCGCTGCACTACGCTACGCGTGTTTGCACTGTGCTACGTGCAATTCGCATTGTGCGAAGTAGCGCAAACTTCGCAAACTACGCGAGCGTAGCGTAGTGCTTTGCCCAGGGTTACACCTAACACTATTCATCCGGAAAAAAACCAAGCCGAACGCGTGTTTTCCGACCGATTCGAATACCCCACCGAACGAACAAGTACGATGCGCACAACAGCCCAGATTCCGAGCGAGCCGTACTTACCCAATACAGCTCCTGTTCCCCGTCCGAGCCGGATCCGCAAACGCCTATTCGAGCCGCACGGACCCAAATACACAGCACCTTCCGGCCGGACTAGTACGATGCGTCTTCCGTACGCTCCGAACCCGTCGCTACGTCCGGCACGTTTCAGCATCCGGGAGAGCCGCACATAAGCTCCGATTCGCGCCACAAGAAGATCCACGGCTACGAGACGAACAAGCCAGCGACGAGTATGAGTCGAAGACACGCGAAACCCAAACGAGACGACCCAACCATGAATCCCATCGTGCAGGTCCTACCTATACTCTACATCTATTACCAGGACCGGTTCGGACGCATACGGCGCAGACGGTAAGTCAAACACCCACAACTCAAACAAACGACACGTACCCGAAAAATGTCACACACACACATAGGGATGCACAAATGACGTACACTAGCAACAGCACAATCATAGGGGTGGGATGGGCATCACCAATGCCATACACCCCCATAGGGGCCTGAATGCCTGCCACCACCACCACCCCTACTCAGGGGGGCCTGGATGCCTATCACTACTACCATCCCCACTCATGGGGGGCTGGATGCCTATCACTACTACCATCCCCACTCATGGGGGGCTGGATGCCTATCACTACTACCATCCCCACTCATGGGGGGCTGGATGCCTATCACTACTACCATCCCCACTCATGGGGTGCTGGCTGCCTGCCACTACTACCATCCCCACCCTTGGTGTGATGGATGCCTGCCACCACCACTACCCCTACTCATGGGGGCCTGGATGCCCATCACTACTACCATCCCCACTCATGGGGGCTGGATGCCTATCACTACTACCATCCCCACTCATGGGGTGCTGGATGCCTGCCACTACTACCATCCCCACCCTTGGTGTGATGGATGCCTGCCACCACCACTACCCCTACTCATGGGGGCCTGGATGCCCATCACTACTACCATCCCCACTCATGGGGGGCAGGATGCCTGCCACCACTACCATCCCCACTCATGGGGGGCAGGATGTCTATCACTACTACCATCCTCACTCATGGGGTGCTGGATGCCTGTCACTATTACCATCCCCACCCTTGGTGTGATGGATGCCTGCCACCACCACTACCCCTACTCATGGGGGCCTGGATGCCCATCACTACTACCATCCCCACTCATGGGGGGCTGGATGCCTATCACTACTACCACCCCCACTCATGGGGTGCTGGATGCCAGCCACTACTACCATCCCCAACCTTGGTGTGATGGATGCCTGCCACCACCACTACCCCTACTCATGGGGGCCTGGATGCCCATCACTACTACCATCCCCACTCATGGGGGGCAGGATGCCTGCCACCACTACCATCCCCACTCATGGGGGGCAGGATGCCTATCACTACTACCATCCCCACTCATGGGGGCTGGATGCCTATCACTACTACCATCCCCACTCATGGGGGGCTGGATGCCTATCACTACTACCATCCCCACTCATGGGGGCCTGGATGCCTATCACAACTACCATCCCCACTCATGGGGGCCTGGATGCCTATCACTACTACCATCCTCACTCATGGGGGGCTGGATGCCTATCACTACTACCATCCCCACTCATGGGGGCTGGATGCCTGCCACTACTACCATCCCCACCCTTGGTGTGATGGATGCCTGCCACCACCACTACCCCTACTCATGGGGGCCTGGATGCCCATCACTACTACCATCCCCACTCATGGGGGGCTGGATGCCTATCACTACTACCATCCCCACTCATGGGGGCTGGATGCCTATCACTACTACCATCCCCACTCATGGGGGCTGGATGCCTATCACTACTACCATCCCCACTCATGGGGTGCTGGCTGCCTGCCACTACTACCATCCCCACCCTTGGTGTGATGGATGCCTGCCACCACCACTACCCCTACTCATGGGGGCCTGGATGCCCATCACTAATACCATCCCCACTCATGGGGGGCTGGATGCCTATCACTACTACCATCCCCACTCATGGGGTGCTGGATGCCTGCCACTACTACCATCCCCACCCTTGGTGTGATGGATGCCTGCCACCACCACTACCCCTACTCATGGGGGCCTGGATGCCCATCACTATTACCATCCCCACTCATGGGGGGCAGGATGCCTGCCACCACTACCATCCCCACTCATGGGGGGCAGGATGCCTATCACTACTACCATCCTCACTCATGGGGTGCTGGATGCCTGCCACTATTACCATCCCCACCCTTGGTGTGATGGATGCCTGCCACCAACACCACTACCCCTACTCATGGGGGCCTGGATGCCCATCACTACTACCATCCCCACTCATGGGGGGCTGGATGCCTATCACTACTACCATCCCCACTCATGGGGTGCTGGATGCCTGCCACTACTACCATCCCCACCCTTGGTGGGATGGATGCCTGGCACCACCACTACCCCTACTCATGGGGGCCTGGATGCCCATCACTACTACCATCCCCACTCATGGGGGCAGGATGCCTGCCACCACTACCATCCCCACTCATGGGGGCAGGATGCCTATCACTACTACCATCCCCACTGATGGGGGGCTGGATGCCTATCACTACTACCATCCCCACTCATGGGGGCCTGGATGCCTATCACTACTACCATCCCCACTCATGGGGGCCTGGATGCCTATCACTACTACCATCCTCACTCATGGGGGGCTGGATGCCTATCACTACTACCATCCCCACTCATGGGGGGCTGGATGCCTGCCACTACTACCATCCCCACTCATGGGGTGCTGGATGCCTGCCACTACTACCATCCCCACCCTTGGTGTGATGGATGCCTGCCACCACCACTACCCCTACTCATGGGGGCCTGGATGCCCATCACTACTACCATCCCCACTCATGGGGGGCAGGATGCCTGCCACCACTACCATCCCCACTCATGGGGGGCAGGATGCCTATCACTACTACCATCCCCACTCATTGGGGGCAGGATGCCTATCACTACTACCATCCCCACTCATGGGGTGCTGGATGCCTATCACTACTACCATCCCCACTCATGGGGGGCTGGATGCCTATCACTACTACGATCCCCACTCATGGGGGGCAGGATGCTTATCACTACTACCATCCCCACTCATGGGGGGCTGGATGCCTATCACTACCATCCCCACTCATGGGGGGCTGGATGCCTATCACTACTACCATCCCCACTCATGGGGGGCTGGATGCCTATCACTACTACCATCCTCACTCATGGGGGCTGGATGCCTATCACTACTACCATCCTCACTCATGGGGGCTGGATGCCTATCACTACTACCATCCCCACTCATGGGGGCTGGATGCCTATCACTACTACCATCCCCACCCATGGGGGGCTGGATGCCTGCCACTACTACCATCCCCACTCATGGGGTGCTGGATGCCTATCACTACTACCATCCCCACTCATGGGGGCTGGATGCCTGCCACTACCACCACCCCTACTCATAGGACGGGTAATGCATGACACAACCAGCATACCCCCACATAAGGAATCACAGAAAATTACATCCACCCAAACAACATGACAAGCGTGTGTAGTCCATGTCAAATGCCAACAACACAAAACATGACAATGAACATACAATGTGACCCACTATCACATGTGTGACACATAAAAGTGTGTGGCCTCCACAATACAAGCCGACCATGGCCACTGTGGCAATGGGGCCCAAAGCCCCATCACCACAGTCACCAAAAGGGAAGTGTGGGGTCCAAGGCTGATGCACCTTTTGATCAGTGTGGCAATGGGGCCCAAAGCCCCATCACCACAGTCACCAAAAGGTAAGTGTGGGGTCCAAGGCTGATGCACCTTTTGATCAGTGTGGCAATGGGGCCTAAAGCACCATCACCACAGTCACCAAAAGGTAAGTGTGGGGTCCAAGGCTGATGCACCTTTTGATCAGTGTGGCAATGGGGCCCAAAGCCCCATCACCACAGTCACCAAAAGGGAAGTGTGGGGTCCAAGGCTGATGCACCTTTTGATCAGTGTGGCAATGGGGCCTAAAGCACCATCACCACAGTCACCAAAAGGTAAGTGTGGGGTCCAAGGCTGATGCACCTTTTGATCAGTGTGGCAATGGGGCCCAAAGCCCCATCACCACAGTCACCAAAAGGGAAGTGTGGGGTCCAAGGCTGATGCACCTTTTGATCAGTGTGGCAATGGGGCCCAAAGCACCATCACCACGGTGATCATAAGGTAAGTGTAGGCATGGTAAAAGCTGCCAAAGACAAACTGTATGGATGAATCCTGGTCACACAACAACTAAAACATCTGTGGCATAGTAGTGCTTGTGTCCCATTGCAACATAGATTGGGCGAGGCTAACAGTGCAGTGACACAGAAACATCGTTTTGGCCATGTGCATACAAACATCACACATGGGGGACCACATTGCCAACAATCAGCCAATTACACAATGACAGAAGTGACCATCATGATGCTGACCCACATATCTGCACCTATGGACACACAAATGTATATAACCTGTGGAGACTGTCGATGTCAGGTGAACAAATACCATACCATGGCAGCAATGGGACATACAAACCATGATCATTGTGCTGACTGATGACCCAGGAGTCCCAGGGAGAGCAGGGGGAAATCACCAAACAACATACAGCCAATGGCACACTACAGAAATGCCAATGCAGTGATGCAAATGCACTAACACAAACAGGCAGACTCACACTGCATATCAAACACAACAGGTGATGGGGGTGTGTGCCAGTGTCCCCAGGCAACCACACAACACATGAGGAGGCCTGAATCCCAATTACACAGATGTGTATACAGTGCCACACACAAGTAACTCATGGATTGGATTCCCCTATGTGGGCAATCTGGCATTGTTAGATGAGAGGGAGCCCAAATTACACATGTCACACAAGCTTGTAGGAACAGCAACTAACACAGCAAGAGACACACCCACCACAGCACTACCCCCAGGGACCCCACATTGTGCAGACACTAGCCTGCATGACAATTCCACTGTGATGACAAAGGTAGATGTTGATCACACTGTGAACCACAGCCATGTGTCCTCAGCTACAAACTACCATCACACCTACACAAGCTCCAATCAATCAGCAGGGCCTGCCAGCCAAGGCCAATATGGAGGTAGTGGTCTAGCCGTGCAACAACTCACATTTGCACACTCAACAACACACACCCTGATCTCCACCAATGTGCAGCAGTGAAGCTCACATGGACTGGTGACATTGCACATGCACCCATGACAATCCCAGGGGTGGTGGGGGGAACTAAGGTGCAGAAACCCATCACACATGCCCACTCAACATGACTCGTCTATGTATGACACACAGCACAGTACGCCGTACATGCGCATGATGTGAAATCCACCACAAACAATGGGATCCTGGCCATAGTCACACACCAACGAAGAAGCCAAGGTGAGACACAAAGAACACACGTACACAACTTCCAACATTGCAGCTCTGACCCTGAGGAGTGGCAGCAGTCACACACACAACGCGTCACAATCACTGAAAGCTACCACAAACTCAAAATCACATTACTTGTGTAAACAACAAGTGCCAAGGGGAATCCTGAATGTGTCCCATCAGCGTTTGCCCACATCCCCAGCCCTGACAACAAAGACAACCTGGGATGACAACCTCATGAACATCAGTTTGCCATGCACCCACATCACAGAGAAACCAGGTCCAAGATGCTGGATGAACACATACCAACTCTGCAAGCATCACAAACAGGAACATCCCTAGGGACACAGCCTGTGTATGAAAAGGGAAGGGAACATGCACAGACATGCTCACACAACACACAACACGGGCATACGCAATGTCACCAGATTACACACAGCCATGAGGGCACTCCACTCCTGTGGAAGGTCCACTGTGCCAAACCTTGTCTGTGCACGACTCAAACATATCAGCAGGACAATCCGTCAGTGAGTCAACAACTACAACACACAGAAGCCTCTGCTCACATCAGCCTGGGTACGGGAGTGTCACGTCAGTCATCTGCATACACCCAAAACACGTGGCAATCCAGTTGTACTGTATACACAGATGAGTCCTCAAAAATTGATGTGCTAAACTGCATGTCCAGTGGAGACGGGCACACAGTCAGGGTACTAGGAACATTGGACAGTGGTAAGCCCAACAGATGTGCAACAGTGTAGGACAAAGATGGTAATCTACAAATGCTAAACGTACATCCCTGTGTCAAATGCTGAACATTACACCCTCAGACTGCAGCAAGGGATGCTATAGATCCAGACTAGATTAGGACACATATCCCATGGATCACATGGAGCCCATCACATCAAAACTTCATTTACCTGATCTGAACACAATTACAACAGCAAATGCATGATTCTACACATCTACATCATGTACCACCAAAGATTAACCACAAGTAAACAAAAAGAGGCTTTATTCAGCAAGTGTGCAACTGAAATCAAAAGTCCAAAATTAACTACGGCCAATGTCCAGTCCAAATACACAGTCCCAACAGGGTGATGTGTGACAACTTGTCACCAATTGCTTGCCTGCACAGGTACCGACAGAGGACATCCCCCTTGGAGGGGCATACGAGGGGCAGGCCAGGCACCGCAGGGACAGGATCAGGGGATGCCAGAAGGAGGCAGGGAAGGTGAGGTGGGTGCAGGAGTGTCACCGGCAACTGCAGTGGAGGTGTCTGACTCAGGGGGCCGGCACCACCGCAGGACTCAAGTCCGATGGTGTTGGTGCTGCAACCACTGCAGTGGGCTGGTCAAATGGAGTGGACTGGGTCCCCAATGCAGTGCCCGAGTCAGACGGGGTTGTTGTGGACTCCACCGCAGTGCATGACTCCAAGGGAGTGGAAGGGGGGCAGAAGAGCTGGGCAGGACAGAGGGGGGACACGGTCTCCACACCAGTGGCACATACAGGCAGAGCGTCTGGTTTGGGGGTGGAAGAGCAAGTGGCAGGGGGAGGGCCTGAGCAGTTTGGGGATGCGGTATCAGTGTGTGGGGGAACCTGGGGCAGGGTGTGGCGGTGGAACCTGTGGAGTGGTGGCCTGGGGGATGGAGGTGAGAGACTGGGTGGGTGACTTGCAGGGCGGTGGCGGGGTGTTGCTCTTCCGGGTCCGGGGGGACTTGCGGGTGGGGGGCTCACTATGCCTGCGCCTGGGGGAGGTTGTCCGGGGGCGAGGGGCACTCCCCTCTCTGTGTGTGGACTTCCTCTTCCCCCGTTATGCTGGATCAGCGGGATTGGAGGGGAAGAGGCCGAGGTCAGAGAGGAAGAGCTGCTGTGTAGGTGGGGTTGCAGGTGAGGCATGGGAAGGGGTCTTGGAGGGAGATGATCTTGAGGATTGTGGAGTGACTGTGGTTGCCTATGTGTGTGTCAGTTCCCCATCCCCTGTGTGTGTGGAATCAGTCCCCTGAGGATGCTTGTGTGCACGTGTTGCCTTGGTTTTGGGTGTGTGTGTGCTGCTCGTGTCTGTGTGTTTGGGTGATTGTGCAGGTGTGCATGTGCTTTGGACAGGTAGGGTGGTAGGAAGTGTGGATGGGGCAGAGGTGGGAGGGGTGAGGGACTGTTGGAGGAGGGACACTGCTGCCGTCAGGGAGGAGTCCATGGACCTATTGCTCCTCTGTAGGGCAGACATACCCATTGAGATGCCCTCCATGAACGACACCAGCTGTGTCAACAGAGTGGTGTGTGCATGGAGGACAGTCAGCATTGCTGTCTGCCCTACATGGAGCTGCCGAAGGAGGTACACAGACTCCTCACTCAGGGCAGCAGAGGACACAGGGGCAGGGGGTGCGGTGCCTGGCTTGAAGGAGACACGCTCCCGAGCACAGGAGCCTCCACGGACCTCAGGAATGGGAGCCAATGGGAGGGCGGTGGTGGTGGTGGTGGTGGCGGGGTCAGACAGACTAGCTGGGTTGTTGTGGCTGCTGACACCCGCATCCACAAGGGAGTCATCCTCCGAGCTGCTGTGGTCCCCAGCTGAGGTGGATGGTGCTGAGGACTCCTCGGTGTGGCTCCCCTCGCCCTCCGTGCCACTGGGTCCCTCTGACCACTCGTCGGACGCTGACCCAGTCTGGCTCCGCTGCTCCTCCTGGTCCGTGGAGCTGTCCCCTCCTGTGGCTGTGGATGTATCTGCAAACAATTAGGGAAACAGTCAAACATCAGTCACCAGCACTGACCGCACACACCACAGTAAGTACAGCACATCACAGAGCAAGCCCTGGCATCTCTAGTAGAACATTGCCAAAAGTCATCACACAGATTAGGAGAAGCCAATTGTCAGTCTGATGGTCAACCATGGAACAGACACCCCTCCTGCCCTTGCACCCATCTGTCTGGTGCCTGTCTGATGGTAAGACCCCAGTGTGGACACATGCACCACCTACACAGTAGTTGGACATTGCTGAGAACACGGTGAAGTATGTGAACATGCCCACGTCACATCTCTTGCCACTGAGTCAGTGCAGGTGTCTGTATAAATGGACGGCCAGAGTCTAAATAGAAATGCATGTGATGCATACCAGCACCAGACCCCATGAAGCACCCATGTCCGGATAGTCAATGCCACAATGGGGTGCATGTTGCACATGTCACTCCCCTGCAGGATCACTCTTAGGAAGTTTAATGCCATGACACAGGCATGCCTGCAAAGTCATACATCACTGTCTCCAGTCACATGGCCATGGCAGCCAGCCAACAACAGTCTGCACTGTGTCACAATCCTAGGACATGGGGAAGGCAAGTAATGTAACTGACAAGTGCACATGTCCATCCCCCAAAAACCACATCATCTGAACTACTATTTGTCCACGTCATACCAATTGGACATATGGGGGACATGAAACACAACTCTCTGAACATGAGCACCTCACAGTGTGCTGAGAATGAAAAACAGCTGCCTGAAAGTCACAGTGGCATACACCTGTCTGCACAGTCATGTGATCAAACACCTATAAGTCACAGAAGTCTTGTCTCACATGGTCCAATAGCAGATGGCATGCTGACCCCTAACCGATAAACATCACAGGAGTCCCGACAACGTAGTCACAGCACAACGACACAGAGGCAGACACCTGAGGGAACATTTCACTGAGCACAGCATGTCAGCTGATACACGGGAGTGGGAGTACAGAGTGTATTGTATGCCCTGGAGTAGGCATGACTGTCCGGCTCCACCTGCAAGATGGATGAGTCCTGGTCAGTAGGCAGGTGGCTAGGCATGTGTGACACACTTGACATACATACTCCTGAGGCCCAAACATTTTACCCACCCGCAGCATGGGGCTGTGGCAAATACCCCAGGGACATGTGATGATTCTGATCTGCAAGTGGATCACATATCAAAGTTACACCCAGACTACATTGCACGACTCAGGCATTGTGTGAGCAATTGACCCACCCATGAAGGCTAACACAATATCACAGGAACAAAAGCTGTCACCCACCTTGAGCAAAGCAAAATGCAAGGACCCTGTACCTGAGTGACACAATTATCCTGAGCGTAAGGAGCACACCGGCCTATCAGATGGGTAGTGGCCATGTCACAATAGAGGGACATGGGTACTGGACAACAAGACTGATGTACTGGGGAAGTTTAACCACGCCACAGGAGGGCACATAGAATGTCAGACAGAGTTCACAGTTCAGTCTTTGACTCACCCCCTCCTTGCTGCTGTCTGCCCTTCAGCTGCCCATCCAGCTCCGGGAAGACCACCGGCAGGATCTGGAGCATGAGGGGGGTCAGGGTCCGGTGTCCGCCCCTCCTGCGAGGAGGCGACAGCTTCAGCTGGACCCTTGCAATCCTCCGGGTCCAGCCCCGAAGGTCCTGCCACCTCTTCTGGCAGTTGCGGATCCGGCGCTTGTAGACCCCCACGGATCTGACTGCCCGGACGATGGCCAGCCAGATATCCTGCTTCTGATGGGTATCAACCTGTGAGGATGACAAAGTGAAAAGGCCATTACTACACATGCAACATATCCGTGCATCACACAGTTGGAAATACATGTCTCAATCACATGGGCATATGATGTACACAGGCAGTGCAACGAGGGCTATGGACAGTTTGCCAGCAGTTACTACATGGTATCATTGCATGGGAAGTGAACCTTGTTTGAATGCACTGTTACTCCACTGTACCTGTTCAGTGCATGTGACTACACACTTTGGGGGGTGAGTACTACTCAGTGAGCATGCTAGCCAGTGGTGTGCACACTGTAAATCCTGCTAGTCAGACAACATGCACAATTAGTAAGGCAGTGGACAGCACACTCACCTGCTCCCCTGGTGTCCCATACAGCTTGCTGTACTGTGGAAGGAGGTTGTCCAGCAGGGCCTGGTTCTCCTCATGGGTGAAGGCTGGGGCTCTCTCCACAGTACGTGCCATTGCAGTAGCCAGAGGATGCAGAGACAGCAGCAGTGTAGTGGCAGATGTCGTCCTGGAGCATGTAGTGCAGGCAAGTGAGCCCTCAGGGGAACAGCCAGCATTATATGTGTGCTGCAGAGGCAGATACTGTGCCATGTGTCCAAAGTGATGGGTCCAAGTCGTATGCATCTTATGAATCTGACCAATCCATGGCATTGCAGCACCAAGACATGCCCACAGCATCCTTCAAAAATTTCAACTTCATGACACCCATGAATTTGCAACATTGTTGTGGCTGGCCAACTGAATTCACTGCATCAGACTCGTTGAAGCTTCAAAAACGCGTCCGTTGCCATGCCAGGCCCCAGCCAATGCGTGCGCACCGATCGGACCATTGCTGTACAACGCGTACCCACGATACAACGCGTACCCACTCACATTCAATGCAATGGTCCGTGCGGGCACACCGATCGGACCATTGCTGTACAACGCGTACCCGCTCACATTCAATGCAATGGGCCGGCCGGGCACACCGATCGGACCATTGCTGTGCAACGCGTACCAGGCATACAACGCGTACCCGCTCACATTCAATGCAATGGGCCGGCCGGGCACACCGATCGGACCATTGCTGTACAACGTGTACCAGGCATACAACGCGTACCCGCTCACATTCAATGCAATGGGCCGGCCGGGCACACCGATCGGTCCATTGCTCTACAACGCGTACCAGGACAGGTCACACGCATATGTCACCATGCTGGTCACTGGTGAACCTATGCCAGCCACATTTACTTTCCAGGGACTCAGGGGCACACCTACAACACCACACCCAGTCCACACTGTCTATGAGGCATGTGTGGCAGCATAACCTTATCTGTGTATGGGGGTGAACATGTGGATTTTGGGGTGGCACTTGGGGGCGGACACACCCAGGCTGTGCACGTGTTAATGGGGGCAGGGTCCTTTGTGTGTTGTGCACCTGACCACTGTGGTGTGCAACTTTTCATTTCTGAGCATGTGTCATGGTCACATTTCCAGGTTGTGTATGTGTATGACATGTCACATACCCCCAGGCTCACATGTGGGAAGGCATGTACGTCACAGGGTGGCCCATTCCAACAATAGTGATGTCCCTCCACAGTCTGTGTGCATGTTGTGTATCACATGTCTCTGACTCCATGTGCACAATGGGAGACAGTCTCCACATCCATGTGGTTTGTGCATGAACTTTGATGGTGTGTGTGTGTGTGTCACAGACGTCCATGTCTGTCCTGCAGAGGCTACAGGGGCCACCACCTGTGGGTGTCATGTTTGTTTTTCTGACGTGTACATGATACGCCATGTCATGCCAGTGTCCATGTGGCAAGACAGGCTCCCTGTGAATCTAACTGTCAATGAGCTGTGATGCCTGTGGAGCATCTGTCCAGACATGTCACTGTGGTATGTGTGTGGAACGTGAGAGCAGTTAATGTGTACTGTGACACAGCCTAATGGTGTCCCATAGCACACCCTGGAACCAGTTGTCAACACTTGTTGAACAGAGATGTTAGATGATGTCCATGTAGGTGCCATATATGTCCAAGCGGGACGACACACACATCAAGTACTTGTGTATGTTGATGATGTGTCATGTGAAATTGAGTATGGTGAACGGCACATTGGTGGGGTGACTGACAATCTTGCTTTCTTCACCTATGCACTGCAGGGCTCCTGCTGTCCATCGACCATTCCCAGATCTGGCAACGATGGTGGAACGTGACAGCATCCGACGGTACCGCTTCACCAGGCAGCTGATTGAGGATTTGGCAGTGTGGTTGGCCCCACATTTGCAGCCTGGCCGGCCGTATCCTACAGCGCTGACCCCCAAGGTGAAGGTGATGGCAGCCCTACACTTCTTTGCCACCGGTACCTTTCAACACACTGTGGCAACTACTGGTGGGATGTCACAGACTATGTTCAGCCGTGTGCTACGCGATGTTTTGGGGGCAATGTTGAGATACCTCAACCAGTACATCTATTTCCCAAAACGTCAACGACTCACTGACGTCAAGAGTGACTTCTATGCCCTGGGGAGGATGCCACATGTAATTGGCTCCATTGATGGGACACATGTGTCTTTGATACCACCACAGGCACATGAGCAGGCATACCGCAACCGTAAACATTACCATTCATTCAATGCTCTGGTGGTATGTCTTGCAGATATGACCATCTCACATGTGTGTGCCCATTTCCCCGGTTCTGCACACGATGCCTACGTGATGAGGAGTAGTCGCATCCCGAGGATGATGTCACAGATGCCGAACCAGCGTGCCTGGCTTGTTGGTGTGTACTGACTTTGTACCATTGTGTGTGTTCAGCTATGTTGTTTTCCGCACACATTTTCAAATCGGCTAATGTGCAATTGTCTGTCTGTAGGTGACTCGGGATACCCCAACATGCCGTGGTTGCTGACACCCCTCAGGAACCCTGTGACACCAGCCCAGATGCGCTACAATGAGGCACATGGTCGGACGAGGAGGGTGATTGAGCGGACCTTTGGTCTCCTGAAGAGCCGCTTCCGCTGCCTGGACAAGACAGGAGGGGCCCTCCCATATGCCCCAGCAAAGGTGTGCAAGATTGTCATCGTCTGCTGCATGCTACACAACCTGGCAGTGCGGAAGGAGTTGCCTCTCATCCTGGATGACGATGACCAACGTCCGCCACCTGTGGAAGATCCTGGCCTGGGTCACGATCCCAGTGAAGATGATGATGATGGTGATGTCCGCACACAGCTCATCACCAACTTCTTCAACTGAATGTGAGTCTCCAGAGGGTTGTAATGTCAATGATTTGAGTTTGCATGATATGTGTGTGTGGTGCTCTGGTGCTGTTTGAGTGTGGCCATGTGCTACTTGACTGGATGCGTGCAGCGATGTGTCCTTGCAGGTGGTCTGTACTGCCCAACAGTGTTGACATGCTAAGTTGGTTTTGTGTAGTTATCTCGTGACATGTATTAGACATGAGTATTGACGTTCTGTGCTGTTCTTCAGTGGTTTTGACTGTGTGTCATGTCTGTCCTTCACAGGGTGCTGCTGGAGTTGTCTGATCAACTTGGATCCCCGAATCCATGATTCAACTTCCAAGGTGGAAGCAGTTGTTTCCCTACAGGTGATGTGCCACACACCCCTGGACTTTCTATCTTCTGCACTTTTTGACTTTGTGGCCACAGCCAGGTTGGATTAGCTTGCATTTGTAGTGGAAACTACATGTTGGAAATGTGTAATAAACCTGTGCTTGACTTTGGGATGTGCGTTGTCTGTAGTCACACATCTGACTGACATTTGCTTACTGCACCTGTTGTCTAGTTGACAGTGACTGTGAATAGGTGGCGTGTCTGTACATTCCACTGTACTTCGTTGCAACATCAGTATAGGTGATGAGTCTGATGGCCCTGGTGTGTATGTGTTTTGTGGCCCTAGTGGTGTGTCTCCCTCATATGTGTCACGTCGCCATGACTGACATGACAGTGTTGGACTTGCTGTAGCAGTTAGCATGCACAGTGTAATTTAGAAGATCAACATCTACATGACAAAAACCACGTTGGAATCACAACAGAGGCAGATATGGTGTATTGGTGAGTTTATTTACATACAGGTGTGAGGGTGGTGCACAGGATGGTGGGTGCTGTACATAGAAATTTGAATCCAAAGTTCCCATGTGAATTGGAAGTCTTGGTAGCTGAAAAGTCCAGAGTAAAGTCCACAGTCATCTGATACATTTGGTCAACTCGAGCTCCCCATGTCATGTGGGAGAGTTGGCTTGGCTTCAACAGGGCGTGCAGTATGCACACAAAGGAAAAGTTCCAGAACAGGTGTTGGCTTCCTGGGGTATGTAGATGGCCATCGGCCTCCTCGGACGGCCCCTCTTCTTGGGGGGGGGGAGACCCTCAGGTGCAGGCTGCGGCGGTGCAGGGGACTCTCTGCCAGAGTCCTCCTCCCTCCCTGTGGCATTTGCAGTTGTTTCATCAGCAGATGTTGTGGGCACACAGGGAGTTGAGGCCATGTTGGTGCTGATCTGGGGGAGGCATGTGAGTATGTCCCTATGCACCGCTGTCAGTTGTTCCAATGTGTCCCAATTGGACTCCATGCCACACATGTGTGTCTCGACACGTGACATGTGTGTCTCGACACGGGACATGTGGGAGTCCAAGCGGGCATGATGGGCAGCCTGCTGCTGTTGTATGTCCTTGAGGATCCCCACTACCTGGCTGACCTCTCCAGTGCTAGTCTGGTATGCATCCGCGATGCGTGCCAGTTGTGGGTCATCATACAGTCCAGACCCCTCTGCAAGGAGAGACCTATGTCTCCCACCCCTCACACCACCCCTGGCGACACGTGCAGGACCTGCAGTGGCACGCACAGGTGACCGTGGGCCCACTTGGGTGTTGTTCCTGGGCTCGTTGTCAGCAGCTCCAGTTTGGGCCTGGGTCCGTGCGCTGTTGTCATCTGTGGTCCTTGGTGTGTCCGTGTTGGCAGGGGTGGCCTGTGTGTTGGCAGTTGTTGGAGGGGTGGGTGCAGGGGGTGCAGATGTTGGTCCTGCTGGTGCTGCATGATGACTCACACCGGAGGGTCCAGCTGGTTCTTCGCCATCCGAGGAGTGCAGAGGCTGATCCACACCAGTGAGCTCAGTGTTCCCCGGAGCCTGGGACAGGGAGTCCTCCTGGTCTGCTGCTGTGTCCCCATCATCTCCTGTTTTGGGGAGAGACACAGATTGTATGTTATGTTTCTACTGGCATCAATTGTTCAAACACCTGACAGTTGTGACTGTACCTCTGGATGTGGGCCAGGACATTGCATTCTCCTAAATAGTGACAGTCAGTGAGTGATATTGGTGTAGCACATTGTCCTGCCAACCTGTGGCATGTCAATGTGAATGTTGAGGTGTGTGCATGACCAGCATTGGTGGTATTTGGTTACCATCCAGGCCTCCTTCTCCCCCAGCCCAGTTATCCCACCATGCAACGTGCTTGCATTGCAGGGAGTGCAAGTTGGCTTTCAGGATGTCAGGCAGTGGTGTCCTGCTGTTTGTTGTTGCACAGTTCCCAGCAGGGCCTTGTGCTCCCCACAGCAGTACCCAGTGTCAGCCATCTTGTGAGTCCTTATCCACTCCCTGTGATGTGAGCATGGTTGAGAGTGGTGTTGATGGGCCAATTGTGAGGGTGAGCAATATCTGTGCCTACAACTCCCATCATGCTATTGCCTCCACCCCCTTCCCAGCATGCCCATCCTTCCTTCCTTTTGACTCTGCTTCCCTGTGGGGTGGGGGCCTGTGCTGACAGGATGGCTGGGAGTGTTGTCCTGGCAGTTGTTTGGCTACAAGTCCCAAGAGTGTCCCTGTGCTTCACACAGCATAACCCAGGGTGGTGGTTCTTTGTGGGATCTTCAGTTAGGCTGTGAGGCATTGCATTCTCCCAGGTGGGTTATGTGGAGTTAGTGTTGAGGGGGTGTGTGAGGAGAGCTGCTTGTAACTATGGTCAGTGCTGTGAGTCCTCCTTCCCACCCAGCCAGATATCCCACCATGCAACGTGCTTGCATTGCAGGGAGTGCAAGTTGGCTTTCAGGATGTCAGGCAGTGGTGTTGTGCTGTTTGTTGGTGCACAGTTCCCAGCAGGGCCTTGTGCTCCCCACAGCAGTACCCAGTGTCAGCCATCTTGTGAGTCCTTATCCACTCCCTGTGATGTGAGCATGGTTGAGAGTGGTGTTGATGGGCCAATTGTGGGTGTGACCAATATCTGTGACTACCACTCCCATCATGCTATTGGCTACACTGACTTGACCAGCATACACAGAATTCCTTCCTTTGAGTGAGCTTCCTTGTGAGGTGGTGTTCTAGTGGTGGGTAAATATCTGTGAGTGTTTGTTGGTTCTATTTGTGCCTCTGCCTTGCTGTATTTGTTGTTAGGTTTGTAGATCTCATGACACAGTTACATATCACTATGAGATGGCAGGTATTGTGTTTGTCTGACTAGCATTCACATCTTGGGATGAATACCTTTTGATGCTGTGCATTTGCTAAGTGTGCATGGTTTGCCTATCCCCTTGACTGTGATGTGTGTGTGTTGTCACACCATATTGTATATATTAGTTGTGTACTCACCAGGCTCTGGGATGTCTGTTAGTCCGTATACGCTCACTGGTGGTAAGATGGCCCGCACCTTCTCCTCCCAGGGCCTGAGGTATACTGGTTTTGAAGGAGGGCCACTGCCGGTGTGCTGGCTGAGGAGGTAGTCCTTTTTGAGTAGTTCCCGGACCCTCCTGCGCACATCCATACCACCTGTTCTGGATGTCTTCCTTTGTGCGCAAACATGGTGATTGTGCGTTCACCCTGTCGACAATCCTCGCCCACATCTTGGTTTTCTGCGACATGGGGGTCTGTTGTACCAATGTACCAAACAACTGTGGCTCTACCCTGAGTATCTCGTCTACCAGGACTTCCAATTCACAATCTAGGAACTTATGGTTCTTCTTTGGGGGCATGGTGATGGGTGGTGGTGGTGATTGATGTGTGTGTGTGTGCAGGTGGGGGGGTGTGAGTGTAGGTTTAGCTGGGTGTGTGTGAGGGTGCTATTTGTAGGTGTGGTAATGGTGTGTGGTTTGTGTGATGTATGAGCTGTGAGTGTGTCTGTGGTTGCTATGTGATGGTGTTCTGTGCTGGCAGGTCAGTGGAATTTGCAAAGGATCATGGTAGGGATTTGTGGCCTTTATGTAGGTGGAGTTGGAGGTGTGTCCTTGTTCCATTTTTTTTCCCTCCCTGTATTAATTGGCTTAGTGGTTGCTTGTTTGGCCCTTTTTTTTCTAATTTTTCCTTGGTGTTTTTGGTGCATGTAGGAGTCGTTCTTGTGTCCGAGTAGGACGCTGCAGTTGTCTGGTGCGATCTTGTCCGACTCGTTCCCGCTGTGTGTCAGCTAGGTTTCATATGCGGCGTACGAGTCGGTCGCGTAGTATTGGGTTGCTTCGGCTGGGTTTTGTATGCGTGTCGGTCGTACGGCTTCTGCTCCGGGTGAGTCGGTCGTGTTTTGCACGCACAGCATCGTACTATGCGGGTCGGAGTTCGCGGGTACATTTCGTTCGGGTTCAATCCGAGTGCGTGTCGGTCGGTTCGTTTCGCGTGATTTCCCGGCCGGATGGCTTGTTTCCGTCCGGCTCGGTCGGTCGTTTTGTATTCCGTCCGAGTCTGTCGGATTTCACATTCATTTCATCGTACTACCCGGGTCGTGCGGCGCCGGTCCGAGTCGGTCGGACTAAATTCCCGTACCGAGTCGGTCGGTACGTTTTCCGGCCCGAATCGGAATCGGCCCCTTAGTCTGCCACAGATAAGACCACTCCTTCAAGCAGCCACAGTGCAGACAGCACCTATCAGTTAGTGCTCTCCAGAAGGAACCCCAAGGAGGAAAAAGTCTGAGAGCAAACATCCTCCAGAGGATGGACAGCTTGGACCCCAGAGATGGCAGAGATCTTCTCGCCAGGGGTCACCCCTGGAGAAACTGAAAGATGTTGAGCCAGATGTCAAAAGTTGGCAACAGGGCAATCTGACCCTGAGCAAAAAGGCGTAAGACCAAATACCAATGCACGCCAACAGGAAGATCTGGCAGTAGAGCAGGATGGTGATGAGCTAGAGAACAAGGAAAGTCCAACAACAGATACTGAAAAAGATACTGTAATTCCGGAGCAGGATCAAGAAGAAAAATTCCTGATGGTGCCAGGAGCGAAGAACACGATGAGGAGACCATGAGAGAAGTAACTGCCAAACTCTTCCTTATATAGCGAAAGAAATAGAAAGTTGTGTCAGCTATCAAGAACCTCCATCTTGGATTGGGAAACTTCATGTAAGAACTGCTGGTAGGTTTGGGATAAAGGACTCTTTCCTAGAGACCCCCTCAGAGGAACTCTGGGAAGGAGAAGGCTGAAGTGGTTTGTTGCACAGGGCGTGTGGCCTGAGAGGAATTCCCAAGGGAGAGAAATGTTGCATGGGAGATCCACACGGACAGGTTTGCTGCTGCAAGGTAAGGGTGCATTCTTCCATGTGGCAGTGACCCACACAGAATGGTACAGATGCTAATGACCCTTTATCTCATAATAAAATTCCTATCAGTTCAAAAACCAACCAAGTACATAGGAAGAATTTCCAAAACATAATTCACTATCTAGAAGTACAAATTCAATCTAATTGTCAAAATGCAACACAGTACATAATGATGGTTTAAGCCAGTGAGTAAGCAAACAGCCTGCCAGGTCAACCATGAAAGTAGTGAAGTACTCTTCACTCTCTCCAACAACCGGGATCAGCCTGATATGGTGTTTTAATCATGGACGGTATCAGCTCCATCAATGGCAATCTATCAATATTACAATATCAAAGTTTAGATGCTATGTAAAATGCATTGCAGCCACGTCCATGCATCTCACCCTCTGCAACACTCATACCCAATACATCTACCCAGATACCAAACATTCATGCACGGCATCCAACATTTACAGAACGGCCAGTCTACAACCAATATGCACCCAAAGGGCACCCAGAAACCTGATGAAAAATCATACATGGTGGGGTTCAGGTGTCTATTCTATTTCATCTTCATCTAAAGGGAGTTTGAAGAAGATGGGGGTGTTAGTTTTTTTTTTATTGGAAGAGATGGCAAAGAAGATGTGTATAGTGGAGTAGAAGACACCACATCCGGCTGTGCTGCAAGCTCAACTTTCTGCTCTACTACTACACCAGGAACATCAGGTAGCGCATATTCTTGCTCCTGTTGTTCCTGTTTGAGTTGCTTGGAAGAACATGTTTTCTAGGACATTTCCATTTCAGACTCACTTGTCTCCGTCATAACTGCAGTCAGTGCAGCACTGAGAGACAGCTGCTTTGGTTTTGGTGGTGGTGGCACTATTAGTGATCGGAACATCTTCCTGCCTAGAAGTGGGTTGAACCAGTAGATCACAATATGCTCCTAGATGGGAAAAAAGAAAAGGTTTTGATGTCAGTGCTCTTTCCAGTGGTAGTGACAGACCTCTCCTCGATATTGGCTGATTTCTTGGAAGCAGTCTGTTTCTTGGGTGTCATCTTCTTGATTATTCTCTAGACGCAGGTGTCAAATGCTTCACACCATTGTCTTTGTCTCAGTCTCATACAGTGGCAGGCAATAAAAAATAAGAAGGAATTCAGTCAAAATAGGCCATTCCAGTGAATGCAATACAGTGCATCATAACATATAACAATAAGACCATGTGAAAACTAATTTTTAGACCAGGTGCTAGTTAGAGAAAAATCAATGAAAGGCTAGTATTAGAAATATTTAAACTTGTTTTACAATAGCAAAACTACCTTGATACAGACAGTTGATACAATTAGTCCGACATAACACCCCTACAGCAACACCCGCACAGAAAATATTAAACAGAAAAAGATAATATATGCCCTGTGTCCCTCAAGGATCCATGTGAACCCTATTAGAACAAGATGGAGTATGGTAGAAATCAATTAAATTAAATTAATTAAAAATATTATCCATCCAAATAGCATGATTTAAAAAAAATACTAATCATGGCCCATCAGACCCAAGATGCATGACTGAGAAATGTCGACAAAATTCTACAAAAATTGTAAGACAGTTTTAATGTCTATGTGGGGCCCTGGGACCCCTATGGGAGCAAAGGAAGGCTGACAAAAAGCAATAATTAAAAGCAATAACCATGAGCTTCAAAGACCATGAACAGCCCACAAACACAATAAAGGAAAAATTATGGAAAATATCTGTGCGCTTCTAAATCGCCATAACATACAATACTCCCAGCAGAAGACTTTGAAAAATGGCAGAAAATGATTAATAATCAACCAACCATCAGGCATACAGGCTGGTTTCACAAAATAGTAACAAGCACATGGCTTGCCAAGGAAGAAGATATGGAAAACAAAGACAAAATAGCTGCCTATCAGATACATACTGTTTTCACAAATTGGTGGATGAGCAAAATGGAGGCAAGGACGACAGAGAGAGAAAATGCATGCCTGTCCTGGGTCCTCTCCCTCCCTCCACCACCAGCAAAACATGCGGCATTGCATGGCAAGAATTGCACAAAGCTATACCCAAAATGTGCCTCTCTCTATCTGCTGGTACATACACCACCAGTAAGGCAGTAGCCATGGGGATACACTGCTTCAAACTACTTAGATCGGGAACGATGACATAGTCCAGTTGCTCCACCTCCTGGCGCACTATGGGACATAAAGTATTCCAGAGCACATGTAGTATCATCACAGGATGTACAGGAGCCATCTTGGACTGGGAAGCTCCCAGAAGAATCCACTGTGCCCACTATCTTGGTTTGGGGATGATCAGTGGCGTAACGCTAAATGGTGGGGCCCCCCTGCAGAATCTGATGAGGGCCCCAAGTATTCCATAGCTCACATAGTCATTGGCTTGGAGTTGAGTGGGGGCAACGTGAAGAGTTGGGGACCCCCTAAAAGGTTAGGGGGCCCCTACATCGCAGGGCTGCAGAGGCAGGTGTTACACCTCTGGGAATGATGATGCAGTTCAGATCTGCCTTGTCTTGGAGAAGAGTCAGAGCTGGACATAGGAGGCGCCACTAAGAATTGCAGAAGGTAACTAAATGGTTTCCTGAAATAAATAATCTTTTTTTATGGTAAATAAGCATGCTAACAGTAAAACACCACCGTATAATCAGAAATCTGAACAAAAAACAAGGAAAAGATGGAAATATATCCCCACGACTTCACCACCCCAAAATTCCAATTACTTTAACACTCAAATCACGTAATCCTCACATGGGACTGCATTCTATCATCCACTAGTCCAAACTCCAGGCCATCCAGCAGGAAACAAACACAATTAAATAAATCTAAAAAAGAAGGACAAATCGGTGGTGCCTTCCCTCGATCAACCATCAGTACTGAATTTACTTGATTTTCCCGAGAGTTCAAGGGCATATAATACCTCACAGACTGCAGACAAAGTTTTAGTGATGCTTTCCTTCTATAATGCAACTCCAAGCACTCAAGAAAACAAGCATTTGCAATGCAATAGGTCTCGCACTCACGCGAGTTTGAGCTATTGGCATTGTAAATGACAATGCCTTTTGTTTATGTTTTGGTTTTTAAAACATAAATAAAAGGCATTGTCATTTACAATGCCAATAGCTTAAACTTGCGTAAATGCAAGACCTATTGCATTACAAATGCTTGTACTGTTTGTGACCATGAAGGTTTACACTTGAAGATAAAAGGGTATATGAGGCCTGGCATACCCTGAGTGGGCCTTGAAATGCTCCACAGCTGTCAGCCCTGTGGTATATGAGCACGGAGGCTTCTACATCAAACACCTGACAGTTCTCACAGCTCTCAACAGAGCAGGGGTACCCCGGAAATTGTGGGGGGAGGGGCATCTTCCAGCTTCTGTCAGATGTCCCCCTTCCTCGAAACCATATATGTCCTTCTCAGTTTTTAGCCACTTGACCGTCCTCCTCTGCATATCTTCGCCTGCCGTAGCCAGGGCTATCTTACGATGTCCCACATTCCTGCTCCCATGTACGGTAATTTACTCCTCTATCGCACCAGTGGTCTCCCACCCAGGGCCGGTTCTAGGATTTTTGGGGCCCCGGGCGAAGGGGAATGTGCGAGGCCCCTCTAATTTACATAAGTGACACCTTCAGGGCTCAGAAAGCTGCTTTGTGCAGACTCCTCCTGGGCCTCAGCTCCCCTCTCTGCCACCTACAAGCACCTCTTTCACAGCTCATATGGGCTGAAGGTGTCAGAATTGCTTGGGGGCTGAGAGTTAAAACTGTGCAGACGGTAAAGTGCTGACAATGGACGTACCGCAGTGTCTCTCAATGGGCAGCCAGGCAGGAGGCCTAATTGCAGGACAAAATGCGTCTCCTTGCAACTGGCAAAAGATGAAGTGTCCCCCTCCCCACACCATCCCTGCGAGGCCCAGGGAGGGGGCCCCCTCCTGTAAGCCCAATTGCAAACAGACACCTTTCTTCAATGAGATTGGCAGGGGCACAGTTTAGTGGTGTGCTCCACTGGTGCGGGGCCCTAATCTGGTGGGCTGTGAGCGAGGCCCTGGGCAGCTGCCCATACTGCCCATGCCTAGCGCCGGCCCTGCTCCCACCGCTAGGCACTACACCTACCACACTCACCACCACTATTATTCTTCTGCACTTATTCCTCACCGAGACAGGGACACTTTATTTATATACAAGGTGTTCTTCGCCTCCCAGTGATCAGTACCATACAAACGTTCGATCCAAAAGGCGATGCTACGCTGCTGTAGCCGATATCAGTTTACCAGGAGCAATGCCATGCTACTCTACCCACCCCATGTGTTGCAAAATCTGTTACCATCATACTTTAGTCCTTCACATACAACAACCGGTACCGTCGCACTGCATTTCCTTTCAGCTGATGCCCCCTCCCCCAAACTCATTCTATGGTAGTGGCACCTATTATCTAGCACCCAAGGGCATCAAGAAAACCTGCTGAGTCTCCCCTTAAAACAGTTATAGCATGGTTATTCCAGAGGCCAATTGTATCTTTCTGTATCCGCCTATAACCTCTAAAAGTGATTTTACACCACGACAACCAAGCTTTCCTACTGGCGATGATGTCATGCCACCCCTTCACTGAATAAGCAGCATTCACTCCAGCATCCGCTTTGTCCTATATCCCAAACCAAAGGGCGTAGCACCATATCTGATCCCTCCTACCGTTTTCTGTGACAGACATGCCATAATAATGTATTCCTAACAACCTCCAACAGCCGGTGCATCCTAGAACATCATTCCTTCACGCTGTAACCCTGAATTCTCTCTTGTTCGAACAAAATGCGGTAGTGTTAAGAAGAGAGAAGGTATCAACGAAACGCTACACCATTAGCAGTGTATCTATATATTTATTTTATTACGTGCGTAGACACCGCACAACAGCATGAATACACGCATACGGTATACAAAAGTAATGCAGTTACAGTTTAAATGACACGAACAACGTTGACAGCAATTTTTTTATAGCTCGCCGTGCAGATGAAGAGCGCATGGGTGTGTCGTGGTGTCATTTACTCCGCTGTAAATGGAGTAAATTGAGAAATGTGGAAAGTGGGGCACCACTGGTCTCCCACCCAGGGCCGGTTCTAGGATTTTTGGGGCCCCGGGCGAAGGGGAATGTGCGAGGCCCCTCTAATTTACATAAGTGACACCTTCAGGGCTCAGAAAGCTGCTTTGTGCAGACTCCTCCTGGGCCTCAGCTCCCCTCTCTGCCACCTACAAGCACCTCTTTCACAGCTCATATGGGCTGAAGGTGTCAGAATTGCTTGGGGGCTGAGAGTTAAAACTGTGCAGACGGTAAAGTGCTGACAATGGACGTACCGCAGTGTCTCTCAATGGGCAGCCAGGCAGGAGGCCTAATTGCAGGACAAAATGCGTCTCCTTGCAACTGGCAAAAGATGAAGTGTCCCCTCCCCACACCATCCCTGCGAGGCCCAGGGAGGGGCCCCCTCCTGTAAGCCCAATTGCAAACAGACACCTTTCTTCAATGAGATTGGCAGGGGCACAGTTTGGTGGTGTGCTCCACTGGTGCGGGGCCCTAATCTGGTGGGCTGTGAGCGAGGCCCTGGGCAGCTGCCCATACTGCCCATGCCTAGCGCCGGCCCTGCTCCCACCGCTAGGCACTACACCTACCACACTCACCACCACTATTATTCTTCTGCACTTATTCCTCACCGAGACAGGGACACTTTATTTATATACAAGGTGTTCTTCGCCTCCCAGTGATCAGTACCATACAAACGTTCGATCCAAAAGGCGATGCTACGCTGCTGTAGCCGATATCAGTTTACCAGGAGCAATGCCATGCTACTCTACCCACCCCATGTGTTGCAAAATCTGTTACCATCATACTTTAGTCCTTCACATACAACAACCGGTACCGTCGCACTGCATTTCCTTTCAGCTGATGCCCCCTCCCCCAAACTCTAGCACCCAAGGGCATCAAGAAAACCTGCTGAGTCTCCCCTTAAAACAGTTATAGCATGGTTATTCCAGAGGCCAATTGTATCTTTCTGTATCCGCCTATAACCACTAAAAGTGATTTTACACCACGACAACCAAGCTTTCCTACTGGCGATGATGTCATGCCACCCCTTCACTGAATAAGCAGCATTCACTCCAGCATCCGCTTTTGTCCTATATCCCAAACCAAAGGGCGTAGCACCATATCTGATCCCTCCTACCGTTTTCTGTGACAGACATGCCATAATAATGTATTCCTAACAACCTCCAACAGCCGGTGCATCCTAGAACATCATTCCTTCACGCTGTAACCCTGAATTCTCTCTTGTTCGAACAAAATGCGGTAGTGTTAAGAAGAGAGAAGGTATCAACGAAACGCTACACCATTAGCAGTGTATCTATATATTTATTTTATTACGTGCGTGGACACCGCACAACAGCATGAATACACGCATACGGTATACAAAAGTAATGCAGTTACAGTTTAAATGACACAAACAACGTTGACAGCAATTTTTTTATAGCTCGCCGTGCAGATGAAGAGCGCATGGGTGTGTCGTGGTGTCATTTACTCCGCTGTAAATGGAGTAAATTGAGAAATGTGGAAAGTGGGGAAGGCAGGATATTGAGAGATGGCACTGGTAGATGGGGCGAGGGTAAGACGGGTAGATAGAAAGAGGAGAGCGCAGGTAAATGGAGAGGTGTGACAGTTGTGGCAAGCAGATGGAGAGAGGAAGAATGTTGTATAACAGGTGCCGCAGCCCACAAGAGGGGAAGAGAGATACACAGAGTTGAGACAGGTAGCTCGAGATAGATGTAAGAGGGAGACCCGCTGAGATAGACAGTTGAGTTCGTCAGAGAGTGGACGATAAGGACAGTAAAGGGATACTAGATACAGGAGAGACAGAAGAATAGAACAGACGCCGGGTCGAAAAACAACGCACTGTTTCAAACCCTCCCGGAAAGGCAGCCGCTGTTTATATTTGCATCGCGCTTTCACTTTAAGTGAAAGCTCGATGCAAAAATAAACACGGGGCGCCCTGTCTCCTTTTGGGACGGCCCATCCGAACTGGATTCACGGCTTGTTTACATAACACACCCCCTGTAGATAAGAAATTGCTTCACGACAGCCGTGAAGCAGGCGACCCAGTCCGGAGGGGCTGTCCTAAAAGGAGAAAGGGCAGCGGCAAAAATACCTCATTTCCGATGGCAGGCCACCGTTTAGCATAAACGGTGATGCCGGCCAATGAAAATGAGGGGCGGGGCTTCAAGCCCCCTTCTGAAATCTCCTCTCTCACAATAGATCTCGCCGGAGCGAGCAGCGCATGCGCGCTGCAACGCTAGGCGATACCTAAAAATACCTAAAAACAGGGAGGAATCTTTAGGACATGAAGAGGTATTGCTACGGATTGTATAGTAACCTCACCCACAACTGCATGTAAAAAATACAGCTAAAAATGTTGCCTGAGCAGTGTTTTCAACTCGCAATAAATTTTGCTAAATAATCTGTGCCCACCAAGAAACAACAGTGAGTTCAACATTTGATACAGCTTCTAGATTTGTTCGCATGTTCCTATAACACCTTTTTACCCGATTGAAACCTCGTTCATGTGACTTGCTATAATGGCGAAATGTCAGGCATTTCAAATCTCAAGCTTAAAGTCACATACCTGAAATTATGTGAGACTAAGCCAGGCTTAATGCCAAGTATCTCGTCAACATTCATCTAAGAACTGGGCCTCACTTCAAAATGATGCAAGTAAATTCCAAATAAAATATTCCGAACTAGCCAATAAATAACTTTTGCTTTGGAAAATCGTCTATATGTGTATATTTATATTTATATGTTTTCCTTCTTTATCCAAACATTGTAAGGTGGAATGAATGTATTTATTACAGCGAGGTGAAAGGGAGAAAATCGATAATTCAAAGGGTGGATTTAAATAGCAATTATGATACCTGTACCTTCGCTATTTTACTTTATAAATTACCTCTCTTGATGCATGTAATATGAATAAATAGAGGTGGGCGAGCCACAGAAAGCTCACAACAAGCTGGAGCCTGAAGCCTGCCTCTGACTCAGCTTGAGGTCCTGTTGGAACCTCGAGATCATAACGAGCCGAGCTTTCATGTGGTTTCTGCTCTCCTCCCTCTCTCTACCCTGGATGTGGCCTTAGGGCCAGAACTTCTGACTTTGAAACTGGAGGACAAGATTCGAGTCTGGGCGTTGGCTCAACATCCTGTGATTCTGGGCAAATCACTTAACCTTCCCGTGCCTATAAACAATGAATGCGATCTAATGTAACTGATGCTCAAGCACAGGACTCCATGTTTGTGCTAAATAAAAACTGCAAAATAATGCTCAGAGGTAAAAACAAAGCCTTGACGTAAGAAAAGACATACAGATATCCATTTACTGGCTGCTTTGTATAAAGTGAAACCAGAAAACTTGGATAAATCGTGGCTTCCTAGCTTAAATTTGTGATCTTAGGCAAATATTTTTTTCACCAATATCGTGTATGAAAGCACTTTCAAATATGTGAGTTCAAAATACCAATTGCACAAAAACCTATTGTGTTTGAATTAATAGAACTATCATGTTGCTCTTTAATACTGTGGGCCATCTACAGAGTTTGCATGACAATTGTCTTGCCTCTTAGTTCACCAATATTTTTGTTTAAATATTATCACTTTTATTAAGTACTTTTTAGTGCTGTGTTATAACGTGACATTAATCTCAAAACTTCCACATGTTAAAGAAATATACGTTTTTGAATTTTGAAGAGACTTTATCATATTTTATGTGACGTTTGTTGTATGATTTACACAGCAAACATTTCAGGGCTCGGTACGGCTCGGCTCTTCCTGTTAATTTATGGGCTCGCCCACCTCTATGAATAAACCAAATATATAGTTAATGTAGCAATGACTGCTGCAGCACCTGCTACTCGTGTCACAATATGGTAATCATGGATGCAATCATATACTTATCGCTTCCAGTTACTTGGCCTATTTGGGAAAGGCTTCCATTTGGAAGGTGCCTAATCATGATGGATCTTGGCATATGTAGTCCTGTCAGTGTGGAAACATCAGAAGTCTTTGGTCGCATCAGTGTATGCCACCAATAATTTTCTTACCCCGAGCAAGTCTTATGATTATTTAACGTTTATGAATACGTTTAACAGTGGGGTCAAACTAGGGAAAATTTTCAAAGCATGAGTATGCTCTAAGACACTTATTGCCTAGAAAGTGGCATTTCCATGCGTAGCAAACCTCAAAGGTCTCTAAGTGGCATGTGCTTGGCCTGTGGATGTCGCGCTTCAGAAGGAACACACATTAACTCAGATTGGGCTCTCTGGGAAGGGCCACGAATGGTCCCACTCCTGTTTATTTATATCCTTTGGCCGAACTGGGCCCTAAGGTTGTGTGCAGCATCACAAGTCCAGGGGTTATGCAAAGTGGGCCAGGTGGCTCAGTACATTACCCCCAATGTTAGTTCACAACTGGTTCCTTTTAATAGATGTCTTGAGTGAGACACACATAGTCACGGATCCGTTGGCAAGGAGTGGGATTGGGTCGGAGATTATATCTCTGGATGAAGGTAACCTCATGATCACCCAGGGCTTCCAATGATATTGTCTCATTGGGTGGTGCTGGGTTATGCTTACTGTCTTGGTGGGCTGCTCTGGCAGTGTTTACTGGGGGACTGATTGGTGTTTCGGCGCCCTCCATGGGATGACTGCATAGTCATCAGTGTGGCATTCATCTTCTGGTGTTTCTACAACCTTCTTTAACAATTATACATTTCTTGTGACTGCCTCATGGCCACGATGGGCTGATATCATGGTGCTTTTCACAGGTGTGACTATCCATTGTCCCCCCTCACAGGGGGTGTGGCATTTCGACCCGCGGTGCAGATCACCGAGCAGCACCTGGTCCACTGGGAGTATCAGTGATGTCCGGGCTTTTCTTCTCTCACTGATGTCATTGTTCTTTCTCTTTCTCGTCTGCTGCATCCTTGTGGGATCATATGCGGGTGCTTCCCAGCCAGGGCAAGTGCCAGTGGGAATGGTGGTACATCTCCCAACTTTCAGCATGAGGGACCACGGGGAGCACCACTTTGTACTTGTGCAGGCTGAGCTCAAAGTCTGATCCTTTGTCAACTGCCACACGCAGCATCCTGTTCAACATTCTCATGAAGTGCTCCACATCTCCGCAGGCTTGAAGCCATTGTGGTGTTATTTTCTGGTGTTGGATTCCGAGGTGCTTCAGGAATTCTTTGAACTCTTCCCCTTGGAACGGGGGTGTGTTTTATGTCCTTATTTCTTCTGGGATGCCAAACAGAGCAAAAACCGTCTCCAACAAAGGGCTGATCTTGGAGAATGCTGTGGATTAGACCAGTTCCACTATGGGGTATTTTGAGTGGCTGCCCATCAATACCATTGTAAGGTGCCCATCTGGAAACCTGCTGAAGTCACGGTTGACTTGTGACCAAGGGACAACACAGTGCTCTTTGGTGGCCACTGGAGTGGGGGCTTCGCCCCACTCAGGAGTTGGCATGCCACACAGTTCCTCAGTATATCATTGAGCCTCTAGAACCATACCTTTTCCCTTAGATGGGCTTTCATTTTTGATGCTCCTTGGTGGCCGGAAAGCACTAGCTCCATCATTCTTTGGCACAGCGAAGCAGGCAAGACTATTTGAAGTCCATCTGGCATTACAATCAGCTCATTCCTGACCCGCCATAGCTGTGATAGTCTCTTCTAGGCAGTGGCTACCCACTGATTGGCATCTTGCAGGTAATTCCTCTATACTCCCCTTGGTAATGTAAATTTAGCCCTGGAGTACCTCGTCCTCTGATGTTGCTGTGCTGTCTTCAGTGATGGCCAGCACTTAAGGGTACTCATATTTGCTCACAAGTTGCATCTAGTCTTCCGACTGTGCGACATCATTAGCTGACTCTTTCTCTTGAGGTGAAGGGTGTTGTTTTAGGAAGTCTGTGGGTTTTTTCGCTCCCGGCCTGTAAACAATGGTGAAATGGTACTCCATGGCCCACCATTCAATCCGGGGAGGAGGATGCATCGCAGTTCCTTTGAAGGGGGAGACCAGCGGCTGATAGTCGGTGATGATTTTGAATGGGCATCCACACAGATTTAAGTGCAAGAGTCCGAAGTCACATTTAATCGCTAGGGCCTCCCTCTCGATTTGGGCTTAACAGGCCTTGGTGGCACTGAACACCTGGTTTGTGAATGCAATAGGGTCCCATAGGCCTGGTACCCCTGCCTGTTGTCAGGACTGCTCCAGGTCCTACCAGGCTGGCATCAACAATTAGCTCTGTTGCTTTGTCAGGGTCAAAATATGTCATGCTTCCATCGAGCAGGGCTCTTGTGCTGTTTTCAAACACTTCAGCCTCCTTATGGCCCCAGGTCCATTTAGCAACTGCTTTTGTCAGAGCGTGGTGTGGTTCTGCCAGAGTGGCTAGGGGTGTATCGGCCACAGTACGTGGCCATACATAGGAAACAGTGAATCTCTGCAGTCCTTCTGGGTGCCAGAGCTC
Source organism: Calotriton arnoldi (assembly GCA_963921515.1). Classification (NCBI taxonomy): domain Eukaryota; kingdom Metazoa; phylum Chordata; class Amphibia; order Caudata; family Salamandridae; genus Calotriton; species Calotriton arnoldi. The sequence goes on along the minus strand of CAWUFW010010772.1, from coordinate 63,530 downwards.
ACTGGATTGGGTTTGATTTCTTGGGTCTACCTGCAGGCCCTCCTTGTTGAACACACAGCCAAAGAATTCAATCTTCGTTTTGAAAAAGGAGCACTTTTTCTGATGGAGCCTGAGCCAGTGGTCACTAAGCCTCTGTAAAATTGCGTGCAACCAGTGATGGTGTTCTTGATTGGTTGCTGAGTCGCCAAGGATGTCGTCACTGATGTTCATGACGCCTTGCAGGCCAGAGAGTGTCTCCGGATGATGTTTTGAAACACTTCAGTTACTGACAATATCCCAAAATTCTGACATTTGTAACACCTCAGACCAAGGTGCATTTATAAAGTTGTTATATATCAACTGTCCTTTGTCTAGCTGTAACTGATGATGCCCTATGCTGAGATCTAGCATAGAAAGCCATTTGGCTCCATTTAGATCAGCAAGGATATCGTCCATGGTGGGCATGATGTGCCTTTTTCTTTTGATGGCCATGTTTGGCAGTCGCATATCAATGCACAGTCAGATTTGTCCTGGCTGCTTGAGTTTTTCAGCTATGACCAGGGGCAATAACCATAGAGTCACGCCATATCTTTTAGATGATGTCTAGTCTCTCAAGCTTCTCTAGCACTCGATCTATGAGAGGATGTAGATGAAATGGTATTCTCCAGTGCCGGAGGGCCATCGGCTTTACTCACTTGTCCATGTGAAATTTTCCTGGTGGTCCTTTAGGCAAACTAGCCCCTGAAACAGGCCTGGGAATTGGGCTAGGATCTGCTCTATCTGTGTGGCCTGGACTGCTCTCACAAAGAACTCCAGTCTGAGGTCCAGCAGTGTTTCTAAGTGCTCCTTGATAATGTGGAACTTGGCAAGTGTTACCCGTTCACCACTGCGTATGATGACTTCTACCACCCCTACCACTGGAAGTGGTGAACAGCCTTTGTAGGTATAGATTTTAGTCTTGCTGAGTACCAAGGCCGGCCGTGGTCATAGACTGATGCACTGTTGGTTAATCATCACGTTTACTGATGTTCCAGTGTCAATCAGGGCTTTGACGGTTGTCCTCGCTACCTGCACATCAGACATTGGTTGTGATCTCCTCTCATGTATGATATGAGGAACACATCCTCGTCTTCTAGTGGGTATGGTTCACAGTGGTCATTATCTGATTTGGATCAATTGTCAGGTTCGCTTGGGTTGGCATCTTGAGGTTTCCCGTTGGTGTTGCTTTAAGCCTTACTCCTCGATTCCTTGCCCCACTGCGGAAGATTCTTGCAAAGTGTTTTGGTTTTCCACAGCTAGAGCAGGCCTTCCCCTGCGCTTGTATCTAGCTGGTGTTCTTCTCTCCCGCAATTTCGGCATCGAGGTTTGCTGGTGAGGCTACCCATTCCTATTGAGACAACTGTTTCCATTTTGATAGGAGGCGGTTTGTTTGGCTGTGACTTGACTTTCTTGGGAGTGAGGGCTACTTCCATTTCTGCCGCACAGGTAGTGAACCTATTATGGGTCTAATCTAGAATCAGGATGTTTTCCAGGCTTACGTCTGGCTGGTGACGGGTAAGGCCCCTCAGTGTCACTGAGCATCAGCCTTGTATGAGCTGTGCCCTGATTTCATTTGGTTGATCAGCATGCATACATTTGCTTGCTATTTCACACAAGCGCGTATAGAAGATGTCGATGGGTTCTCCCTCGCACAATCATGCTTGCCTCTGCTTGAACCGCTCGAAGGCAGGATTGAGTTAGGGGTTGAAGTGGGCATGGAGTGCTCTCACTGTCCCTTCTAATCGTCGTCCATGCCTGTGCCTGGTAGGTGTTCAAAGAGCTTGTAAGTTCCTTCACCACAGTATAGTGGTAGAGATTTTTTGATTGTGCCGTTGGTTTCTTGTGTGGCCCTGAAATAATTATTAAGGTAGCCTATCCACATCTTCCAGCGAGGAACAACCATGGATAGGTCTTCTTTTTTTGCACTTTCCTCCTGCACTTTCGCTCTGCAGTGCTCGTGCTCCCCTATGAGGGCATAGTGCATAGCAGAGTGTGGAGCCTTCTCTTGCCAGAGTGCCAGAGTGGCTAGTCTTAGAGAGGAGGGGTATTTCCGCAGTGTTCATGGGGATACCAATTTGCCATCTTGGGGGTGAAAGAACGCCTAAGTGCCAAGGACTGATGAGAAAAACCAGGCGTGGGTTCAAGTACTTTCATTGAGCCACGTTCTTTAGGCCTCGCTGGGAACTGCAGGCCACAAAGGTCTTTAAGTGGCATGTGTCTGGCCTGCAGTTGTTGCACTTCATAAGCACCACATTGACTCAGATTGTGCGATCTGGGGGAAGGGCCAAGAGCGGGCCCGCTACTGTTTATTTATACCCTTTGGCTGCACCCGACCATAAGATTGCATGCAGCGTAACAGGGTCATGCAAAGTGGGCCAGGTGGCTCACTACACAATGCATCCACACTTGGAGCTTGACACAATTCCTGATTTACTAGGGTTAGGAAACTTGGGATTGCATCAAAATGATATGACTTCCCAACAGAGGCGTACTGAGGAGAAATATCTTCATCTCTCCTCCTTATTTCCTCTTTCTATGTTAGCTACACTTTGCAGCACACGTAGAAAGAGAAAAATGCCTCAAAGGAATTGTTTTTGTGCAGGAAGGTGTCCCTTCCTGCACTCAGACAATCCTGCCTGTAAAAGGCACCCTTGCACCATGGCAAAAGGCTGCCTGCTTTGGCACTAGGCTGCACTCAGTGCAGCAGCACAGAGAGATAGAGAGCAAGAATGCATCATATCTTAATAAATATGGCGCATTTCTACTCTCTCCTTGTCAAGCAATGCAATGCAGCAAGTTGTCTTGCTGTGTTGCATTGCATGACCTTTTGATAAATCTTCCCCCAAATTACAATTACCACTAGGCTCATGTTGGATTTTTGCACACTGCAAAGACTCACACATGCAGGTATATGTCTGTGCTTTATACATTGCCACCAAATGGTTCAAGTGACATAATAAACTCCCAATGCCATAATTTACCATTAACAATGATTTCAGTGCATTGTTGTTCTTTTTTTGATGATATGCTCCATACTCATTTGTAGCATCCAACCCCCTGCGGACCAAGGCCAGCCCGACGCTGGAGAACCAGCTACATGCAGTCTTCGTCAGTACAAAGCACATGTAGTCATATCGCTTTATGACATCATTTGCCATGCACAGTGATGTCAATAATGATGTAATTTCAGATGTCAGCAGTGGTGTTATCATTGATATTATAGAACATATCATGAGTGATGTAATATGTGAAGTCATAAGCAGTGCATGGCAAGTGCACACATTATAGTTACTTCAGTTAACTATAACTAGTGAATTTAATTGCTTTTTTGTTTAAAATATTATGTTTTAACTGACATTTCACCTAGCTATAACGCACTTCAACGTTTGTATTTTTCAGTGAATTTCTAGGTTTTAAAAAAACAAAGTAATATGTTATTACCATTCCAATATCCTCAGCAGAAGCCTCACATACATGGACATGTTTGGGCATGTGTGTATATGGGGATGTTGTAGTTATGTGTGTGTGGGTGTTAGGTGTGTAGTGTGTGTGGTCAACAACAGCCACACAGACACGCACCCCACTAAGGGACCTTAGCGAAAATACACAGGGGGCCACGCTGAGTGCCTTGGTAATAACATGGCACTGCAGTGATGTAAACCAAATGTTCCTCATTTGACCCCAGGAATCCCTTTGGGACCCCCCACTATGGCCATGGAGTCAGGATACCCCTGCTCTGTCCCCTTATTCCCTATTTTCAATTGTATTTGAGGACACAGAGACATAGTCACTGAGTTCTAAAATTGCAGCTGGAAGATTTTCCTCCTGTTGTGGCCAGCCAATGAGTTTGTGTGCTTTGAGCTTGAGACACCAGGGTACTCCGCAGAAGTGCTACAAAGTTGCCCCATTGAGAATTATCAATAACTTTGAGCCTTAATTTCTCAAAAATGACTGAACAGATTTAAACCAGATCATAAAATGCTTTCTAAATCAAGATCTTGCTTTCTGCCAAATTTGGTGTAATTCCGTTTAGCCGTAGCTATGCCTAAAACTCCTATGGTAAATTACATAGGGGAAACACGTTTTGGGATCCCCCATTTTTCTCAGCCCCACTTGACCGATCACCACAAAACTTTCCAGGAAGGAGCTGAGGTGGATGAACCTTTTTTTGGAAAGTTTTATTAAGTTTAGTCAAACAGCGCAAAAGTTATTAACAAAATGTATGTATATATATCTATATGTGTGTACATATATATATATATATATATATTCACTGAAAAAACCACAGGTTTCAGGGACGTTATAGTTAGGAATTAGCATTTAAAAAACCTTCGAAATTCTTTGGAAAACCACAGGTTACACAAACTTTATTGTTAAGCTGACATTTCACTTGTACAAAACCTGTGAAGTTCAGCCGTTCTAGTTAGCTGAGCTAATTATAACTCACGCCCCGCAATGCACTGCTGATGACGTCACATATTACATCACTCATGACATGGTCAGTGACATCACTGATGACATCACTGATGGCATCTAAAATGACATCACTGATGACATCATCCACATAATCTCTGAAGCACCTACTCACGCCACAATATAATCTTTCATACACCCACTCTAAATTTCAGATTACCATTCTCGAAACCATAGACACACCAATACCAGTAAGTACATACCCACTCACTGATTCATAGGTCTACACACACATCCACTCACCCATACAGCCCCATACACCCAGTCACTCACCAATCCAGCCTCTGATATATCCACTCATACACCCATACAGACACTCTCACACTGCCACTCACCCATAGAGCTACTCACACACCTAGTCACTCACCCAAAGAGTCAATCACAGTGCCACTTACTCACGTATACAGTTATATACACACCACCTCACTTATTCATACAGATACTAACACATACTTAGTCTCATACAATCACTGACTCAAGCACACACTTATCCATACAGCCACTCTCACAATCACTCACTAACACATACAGTCACTTATACACACACCCACCCACACAGACACTCAGGCACCCATACAGGTACTCAGCCAACCAATCAATAACCCATATAGACACTCATGTAGCTACTCACCAACCCATGCAGCCACTTACACACCAACTGACAGGCTGATACAGACATCCACACAGATTAGCCACTCACCCATACATTCACTGAGACACGTATAATCACTCACTTATTCATTCAGTCACGCACCTAATAAATCATCCATACAGACACTCATACACCCACTCATTGTTCAATACACCTTAGGGTGTATATATATATATATATATTCACTGAAAAAACCATAGGTTTTAGGGAAAGTTATAGTTATTTGGACATTGCACTCGTACAAAACCCGTGAAATTCCCCGTTATAGTTAGTTCAGCTAACTATAACTCGCGCCCCGCAATGCACTGCTGATGACGTCACATATTACATCACTCATGACATGGTCAGTGACATCACTGATGACATCACTGATGACATCATGCAGTGACTGTGTGTTTCTGTAAAGTTTAAATATGTTTAATATATATAGGCAAAGGTGTATTGAAGAATGAGTGGGTGTATAAGTGTCTCAATGGATGATTGAGTAGGTGCGTGACTGACTCTACCAGTGAGTGATTAAACGTATCTTACTGAATGCATGGGTTACTGACTAAACTGTGTGAATGTCTGTATCCGTCTGTCTGTTGGTGTGTAAGTGGATGCATGGATTTGCGAATAGCTACATGAGTGTTTATATGGGTTATTGATTGGTTCTCTGAGTATCTGTATGGGTGGCTGAGTGTTTGTGTGGGTGGGGTGTGTGTGACTCTACATAAATGTGTGAGTGGGTGATTCACTGGGTGCATGATTTGAAGAGTGCATCTGTGATGGACTGTATGGGTGGGTGAGTGTGTGTATTGGTGTGTTAGTGATTGAATGTATATCTCAGTGGTACATGTGTGAGTAACTACATATGTGAAAGGCAGTATATATGTGTGTTGGAGTATATAAATGGCTATAAGTGAGAGTGTGTGATTGTGAGAGTGGCTATATGGATGAGTGTGTGCTTGCATCAGTGATTGCATAGCAGCGTAAGAATGTGCTAGTATTTGTATGAGTAAGTGAGCTGGTGTGTATAACTGTATAGGTGAGTAAATGGGAGTGTGATTAATTATTTGCATGACTGACTAGGTGTATGAGTACCTCTATGGATGAGTGGCGGTGTGTGAGTGTTTATATAGGTGTATGAGTGCATATGATAGTCCTGTACTGAGTGACTGTAATTATGAGTGACTGTACGGGTGAGTGAATAGATGTGTGTGTGTAGACCTAAGAATCAGTGAGTGGGTATGTAGTTATTGGTATTGGAGTGTGTATGGTTTTGAGAATGGCAGTCTGTAATTTAGAGTGGGTGTATCAAAAGTTATATTAGGGTGTGAGAAGATGCATTAAATTCTCACATGGATGATGTCATCAGTGATGTCATTTGAGATGTCATCAGTGATGTCATCAGTGATGTCACTGGCCATGTCATGAGTGATGTAATATGTGACGTCATCAGCAGTGCATTGCGGGGCGCGAGTTATAGTTAGCTGAACTAACTATAACGGGGGAATTTCACGGGTTTTGTACGAGTGCAATGTCCAACTAACTATAACTTTCCCTAAAACCTATGGTTTTTTCAGTGAATTTCAAAGGTTTTTTAAATGCTAATTTCTAACTATAACGTGTCTGAACCTATGGTTTTTTCAGTGAATTTCAAAGGTTTTTTAAATGCTAATTTCTAACTATAACTGTCCCTAAAACCTATGGTTTTTTCAGTGAATTTCAAAGGTTTTTTTAAATGCTAATTCCTAACTATAACATATCTGAAACCTATGGTTTTTTTCAGTAAATTTCAAAGGTTTTGTAAATGACAATTTTTAAATGTATTAATTGTTATATTTATTTTTTTGATACTGATTTACTACATTTTTTTAAACTATTTATTTTTAGATATTTTATTTTTAAATTACATTGTAATTACATTATACATTACATTACAAAATATACTTTCTCAGAATGAATTACTTTAGTTTAAATACTTTGCAAATAGGCAATAGAGTTTTAAGTACAGTAGTTACAGTTGTTGCAATGGGCAACACAATTTCAAACACAATGCACATTGAGCTCAATGTGAATTTCTAGTTAAATGCAATTAGTTACTTTATGGATTACTTTTCTAACCACAGGACTGGATCCTAGATTCAGTCCTGGGACATCTCCTGTAAACAGTTGAGTAAAAGCGTTTTGGTTACAGTAGTGATTTTTAAGGAATATTATTGTATTTTAAAAGTTGACAGAAACTTTTTCACATAGAATCACCAATGTTATCCTATGGGAGGAAATTCACTTAGCAGGTAAGTAGTGTTATCGTTACTTTTTCTTACTCAGTGGTGGATCCTGGATCCAGCACTGGTGCATCGCCTGTAAACAGTTGAAAGAATGCGTTTAAGTAATACAGGCGATTTTTAAGGAATATTTGTAGTTTGTGAAAATCGACACTTTGAAACTTTTCTGCTGAAAACCAGACAATGGATTCCTATGGAAGGAAATACAAGTTACTGGTAAGTACGGTTAGAATTACTTTTCAGGGTCAGTGCTGGGCTAAAAGATGCAGCAGTGGGTTCTCTCCTGATAACAGGTGAGTAAATCGGAATTCGTAGTTCGGCTGATTTTAGAGGAATATTATAAAGTTCCAAAACTCCACACTTAGAAGAATTTCCAAGTGAAACCAGTCAATGTTAGCCTATGGAAGGAAATTCAAGTTACTGGTAAGTACGGTTAGAATTACTTTTCAGGATCTGTACTGGGCTCAAAGATGCAGCACTGAGGTCTCTCCTGATAACAGGTGAGTAAATTGGAATTCGTAGTTCAGCTGATTTTAGAGGAATATTATAAAGTTCCAAAACTCCACACTTAGAAGAATTTCCAAGTGAAACCAGTCAATGTTAGCCTATGGAAGGAAATTCAAGTTACTGGTAAGTACGGTTAGAATTACTTTTCAGGATCAGTACTGGGCTCAAAGATGCAGCACTGAGGTCTCTCCTGATAACAGGTGAGTAAATCGGAATTCGTAGTTCGGCTGATTTTAGAGGAATATTTGTATGTTTCAAAAATCGACACTTAGAAACTTTTTCAGCAAAAAGCAGGCAATGATATCCTATGGAAGGAAATTCAAGTTACTGGTAAGTACGGTTAAAATTACTTTTCAGGATCAGTACTGGGCTCAAAGATGCAGCACTGAGGTCTCTCCTGATAACAGGTGAGTAAATCGGGATTCGTAGTTCGGCTGATTTTAGAGGAATATTATAAAGTTCCAAAACTCCACACTTAGAAGAATTTCCAAGTGAAACCAGTCAATGTTAGCCTATGGAAGGAAATTCAAGTTACTGGTAAGTACAGTTAAAATTACTTTTCAGGATCAGTACTGGGCTCAAAGATGCAGCACTGAGGTCTCTCCTGATAACAGGTGAGTAAATTGGAATTCGTAGTTCGGCTGATTTTAGAGGAATATTTGCACAATGGTGAAGGAAGGGGGTGGGGCCTGAGGTGACATGTCTGCAAACACGCCCTGTGGCGCGTTTTAAGTTGGAAAATTAATTCCTCCTCAATCCCGAGGGTCCCTGGGGCCCAACTAGCCCACCAGGAACCTCCAATATGCACCAGGGGGCTGCGTTGCAGAGAGGTGTTCTGAGGCCACGCCCCTTTTTCCACCTCTCTGCAACGCAGCTCTGTGGCGCTTTCTGGACGTACCTTGGTGGGCTAGTTGGCCCCCAGGGACCCTCAGGATTGAAGAGGATTTAATTCCCCATCTTAAAACGCGCAACGAGGCCTGTTTGCACACATGTCACCTCAAGCCCCGCCCTCCCTTCACCACTGTGCAAACGCGCCCGTGGTGCGTTTTAAGTCGGGGATTAACTCCTTGAATCCTGAGGGTCCCTGGGGTGCAACTAGCCCACCAGCTACCTCCATTAAGCGCCACAGAGCTGCGTTGCAGAGAGGTGTAAAAGGGCGTGGCCTCAGAACACCTCTCTGCAACGCAGCCCCTGGCGCATACTGGAGGTTCCTGGTGGGCTAGTTGGCCCCAGGGACCCCAGTATTCAAGGGGAATTCGTTCCCTCTTTGCAAACGCGCCAGGGCGCGTTTGCAGAGTGCTGCCAAGGAGGGCGTGGCCTCCGGCGCGATGTCTGATTTTTTTATTTTATTTTAAAAGGGGGCTGTGTGGCCCCCCCCTTCTTTTTAATTATTTTGGGCCCTGGGGACCCCATCCCCCAGGGCCTGACCCCCTTTCTTTCTTTTTTTTTTAAAGTAACGGGAAGGGGACCGCATGGGCCCCCCTCCCGTGGCCAATTTTGGCCCGGGGACCCCATCCCCCGGGTCATTGCCACTTTTTTTTTTTTTCATGGAGGGGGGCTGCGTTGCCCCCCTCCTCAGGCCTCCTTAGGCCCCGGGGACCCCATCCCCCGGGGCCGGCCTTTTAAAAAAAAAAAAAAATGTTCCCTAATTTGTGGAGGGGGGCCGCGTGGCCCCCCTCCCGGGCCACTACTTGCTTCGGGGACCCCATCCCCCGGGGCTGGCCCTATCCTTTGGGGTCCGTGGGGGGACCCCAACTCCCCCACGGACCATGCCGGCTCCCCGCCTCCTGCGGGAGCCGGCATTGCTTTCCACATGGGGAGCTGCTAACATGCAGCTCCCCGTGTGGAAAGCAATGTGCTTGGTTTTTGGAAGAGAGAGCAGGTTTCCTGCTCTCTGTTCCAAAAACCAAAGCAGTTTGCTATGACAGGACGGGAGCCGCGAGGCTCCCGTCCTGTCATAGCAAACTACAGTGTCAGCAGTTCGGGCTGTAGCTGTGACTAAAGGTTCCTATGGAAAAATGAATGGGGAAAACGCATTTTGGGACCCCCCTTTTTTCTCGGCCCCCGCTTGACGAATCACCCCGAGACTTTCAGGATAGGAGCGGACCGGAGCGCCCCAACAAGTTGGAAACTTTCGCGAAGATTCGTCAACCGGCGCCAACGTTATTTCAAATAGAATGTTGCGGATTTCCTATGGAAAATAGGTCCTAACTATAACTATCTACTGGCGACCGCCAGTAGATAATATATATATATATATATATATATATATAACATTCTTAAACTTTTTAGAAACACTCATAGTCACTCCTGTGCTCCTGCGCTTCAGTTTTTGTTAAATTTCGGCCAGATTCGCGGAGCCAGCGTGAATACAGTCGAAAAGGCTTTTTTGGGCCACAGGAAGCCCCTGAGCACGCCTAGGGGGTCAGGATGTTTCCACTCTGCCCCCTTTTCTTCTTTTTTAAAGTTTTTTTACCTTTTTTCTTGTGACTCAGAACTGCCATTTAACAAAAAGGGTGCACACTGGACCAAGAGCTACCTTTCTGCCAAATTTGGTGTAATTCCGGTCAGCAGTTCAGGCTGTAGCTGCGTCAACAGTTTTCGATGGAAATTAACATGGAGAAAAAGCGTTTTGGGACCCTCCTTTTCTTGGCCCCGCTTGACAGATCACCCCAAAACTTTCAAGACAGCAGCTAAAGTGAGTTGGCCATTAGTTTTGAAAATTTAGCGAAGATTTGTCAAACGGCGCCAAAGATATTGGCAAAAGAAAAAACGCTTTTTGAATAGAAACCAGGTAATATATGTGTATATATATATATTCACTCGCAAATTGAAATTTAAAAAATGGCACGAGCATAGACAAAAACAAACAGTGCCTATAGATCCAGATAAGGAATCTAATTTAGCTATTGAAGATATAGATACTTTACACACACTTAGAGAGCTTGGGGAAGCTGACAATTGGGTAGATGACCCATTAATAAGTTTAGCTCAAGCAAATGTTACAATTGATCAAGCCAGTTTAAGTGGTTTTGGACCCAAATCGAGCTTTTTACCTCAAATACATAATGAAGCTATTGAGGTATTTGAGAAGGGGGTCCAAAAGGAATTCAAAAAACTGGCGAGACGTAAAGTACACTTTTTTAGTAATCTCACCTCAGGCCAACAGACAGCTATTAAAGAACTACAAACCAATAAGGATTTGGTCATTAAAAAATCAGATAAAGGTGGAAATGTAGTTGTTTGGCCACTAAAAATTTATTTAGATGAGGGAAAAAGACAATTCAGTGACAGTGAAAGCTATGCAAAGAGTGATAGAAAATGCTATGAGGCCAGTAACGAGAGGTATAGGAACAACGTTGTGAAATGGAAGAACGAAAAATTGTTATCAAATGATGAGTTCAAATTTTTAAATTGTGAATTTCCTAAACTGTCTGCAATGTATCTATTGCCTAAGGTTCACAAGGATAAAAGTAATCCTCCTGGTAGGCCAATTGTTTCTTCAATAGGGAGCATGTACGAAAATACTTCAAAATATATTGATTATTTTTTGAGACCGTATGTACAGTCATTGCCTTCCTATGTGCAGGACACAGGAGATTTTTTGAAACAAATTGAGAAAGTGAATTGGGAACAAGGTATGTTATTGCTGACACTTGACATGAACAGCCTTTATATTTGCATACCCCATGATCTGGGCCTGGAAGCCTGTCGTTACTACCTAAAAAGTCGTCCACTTTGCTATTTGATGCATACTGAGATGCTGTTAAATATGATGCTTATCTGTCTGACTAACAATTTCTTCATTTTTGATCACACAATCTATTGCCAAACCCAGGGGTCAGCTATGGGAACCTGCTTCGCCCCCAGCTATGCGGCTTTGTACCTAGGCTGGTGGGAGGAGCAGGTGGCAATTAACATCGAAGCCTTTAATCGCCAGGTCGTCCTCTGGGCAAGGTATATAGATGATATATTCTGTGTATGGAGAGGGGATGAGAATAAAACCCAAGAATTTGTAGAGTCCCTCAACAGCAACAATCTGAATCTGAAGTTCACCTGCTCAATGGACACGAATACTATTGAATTCCTAGATGTTGAAATACAGGTAAACGGAAATCGATTGGAAAGTAAACTGTACCGGAAGAAAACAGAAGGCAACAGTTTACTACACGCCGAAAGTTGCCACCCAATTAACATCATAAATAGTACACCATATGGGGAGTTATTGAGGGCACGCCGCAACTGTAGTTCTGACTTGGCATTCATGGATGAAATGAACAACATGAGAAAAAGGTTTGCGGAGAAGGGCTATTCACAGAAAGTAATCAACAAAGCATGTGAGAAATTGAAAAAGGTTGAAAGGGAGGATTTGCTAAAAGTCAAAATTGATAAAAAATGAGGGGGAGGATTCCCTTAGATTTATTACATCGTTCAGCAATCAGGCAGGTGATGTACGAAAATGTCTTAAGAAATTTTGGAATGTATTGGGCACGGATGAGACTCTTGCAAAATGTATTGGCAACAATCCCAGTATTACATTTCGGAGATGCCCGGCATTAAAAGACATGTTATGAAAAAGTATGCAACCCGTAGGCACCAATTCCCAATTTAAATTACAAGGTTTCTACACTTGCAAAGCATGCTAGGCATGCTGTAACAGTATTAACTGTAAGCAAGTGAAATTATCTAAAACCCAGAAACCATTTGTAATTTCAAAATATCTAACTTGTAAGTCAGATTTTTGTGAGTATGCTCTAATTTGCCCATGCCATTTAGTATACATTGGCAGTACTATCCATCAGGTTAAGAGACATATATTAGAACATATGCGGGCAATCACTAATGAAGACAGACAATATCCTATTGCCCGCCATTTCAAAGAATGTCACAACAAAAATGCTGGTTTGCTTAGACACTGTGCCTTAGATAGAAGACCTATCTCAGAAAGGGGAGGAAACAGGATTCGTGAGCTACGAAGGCTAGAATCCAGAATGATTATTAAGTATGAAACCATGCATCCGGAGGGTATCAATAAGGATGAAGAGTTAGCGGTACACCTAGGCTGAATAAGTGGTAATAGTTCCCAGAAATATGATGCTGCTTTTAAATTGTAACCTGTCTAAACTGCCTCTCAGTTTGGATGTTTGTTTTTAAAGAAGGAATTGGATCATTACTGATCAGTGCATTGATTTTATTTATTTTTTAGGAGACGAAGATATCTTCTTGTAATGAAGAAAGGCAAAACGTGCTATTTGTGGATGGAGAAATATGTGAAAAAAACTGAGTTTTTATATATTCATGTAAATATGAGTTGTGTATTTTCTTAACTATGGCCTACATAGGCTGTATTGTAATACTCTCGGGCCCACTGGGGCAAAATTGCATGATGTATAGATTTACAAATGTACATATTGCTTGTGGAGAGAAAACTATTTTAAAGGAAATAATGTATTAATGAGGATATATGAACATTTTGATCAAGGCCCACTTGGGCAGAATTGTAATATCTTTTAGCCCACTTGGGCCAAATTGCATGATTGGGCAAAACAACGTCATTTTTGAGGAGAGACATCTCAGTATGATTGAAACAATCATGTACTATGATAGCGAACCAATTATGTTCTGCTTAGTTTAATTTAAAACTCAGTTTATAGATTGAAAAGATGTATTTATATCTATTACCATACCATTCCAAAATGGATGCCGTTTTGACCACTGACTGGAAGATTATCATGTAGTCCTATGTTATTGTTTACACTCTTTTTGTGCACTATATGTTATGGGTGAAACCAAATGTCGAATTGACCCGTGAGAAAGGAACGGCTGTTCCGAAACGCGTTGGGCGTTTGTTTGTCTTATGCTGATGCAATAAACCACGTTTGAACTGGATTTTGGGCTCGGCGCAATCTTTTGCTCTGAAGAGAAGGATTGGTGTTTGAGGTAAAAAGGATCGCGTCCTTGCCGGTAGCCCGCCGCCATTTGTTGGCAGAGGTAACGCAAAAACCTTGGTCCGTTATTTGCATGTGACCTATGGAAATAAATAAAGGGAAAATACCAGTGTGCCTTTGCTTGCGGTTCATTCCTGAAAGTCAGTCCATGATTAAGGGCGTTGGCCCGAAACGCGTTGGGCTGCTGACTGCGTGAGGAGGAAAGCATGTCTGCGAGCAGCGCTCATTAAGGAAGCTTGTACCCACCTGCCGGCGTGCTCCCACGAGGGGCGACTCTGTTTGTTGGATTTTAGTGGCTGGTCCGGCCACGGGAGCTTGCCACTGTAATATTGAGCGGGGCTGCAGCGGCGAACTGAAGCCGCAAGAGCGGAGCAGGGAGAGCTCCATTTATCGAGAGTGCTACGCTAACGGACTGCCATTAGCCACAAAGATTTGTTTTATGGAAGTACCAGCTGCACCCCACTTGGGTAATATGCAAGCACTACTAGTCCCAGAATGCCTTGGTCCGTTATTTGCATGTGACCTATGGAAATAAATAAAGGGAAAATACCAGTGTGCCTTTGCTTGCGGTTCATTCCTGAAAGTTAGTCCATGATTAAGGGCGTTGGCCCGAAACGCGTTGGGCTGCTGACTGCGTGAGGAGGAAAGCATGTCTGCGAGCAGCGCTCATTAAGGAAGCTTGTACCCACCTGCCGGCGTGCTCCCACGAGGGGCGACTCTATTTGTTGGATTTTAGTGGCTGGTCCGGCCACGGGAGCTTGCCACTGTAATATTGAGTGGGGCTGCAGCGGCGCACTGAAGCCGCAAGAGCGGAGCAGGGACAGCTCCATTTATCGAGAGTGCTACGCTAACGGACTGCCATTAGCCACAAAGATTTGTTTTATGGAAGTACCAGCTGCACCCCACTTGGGTAATATGCAAGCACCACTAGTCCCAGAATGCCTTGGTCCGTTATTTGCATGTGACCTATGGAAATAAATAAAGGGAAAATACCAGTGTGCCTTTGCTTGCGGTTCATTCCTGAAAGTCAGTCCATGAGTAAGGGCGTTGGCCCGAAACGCGTTGGGCTGCTGACTGCGTGAGGAGGAAAGCATGTCTGCGAGCAGCACTCATTAAGGAAGCTTGTACCCACCTGCCGGCATGCTCCCACGAGGGGCGACTCTGTTTGTTGGATTGTAGTGGCTGGTCCGGCCACGGGAGCTTGCCACTGTAATATTGAGCGGGTCTGCAGCGGCGCACTGAAGCCGCAAGAGCGGAGCAGGGAGAGCTCCATTTATCGAGAGTGCTACGCTAACGGACTGCCATTAGCCACAAAGATTTGTTTTATGGAAGTACCAGCTGCACCCCACTTGGGTAATATGCAAGCACTACTAGTCCCAGAATGCCTTGGTCCATTATTTGCATGTGACCTATGGAAATAAATAAAGGGAAAATACCAGTGTGCCTTTGCTTGCGGTTCATTCCTGAAAGTCAGTCCATGATTAAGGGCGTTGGCCCGAAACGCGTTGGGCTGCTGACTGCGTGAGGAGGAAAGCATGTCTGCGAGCAGCGCTCATTAAGGAAGCTTGTACCCACCTGCCGGCGTGCTCCCACGAGGGGCGACTCTGTTTGTTGAATATATATATATATATACATTTTGTTAATAACTTTTGGCCGTTTGACTAATCTTAATAAAACTATATATGTATATATATATAGAATACTAGAATGGATATCTACAAAAGTGTAAGGGAGTTAAAATTAAAGAAATACCTTCTTCTCACAAACAAAGAAGTGAGATTAAATGAAACAGCAATATCAGGGGATCAATCATCAGCAGTGAATCTTTCTATGTCCGACATGCCCCTGTTGCAAGATTTGCAAGAATTAATGCATGAAGAACAACCGAGATGTACACTAGGGTCTGGTTCTCAGCAAACAGGAAGAGACAATATGAACAACACCCAAGATAAAAGGTATAGAAATACCAATATAGGACATACACCCTTTAGACCAAAGTCGACTTTTAATCCGATATCTCCAAGGGATGCAATCGATATTTTCAGTGAACAAATAACATCCCAAATTAAGAAGCTCAATTACAGAGTATGTAATACAAAACAGAGATACAATAGGAGAAATCATCAATACTTCTTACTAATGCAAAAATTGCAGATGAATAAAAAGATCATGATACGCAACTCAGACAAAGGGGGCAATATCGTCATTTGGTCCAAGGAAGAATATATGAAAGAGGCATATCTACAACTTAACGATAAGGAGTGTTACATCAAAAGCAACGCATTGAACTTAAAAATCATGTACAAAGACTTCTACAGGAAATTGATGGCCTGGAAAAGTTTAGGTCTTCTAAATGTGCAAGAGCATACATTTTTGAAAAATGAGACTCCCACTGTACACACAATTTATTTTATCCCCAAAGTACATAAGAATCCCCTGAAACCACCGGGAAGACCCATAATATCTGCCAGAGACAGCTTACTAGAACATAGGTCACAATATGTGGACTATTTTTTGCAGGAGCACATCCAGGCACTGCCATTGTATGTAAGAGATTCGGGGCACTTTTTGAGAAAACTGGGCAAGTTTGAATGGAAGGACACTTATATCCTCATGGCGCTGGATGTGAGCTCGCTTTACACGAGCATCAACCACAGAGATGGGGTAAAAGCACTGGAACATTTCCTGAACAAAAAACCAGTGCAGTATGAACAACACAACAAGATGTTGATTGAGATGGTCAAATTCTGTTTAACCAACAATGTATTTATGTTAAAAAATACCCTATTCCAGCAAACACGAGGAGTAGCCATGGGAGCCAGCTTGTCCCCCAGCTATGCTTGTCTTCACATGGGCTGGTGGGAGGAGCTGGTTCTGAGTACCACAGATGGAGAATACGTAAAGAACAATGTAAAGTTATGGCTCCGATTCATTGACAATTTATTTGTAGTGTGGCATGGTACAAGGGAAACAGCGGTTGAATTTGTCAGTGCAATCAATACGAATGACATAAATCTGCATTTTACTGTCACTATAAGTCATGAATCTGTAAATTTCCTTGATACCCAGGAATATGTGTCCAATGGCAAACTAGAAACTAAACTGTATTGCAAAGAGACTGATGGCAATTCCATTCTCCATGCCAGCAGTGCTCATCCCAGGCATCTGGTAGAGAGCATACCGTATGGGGAGATGTTGAGGCTAAGGAGAATCAACAGTAAGGAGGAGGATCTCAAGATGGCACACAGGGCTAGTAAGCAGAGATTCTTAGAACGTGGGTATTCACATAAAACCATCAATAAAGCTATCTTGAAATCCATGAAGATGGACAGGGCAGAGTTGCTTAGAGACAAAAGAATCTGTCCTTCAATGGAATGTAATCAGGCAAATAACGAAGCTAGCCCAGTAACTGGAACCTCGGGGTCTAGTGAGTTTAGAGTCATCATCGGATATAGTAAACAAGAACAGAGCATTAGATCTTTAATCAAGCAAAGTTGGCCATTAGTTCTCAATGATCCGGTGATAGGACATCTTTTGCCACAAAAAGTTTCATTTACTCATAGTAGGGGACCCTCTATGAGAGACAGTTTGGTGAAAACAAGCCCTGAGATAATGGAAGGGACTAATTGGTTGACTACCCACAAAGGATTCCATAAATGTAAAACCTGCAAGGCCTGCCAACATGGGGTCAATAAGAGCACATACCGGACCCCATTTGGAGAAAAGGAGCACAAGATTAGCAAGACCATGACATGCAAGACAGACCATGTCGTTTATGTCCTGCAATGTCCCTGTAACCTCCAGTATATTGGAAGTACGAAACTCCAGGCTCATAAACGAGTGCTCCAACACATGAGAGTCATCCTAAATCAAGACAACACCTACCCAGTTGCATGACATTTTAAAGAAAAACATGAGTCTAAGATAGAGGGGTTAAAATACTTTCTCATAGATGCAGTACCACCGAGCAGGAGAGGGGGCAATAGAGGGTCCAAACTAAGGAAATTAGAGACTCGCTATGTCCTGGAATTAGATTCCAAATGCCCAGGAGGCCTCAACACATCTGAAGACCTTTAGACATGCCTGCATTTAACTTACGGGGTTTGGGGTCAGTACAACGTAGAACATATCAACAACAGTCACTTAACTAAACGGATTTATCAAAATACATCATGATGATGTCAAATGGATTTATCTAGCTATGCCCAAACTCAATAGCCATCGATAAGGATGTTATACATAAGGGTATTCATACCATACAATTTCAATATAAATTTAAAAAAAAAAATATAAATAGACGCCAAATAAAAGCATCAAACACCAATAGTGACTATGGTGATGAAAAAACAAAAAGTTTTTAGTACATGAATATAATCCATGATTTTATTGGTTTTAGCACGGGGCACTTTATTTATCACCTATTTATTTTTGATGGATAACACAGGAGGTTGCAGTAATCTGGATCAATCTAGCAGCCAGGGTCTTTTAGAGATGATGGAAAAAAATATTTTTAGCGGAACAATAATTGTATTTTACAGGAATTTTAAAGATTGCGGGCCCGATTCACAGAACTAACTTACTACAAAATCCTAAACTTACTACCATTTTGGTATTCACAGAATGCACTTACTCATGTTGGTATTCACAGAATGCACTTACTCATTTTGGTATTCACAGAATGAACTTACTCATTTTGGTATTCACAGAATGAACTTACTCATTTTGGTATTCACAGAATGAACTTACTCATTTTGGTATTCACAGAATGAACTTACTCATCCTAACTTTATGTCCGCACTCGGGCCGGAGTTTACGGCCCGGTGGCGGAGATTCCGGCCCAATGGCGGAATCTCCGCCTCCGGCCCGGAATCTCCGCCTCCGGCCCGGAAACTCCGCTTCTGGGCCGGAATATCCGCATTTTGGCCGTTTGAGCATTACCTCAATGCTAAACACCTGTCCAAGTGTCTACCATCCCCCATGATGCATCAGCTGACACACTGCAGCCAATCCCAGCCATGCAGCACATATGAAAGCAGAGCAGGCACACAGAAACACTTTCAACTTGTCGCTGAATGTATTTGTTGCTCTGCCCCTTGCCATGCGGCAAGAAGACTTGAGGAGGAGGAGGAGAAGAGAGAGAGGATCTTCAGACAGAGGATCAACATATTTGGGATGTCCACCAAAGATGTAAGGGCCAGATACCGCTTCCCTCCAGAAGTCATCTTGGAGATGGTATGTGATTGGGAGGAGGAACTTGACTCTGCTACCTGCTGCTCCCATGCCATTCCAGCCTATCTGAAGGTCCTTTCTGCTCTCCATTTTTTTGCGACTGGGTCATTCCAAAGGGTCACCAGTGATGTCGTGGGCATCTCCCACGCTAGCCAGTCGCGGTGCTTGCATCAGGTACTGAGCTGCATCAATTCTAGAGCCCACCTTCACATAGGAATGCCCCATACACTGGCCAGCAGACAAAGGGCAGCTAGGGATTTTTTTCCCATCTCCCGCTTCCCACGTGTGCTGGGTGCAATTGACTGTACCCATGTGGCCCTTCAGCCACTCCGCTGCATTGCACACATATACTGCAACAGACACCGATGGTATTCCATCAATGTGCAGGCTGTCTGTGATGCCAGTGGGAGATTCATAGATGTGCATGCAGCGTTTCCAGGCAGTACCCATGACAGCTTCGTATTCCGCATGTCATCTCTTGCCCGGCATATGGCTGCGGGAGAATTTGGCAACATGTGGTTACTGGGTAAGTACCAAGCACTGAAAAAGAGTGATGTGTGCTTATGAAAGGGCTAATTTACAAGCCCCTTGCACTGCCGGTACGTCACTTTCTCACATATGAAAAGTGACGCACTGGTGGCGCAAGGGGCCTGTCAAGAAGCCCAGTAATGAATGAATGCCACCTTATATCAACAACCATTCTATAATAAGAATCACCAAGCCACATACACAGTCACAACAGACACTGCATGTACTGAGTAAAGATCATGTTCTGTTCAAATTTTAGATGGAAATGTACCCTATTGCCCTATCTTCCCTCCTCAGGCGATGCTGGGTATGCACTCTCCCTCAACTCCTTACACCTTACAGACATCCAGCCACTGTACCTCAGCGTAGGTACAATCGGGCACACATACGAACTCGAGCCATCATAGAGCGCACTTTTGGTCTGTTGAAGTCGCGTTTCAGATGTCTCAGCCGTACAGGGGGTGTGCTGACGTACTCCCCTGAAGTTGTGTGCAAGATCATTATGGCCTGTTGTGTCTTGCACAATATCGCTTTAACGCATGGCTTACACATACCTCTTGAACCTCTGCTAGCTCTGAATCCGGGCAACCGGGCCATTGCAAATAACCGAGGTCAGGGTATGCAAGTCTGTGATCAGCTGGTTGCCACGTTTTTCACGTGAGCAACCTGTTGTGTCATGGACAAAATGTGGTTTGCTGTCTGTTGTCAATGATGAAAAATGGATATTTACGACTCTGTCCAAAAACTCCATCCTGAGACTACTTTGCAAACCACACTAACTGTATGTCAACCGCAACTGTTGACATGAGTCAAAATATTGACCATGAATCAGGTCATGTGCCAATGTCAGCAATCAGTGTAGTGGATTTCCCAAGGATTTTATTGAAGCTGAGGATGAGATGTACATGTTCTGAGAGACCCTCCCGTACCTTTTGACAATGGGTGTCTGTATCTAACAAGTGCATAACTATAGCATTTTTGATATTTGGGCCCCAAATGAGTTACATACACCAATAATGTTGGGCCCACAACGTGAGTGATGATGTTGTGGCTGAATCTGCCACTATGTGTCTGGGATGCACAGCACTGCTACCCCCTAATACACTGTAACACAACAGCCAACTCTTGTGTTGATCACTAAATATGGACTACATGTACCATAATGCAATGCAGTTGAAAAGTAAACTGGGGGCTGATGTTGTGCCAGCCCCCCCCCCCTGTCCCAGCCCAAATCTCATAACATGGTCTGTTCCCCCTTTTGTTTCATGTCTATGAATTAATCTTACACTGTCATTTCAGGTTTCTCTGCTACAGAATAACAGGATGGCAGTGGATTTGTTCTGTGATTGTGGATGAATCAGGATGAACACAAAATGGCTGACAACTACTTCCTGTGATGTATTGCCTGTCTCCCACTACCTGTCTGTCACTTCTTGTATGAAATAATGGGTTCCTGGTCGATTTCGCACATTCCGGCACAGTAGCGTACTTTCCGCATGCGTAGCGTACTCCGCGCATGCGCAGAGTACTCTACGCATGCGTAAAGTACTCCGCGCTTGCGCAGAGTACTCTCCGTATGCGGAAAGTACGTTTTCGGGCCGTAAACTCCGAAAAGTAACCGGAACCCATAATTTCAGACAGGAAATGACATACAGGAAGTGGGAAACAGGAAATACATCACAGGAAGTTGTTGACAGCCATTTTGTGTTCATATGAAATAATGGGTTTCTGGTCGATTTCGCACATTCCGGCACAGTACCGTACTCTGCGCATGCGTAGCGTACTCCACGCATGCACAGAGTACTCTACGCATGCGGAAAGTACTCCGCGCATGCGCAGAGTACTCTGCGTATGCGGAAAGTACTCCGCGCATGCGCAAAGTACTCTCCGTATGCAGAAAGTATGTTTTCGGGCCGTAAACTCCGAAAAGTAACCGGAACCCATAATTTCAGACAGGAAATGACATACAGGAAGTGGGAGACAGGAAATTCATCACAGGAAGTTGTTGACAGCCATTTTGTGTTCATTCTGAGTCATCCTCTCTCACAGATTAGATCCTCTGACATCCTGCTGCTCTCATCAACCTTATTTCCCCCAAAATGGCTGAGGGTTATGAAGAGAAAGCTCCCCCTTTCAGTGAAAGGGAATTAGACATCCTAGCTGAGGGGGTGATACTGAAATATCCTAAGCTATATGGGGGGCCAGCGGAATAGCTGAGCAATGCAGCGCGTGCCAGATTATGGGCCAGAATTGGTGAGCGCTGCTGTACAGTGGGCGTTCACACCAGGAACGCGAGGGCATGCCGCAAGCGCTGGGAGGACCTGAAACGCTGGGCCCGGATCAAGGCTGAAGAGCTACTGGGCCAGTCTTCCCAGCACCATGTGCATCATCCTCGCCTCTCGCCACTGTACAGGAGCGTCCTGCGTGCAGCTCTTCCGATCCTCCATGCTCAGCTGGAGGAGCAAGAGCAGCAGAGCCCTGGTAAGTGCATTATAGGTAAAATGTGTCTTGAAGTATGATGCAAGTGCAGACAGAGCTGTACCATTCTGTGTCCCATGCCGCCAGTCACCTATTCTGTGTCTATGCAGTAGTCATCATGAAGCAAAAAGCTCACTTTTGCGCATTATCTGTACAGGACAGAGTGCATTCTGGGAGTTGTAGGGTCATCATGAAAACTGGGGATTTGAGACACACAGTTGCATTACTAATGAAATATGCACTGCCAGCACCACTAACAGTGAACCAAGGGAATCCTAACTGATGTGTGCATTGGATGAGGAATGGTACAGACACTGTCCAGTGTGTGTATGTGAGGCCAATGGGAATTGGATGCTGTGACTTACATTGCTTTCGGAGAGTTTGGGTTCTGATTGAGACAGATCATCATGTGCCATGGAGTCAAGACAGACTTTGAGACCCTTGCCACACTCATAAGTGTTTCAAATGTTGCCAAGTGTGTCCACAGACACACGTCTTACCCCCAGTAGCTTGTATGCCATTTTCCATGTACAGGTAGCTGTAACAACGAGCCACTACTGTTCACCAGTGCACAGCACTACCTGCTCAGCCTCCAAAGCCAATATGTGGCACTGGATTGTCAGCTTTTGTGAGAGGATATCAAAAGCTTAGACTCACAACTTAGCAAACCTAATTGGCCAGACCCTATATGGATGTGTTACCCCCATTCGGCCTTTGTGTTGTCCCATCCAACGCTACACAGCAGATAACATTTGTCCAGACATGAAAGTGCAGACACTCCATCTCACAGGCCCTTTCCAATTTCATCTGGACTCTCTCTGATCTCCTTTTGTGGACTGGGTTGTGGAACCTGCCCATGTAGCAGTGACAGGACACACAGGTCACAAGAATGCCATAGCTGAGGGTTGGCAGTACAGATATGCAAACCAACAATAATCTTGTGAGATGTCCATGTCAGACTCAAATCAGGAGATGACATTGAACATGCACGTAATTTAAGCTCATAAACACTGACAACTCTATAGTGTGATCAGAGGAGAACAAAGTCTGACCTTGGCTCATCTTGATATGTGTCTTGTCCTGACGTGTACACCAACTACATAATGATTTGTCTCACATTTCAGTGGACTCCGCTGGCCAAGAGGACCAGGTTCGGAGCAGGACATCTGTGGTGCGCCGGTGGCTACGACCTCTTTCCAGTACTGAGGAAGAGGACGATAAGGCGGAACCCTCAACATCAGGAGGCATGGGGATTGCGCCCACCCGGACTGACCAGGATGACAACTCTGGTGCTACGGACCGGGTGGAGGCTGAGGACATTGAAGGGGGGGTGATGAACTGGACACCTCTGGCCAGGTGGGGTGGAGAGCCACTCTCCCACAGACCATTCACCTATGAGTATTGACGAGGTGTCCCCGGGGCAGGCCACTACGCAACCTGGGCCTGCCTTCAGCCCCTCCCTAACTCCAGAGGCCCCCATTCCATCGGGGCCTCCAGCTGCAACCCCTGCAATCTGTCCCCCTCATTGTAGCTGCCAGGCCAACACCGACATTGGCTCCGAACCTGAGGCACCACACCCCCCACGTGCGACCCAAAACCCTCCCTGTGTTGTTCCGTCTGTGGCTCTACCAGATGACTTGATGTGGGCATGTGAGGGTCAGCCAGACATGTCCTCTCGCATCTTGCTGCAATTGTGTCTAGAGGTGCGCATGATGCGAGAGGAAATTGCACGAGCTCTGGCCACCCTCACTGCCAGTTTCAATTCCCTGAGTGCAGCCATGTCGTCTGTTGTGTCCCAACATCCCTTCCACACCACCGTCAATGTCTCCCCCTGTCCGTTGCCCCACACTCTTTCCCCCCTACTCCTCGTGTGTACCGACCCCGTGTGGTGCCTGTTCATGCACCGGCCAGCCAGGAGCACGCATGGGACTCAGAGGATCTGGACATTGTGGTCCTAGAGGATGACCCGAAGGACACTTGAACAGTTGGACAGATTTTTCTTTGTGGACAATGATTTACTTTTCCCCTTGTTAATAGACTGGTTTCCCTGACGCTCCCTGGCGTGTTATATTTATGTTGCCCCACCCCATTCCAAGTTCCCTTCGCCTTCTGCAGTAAGGACATCATTTGTTTTCCATTCTCCCTTCCAGACGGACTGTTGTTGTTTTTCTAACCCCACATATTTTTTACATAAAAACTTATTTTGATTCGTACTTTCTCTATCTTGTTTGGCTTCATTGTGAATGTCGTGTACAAAATATGCCCATGTATTTTGGTAGTCATCTGCTCCGCACATGACGGCTTGCTGCAATGACGGGGTTACACTTGTACATGTGTCACACACACACATACATCCTCTCATCTCTACGCCAACTAACTTTGTGATCATTAGCCTATCAGGACATGATACGCCACAGAGTTTTGACTTGGAAACAGATTTATTTTTTAGTGACACATTTTCACACTGGTCAAAAAGTTCCTGGGATGTGATCAATGGGGATTGTGCTTGTGACTTCGCAATTTCGGGGGTGATGACCGCTGTGAGGGATTAAGTCTGGGTTGACGCCAAGGTGCAGGTTGGTCTCGTGCATGTGCCTGTACAGGGTGAAGTTCATGTGCAGGGGCGGATTGTGTCTGTACACTTGGTGTATGTGCATAGACAGGGGGATGTTGTGCAGGTGGTGGTAGTGCCTGTTCAGGGGGTGGTGGTGGATGTGCAGGTGGGGGCAGTGCCTGGATGGGGGGCGGTGGTGAGTGTGTACCCTTGCTGTGGTCCTGTGCAGTTTGTGGTACAGGTGTGTGGGTGTGATGTGCTGCAGGCAGATGTGATGGCTCCCCTCCCTGCGTTGACCGTGAAGGGAGACTTTGAATCACTTTCATCATGCCGTCCATCCTCTTCATGGCCAAGGCATGGTGTCTTAAACTCTCTTCCCTTTGGAAAGATATCATGTCTCTGATATTCTTGGACATGTCTTGCCAAGTTCTATCCAACCTATCCAAAACATGGGTCTGTCTGTCCACCACCTGAGGGAATTGGCGCAGGCCTCAGACATGTCTGACAGCGTGGCCCCTATGGCACGAATGTCCTGCCTCACATCTGTCTGCTGTTTGAAGAAGTCCTGCTCCCACTGGCCACCACGGCCATGTGCAGGCCCTCTCTGCAGGGGTCGGCCATGGATGAGACTGCCAGGTCCAACAGCAGGGGGGGTGTTGGCATGTGGAAGCCTGTGGACAGGAGAATGGTGCCCAGGGGATATCTGCACCACAACAGGGTTGGTACTTCCCTCAGATGGTGAAGATGATGCCTGGTATACACTGTACAGGGAGGAGTGTGTAGGGGAACCACCATGTCTGTCCCGGATGTGAGGGCTGTGAGGGAGTAAGGTCTGTGTTGGTGTGTGGGTGAGCTGTGGCTGGTTATCTCTATGCTGTGGACAGGCAATCTTTTTCATTGGAGGAGGCTGACACACTTTGCTGGGCGGAGGGTGTGAGGCCTTGCTAAATGTGGGCGATGTGGGAAAATTACTGTCCATGGCATCAGATTCTTCATCCTCTGAGGGGATGAACAGACAGTCACTATCGTCCGATACTTCATCCTCCCCAGGTACTTCCTCCTCCTCCTCCTCTTGCGCAGTACTTGCAGCTGACATCACTGCCTGTAGGAGCAGTGGATTTTCAACTCTGATTGCCCGCCGCCCAACACTGGTGGAAGGTCCATCCTCCTCATCGTCATCATCACCTGGAACACAGAGGTTGCAACAGGATAAGTAATTGACCTAGTATGAGATGTGGTGCAACACAAGGGTTGGTTCTACTGTAGTTTGCATCAACAGATGATGCACATGTGACCTGGTTTGGGTACCCCTACAAGTGACAGCTCACACAATAGCACTGAGGGGTGAAACAGAGATGTACACTGATAAAGCAAACTTACCAGCTCCATCCACAGCTTTGTGTCCTTCTGCAATCCCCCCTGATGTCAACTGCTGAACCATGCTCCTCATAGGTACTGTTGACGAAGCGTTCCCTGATCCAGCAGCTGTAGAGGGAAGTGACACCAATGTCAATCATCTGCATTACAAATTTACAAACAGGCACATGTGACACTTATGATATGGATGAAACTTTGTCAACAACAACTGCAGGTTCTATGCAGAAGGGGATTTTGATGTTTGTCATGGTTTTGATAGGGAAACACTTCACACCACATTTACCTGATGTACATGTACGAGAGGGTTTCACTGCTGCAGCCAGGATGTCATGCATTCCCCGGGATGGTGTTCTACGCTGCACTGGTCTCATCCTGTCAGCAGCTGTGATGAGACATACATATCCATATTTCAGTACTCCAGATGGTAGCTATGAACTAACATGTCATTCTCAATGTCCATTGATAGGATATTCCTGGACAATGTGCAGCATGTTTACCTCATGGACTTTACATGTGGGCCCCTGCTCACATGCAGCAATTGGCAGCTGTACCTCCACACAGCACTGACATCAATGAGATGGCACATCAACAGACAAACGTATATGAGAAGGTTACTGATATAGGAAGGAAGGGGAGAAATGATCAAGACGCCACCGCATTACATTGCTTACACCTTCACCGTTAAGACTAATATGTCTCATGAGTATGATGTTGTCTGTTGACAAGTTGGAAGGAGTGTACATCCACAGGCTGACTAGTTTCACATTTGCACATCAGTTCAAACATTGCATTGCAGAGTTCATATGTGAGATGTGCAATAGTCAGGTACCTTTTGTGTGTCATTTGTGCTTCCCTAACAATGGAGTCACAAAGCTCATTTTGGATTGAGAGATCACACATTTGTTATGTTCATCCTTGGAGTGTCCTCTGTTCCCATTATCCATTTCCTACATCATGGTAGAACTAAGCTGACAACGGATGATGTCTTGTACAGCAGACATCCTTACCTCATATATCATACACTGACTTATATAGGTGGATACAGTAGAAGAGGAGGCAAGCAGAGTGCAACATTTGACTAGGATATCACATTGTGGGTGAGTTGTGAATCTTTAATGGTTGACGCCTACACTGGATTTGGTTTGGGCCTTTCAGCCAAGGAATTTTGAAATGTGACTTCCTGAAGATTCACCTTGGCAGCCCATACATCCATCACAAAGGTACAGAACTGGCATCAGTGCGAGCATCATCCACACCAATTTCAAATTGTTTTGTCCTTTGGAATTCTGCTAGGGAGTTTTAATATCATCGAATTACGATCCAGTTGTGTCTAGTACACTTAATGTGACACTATATACTATTTTTATGTCCATTCTACACTCACTTGTCATATGTTTTGTGACATCCTTTCACTAGCCACCATGGTGTGATCTGGTATATGGTTCAATGCCATATGTAGGCATATTGTGATGCAGGACAACAGTTATGTGAAACACATACAACATACAGCGGAGATTAAAGGTACATTTCATGAGCATGAGCATTCAGGTTCATTGTTCCTGGGTTTACTTACCATGGCCCCGCACCTGCCCAGTGTGTGGTCCCTGACCAGATGTCACAGCCAACCTTGTAGCAGAAGTCAATGTGTGTCTTGGACTCTGGGAGGACATCATTGGACCTACAATGATAAGTGTGTTTGCAACTTTACATTTCGGCTGCCACATGTGATGCACTCAATTTGAGGCACAAAGGATGAGCACAAGCAGTGTGGGCCCTACTGTTGCAGAAGTGTCTACCACAAATTATCATGAGTGATCCCACATTCAACTTATTATGGCCCCACTGCCTAGTAGCAACGTCTATCAAATTGACACAACAACACTTCCTGAAGTAAGGGCCACTATCATGTTAATGGACCAAAAGACATACCATACAATTATGACATCTATGACCAGCTGGTTGGACTTGACAAATTCATGTATGGAAAAGAAACATTCTAAGTTGGACAGTGGACGTATTCTCAATCCTGATATTTGAATCTCACTTCTTGATCATCATTGTCATATTTGTTCTCATTGGATTTTTGATTTAGTCTACAAAAATAATTGCAATCTAGAGGTGGATACATTTAGACTTGCTCTGGCACTCGATTCCACGATCGAGTTCCCAGGCCTGGAACTGTTGGTGGAATACATGTAATGTTCTGAAAACACAATGATATGATGAGCCTAGATATGTTATATTTTGTCTTTTGCTATTCACAGATATAGTTTGGTAAAGGTAAATGTCCTTTGAGAATTCGAATAGTTGTAAGGCTAGTTTTTCCTCTCCGGTTGTTTTGAGATGCAGACAAAATGGGGCCGATTCCGATTCGGGCCGGAAATCTCTCCGACCGAGTCGGACCCGGAGAGATTTCCGACCGAATCGGACCCGTGCAGCCCGACCGAACGAGTACGATGCGTCCGTATGCTATTGTACTCGAGTCGGTCGGACTCCCATTAAAGTCAATGGGACCCGGTCATACAACGCGTACGCGGGCTCCCATTGCCTCAATGGGTGCAAGGCGAACAAGGGCGCCCCCTACAGCGGGTACGCGGCGAAGCGACTCGCGCCATACACGCACAGGTAGGGGGGACCCATGGGTCCCCCCTGTGTGCGACTCGCGCGGCTACGCGTACAGGGGGGTCCGACACGGACCCCCGAAGTATGGCTCCGACTGCTCTTTCGAGCCGGACGGCGCGTGTCGGTCGGACTGCTCGCGACTCGCATCGTACTTACCCGGCCGGGGAACGTCTCCATTGCGCGGTGCGAGTCGTGTCCGAGCGAGTCGGTCGGTGCGGTTAGACCCGGGAACGAGTCGGTCGGAGCGGTTGGGACACCCGTACGAGTCGGTCGGCGATTTCGCATCGTACTCGCTCGTCCGGACGCGCGTACGAATCGGTCGGGAAATAGGGCTCCGAATCGGATCCGGTTATGCCAAATCCGATTCGGAGCCCTACCGGCCGAGATCGGAATCGGCCCCTATGTATCTCCCTCTGTTGTCTGCTGCCTATGTGTGCATTTTGACCATCTCCTGACAAGTTTGGCTTACCAGTTAGTGAGTGTGCTCTGCGTTGCTCTGGATGATGTTTCCTCCCAGAAGATGCAGGGACCTCTGCTACTGTGGTTGTCTGTACTCTGGCTGAATGTGTCAATGGGTGAGAAGAGAGAAAAATCAACACATGGAAAATGTACATGTGGAACTTGTCAGACATTTCCTCATATCTTCTGCATGCTAACAGTATTGTGAAGTACTGCCACGGCCGGTGCAGGTAGGAGCAGTGGGGTGTTGGTGATGTGATGGCGTGGCCGGGTGGGAATTAAACAATGGGATATGGGAATGAAATATTTTGAAATAAGGATTCTCTCACCTTCAGTTTTGTGATTTTGGCAGGCCCAAGGTGAGTTGTTTTTAGGATATTTTATAGTTATTTTCTCTATTCCGTTGTCTGTTGATTTGCCTCTGCACCGCACCCCTTCCCCCTTACGTTCTTGACTGACCCAGCCGCATCTGGATAAGTGGAAGGGGCACTTTGACAATTGCTACTTAACGGTGTTAGGTATATACGGTATCAGTACTGGGCCTTTGTATTTAATAGTGTGAAAGGGATTTGCCATTTCGAATACAAAGGATTCTGGGACTTGTGGTGCAACATACAGAGGGAAACACATGAGCCTCTGACTGACTATATTTGTATATGAACTTTGGACAACTTCCTTACTCACAATGGCAGTGCGACACAGACATACATTTTGTATACTTGTTCTTGTCATCCCATTTACCTGGTGCCACATTGCGGACATCACTCACAGGCAGCCCATGGAGCATGTGGGGGTGGATTGTAGTGATGATATCCTCCTCTAATGGTGTGAGACGGAGGCGGGGTCCAGATTGTGAGGCAGGGAGAACTCTGTTTAACTCGATCCTGGAGTACTTCTCCTTCGCACTCTTCTTTCCATCCTGCCACTTCCTCTTTATTTCACGGACTGTGCGCACATCCTCCCTCAATGCTGTGACAGCAGTGGCTAACTGCTGCCAGAGAGCTGCCTTCTGTGTGCCACTGGTGCAGTAAGGTGGGAGACCATGTAGGTGTTTGTGGTGCCTCACAATGAACTCCACAATCATGGTGGTCTCCTCAGTTGTGAAGTTCTTCTTCCTCCTCAGTGCGTACATTTTGCAGTAGCGATGAACAGCAAAGCAAACAGGAACTCTCTGTGGCCAAACCTGGTCCTTGAATGTGTGCTGCTTTTATGTGGTGCTGGTTTTGCAGTTAGTCTTAATTGACTTCAGCTGGAGCATGGTGGGAGATGGTAGGCACTTGAAATGCTCAAATGGCCAAAATGCGGTTTTTCTGGCCCGGAGGCGGAATTTCCGGCCCGGAGTCGGAGTTTCCGGGCTGGAGGCGGAGATTCCCGGCCGGAGGCGGAGATTCCGCCATTGTGCCGGAATCTCTGCCACTGGGCCGTAAACTCCGGCCCGAGTGCGGACATAAAGGTAGGATGAGTAAGTTCATTCTGTGAATACCAAAATGAGTAAGTTCATTCTGTGAATAGCAAAATGAGTAAGTGCATTCTGTGAATACCAAAATGAGTAAGTTCATTCTGTGAATACCAAAATGAGTAAGTGCATTCTGTGAATACCAAAATGGTAGTAAGTTTAGGATTTTGTAGTAAGTTAGTTCTTTGAATCGGGCCCATTGTATTTATACATATATTTATTTCAAATTTTATACACAATATCCAAATGTATGATATTTAATTATATGCGTATATTTATTTATTTATATGCAAAATGTTCTGCTATGTATGTTATTTATGCTATTTATGCTATTTATACCAAACTCATCAACCTATCAGTATCCCCAATGGTATGCATTGTACTGTCAGTCACTATGAGTCGTATTATTTTGATGGAGATATAAATCAAACATAAATGATATATAAAAAAGTTTCTGTCGAGGCCCACAAGGGAACCCATTTATAAAGGAATACTGTGTGGAGAATTGTCCTATAAATTAACTTCAAGAGGCAGTGACAAAAGAAGACAGACTGAACAAAAAGCATTGCAACAGTTGTTATCTATGTCTATGATTGCGTAATTTGCACGTGTGTGGTTTGCACCAGTCACTTTAAAAGTAATAGTCAATGCCGTAGCGGATGGCATGTGAACAAGGCTCGATAGAGCCGAAACACGTAATGGCTGTCTGAAAATAAACAAAATATTTTGCACTGATACCGTGGTCCGTGTCTGTCTTTGTGGAAGTGATCTGCGAGTGTGACGGAATCCGAGGTGTATATATATATATATATATATATATATATATATATATATATATTCAATCCAAAGTGCCCGAAAGCAATGAGAAGGCACTCGACAGCGCCCTGCCTCCGGCGTTAGAATGCAGCTTGTCTTCCTGCTCCCATTTCAATTATTAAAGCCAACGCGTTTCAAGGATACAATCCCCTTCTTCATGGGCTGCTCGACCACAACAATGACGGCTCACATTGCTTAGTTTCCAGCATTCTTTTATTTCCATACATGCCCCCAGTGGGCGTTTGCTCAGTGCAAATCTTCCTCAATGCATGATGGGACCTGAAGTCCCTGATGTGAGCATAAATGTTCGCTTTTAGTAAGTTCAATGTGTGGTTATATTAAAAGCATTTCAATGTCCTATAGTAGGTCTCGGAGTATGTAGACAAGCTCAATTAGCATATTGAGCGCTGTGCTGTAACGGTGTTGCATAGTTCAACACCCCAGCCTCTGTACATAATGATGGTGCTCTTCTCCACGGTCGGTGCCGCCGTGTCAAAATTATTCAATCCAAAGTGCCCGAAAGCAATGAGAAGGCACTCGACAGCGCCCTGCCTCCGGCGTTAGAATGCAGCTTGTCTTCCTGCTCCCATTTCAATTATTAAAGCCAACCCGTTTCAAGGATACAATCCCCTTCTTCATGGGCTGCTCGACCACAACAATGACGGCTCACATTGCTTAGTTTCCAGCATTCTTTTATTTCCATACATGCCCCCAGTGGGCGTTTGCTCAGTGCGAATCTTCCTCAATGCATGATGGGACCTGAAGTCCCTGATGTGAGCATAAATGTTCGCTTTTAGTAAGTTCAATGTGTGGTTATATTAAAAGCATTTCAATGTCCTATAGTAGGTCTCGGAGTATGTAGACAAGCTCAATTAGCATATTGAGCGCTGTGCTGTAACGGTGTTGCATAGTTCAACACCCCAGCCTCTGTACATAATGATGGTGCTCTTCTCCACGGTCGGTGCCGCCGTGTCAAAATTATTCAATCCAAAGTGCCCGAAAGCAATGAGAAGGCACTCGACAGCGCCCTGCCTCCGGCGTTAGAATGCAGCTTGTCTTCCTGCTCCCATTTCAATTATTAAAGCCAACGCCGGAGGCAGAACGCAGCCCCCCGGGGACCGCCACCCCCCGGGGCTAATTTTAAAATGTGTGGGGGAGCTCAAAGGCCCCCCAAGCCCCGGGGACCGCCACCCCTGGGGCTTTTATTCATTATTTGCGTTGGGCACATGGCCCCCCCGCTGCCCCGGGGACCGCCACCCCCTGGGGCTTTTAAAATAAATAATTAAACCTGTGTGGGGGGGCTCAAGCCCCCCCACACGCCCCGGGGACCGCCACCTCCCCGGGGTACTAAAATGCAAATTTGGGGGTCCGTTACGGACCCCCGAGCCCCGGGGGACCACCCCGGGGACCACCACCTCCCCGGGGCTGTGCATTATGTGGGAGGGGGGTCGCGCGGCCCCCCTCCTGGAGCCAGTGATGGCCCTGGGGACCGCCACCCCCCAGGGCCGGCTCCTGCAGTGTCCCGGGGTGCCCACCCCCGGGACACTGCTATTTGCAATGGCAGGGCGGGAGCCTCGCGGCTCCCGTCCTGCCATAGCAAACACTGGTTTGCATTTTGGAAGAGAGAGCAGGAAACCTGCTCTCTCTTCCAAAATCCAAACCAGATTGCTTTTCCACACGGGGAGCTGCATGTCAGCAGCTCCCCATGTGGAAAAGCAATGCCGGCTCCCGCAGGAGGCGGGGAGCCAGCGGGACCGTGGGGGCATTGGGGCTCCCCCCACGGTCCCCAAGAGGCCAGGCCCCGGGGGATGGGGTCCCCGGGGCAAGGAGTGGCCCAGGAGGGGGGCCACGTGGCCCCCTTCCCCAATAATAATAAAAAATAAAAATGAAAAAAAATCACGCAAAGGCCGGCCCCGGGGGATGGGGTCCCCGGAGCCATAAATGGCCTGAGGAGGGGGGCCACGCAGCCCCCCTCCATAGTAATAAAAACAATATTTGGCCATGCCCCGGGGGATGGGGTCCCCAGGGCTGGAATTGGCCACGGGAGTGGGTCCACGCGGCCCCCTTCCCGTTAATATATATATTTTTTTTTTTAAATGAGGGTCAGGCCCTGGGGGATTGGGTCCCCAGGGCCCAAAAAAAGTAAAAAGAAGGGGGGCCACACAACGCCCTTTCCCCCAAAAATTATTTTTAAAAACACGCGATCGTGCCGGAGGCC
Organism: Calotriton arnoldi; assembly: GCA_963921515.1. Taxonomy (NCBI): domain Eukaryota; kingdom Metazoa; phylum Chordata; class Amphibia; order Caudata; family Salamandridae; genus Calotriton; species Calotriton arnoldi. The sequence goes on along the minus strand of CAWUFW010010772.1, from coordinate 29,925 downwards.
CCGCCCCCTCCCAGCAACACTCTGCAAACGCGCCCTGTGGCGCGTTTTAAGTTGGGGAATTAATTCCCCTTCGATACTGGGGGTCCCTGGGGGCCAACTAGCTCACCAGGTACCTCCAGTAAGCGCCACAGGGCTGCATTGCAGAGAGGTGGTCCAGGCCACGCCCCTTTGTACACCTCTCTGCAACGCAGCTCTGTGGCGCTTACTGGAGGTACCTGGTGGGCTAGTTGGACTCCAGGGACCCTCAGGATTCAAGGGGACTTTATCCCCCAACTTAAAACGCGCCACGGGGTGCGTTTGCACAGTGGTGAAGGGAGGGGGCGAGACCTGAGGTGACATGTGTGCAAACACGCCCTGTGGCGCGTTTTAAGTTGGTGAATTAATTCCCCTTCAATCCTGAGGGTCCCTGGGGGCCAACTAGCCCACCAGGTACCTCCAGTAAGCGCCACAGGACTGCGTTGCAGAGAGGTGGTCCAGGCCACGCCCCTTTTTACACCTCTCTGCAACGCAGCTCTGTGGCGGTTACTGGAGGTACCTCGTGGGCTAGTTGGACCCCAGGGACCCTCAGGATTCAAGGGGACTTTATCCCCCAACTTAAAACACGCCACGGGGCACGTTTGCACAGTGGTGAAGGGAGGGGGCGGGACCTGAGGTGTTATGTGTGCAAACACGCCCTGTGGCGCGTTTTAAGTTGGTGAATTAATTCCCCTTCAATTCTGAGGGTCCCCGGGGGCCAACTAGCCCACCAGGTACCTCCAGTAACCGCCACAGGGCTGTGTTGCAGAGAGGTGGTCCAGGCCACGCCCCTTTTTACACCTCTCTGCAATGCAGCTCTGTGGCGCTTACTGGAGGTACCTGGTGGGCTAGTTGGACCCCAGGGACCCTCAGGATTCAAGGGGACTTTATCCCGCAATTTAAAACGCGCCACGGGGCGTTTGCACAGTGGTGAAGGGAGGGGGCGGGGCCTGAGGTGACATGTGTGCAAACATGCCCTGTGGCGCCTTTTAAGTTGGGGAATTAATTCCCTTTAAATCCTGAGGGCCCCTGGGGGCCAACTAGCCCACCAGGTGCTTCCAGTAAGCGCCACTGCGCTGCGTTGCAGAGAGGTGGTCCAGGTCACGCCCCTTTTTACACCTCTCTGCTATGGAGCACTGTGGCGCTTACTGGAGGTACCTGGTGGGCTAGTTGGACCCCAGGGACCCTCAGGATCCAAGGGGACTTAATCCCACAACTTACAATGCACCAGGGGGCGCGTTTGCAGAGTGGTGGAGAAAGGGGGCATGGCCTTTGTCTACCTCTCACCAATCCCGCTGTGTGGGGCTTACTGGAGGTAAAAGGTAGGCTAGTTGGCCCCTAAAGGAGCCCCAGCAGTGAAGGGTACTTCAATCCCCATCCAAGAGCATGCCAGGGAGCGCGTTTGTAGAGTGGTGGGCAAAGTGGGCGTGGCCTGGTACGAGTACTTACCAGTGCTGCTGTGTGGGACTGACTGGAGGTAATAGTTTGGGAAATTGGCCCACAAGGATGTCCTTGGGGGCCAACTACCCCTCTTGTTACCTCCAGTAAGTCCCACACAGTGGCATTGCTAAGACGTCTTCGGAGGCCATGGCCCCCTTTTTCTACCACTCTGCAATCGTGCCTCGTGGCAGACTACGGGATGGGGGATGAAGTCCAATTTAGTCCTGAGGGAGTTTGGGGGCCAAGAATCCCTCCTGGTACCTCCTGTAAGTCCTACGCAGCGGAATTCCTGAGCGTTGGTTGGACGCCCAGCACCATTTCTCCACCACTCTGCAAACATGACTACTAGTTAAAGTAGCATATTTCTGCACCTCTGACTTAGAGGTAGTTTTAATCCCCCTGCCATGTTATGTACTAGGGCCTTACAGAGGAGGTCATGCTAATCACAGGGGTACCCCAACGCATAGTGTTCCCTAGTGTATGTAGGTGTTTTCACTGTATTCTAAGTGTCTTTTAGAATAGCACTGGCCCTAGGCCTGGTTAGTCACAGTCAGTTACCACGAGTACCCGTCTGAAAAAGTTGTGGGCACAGGATGATTTTGCAACAAGGCCTCTTTCTGCTCCTCTGTTGGTTCTTTCTGCACATGTCTTGCTTCTTCCTGCACTTTTCTTCGTCTTTGTGGACTTCTGTTGCTTCTTTCTGCATTTCTTTTGCTTCTTTCTGTGCGTTTTTTCTTCTTTCTTCACATGTCCTACCTATGTAGGCATAGTTAGAAACTAGCATTTAAAAAACCTTTGAAATTAACTTAAAAAACCATAGGTTTCAGGCACGTTATAGTTAGAAATTAGCATTTAAAAAACCTTTGAAATTCACTGAAAAAACCATAGGTTTCAGGCACGTTATAGTTAGAAATTAGCATTTAAAAAACCTTAGAAATTCACTGAAAAAACCATAGGTTTCAGGGGCGTTATAGTTAGTTGGACATTTCACTCGTACAAAACCAGAGAAATTCCCCCATTATAGTTAGTTCACCTAACTAGAACTTGCGCCCACGCAATGCACTGCTGATGACGTCACATATTACATCACTCATGACATGGTCAGTGACATCACTGATGACATCACTGATGTCATCTCAAATGACATCACTGATGACATCATCCATGTGATAATTTGATGCATCTTCTCACACCCTAATATAACCTTTGATACACCCACTCTAAATTACAGACTGCCATTCTCAAAACTATAGACACTCCAACACCAATAACTACATACCCACTCACTGATTCTTAGGTTTACACACACACATCCACTCACTCATCCGTACAGTCACTCATACTTATGGTCACTCAGTACAGGACTATCATATGCACTCATACACCTATATAGACACTCACACACCGCCACTCATCCATAGAGGTACTCACACACCTAGTCAGTCATGCAAATAATTATTCACACTGCCATTTACTCACCTATACAGTTATACACACACCAGCTCACTTACTCATACAAATACTAGCACATTCTTACGCTCTTATACAATCACTGATACAAGCACACACTCATCTATACAGCCACTCTCACAATCACACACTCTCACTTATAGCCATTTATATACTCCAACACACATATATACTGCCTTTCACATATGTAGTTACTCACACATGTACCAATGAGATATACATTCACTCACTAACACACCCATACACACACTCACCCACCCATACTGTCCATCACAGATGCACTCTTGAAACCATGCACCCAGTGAATCACCCACTCAAACATCTATGCACAGAGTCACACACACCCCACCCACACAAACACTCAGGCACCCATACAGATACTCAGACAACCAATCAATAACCCATATAGACACTCATGTAGCTATTCACAAACCCATGCAGCAGCTTACACACCAACAGACAGACGGATACAGACATTCACACAGTTTAGTCACTAACCCATGCATTCAGTAAGATACGTTTAATTACTCACTTATAGAGTCAGTCACGCACCTACTAAATCATCCATTCAGACACTTATACACCCACTCATTCTTCAATACGCCTTTCCCTATATATATTAAACATATTTAAACTTTACAGAAACACACAGTCACTGGATGATGTCATCAGTGATGTCATCAGTGATGTCATTTGAGATGTCATCAGTGATGTCATGAGTGATGTCACTGACCATGTCATGAGTGATGTAATATGTGACATCATCAGCAGTGCATTGCGGGGGCGCGAGTTCTAGTTAGGTGAACTAACTATAACGGGGGAATTTCTCTGGTTTTGTACGAGTGAAATGTCCAACTAACTATAACGCCCCTGAAACCTATGGTTTTTTCAGTGAATATATATATATATATATATATATATTTATATATATATATATATTTATATATATTTATATATTCACAATTTCTTCCCACACATATATATATATATATATATATATATATATATATATATATATATATATATATATATATATATATATATATATAAATATTAAGCAGTGATGGTTGCCACTGTATAGTTATATGCAGGTTAGAGTTTCTATAGCATAGGCATTTATTTTCTTTAATAACTATGGTGTGGTTTAACGAATCTGCATAAAACATTCCAAACAAAGTTTATCCACTTTGGCTTCTTCATTGAAAGTTTTGCACCGATCTGTCAAGCTGGGGCAAGAAAAAAGGGTGGGTCCAAAAAGTGCAATTTACCATGTTCATTCCTATAGGAAAGTTTCATCTCAGTACAGAAAAAATGGCTGAATGGAATTACATAAAATCTGGCAGAAAGTTAGACCTTTACTCAGAAAACAACAATTATGTTAGTTGGAGTAAATCCATTCATCTGTTTTTTTAATTAGCATTTAAAAATGTGCTCAGAGTGGGCATGAAGGGGTTAACATTGATAAAAAGTTAGAGATATCTGGAACGTTGGTGTCTAGTTATACTCTTATTGGCCCATTCAGAGTGGATGGGTGGATCCTGATTGGCTAGCCACTACATGGACAATATGTGTGGCAGCCATTACAGAATTTGGGGACACATAAGGAGGCATGGCAGGCATCCCCTGACCCAGAGGACCATGGAGATTTTCTAAAATCAAAATATAAAGTGACTGGTACCATGGTACCCAACAAGCCCCCCTTCCCCACCCAGTGATACTGCGGTACTGGTGACACAGTACTACAGAATAATGGTAAAAAAAAAATAAAAGAGAAGGGTCTGGGCATAGACCAGACTGTGTGACTAACCGCCACTGTGCATTCGGTAGGTTGTGTGCAGTAGATTGGGCGCTGGGTCAAACCAACAATGGACATACATGACGGCCATGTGCAGTAGGGTTTTGGGCACCTGCAGGAGGTTGGATGCAGGGCCTGGCCAGAGGCTATGGGGTCGATTCCGATCTCGGCCGGTAGGGCTCCGAATCGGATTCACCGGATCCGATTCGGACGCCCTGTTTCCGACCGAGTCGGACGTGCGTCCGGGCGAGCGAGTACGATGCGAACGTACGCGAAATCGCCGACCGACTCGTTCGCGGGACCCAACCGCTCCGACAACTCGCACGGACACGACTCGCACCGCGCAATGGAGACGTTCCCCGGCCGGGTAAGTACGATGCGCGCCGCGAGCAGTCCGACCGACTCGCGCCGTCCGGCTCGAAAGAGCAGTCGGAGCTGCACTTTGGGGGTCCGTGTCGGACCCCCCTGTACGCCAAGCCGCGCGAGTCACACACAGGGGGGACCCATGGGTCCCCCCTACCTGTGCGTGTACAGCGCGACCCGCTTCGACGCGTACCCGCTATAGGGGGCGCCCTTGTTCGCCTCGCACCCATTGAGTCAATGGGAGCCCGCGTACGCGTTGTACGGCCGGCTCCCATTGACTTCAATGGGAGTCCGACCGAATCGAGTCCGATAGCATGCGAACGCATCGTACTCGTTCGGTCGGACTGCTAGGGTCCGATTCGGTCGGAGAGATTTCCTGCCCGAATCGGAATCGGCCCCTATGTCTTGCAGCCACCCCTGAAACAAGGATGTTAGGCATATGTTCGACTTTGAATATGATCAAAAACACAGAAATTCACTGAAAAAGAAAGGGAGACATTATAGTTAGGTGTTTAACTTTGAATCCTAAAAGCATTGAAACTCACCAGTTATAGTTTAGTGAACAAAAATATAATTTGCGCCCCAATCATGCACTTCTTATCACCTCACATATTACATTACTCATGACATCATTGATGACATCAGTGATGATATCTCAAATTTATATCATTAAAAAAAATAAAGGGTCTGTAGTCATCATCATCATCCTTAATTTCGGCTTTGTGCGACCCATACAAGCCATAACACATATAAAAAAATGCAGATATTTCAATGTAGCAAAAAGAAATATACAAAATATAATTATGATGATATACCAACAAGAATAAAAAAGAGGATAAAAATCCTGCCAACAAGGGTAATTAGATAAATAAGTCCCAGAAAAGAAAATATAACTAATACATATTGCAAATCCTAATAAAAATAAAAATTCATGCTTTAGCAATCTGTTTTGTTCTGACATGCCATATGGACAATAAGAATTTTGAAATTGAAAACACAATGGGGCTAGTGGTATTAAATCTGAATATTCCCATTATGGAGTGGCGATCCCTCAATCCCAACAATTTACATAAAGGTTTGATCCAACGCACACAATATCTTTTATAGGCAGGACAAAACAATAAAACATGTTCTAGAGATTCCACAACTGCATATCCCATAGGGCAGATATTTGACTTAGTGACACCATCTTTCAAAGTACTGGTAAAAACTAATATAGGTAAAGTCCCAAGCCTGAATTTAACATAAGTGCACATGTCTGAGGGTTAAGAACCATATCTAAATAGGAATCATCACTTTGGATTTTTTCCCCTAGGATAAAATTCCAATAGGTTGCCTTTAATGTTTCCTTAGCGTTACGTGGCAAGTCTAGAGTTTTGGACCAAAAGTCTCCTAAACTGAGCTTAAAATGCCAGTTTTTTATATGGGCGCCTCACGGGATTTTATCAACACATGAACCCACCAGAAAGCATTTGAGCCAATCGCTATATGCTTGTAATTCCTCTGTTTATCATACCCTTAGCCAGTACAGTATAGGTCTCAATGTCACAATATCTGAAATAGATCTCATATTTAGATCCATACGAATGGGCAATGTTGGGGTACTGTGGGGTAATCTTAATAGCGTTTTGAGAAAAGTATTCTCAGCAATTTTAAGCAAATTTAATTTGTAATGCCCCCAAACTTCAGCCCCATATAATGCGGCCCCACATACTTGGCTTCTATAGATTTCAATTGGTGGGGCTATCGGGAAAGTAGTAGCCCTATTCATAAACCTAATGATTGCCCCGCACTCTGTTTTAACTAAAGGGTACTTTTTTTTATCTGGGCTGACCATTTATGGGAGTCCTCCAAACTCACTCCCAAATAAGCAAACTCAGAAACCTTTTTAAGGAACTCTCCATCCAGCTTTCTATTTCTTCTACTCTTTTTCATTCTATCTCCAAAGACCATATACTTTGTTTTATTCTTATTAATTTCCAGACTGTAATCCCTACAAAATAGTGTAAACTTCTCTAGGAGGTTTGATAGTCCTATAGGTGTTTGTAGATATCAGCAAAGTACCGTCAGCAAACAGTAAACCTTTAGTCTTGCTACCTTTAATCTTTGGAGAATCATTTTCACAGTCAAACAGGTAGAGGAGGCACTCATTATTATATAGGAGGAAAAGCATAGGGGTCAATACGCAGCCTTGGTGTACACCTCTTACCGTATGGATTTCATCAGTTTGTTCACCCTCCATTCCCCACCTTACTCTTGCAAAATTATCCACACGGAGTTCCCTTATTATCTTTAGGATCCCCAACGGTACCCCAAGCCTTACCTAATTTTCCAGTAGTTTGGGCCTGGAGACAAGATTAAACGCAGATCTAAGAGCTAATATTCTCCCTTCTTCTCAAACTATAGCCTTCATGGTCAGATGTACTTATTTTATTACGAAACCCTGCTCGCAAATCCGAGAGAATATCTGCATGTTCTATCCAGTCCCATAGCCTATTCAATATTATGGCACAAAATATTTTGTCATGTTATCAATCAAATTTATGGACCTATAATTGCCTGGTATTCCTCTGTTCCCCTTTTATATGAATCAGTACAATAATGGCACCTTTCCAAGAACTTGGGATCTGTCCTCCAACCAAAATGGCGTTGTACACAGCAGGTAAATAAGGTCCCCATAGCCGAGGTTCACTCCTATAGAGCTCAATAAGCATGGTATCTAAACCAGAGGACTTCCCCAATTTCTGTACTAAAATGGCATTAGTGGTTTCTTTAAGGGAAAACTCCATGAAACCTGCCTCCTCCACAGAGGAAACTAGAGCTCGAAAAGAGACATCTGTTTCCATTTGTGGGGTTTCATCCTCATACAGACTTCGAAAATGGGAGAACCATTCACCAGGGAGAATATTACATTCTGGCTTAGCTCTATCAGGCCACCCATGCTGGCCGACCAATTTCCAAAAATGCCTGCTATCTTTGGCTCTCACTGCCATTAAAAGATTGTCCCAAACTGCTTCCTCCCACTGGGCTTTGCTAACTTTTATAAGAGACGCATACTCTCACCTGGTTGAAATAATAAGACCTCTATCCTTTTTTTTCAAAAGCGTTGAGATAGGTAATCTTAGCGCTTTTACAGCTTTCATTGAACCATCCAATCGTCCTTGAGTTTTGACAACATTCCATGCCTCGCAATGTTTTAAGAATCGGCCACCAAGTCTATTGTAAACCTTATTGTAAACCTCCACTATTTGCTCTGAACTTTGATTAAAATCTTGAAGTGCAGTCAGTTCTGCAATCAGTAAAAAATACAGTTTGGCTACCAAACCCTCAGATTTTTGGAAGGCCTCCCATTTGAGAATACGTCTATTACTAGCTCCACCGGATTAGTCACAAAGTGATTTTCTGTATCATTTAACTTATCCCAAAATAACAAAAAAGGGAAGTGATCGCTATCTTGGAGGTTGCTCACTGTCAACTCAACTATATCATGCCATATTTTCAGGTCCAGTGATATTTAATCTAAGTGGCTATTGTAGGACCCTCATGTAAAGGTAGGTTTACCATCAAAATCTGAGGGAAATCTCCCCTTCTCAGGTCTTAGGCCAAATGTTACCATATCAATAACTTGAAATTCATCTGCACTCATCCTCTGAATTTTTCAATTTAAATAAAGAGATGGTATCCCCCAGGGAATATTCTCATCCCTAACAATCTCTAAGAGGGGAGGATAGGGTTCCAAAAAAGTATTGAAATCACCTGCTATAATAACTTGATGGTTAAGTAGCTAAAAGCTCCATTAATGTATTCAGCGTTTTTGATTGTTCCAAGAAGGGGCTCGATCTACTATAACATTTACTACAACATAAGATTTGCCATTCCTAGAAGTCAAACATATTGCCAAAAGATCTGGAGAATCAATATTCATTTGTGTTGTATGCCATCCTAAAGACATTTTTACCCAGACAAAGAGCCCCCCACACTGATCTGCCCACTTCAGCAAGGATTGCACTAACACAGTATGACTTAAAGTCCTGTCCGTAGATATTAGATGTGGCCCAAGTTTCCTGGAACATACATAAAGGAAAGTTGTCAATAAAAAATCCATTCCACATTGTCTAATTTAGACCTTAGCCCCACAATATTCCAGGAGATTAAAAAAGGCTTCGTTCTATAAGGATCTAATGAAGGATGCACTCCTAGAGTAACTGAGGGGGCTGGTGATGATCATCCATGATAACCACGGGTTTCACAGTATTTTCAGGAAGTAAGAAGTCATCAATCATTACATGATTTTGTACAAAAGGGGAGCAACAACCAACCACAGATTCCACAGCATTTTCAGAAGGTGATAGGGTAACGTACAACACATGATTTTGTACAAGAAAGGAATGACAATCAACAGTGGATACAGCAGGATATTCTTCAGAGTAAGTTGAACAGTTTTCAAGTCAATCTGTGTCTGATAGACCACTCTTCAAAAGGAGTTGAAATCATTGGACTAGGATTATCACAGAAATGTGCCACTGCTTTAATAATCTCACCCTCTCCAGACCACAGCTTATCTTTGGCAAATGTAAGTCTACACTTGACCATTTAAGTTTAAATGAAATGCTGGAAGCATTAGACGGTGAAACGCGAACATCCAAAGATATCAAACCTTCCACCAACTCAGGTGAAATTAAGTTAAGTTCTATGGTATCCCAGGAATCAGTCATGTTTGAATGGCTTTTAACTGATAAAATATCAGGGGAATAATGCAGCAACATTTTCTGACATGCATAATCCAGTGAAAGACTTTATTTTTCAGCGACTCCTCATTTTCCGCGGATTTGGGCGAAAGCTTGGGTACTTTAGACATATAAGCTACATGGGCAACTGGAAAATCAGGACACATTCCTCGTGGTTGACGCAAAGGATTAACAGATGAGACAATGGGTCTACTGCCACTCTTGGTAATTATCATAGACCAGTTATTCAGCTCCGCAGATGGTCATTCGTTACAGCTGGTATCTGCTCACACCTTCTTTCACTTGGTGGCCTGGGTTCACTGTGACTGTAATGTTTATGTCATTTCAGATGTTTAAGTGATGTCCTCAATGATGTCACAGAACATGTCATGAGTGATGAAATATGTGAGGTAATTAGCCGTGCATGGGGAGGGCGCATGCTATAGTTAATTTAGGACATGAGTTATAGTTACTTTAGATAACTTTCACTGCAGAATATCAGCAGATTTGTTAATTTAAAATGGTATGTTTTAACTGATATTTTCACCTAAATATAACGTCACTTTAACTTTGTGTTTTTCAGTTAATTTCAAAGGTTCTTTAATGTAAAGCAGGTTATTATTACAATTCCTAACTATAACTTAATTTTAACCCTTGTTTCTTTTCAGTGAATTTATATGTTTTTTCACCCTAAAGTAGGATGTCCATTGCCCAACAACACGAGCGCATATGGCCTTTGGGTGCATGTGGCATGGGGTTGGGTGTTCTACCCCCTGCAGCGCACATCCTCCAGTCATGTGCAGCATGGGGCTGGAAGCAGGGCCTGCTCCCAACCTCCAGCGCACGGCTAACTATGTCATGTATCAATATAAAGGGTGTCATAAAGCAGACCTATTGGCTTTGTCAAAAAGTCACCAATAACTATAATCAAATGTATATTTCATAAATTAGCACATTGCAATTTTTTATGACAGCGATTGTCACAAAATAAATGCAATAGTTTTAAAACATTTTTCAGGCCACAGAGTGCAGCTATAGAACCAACTGTAAAGGGTCCTCGCACTCCAGCTGAAGAGCATACAGCTCCTGCTCGTAGTGCTTAAAAAAAATATGGCAAGCTGTCCTGGGATCATGGTTTTAATGACGCAGGAGACTTGTGTATATGTGTATTTTTTGTAATGTTTCTGGGGGGGGGGCTGCTGCACTCCCTGCAGCCTTCCACATATTTAAAAACAATGGTCAGTGATGTCACTGCCACTTCTAGGGTGCACTACGAGCATCAAAAATATATAATAAAAAAGCTGTTGCTGGGCATTAAGGAGAGCTCCTAATTGACTCATTTTACATTTACTGTTTTTTTAAATTTGGGAAGGAGGCCTATGGTCCCCCTCCCCGAGCCTTCTGAAGGCCTTCAGAAGGCCCTGGAGACCCCATCTCTGAAGGCCTCTGATGACCGCAATTGGGTATATATATATATATGATCGATCACTTGCCTAAAGGAAAATGTATTTATGTTTGAAAAATATTTGTATAAACAACTACAGGGGACTTCTATGGGCACCTGCTTCGCTCCCAGGTACGCCAGTCTCATGGTGGGCTGGTGGGCGAAGCAGGTGCTCTGGAATGACAACACAGAAAAATGGATCTACGATGTGAAATCATGGTTTAGATATATCGATGATGTGTTTTTTATCGGGGAGGGTGATGAAGTGGGATTGAACACGTTCATTGACCTTCTGAATGCAAATGATGTAAACCTGAGATTCACTAGACATTACAGTAGAGAACTCTATTCTGCATGCCTCGAGTTGTCACCCACCGAGCTTCAGGTGGAGCATACTCTACAGTGAATTTCTTAGAGCCAAAAGAAACTGTAGTACCACTGCCACTTTTGAGCACACAAAACAGGCCATGAAAAAGAGATTCAGGGAAAGAGGCTACTCAACCCAAGCTCTTAAACAAGCAGAAGCTCGAGTTAAGGACCTCTCCAGGGTTGAAACTCTACCCTCAGTCAACACCACTCAAACATCAAATAAAGCACAAACAGAGTCAGTTAGGTTCATCACAAGATTCAGCAGTCATGCTACGCAACTGCGTAAGATCTTAACATCCAGATGGGGGATCTTGAGACAAGACCCCATACTGAGGAATAAAATAGGGCCTAACCCAGCAATAACCTATAGGAGAAGTACCTTGTTTAAAGACATACTAGTACATAGTCATCTTCAGTCTGTTGAAACTAATTGGCTTAAACAATCCAAAAGGGTTCCGCAACTGCGGGAATTGCAAAGCCTGTAGACACGTAGCAATGTCACTGAGACTACCCTGGAACAACCAAAAAAACATGGAAGATTCCCAAGTTGATCAATTGTAATACTGACTTTGTGGTCTACACCATTGTGTGCCCGTGTGGTCTGTGGTACATCTGCTCTACAACATTCCCAGTGAAGAAACGAATCCTGGAACATTGAAGGGCTATTACAAACAAGGACCATAGCTATAATACAGCCAGGCATTTCACAGACAAACATGGTGGCGACTGGAAACAGGCCAGATACTTTGGCCTGGACTCAGTCAACCTGAATCCCAGAGGTGGCAACCGAATAGCAGCATTGCGCAGATTAGAATCCCGATTCATATTACAAGCTGGCACCAAGTTCCCAGGAGGGCTGAATATGGATGAGGAATTGCATTCTCACTTGTAACGCAGCCCTTGACTCAACATGCCATAACATGGTACCTCACGTCCTTTCATTCCCCACCATTACCCCCCAGGTTTTAACCTAGAGTTCACGTTTTTTTTTTATCAGCGTTTATTGTTTTAACACATTATAGACACTTTATATTATCCCAGTAATCACATGTTGTGAACAATGTCTAGGTTGATTAATACAAAGGAGGTGTAGGCTATTGGGACTGAAGTAATCTGTAGAATATTGACCTAATGACTCGTAACGAATTATGCTGTTTACAATTGTGTGAACCTTTGGTGAATCTCAACAAGTTACTAATCATGTTCTTTAAACCCTATTTACAGGTCACTGAGCAGAAGCGCGTCACTGGACTCACTCACCTTCGATAAAGTTATGAGCACTGTGAGAGGAAGGACATCTCCTGCTATCCTCCTATCTCTTAAACACTTTAGTCCCCCTATCGGATGGGGTCCCGGGCATCAGTCCTTATTTACTGACATAGATTGGGTACTATACCACAATTCCAATTTCCAAATGTCCCTGTATTCTGGGTAACATGATGCCTAACCGTAGCTCAGGGTATTTCCATCACCAAAGCGCGTGGACTACTATCCACTAGAAGTTGCTCCCAGCAAACTTTCTACTGAAAGAACCAATGCAAGCAACGAGCACGATAACTTTCCCCATTGTTCACATCAGCCAGGATTGACACATTGGTGTCAATAAGTCAGAAGAGTACTAGTCTCCAGGAATTATGTCCCTACGTCTATTCACTGGTAATTTAGACCTTTTCACCTCCATTGTACTCTGCATTCTACCACTAACACGAAGTTTGTTCCAACATAATGCTTATTTTCGAAATTTGATTTGCTAACCAACATCACTTGTAAATATTTCTTTTATGTCTATCACTGATCACGTGATGCTGTAAAATCACCATGTCTTTATTATTTAATGGGGTCAGACCCAGGTTGGGGTCAGATGACCAAGACCACGGACGTGGTCGAAACGCGTCTTTTTGTCATGCAAAAATAAAACAACTGAATATACCTGAACAGTGGGCTCGTGGAGTGCTGTTTTACACTTCGTTTTGCTTTGGAATATATATATATATATATACACATATATATATCAAAAGACTCCGTCGCCTCCTGGATACATTCCACACACGGACACGGACCACAAAGTAGGTGCTGGAATTGGTTTATTGCGATGTCGCCATTGATTATATATATATATATATATATATATATATATATATATATATATATATATATATATATTCACTGAAAAAAACCATAGGTTTTAGGGACAGTTATAGTTAGTTGGACATTGCACTCGTACAAAACCCGTGAAATTCCCCTGTTATAGTTAGTTCAGCTAACTATAACTCGCGCCCGCAATGCACTGCTGATGACGTCACATATTACATCACTCATGACATGGTCAGTGACATCACTGATGACATCACTGATGACATCTCAAATGACATCACTGATGACATCACTGATGACATCATCCAGTGACTGTGTGTTTCTGTAAAGTTTAAATATGTTTAATATATATAGGGAAAGGCGTATTGAAGATTGAGTGGGTGTATAAGTGTCTGAATGGATGATTTAGTACGTGAGTGACTGACTCTACAAGTGAGTGATTAAACGTATCTTACTGAATGCATGGGTTAGTGACTAAACTGTGTGAATGTCTGTATCCGTCTGTTTGTTGGTGTGTAAGTGGATGCATGGATTTGCGAATAGCTACATGAGTGTCTATATGGGTTATTGATTGGTTCTCTGAGTATCTGTATGGCTGCCTGAGTGTTTGTGTGGGTGGGGTGTGTGTGACTCTATACATAGATGTGTGAGTGGGTGATTCACTGGGTGCATGATTTCAAGAGTGCATCTGTGATGGACTGCTTGGGTGGGTGAGTGTGTGTATGGGTGTGTTAGTGAGTGAATGTATATCTCAGTGGTACATGTGCGAGTAACTACATATGTAAAAGGCAGTATATATGTGTGTTAGAGTATTTAAATGGCTATAAGTGAGAGTGTGTTATTGTGAGAGTGGCTGTATGGATGCATGTGCTTGTATCAGTTATTGTATAAGAGCGTAAGAATGTGCTAGTATTTGTATGAGTAAGTGAGCTGGTGTGTGTATAACTGTATAGGTGAGTAAATGGGTGTGTGATTAATTTTTTGCATGACCTACTAGGTGTGTGAGTACCTCTATGGATGAGTGGCGGTGTGTGAGTGTTTATATAGGTGTATGAGTGCATATGATAGTCCTGTACTGAGTGACTGTAAGTATGAGTGACTGTACAGGTGAGTGAGTGGATGTGTGTGTAGACCTAAGAATCAGTGAGTGGGTATGTAGTTTTTGGTGTTGGAGTGTCTATGGTTTTGAGAATGGCAGTCTGTAATTTAGAGTGGGTGTATCAAAAGTTATATTAGGGTGTGAGAAGATGCATGAAATTATCACATGGATGATGTCATCAGTGATGTCATCAGTGATGTCACTGACCATGTCATGAGTGATGTAATATGTGACGTCATCAGCAGTGCATTGCGGGGCGCGAGTTATAGTTAGCTGAACTAACTATAACAGGGGAATTTCACGGGTTTTGTACGAGTGCAATGTCCAACTAACTATAACTGTCCCTAAAACCTATGGTTTTTTCAGTGAATTTCAAAGGTTTTTTAAATGCTAATTTCTAACTATAACGTGTCTGAAACCTATGGTTTTTTCAGTGAATTTCAAAGGTTTTTTAAATGCTAATTTCTAACTATAACGTGCCTGAAACCTATGGTTTTTTCAGTGAATTTCAAAGGTTTTTTAAATGCTAATTTCTAACTATAACGTGCCTGAAAACTATGATTTTTTAAGTGAATTTCAAAGGTTTTTTAAATGCTAGTTTCTAACTATGCCAACAGAGGTAAGACATGTGAAGAAAGAAGAAAAAACGCACAGAAAGAAGCAAAAGATGTGCAGAAAGAACCACCAGAGGAGCAGAAAGAGGCCTTGTTGCAAAATCATCCTGTGCCCACAACTTTTTCAGATGGGTACTGGTGGTAACGGACTCTGACTAACCAGAGCCAGTGCGCGTTTGCACAGTGGTGAAGGGAGGGGGGGCCTGAGGTGACATGTGCGCAAACGCGCCCCGTGGCGCATTTTAAGTTGCGGGATTAAGTCCCCTTGAATCCTGAGGGTCCCTGTGGCCCAACTAGCCCCCCAGGTACCTACAGTTAGGACCACAGAGCTGAGTTGCAGAGAGGAGTTCCGAGGCCACGCACCTTTTTCACCTCTCTGCAACGCACCTCTGTTGTGCTTACTGAAGGTACCTGGTGGGCTAGTTGGCCCCAGGATTCAAAGGGAATTAACTCCCCAACTTAAAACGCACTACAGGGCGTGTTTGCGCACATGTCACCTGAGGCCCCGCCCTCCCTTCACCACTGTGCAAACGCGCCCCGTGGCGCGTTTTAAGTTGGGGGATTAGGTCACCTTGAATCCTGAGAGTCCCTGGGGCCGAACCAGCCCACCAGGTACTTCCAGTAAGCACCACAGGCCTGCGTTGCAACGCCTGTAACAAATTGTGCAGTTGTGTTTAGGTAGTGAAGAGGGTCGTGCTGGGGGTAGTGTTTTAGGGTTTAGGGTAGTGCAGTGGTGTTTGTGTAGTGTAGGGGGTCATGCTGGGGGTAGATTTAGGGTTTAGGGTAGTGCAGTGGTGTTTGGGTAGTGTAGGGAGTCGTGCTGGGGGAGTGTTTTAGGGTTTAGGGTAGTACAGTGGTGTTTGGGTAGTGTAGGGGGTCGTGCTGGGGTTAGTGTTTTAGGGTTTTAGGGTTTAGGGTAGTGCAGTGGTGTTTGGGTAGTATAGGGGATACTGCTGGGGGTAGTGTTTTAGGGTTTAGGGTAGTGCAATGCTGTTTGGGTAGTGTAGGGGTACTGCTGGGGGTAGTGTTTTAGGGTTTAGGGTAGTGCAGTGGTGTTTGGGTAGCGTAGGGGGTACTGCTGGGGGTAGTGTTTTATGGTTTAGGGTAGTGCAGTGGTGTTTGGGTAGTGTAGGGGTTCGTGCTGGGGGTAGTTTTTTAGGGTTTAGGGTAGTGCAGTGGTGTTTGTGTAGTGTAGGAGGTCGTGTTTTAGGGTTTAGGGTAGTGCAGTGGTCTTTGGGTAGTGTAGGGAGTCGTGCGGAGGGTATTGTTTTAGAGTTTAGGGTAGTGCAGTGGTCTTTGGGTAGTGTAGGGGTTGTGCGGGGGTAGTGTTTTAGGGATTAGGGTAGTGCATTGGTATTTGGGTAGTGTAGGGGGTCATGCGGGGGGTAGTGTTTTAGGGTTTAGGGCAGTGCAGTGGTGTTTAGGTAGTGTAGGGGGTCGTGCTGGGGGAGTGTTTTAGGGTTTAGGGCAGTGCAGTGGTGTTCGGGTAGTGTAGGGGTCGTGCTGGGGGGAGTGTTTTAGGGTTTAGGGCAGTGCAGTCATGTTCGGGTAGTATAGGGGGTCGTGCTGGGGGAGTATTTTAGGGTTTAGGGTAGTGCAGTGGTGTTCGGGTAGTGTAGGGGGTCATGCTGGGGGTAGTGTTCTAGGGTTTAGGGCAGTGCAGTGGTGTTTGGGCAGTGTAGGGGGTCGTGCTGGGGGTGGTGTTTCAGGGTTTAGGACAGTGCAGTGGTGTTCGGGCAGTGTAGGGGGTCATGCAGGGGGTGGTGTTTCAGGGTTTAGGGCAGTGCAGTGGTGTTCTGGCAGTGTAGGGGGTCGTGCAGGGGTGGTGTTTCAGGGTTTAGGGCAGTGGTGTTCGGGCAGTGTAGGGGGTCATGCTGGGGGTGGTGTTTCAGGGTTTGGGGCAGTGCAGTGGTGTTCGAGCAGTAAAGGGGGTCATGCTGGGGGTGGTGTTTCAGGGTTTAGGGCAGTGCAGTGGTGTTCGGGCAGTGTAGGGGGCGGTGCAGGGGTGGTGTTTCAGGGTTTAGGGCAGTGCAGTGGTGTTCGGGCAGTGTAGGGGTCGGGCAGGGGGTGGTGTTTCAGGGTTTAGGGCAGTGCAGTGGTGTTCGGGCAGTGTAGGGGCGGTGCAGGGGGTGGTGTTTCAGGGTTTAGGGCAGTAAAGTGGTGTTCGGGCATTGTAGGGGGTGGTGCTGGGGCTGGTGTTTCAGGGTTTAGGGCAGTGCAGTGGTGTTCGGGCAGTGTAGGGGGTCGTGCTGGGGCTGGTGTTTCAGGGTTTAGGGCAGTGCAGTGGTGTTCGGGCAGTGTAGGGGGTCGTGCTGGGGCTGGTGTTTCAGGGTTTAGGGCAGTGCAGTGGTGTTCGGGCAGTGTAGGGGGTCGTGCTGGGGCTGGTGTTTCAGGGTTTAGGGCAGTGCAGTGGTGTTCGGGCAGTGTAGGGGGTCTTGCTGGGGCTGGTGTTTCAGGGTTTTGGGCAGAGCAGTGGTGTTCGGGCAGTGTAGGGGTCATGCTGGGGGTAGTGTTTCAGGGTTTAGGGCAGTGCAGTGGTGTTCGGGCAGTGTAGGGGGTCGTGCTGGGGGTGGTGTTTCAGGGTTTAGGTCAGTGGTGTTCGGGCAGTGTAGGGGGTCTTGCTGGGGGTGATGTTTCAGGGTTTAGGGCAGTGCAGTGGTGTTCGGGCAGTGTAGGGGGTCTTGCTGGGGGTAGTGTTTCAGGGTTTAGGGCAGTGCAGTGGTGTTCGGGCAGTGTAGGGGGTAATGCTGGGGGTGGTATTTCAGGGTTTAGGGCAGTGCAGTGGTGTTCGGGCAGTGTAGGGGGTCGTGAAGGGGGTGGTGTTTCAGGGTTTAGGGCAGTGCAGTGGTGTTCGGGCAGTGTAGGGGGTAGTGCTAGGGGTGGTGTTTCAGGGTTTAGGGCAGTGCAGTGGTGTTCGGGCAGTGTAGGGGTCATGCAGGGGCTGGTGTTTCAGGGTTTAGGGCAGTGCAGTGGTGTTCGGGCAGTGTATCGGGTCGTGCTGGGGGTAGTGTTTTAGGGTTTAGGGTAGTGCAGTGGTGCTTGTGTAGTGTAGGGGGTCGTGCTGGGGGTAGTGTTTTAGGGTTTAGGGTAGTGCAGTGGTGTTTGTGTAGTGTAGGGGTCATGTTTTAGGGTAGTGCAGTGGTGTTTGGGTAGTGTAGGGGGTCGTGCTGGGGGTAGTGTTTTAGGATTTAGGTTAGTGCAGTGGTGTTTGGGTAGTGTAGGGGGTCGTGCTGGGGGTAGTGTTTTAGGGTAGTGCAGTGGTGTTTGTGTAGTGTAGGGGGTCGTGCTGGGGGTAATGTTTTAGGGTTTAGGGTAGTGCAGTGGTGCTTGTGTAGTGTAGGAGGTCGTGCTGGGGGTAGTGTTTTAGGGTTTAGGGTAGTGCAGTGGTGTTTGTGTAGTGTAGGGGGTCATGTTTTAGGGTAGTGCAGTGGTGTTTGGGTAGTGTAGGGGGTCGTGCTGGGGGTAGTGTTTTAGGGTTTAGGATAGTGCAGTGGTGCTTGTGTAGTGTAGGGGGTCGTGCTGGGGGTAGTGTTTTAGGGTTTAAGGTAGTGCAGTGGTGTTTTTGTAGTGTAGGGGGTCATGTTTTAAGATGCAATGCTCCAATACCTGACCAGTCTGCACTACATAAAACTGCAAAAAACTAAAAATAAAAAGTGTTTTGCACACTTTTGTCATTGGGCTATATGTGGGCTACATCTGGGTAATATTTGTGCTACATTTGGGCTCTTTTTTCACTGGTGGCCATCTTGGAAGACTTCTTTGTTATGAAGTTTCCTAATTTCTTCATTTACTGCAGTCTCCTCAGTAGGAAATGCTTTCAGTTTTTTACTTTGATTCCATCAAGAAGGCATTCAGATGTCTCACATCTGCCATAAATTCAGAATGTTAGCACTCTAGTTGCTCATTAGATCACTGGAGTAAAGCTACTGCTCACCAGGGAGTTAACTGGAAGTCTGCTGCTGGTATTGAAAGTGATTGTTTCAGTCTGCATGTCAGAATTTTCTAATGAAATAGAAGAGGATTTGAGATCTCACTTAAAACATGCCCTAATTTTAGTATTTGTATGAGTAAGTGAGCTGGTGTGTGTATAACTGTATAGGTGAGTAAATGGGTGTGTGATTAATTTTTTGCATGACCTACTAGGTGTGTGAGTACCTCTATGGATGAGTGGCGGTGTGTGAGTGTTTATATAGGTGTATGAGTGCATATGATAGTCCTGTACTGAGTGACTGTAAGTATGAGTGACTGTACAGGTGAGTGAGTGGATGTGTGTGTAGACCTAAGAATCAGTGAGTGGGTATGTAGTTTTTGGTGTTGGAGTGTCTATGGTTTTGAGAATGGCAGTCTGTAATTTAGAGTGGGTGTATCAAAAGTTATATTAGGGTGTGAGAAGATGCATGAAATTATCACATGGATGATGTCATCAGTGATGTCATTTGAGATGTCATCAGTGATGTCATCAGTGATGTCACTGACCATGTCATGTGTGATGTAATATGTGACGTCATCAGCAGTGCATTGCGGGCGCGAGTTATAGTTAGCTGAACTAACTATAACAGGGGAATTTCACGGGTTTTGTACGAGTGCAATGTCCAACTAACTATAACTGTCCCTAAAACCTATTGTTTTTTCAGTGAATTTCAAAGGTTTTTTAAATGCTAATTTCTAACTATAACGTGTCTGAAACCTATGGTTTTTTCAGTGAATTTCAAAGGTTTTTAAATGTTAATTTCTAACTATAACGTGCCTGAAACCTATGGTTTTTTCAGTGAATTTCAAAGGTTTTTTAAATGCTAATTTCTAACTATAACGTGCCTGAAAACTATGATTTTTTAAGTGAATTTCAAAGGTTTTTTAAATGCTAGTTTCTAACTATGCCAACAGAGGTAAGACATGTGAAGAAAGAAGAAAAACGCACAGAAAGAAGCAAAAGATGTGCAGAAAGAACCACCAGAGGAGCAGAAAGAGGCCTTGTTGCAAAATCATCCTGTGCCCACAACTTTTTCAGATGGGTACTGGTGGTAACGGACTCTGACTAACCAGAGCCAGTGCGCGTTTGCACAGTGGTGAAGGGAGGGGGGGCCTGAGGTGACATGTGCGCAAACGCGCCCCGTGGCGCGTTTTAAGTTGCGGAATTAAGTCCCCTTGAATCCTGAGGGTCCCTGTGGCCCAACTAGCCCCCCAGGTACCTACAGTTAGGACCACAGAGCTGAGTTGCAGAGAGGAGTTCCGAGGCCACGCACCTTTTTTCACCTCTCTGCAACGCACCTCTGTTGTGCTTACTGAAGGTACCTGGTGGGCTAGTTGGCCCCCAGGATTCAAAGGGAATTAACTCCCCAACTTAAAACGCACTACAGGGCGTGTTTGCGCACATGTCACCTGAGGCCCCGCCCCCTCCCTTCACCACTGTGCAAACGCGCCCCGTGGCGTGTTTTAAGTTGGGGGATTAGGTCACCTTGAATCCTGAGAGTCCCTGGGGCCGAACCAGCCCACCAGGTACTTCCAGTAAGCACCACAGGCCTGCGTTGCAACGCCTGTAACAAATTGTAACAAACCTGGAATTGCTGGCAGGCATCTTGGGACCAATATAAATGATAGTACCCCATTGAAATGCATTGTAGTGAATCGAAGATTTTGAGGGTTACCAAAAGGAGAACTATAAAGGGTGATAACAGACTTTAGTTACATTAGAATTCATTTGTTGATGGTACCATACTAATTTCAGGAATTGTGGTGTGTTCTAAGGTGATTTTACCCTGTGAAAAACCTTCTGCTGGGATATCATGAATCATGTTTGAGAGAAAACTATTTTCTCATGCTTGTCCCATACAGTTTTGGAAGGTGCCCCAGAAGCTAAAATGAGAGCATATTTTCTGTAAATTCACATTATCTTTCTTAGTCATGTGAGAATGAAGTCTGACATTCTCAGTAAAACATGTACATCCAACAAGGGCAGAGACTGTCAGTTGATTCCTTTGTGTTCTACTGCAGCTTCCCAGAGTGTTCTAACGAACAACTAGAGTGCTAACAGCCTTACTTATGACAAAAGTATGGCACACCTGAAGCCATCTTGATTGGAATAAACTGGTAAAACTTAAAACATTTAATTTAAAAAAGAACAAAATGATGGGGTTCATCTTGTCATAGAAATTATGGTTAGTGCTCTGGAAAGAAAAATTAGGACATGTTTCAAGTGTGAGCTCAAATATCTTCCTGTTATATTTCAACAGGAGCAGCCTGCCAGTTGATGCCTTTGTGTTCTACTGCAGCTTCCCAGAGTGTTCTAAAGAACAACTAGAGCGCTAACAGCCTTACTTATGACAAAAGTATGGCACACCTGAAGCCATCTTGATTGGAATAAACTGGTAACACTTAAAACATTTAATTTAAAAAGGAACAAAATGATGGGGTTCATTTTGTCATAGAAATTATGGTTAGTGCTGTAGAAAGAAAAATTAGGACATGTTTCAAGTGTGATCTCAAATATCTTCCTGTTATATTTCAACAGAAGCAGCCTGTCAGTTGATGCCTTTGTGTTCTACTGCAGCTTCCCAGAGTGTTCTAAAGAACAACTAGAGCGCTAACAGTCTTACTTATGACAAAAGTATGGCACACCTGAAGCCATCTTGATTGGAATAAACTGGTAACACTTAAAACATTTAATTTAAAAGGAACAAAATGAGGGGGTTCATTTTGCCATAGAAATTATGGTTAGTGCTGTAGAAAGAAAAATTAGGACATGTTTTAAGTGAGATCTCAAATATCTTCCTGTTATATTTCAACAGGAGCAGCCTGTCAGTTGATGCCTTTGTGTTCTACTGCAGCTTCCCAGAGTGTTCTAAAGAACAACTAGAGTGCTAACAGCCTTACTTATGACAAAAGTATGGCACACCTGAAGCCATCTTGATTGGAATAAACTGGTAACACTTAAAACATTTAATTTAAAAAGGAACAAAATGAGGGGGTTCATTTTGCCATAGAAATTATGGTTAGTGCTGCAAAAAGAAAATTTAGTGCATGTTTTAAGTGAGATCTCAAATCCTCTTCTATTTCATTAGAAAATTCTGACATGCAGACTGAAACAATCACTTTCAATACCAGCAGTAGACTTCCAGTTAACTCCTTGGTGAGCAGTAGCTTTACTACAGTGATCTAATGAACAACTAGAGTAATAACATTCTGAATTTATGGCAAATGTGTGACACATCTGAATGCCTTCTTGATGGAATCAAAGTAAAAAACTGAAAGCATTTCCTACTGAGGAGACTGCAGTAAATGAGGAAATTAGGAAACTTCATAACAAAGAAGTCTTCCAAGATGGCCACCAGTGAAAAAAGAGCCCAAATGTAGCACAAATATTACCCAGATGTAGCCCACATATAGCCCAATGACAAAAGTGTGCAAAACACTTTTTATTTTTAGTTTTTTTGCAGTTTTATGTAGTGCAGACTGGTCAGGTATTGGAGCGTTGCATCTTAAAACATGACCCCCCTACACTACAAAAACACCACTGCACTACCCTAAACCCTAAAACACTACCCCAGCACGACCCCCTACACTACACAAGCACCACTGCACTATCCTAAACCCTAAAACACTACCCCCAGCATGACCCCCTACACTACACAAACACCACTACACTACCCTAAACCCTAAAACACTACCCCAACACCACTGCACTAACCTAAATCCTAAAACACTACCCCCAGCACGACCCCTTACACTACCCAAACACCACTGCACTCCCTAAAACATGACCCCCTACACTACACAAACACCACTGCACTACCCTAAACCCTAAAACACTACCCCCAGCACGACCCCCTACACTACACAAGCACCACTGCACTACCCTAAACCCTAAAACACTGCCCCCAGCACGACCCCCTACACTCACACAAACACCACTGCACTACCTTAAACCCTAAAACACTACCCCCAGCACGACCCCCTACACTGCCCAAACACCACTGCACTGCCCTAAACCCTGAAACACATACCCTAGCACGACCCCCTACACTGCCCGAACACCACTGCACTGCCCTAAACCCTGAAACACCACCCCTTCACGACCCCCTACACTGCCCGAACACCACTGCACTGCCCTAAACCCTGAAACACCACCCCCAGCATGACCCCTACACTGCCCGAACACCACTGCACTGCTCTAAACCCTGAAACACTACCCCCAGCAAGACCTCCTACACTGCCCGAATACCACTGCACTGCCCTAAACCCTGAAACATCACCCCCAGCAAGACCCCCTACACTGCCCGAACACCACTGCCCTAAACCCTAAAACACCACCCCCAGCACGACCCCCTACACTGCCCGAACACCACTGCACTGCCCTAAACCCTGAAACACCACCCCCAGCACGACCCCCTACACTGCCCGAACACCACTGCACTGCCCTAAACCCTGAAACACCACCCCTGCACGACCCCCTACACTGCCCGAACACTACTGCACTGCCCTAAACCCTGAAACACCATCCCCAGCACGACCCCCTACACTGCACGAACACCACTGCACTGCCCTAAACCCTGAAACACTACCCCCAGCAAGACCCCCTACACTGCCCGAACACCACTGCACTGCCCTAAACCCTGAAACACCACCCCCAGCAAGACCCCCTACACTGCCCGAACACCACTGCCCTAAACCCTGAAACACCACCCCCAGCAAGACCCTCTACACTGCCCGAACACCACTGCCCTAAACCCTGAAACACCACCCCCAGCACGACCCCCTACACTGCCCGAACACCACTGCACTGCCCTAAACCCTGAAACACCACCCCCAGCACGACCCCCTACACTGCCCGAACACCACTGCACTGCCCTAAACCCTGAAACACCACCCCCTGCACGACCCCCTACACTGCCCGAACACCACTGCACTGCCCTAAACCATGAAACACCACCCCCAGCACGATCCCTACACTGTCCGAACACCACTGCACTGCCCTAAACCCTGAAACACCACCCCCTGCACGATCCCCTACACTGCCCGAACACTACTGCACTGCCCTAAACCCTGAAACACCACCCCCAGCACGACCCCCTACACTGCACGAACACCACTGCACTGCCCTAAACCCCGAAACACTACCCCCAGCAAGACCCCCTACACTGCCCGAACACCACTGCCCTAAACCCTGAAACACCACCCCCAGCAAGACCCCCTACACTGCCCGTACACCACTGCACTGCCCTAAACCCTGAAACACCACCCCCAGCATGACCCCCTACACTGTCCGAACACCACTGCACTGCCCTAAACCCTGAAACACCACCCCCAGCACGACCCCCTACACTGCCCGAACACCACTGCACTGCCCTAAACCATGAAACACTAGCCCCAGCACTACCCCCTACACTGCCCGAACACCACTGCACTGCCCTAAACCCTGAAACACCAGCCCCAGCAAAACCCCGTACACTGCCCAAACACCACTGCACTGCCCTAAACCCTGAAACACCAGCCCCAGCACGACCGCCTACACTGCCCGAAAACCACTGCACTGCCCTAAACCCTGAAACACCAGCCCCAGCAAGACCCCCTACACTGCCTGAACACCACTGCACTGCCCTAAACCCTGAAACACCACCCCCAGCAAGACCCCCTACACTGCCCGAACACCACTGCACTAAAGCCTGAAACACCACCCCCAGCAAGACCACCTACATTGGCCGAACACCACTGCACTGCCCTAAACCCTGAAACACCACCCCCTGCACGACCCCCTACACTGCCCAAACACCACTGCACTGCCCTAAACCCTGAAACACCACCCCCTGCATGACCCCCTACACTACACAAGCACCACTGCACTACCCTAAACCCTAAAACACTGCCCCCAGCACGACCCCCTACACTACACAAACACCACTGCACTACCTTAAACCCTAAAACACTACCCCCAGCACGACCCCCTACACTGCCCAAACACCACTGCACTGCCCTAAACCCTGAAACACATACCCTAGCACGACCCCCTACACTGCCCGAACACCACTGCACTGCCCTAAACCCTGAAACACCACCCCTTCACGACCCCCTACACTGCCCGAACACCACTGCACTGCCCTAAACCCTGAAACACCACCCCCAGCATGACCCCTACACTGCCCGAACACCACTGCACTGCTCTAAACCCTGAAACACTACCCCCAGCAAGACCTCCTACACTGCCCGAATACCACTGCACTGCCCTAAACCCTGAAACATCACCCCCAGCAAGACCCCTACACTGCCCGAACACCACTGCCCTAAACCCTAAAACACCACCCCCAGCACGACCCCCTACACTGCCCGAACACCACTGCACTGCCCTAAACCCTGAAACACCACCCCCAGCACGACCCCCTACACTGCCCGAACACCACTGCACTGCCCTAAACCCTGAAACACCACCCCTGCACGACCCCCTACACTGCCCGAACACTACTGCACTGCCCTAAACCCTGAAACACCATCCCCAGCACGACCCCCTACACTGCACGAACACCACTGCACTGCCCTAAACCCTGAAACACTACCCCCAGCAAGACCCCCTACACTGCCCGAACACCACTGCACTGCCCTAAACCCTGAAACACCACCCCCAGCAAGACCCCCTACACTGCCCGAACACCACTGCCCTAAACCCTGAAACACCACCCCCAGCAAGACCCTCTACACTGCCCGAACACCACTGCCCTAAACCCTGAAACACCACCCCCAGCACGACCCCCTACACTGCCCGAACACCACTGCACTGCCCTAAACCCTGAAACACCACCCCCAGCACGACCCCCTACACTGCCCGAACACCACTGCACTGCCCTAAACCCTGAAACACCACCCCTGCACGACCCCCTACACTGCCCGAACACCACTGCACTGCCCTAAACCATGAAACACCACCCCCAGCACGATCCCTACACTGTCCGAACACCACTGCACTGCCCTAAACCCTGAAACACCACCCCCTGCACGATCCCCTACACTGCCCGAACACTACTGCACTGCCCTAAACCCTGAAACACCACCCCCAGCACGACCCCTACACTGCACGAACACCACTGCACTGCCCTAAACCCCGAAACACTACCCCCAGCAAGACCCCTACACTGCCCGAACACCACTGCCCTAAACCCTGAAACACCACCCCCAGCAAGACCCCCTACACTGCCCGTACACCACTGCACTGCCCTAAACCCTGAAACACCACCCCCAGCATGACCCCCTACACTGTCCGAACACCACTGCACTGCCCTAAACCCTGAAACACCACCCCCAGCACGACCCCCTACACTGCCCGAACACCACTGCACTGCCCTAAACCATGAAACACTAGCCCCAGCACTACCCCCTACACTGCCCGAACACCACTGCACTGCCCTAAACCCTGAAACACCAGCCCCAGCACAACCCCGTACACTGCCCAAACACCACTGCACTGCCCTAAACCCTGAAACACCAGCCCCAGCACGACCGCCTACACTGCCCGAAAACCACTGCACTGCCCTAAACCCTGAAACACCAGCCCCAGCAAGACCCCCTACACTGCCTGAACACCACTGCACTGCCCTAAACCCTGAAACACCACCCCCAGCAAGACCCCCTACACTGCCCGAACACCACTGCACTAAAGCCTGAAACACCACCCCCAGCAAGACCACCTACATTGGCCGAACACCACTGCACTGCCCTAAACCCTGAAACACCACCCCCTGCACGACCCCCTACACTGCCCAAACACCACTGCACTGCCCTAAACCCTGAAACACCACCCCCTGCATGACCCCCTACACTGCCCGAACACCACTGCACTGCCGTAAACCCTGAAACACCACCCCCTGCACGACCTCCTACACTGCCGGAACACCACTGCACTGCCCTAAACCCTGAAACACCACCCCCAGCACGACCCCCTACACTGCCCGAACACCACTGCACTGCCCTAAACCCTGAAACATCAACCCCAGCAAGACCCCCTACACTGCCTGAACACCACTGCCCTAAACCCTGAAACACCACCCCCTACACTGCACGAACACCACTGCACTGACCTAAACCCTGAAACACCACCTCCAGCAAAACCCCCTACACTGCCTGAACACCATTGCTCTGCCCTAAATCCTGAAACACTAGCCCCAGCATGACCCCCTACAATGCCCAAATACCACTGCACTGCCCTAAACCCTGAAACACCACCCCCAGCACGACCCCTACACTGCCCGAACACCACTGCACTGCCCTAAACCCTGAAACACCAGCCCCAGCAAGACCCCCTACACTGCCCGAACACCACTGCACTGCCCTAGACTCTGAAACACCAGCCCCAGCAAGACCCCCTACACTGCCCGAACACCACTGCACTGCCCTAAACCCTGAAACACCAGCCCCAGCATGACCCCCTACACTGCCCGAACACCACTGCACTGCCCTAAACCCTGAAACACCAGCCCCAGCACGACCACCTACACTGCCCGAACACCACTGCACTGCCCTAAACCCTGAAACACCAGCCACAGCACAACCCCTACACTGCCCGAACACCACTGCACTGCCCTAAACCCTGAAACACCAGCCCCAGCACGACCCCCTACACTGCCCGAACACCACTGTACTGCCCTAAACCCTGAAACACCAGCCCCAGCATGACCCCCTACACTGCCCGAACACCACTGCACTGCCCTAAACCCTGAAACACCACCCCCTGCAGCACCCCCTACACTGCCCGAACACCACTGCACTGCCCTAAACCCTGAAACACCACCCCCTGCACCACCCCCTACACTGCCCGAACACCACTGCACTGCCCTAAACCCTGAAACACCACCCCCAGCACGACCCCCTTTACTGCTCGAACACCACTGCACTGCCCCAAACCCTGAAACACCACCCCCAGCACGACCCCCTACACTGCCCGAACACCACTGCCCTAAACCCTGAAACACCACCCCCTGCACGACCCCCTACACTGCCCGAACACCACTGCACTGCCCTAAACCCTGAAACACCAGCCCCTACACTGCCCGAACACCACTGCACTGCCATAAACCCTGAAACACCACCCCCAGCACGACCCCCTACACTGCCCGAACACCACTGCACTGCCCTAAACCCTAAAACACCACCCCCAGCATTACCCCCTACACTGCCCAAACACCACTGTACTGCCCTAAACCCTAGAACACTACCCCCAGCACGACCCCCTACACTACCCGAACACCACTGCACTACCCTAAACCCAAAAATACTACCCCCAGCACAACCCCCTACACTACCCGAACACGACTGCACTGCCCTAAACCTCAAACACTCCCCCAGCATGACCCCTACACTACCCGAACACCACTGCACTGCCCTAAACCCTAAAACACTCCCCCAGCACGACCCCCTACACTACCCGAACACCACTGCACTGCCCTAAACCCTAAAACACTCCCCCAGCACGACCCCCTACACTACCCAAACACCACTGCACTGCCCTAAACCCTAAAACACTACCCTCCGCATGACCCCCTACACTACCCAAACACCAATGCACAACCCTAATCCCTAAAACACTACCCCCCGCATGACCCCCTACACTACCCTAAACCCTAAAACACTACCCCCACATGACTCCCTACACTACCCAAAGACCACTGCACTACCCTAAACCCTAAAACACGACCTCCTACACTACACAAACACCACTGCACTCACTACCCTAAACCCTAAAACACTACCCCTACACTACACAAACACCACTGCACTACCCTAAACCCTAAAACACTACCCCCAGCAGTACCCCTACACTACCCAAACACCACTGCACTAACCTAAACCCTAAAACACTACCACCAGCAGTACCCCTACACTACCCAAACACCACTGCACTACCCTAAATCACTACCCCAGCACGACCCCTACACTACCCAAACACCACTGCACTACCCTAAACCCTAAAACACTACCCCCAGCACGACCCCCTACACTACCCAAACACCACTGCACTACCCTAAACCCTAAAACACTCCCCCCAGCACGACTCCCTACACTACCCAAACACCACTGCACTACCCTAAACCCTAAATCTACCCCCAGCATGACCCCCTACACTACACAAACACCACTGCACTACCCTAAACCCTAAAACACTAGCCCCAGCACGACCCTCTTCACTACCTAAACACAACTGCACAATTTGTTACAGGCGTTGCAACGCAGGCCTGTGGTGCTTACTGGAAGTACCTAGTGGGCTAGTTGGGCCCCAGGGACCCTCAGGATTCAAGGTGACCTAATCCCCCAACTTAAAATGCACCACGGGCGCGTTTGCACAGTGGTGAAGGGAGGGGCGGGGCCTCAGGTGACATGTGCGCAAACACGCCCTGTGGTGCGTTTTAAGTTGGGGAATTAATTCCCTTTGAATCCTGAGGGACCCTGGGGGCCAACTAGCCCACCAGGTACCTTCAGTAAGCACAACAGAGAGCAATACGTAACTGAACGAAGCATAC